>JAJHSJ010000006.1:81113476-81713476 GCA_021015155.1 Magnolia officinalis
CTAGGTGAATGGAAACTTGCTCCAAAAGAGAAACACTTGGACTGAGCTACTTCAGTTTTCATTAAGGCCAGCACTATACGTGTGAAGCCAGTCTTTCAGGATCCAGAACTTTCATCTAATGGCACCACTGTGGATGGGTGATTTGACCCAAGAATGTCCTCTATTGAACAATCAAAGTCAACTGATCGGCGGATCTCTCTCATTCCATGAGTATTGTCAATAAGTATTACTTACAACAAGGATCCATCTTTAAGTACTCTAGATCGTTTATCTCATGTACCTACTCATGGATTAATGATGGACCAAAAACCTTCCCCATTAAAGAATCCCAGCCATCCGACCATCAGACTTCTTCCCATTGCACACAAGACCATTGGCTACATATTACTTACAATCGTCCATCGATAGGCCAACAGACAGCTAGGGTTCACTTACAGGGGAGTTCTTCGCAGTATCACCCATACACAGTGGGGCCAACCAGACTAACAATCAAGATCAACAGCCACCTGATCAGTAATTCTCTAGTTTCATATGGATTGTCTGCTAGTATTACTTACAACAGGGTACAGGTTTCAGTCATCTAGATGGTTTACATCACAGGCTCCATCATCGACTGAGGAAGGACCAAAAATTTCCTCCATCCAATCATAGGATTTCTTCCCATTGCATATGGGACCACTGGCCATTTGTTACTTTCAATCATTCATTTGTAGGCCAATCAACATGCAGCTGTGATACAACACCCATAGAGAGAGGCCAAAAAGATGAACAATCTAGATCACCAGCCACCTAATTAGTGGATTCTCTTGCAGTTAGTATTACTCACAAGCAAGGCCCATCCTTTAGCAATCCAGATCGTTACCTCATTGGCCCCATCATGGATCAGTGATGCACCAAAAACCTCCTCCAGAAAAGAATCCCAGCCATCCAATCATCAGACTTCTTCCCATTGCACACGGGGACAATGGCTATACGTTACTTCTAATTGACCATTCGCAAGCCAGTCAAAGGATAGCTAGGATTCACCAGCCAGAGAGTTCTTCAGAGCATCACCCATATATAGTGGAGCTAACCACATGAACAATCTAGATCACTAGCCAACTGATCAGTGGATTTCTCTCATTTTATGCAGATTGTCAGCTAGAATTCCATACAAGCAAGGCTCAAGTTTCAGCGATCTAAAATCTACAACGTTTATCTAGTGGGCCCCATCATGGACTGTGGCGGACCAAAAGATCTACTCCATCAAATAATCCCAGCCATCAGATCATTAAACTTCTTCTTGTTGCATATAGAACCACTGGCTTTATATTACTTCCAATTATCCATTTGCCGGTCAACCAACAGAGATTCACCAACACTGCGAGTACATCTCAGGATCACCAACCACAGGCCACAGTGAGACCAACCAGATAAACAATCTACACATCATCAAAATGCAAGCCGCACGTATACAGGATTACGGCCCAAAAGCGAACACTGGCAACTCTAGCCAGCCACTGCTCATATCCTATAAGAGAGAGAGAGAGATCCAACTGCTGAGAATTCATCCATCAAAAAACACAAACCTCCTGACGACGTCCGAATCCGTTGATAGACCATTCGGAACAGCACCGCCGACCTTTTCCTCGACCTTTGGCGGATCTACCAATTCCTCCGAATCGTCATTTCCCTCCGCATTCGCGTGCAACTTCCGACCTAATAAAAATTTGAAAAAAAAAAAAAAATGAGATCCAGTCTTTTTTTAAGGAGGAGAGGATTCTAACAACAATCACCAGATCCAAATGCACTAAAACCCTTAAAAGAAGATCAAAGAAGAAGAAGAAACCCTAGCTTGCCTTGATCTGGAAGGAGAGAGAGCAGTAGCAATAACAGCAGAGCTGCTGGGAGCGTCCACTTCCTCATCTTCTCACCTCTTTCTTCTTCTTCTTTTCTTCTTTCTGCTTCGATCTTTCCAGAGCGGAGTGTTTATAAAGAGAGGAGCTCTCTGGTTCGTCGCGCAACGAACCAACTCACGGTTCGTAGCAGTTACCCGTGATGTCATGTCTGGTTATCCAGGCCGTCTCTGCCTGTGGGCCCACCTCTGATGGCCCATGGTAACGTCAGAATTCAGCCATTTGATCCTTTTCACTGACACAAACCGGTGAAAAAAAAACTCTAGAAGATCTCAAGTCCAACCAGTTGGATTACATCCAACCGTCCAATGGGTTGGCCTCATTAGAGGATCACCTTATACGCAAATCAGCCGTATAAATTCATCAAGTAACCACGCTTTTATTTAATTATTTATACGCATAGGCATTTTTTATGGTGTGGCCCACCTGATGAGTAGCTAGGATTGATTTTTTAAATAGCTGATTTTAATGGTAGAGCCAACCTATTGAAATGGTTGGATCTCATATGTACTTCTTAGATTTGAAGTTATGCACTGGTGGACCATAACTTCTGATCCGATCGGATGTACTTGAGACGTTCTCCAATTTAAATGATGTATCAATCTATAATTATTTAAAAGCCAGGAGACCGTCCATTACCAAAAGAAAAGAGTTGAATGATCAATGGTTGATATTGCAATCTAGAATATTCAACATTTTCATCATTTAAATATTTCCCTTTAAATATCAACCGTCTCCTTTAATCCACTGATTTCTATGGCATTGATACATATTTCAATGCAGACGATTTTTAGGATATCACCCATCCAAGGTGTGTACGATCGTATGAGTGGTCTGGATCATTTGAAAATGACTATAGATCCAGCGGCTACAGTCAGGTCATAAAAAAAACAATGATGCCTCCCGATGTATTTGGGACAAATCTCTTGAAATTCAGAAAACTTTGATACAGGAGAGTATGATAAATGATACGCAGGAGCCTAGAAATTGCATACGTGGCATTTTATTAATTAAAATTAAACTGTAAAAATTAATTTTCCCTTTTGGATGTATTATGAACCAAAAATTAAGTGTATTTGATTATCTGACTGTCGGATTAGTGGAAATTTATTGGACGGTTAGAAATTAAAATATCTAATGGTCTTATTTCCACAAACAAAAGTCCATGAATCAGAGGGTAGGATCATTCCGAAAATCTGATATTAGTATTTTGACTTTAGGAAAATAGGCTCCGAAATTTAGTCGGTTTAACATGGGTTAATATAGACCACATTTGCAGTGTATGAGTGCAGGTGTATCAAGTTAATACGCTGCCTGAGTATCATATAACTCCTCCACGGAATTTAACCAATTAGGCCATTTCACGCGGCCGGCACAGTGACCTGACCTCACACCGCCCTGAGTGTCTCTCCACGTCATAGCTCTTCAAGCCCCCAATAGAAATGCGCCACCTGTCTTTAATTTCTACACGCAGTACTATACAACGGTTTCTCATGTTGTACACAAGCAGGACCCATATCTCAATGATCCAAACGGTTTATCGTCTGTGTCCCGAATTATTATATTCAATATATGAAGGATTTAATAAGAATAGATGGACCTATAAATATTTGGTTGAGACAAAGAAAAGATAGCAATGATGAACATACAATAGAAAGTCCGAATACTCTAAATATAAGGTATAAAAATTCCGGAAATTTTAAATCATGGGTATCTGATTTGAGGCCCATCGTATCAACGGTTTGGATCAGATAATCGTGGGACTTGATTGTATGAAAACCTGAACGTATTTCAAAACTCTCAGCACCAGATTGCATAATTCTTCATTTCTCCACGTCACTGGCGTGGCGCAACCCAATAGAACCTCGCCACTTGTATCCAGCGACATCCTGACCTTCCAGTAGTCCAGTCTGGCGAAATAAATGTATCTTCACCGTACACTTTTTCCACGTCAAGGTCATGGTCAACTCGTGCAAGCACACTCGTGCCATCGCACTTCCATGCTACTTTCCTTTTATCGGTGCCAACGAACAAAACATGAGGTAGATCCAAACCGTTAAAATGTGGGGTCCATCTCATAGATTCCTTGACCCAAAGATCAGACCGTTATTTTATCTTCAAGGAGGCTAATGCACATTAGAATGGAATGCTAATGGAAATCAATTAATAGTAAACATTCAACGTATATATGAATTCATTTTCGGTTCAACGAATCTAAATCTTGCGCCCCACATAAAGAACGGTTTAGATCTCACACAATTGTTCCATCGTAACATGTGTAGCCTCGATCACATGAAAAACGCATTTCGATAATGTAATTTTCGGCTCTAGGTCAAGGTCACCAAAAACGCGACTTGCGCGTCGCCGGCTCCAATCCATTTGAGGCTGACTCTGATTCGACACGCAACGAATCAAGCATGGTTCTTCGCAATTACACTGGACATATGGTGCGTACTTAGAAATTCTAGACCGTCCATCGGGTGGGCCTTACAAGAAATGCCCGTCACAAGACGTCTTGTTTATTAAAAAAATATCCCATCTCTTGATTTGCTGCCCTCAAAAGGACGGTTCATATAAGAAGTAATGGTTGGTCTGGATTCGCAGGAATGACGATGCGAGTATTTTTCAACGTACAATTCGAAAGTGAACTCGAGCGAGTGCACATTGTTGCAGTATGTCCTCTCAAAAACGGAAAATTGGTGCACGTGTACAAGATACCAGCCGCTCATCAGTCAGAGCCAGCCATGTAGATGTTGTATCTAAATGCTCAGGCTGGTCTGATGAAAAAGCAGACCATACATGCATGTTCAATTTGGACGGTTGTTTTAATTCTCTTAGCCATACATTCACCATGTTCACATGTGGCCCATCAGAAAAACAAATTGACCTAATATCGAGACACGTGATCTGCAATGTGGCCCCCTACAGGAAAATTGGACTTCTCACACGTGTGCCACACTGCACACGTGTGCCACACTGCCAGATGAGTAGATCGACTCTAGGTATCTAAAAACAACATCTTCTTAAAAACGTTCATCACATTTCCTATTCTTTTTGGGCTTTTTATGTAAATATATGAAAGCATTCTTGGAGGCCTGATATAACACCACTGTTTTAAGAGGAAAAAAAAAAAAAAAAAAAAACATAGAAAATGTCTTTTTCTTTTCTTTTCTTTTTTTCCGTAGAGATAAAAATACTTTTAAATACCTTTCTCAGTTTTCTATAATTATACATTATTTTATTCAGCGGCTAACTTTTCTTATGTCGTTATAATCAGCTGATCTTTCGTGCTTTCTGAGTACTCTTCATCAATTTTTTATACTTTTTCGCTACACTCGGTAGCCAAAGACTATTATCTTAAAAAAATGAATTTTTCTTTTTTATTTTATCTATTATGTTAAAATGAAATTTTATAATATTTCAGATGTTTGTCAACTTGGGAGTTGGGCGTCTTTGGGCATTATCTTTGATTTCTTAACTGAAGTGCATGTCCATGTATGTATTCGTACGTGTTTAGGATAAAAAAGAATGATCTTAAATCAACCAAAACTGCTCGACCGAATGAAATTTAAAATTTTTGGGGGACATAGATAGCAAGGTTCGGTTGAACCGAGTAGAACTCGGTTGCACCAATCAAATTCGGACAGTAATGTTCGGTTGCACCCAGAAAACGTCAAGCAACCAAGTAAATCTGGACAGCGAGGATTGGTTGCACCTAGTGAAACTTAGTTGAATTGAGTAAATCTGGACGACAAGGTTCGGTTGAACCGAGTAGCTCTATATACCAATGTATAATTATGTACATAATTAATAGTTTTAGTATGTTGACTTTAAAATTTTGTATCTCCTTCAATACAATTCCAATTGAGGTTATTCAAAAGTCATATCGAAAATTAATGAGTCTTCTTTTATATTAAAATAAATATTAAAAAACAAGATTTAAAATGGGATTAACTTCATGACGTTTTGAAAGCTACATAAAAAATTATTAGTTTTAGGTAGCTCGTAATTCTAGAATTTTTAGAAATTTTCTAAAACTCTAAATGAAATGAAATAGGTGGAGATAAAGTAAACTTAACAATGAATTAAAATAAAAAATATAAAAATATTTTAATAACTAAAATTACCAAAAACATTATAAGCAATAGACCTATTGAAATTAAAAAAAATTTGCAGTTGCATGTTACCGATGGTTTGGACATATTTTTTTCATCTTAAAGTTTTTATATTCGGTGTTTTCTTAGAAATTGTTTATAATCATGTCAGGAATTATATGTATAGTTAAATTAGAATTTTCTATTTTTAGTATATTTTACTAATTCGGGTAATTTCTAATATAGTTGAATTAAGGTTCTTGATTAGGGTGCTTAGAGCCGAATCACTGTTTTCGCTAATCGCAAATAAGCCACAATATGAATTTAACTAATTCAAACCCTAATCATCGTGCATGAAAAATCTCACTGCCCAATTCATCCCAAAAATGCTCATATTCATCGGATTAGATCTAAACTGCATGTTAGTGGTCCGCTAGACTCGAAACTATAGAATAACAACCGTCTTGCCGGGCTTGACGTCCATCGTGGATGTTGAGCCGAGATAGTGTCTTGAATTTCTCAACTTTGACTTACAAGATAAGTTGTTCACAACCCCAAGTGTAGGGTCGCGATGTAGTAATAACTCGGTGAGACTGGGGTCGAATCTACAAGGAGTAAACTTGTACGTATTTTGCAAATAACTATAACTATAACTAGAAAAAAATCTAAATTGAAATCTAAATAATTGAGAGTAATGGTGAATAGTGTTTATTAAAACTTATGAATTTAAAGGTAGGAACTATAGTGTCAAGGATCCACTTATAGATATCAAGATGCTACCTTACTTGATTCAAGGAACATAATTGGAATTGGAGTCTCATCCTATCTAATTGGAAGATAAAATAATTTAAATCAAATCTGAACTTTTCATTGACCTAATTCTCAATGGAGGAAAATTATGATGATTGGAAAAGATTCCATCACCCTGCCATGCCCAAGAGACCATAGTGAACAACAGGATTTACTAATCTCACAATCTCAAAAAAAGAAAAGAAGATATCCAAAGCTTTCACAGCATCTATTGTAATTTAAGTCATAATAAGTCATAGAAAATTGAAAATATTCATTAAATTCAAACTAAAAATCAATGAAGCTTAATAAGAACAATAATCAAAGTAAGATAATCATCCAAACACGCTACAAACTTCACCTTTTAGCCCTAGCTAAGAGGTTTAACCAACCATAGACATGATTAAAACCAAATCTCTTAAATAAAGTATGAAAAAAAAATAGGGAAGAAGAAAAACTCTTTGGTGGCTGCTCCACCCTTTTGCTATGCTCCTTAAAACATTTTCAAACCCTAGAAGATGCTTTGGAGCATCCTAGGGACTCCTATTTGTAGTTGGAGAACTCCAACTTTCGCACCGAGTTAGAAAAATCCGCAAACCACATCAAATTTACGCAGTCCACGTAAAATCTGCGTACGCCTTCAATTCTATCAAAGGGTCTTCGATTGCATCGAAAAATTATTCAGAACTGTCCAGCGAGTTTGGCTTGAAATACCTTAAATTCTCGATTGAATCGATCTGGCTTCGATTACACCTTCGATTCTATCAAACAGTCTTCGATAGAATCAAAGTTTGTTTTGGCACTTTTCTAGAACTATGTTTTTCTGGCCCGGAATTTCAAAATATCTTTTTTCAGGACAATTTTCAGGATTCCTTTTCTCCACTTCAAATTTTTTATTCTCTTCATTCCTCACTTAGTTTCCTTGGATCTTTGACATGTGAATTGACTTTCAAATCTCTAATTCTTCATTGTCTTCTTCTAAGCTTTAAATCTATCCTTTTAAGTGCATATTCATCATAAGCTTCCAAATCACCTCGCATGACAAAAACGTATATAATTAAATCAAATTATCAATTAAATGCAAGGAAAACTAATGTAATTGAATGGTTAAATTTGCAATATTTGAGTCTTAACATAAGTGCATGGGGATGTGTGAATATTCCTAAAATCAATCCATAACTTAAGTTAATTGTCTGCGTCCAATCTTTGCCGAAGTTGTGGATCTCAGGCCTTTAGATTGTGACCAAATTTAGGGCAATAACCTATGGTAACATCCTACACGAAACTGTATAGTCGTATGTTCGATCGATTGTCGGTGACCGTCGAACTGACTTTTGATCATATTTGTCGATCGGCACATCCAAATGGTGGGCCGATTGTGTCTATGCATAAATCATCACTAGAACCAACTATCTTATGGTTTGTGTTGAACCCTATGCCCTATAATAGCCCACAAAAGGTAAAAACACACTCTCATATGGCTAGTATAGTAAAAACTCAATCCTTATGGCCATTACACCAGATTTGGTGCTATAAGTAGGACTTTTGGGTGCAACCCTTACTCCCGTATGATTTCACCCTAGATAAAGAGAGAAAGGGAGAAGAAGAGAGAAGAGAGGAATGAGAGAAACGGCGGGCTTGATGCTAGAACATCGCCGTCTGATCACCGTGCTTGTCGAATCTTGTAATATCTTGCCTCTATGCTTATTTTTACGCCTTTATCAACCGAAATCTGATGATTTCATATTAGATGCTCCATTCATTGTCAGGTAAGGTCTCTTAGTTGTATTTTCATCTATTTCTTTTAATTTCTGCACGTTCGAGCCATTAGGGTTAGAAACTCCCTGTTGTTTCTGTCGTTTATCGGAAACCTTAACTCTATGGTTTGATTGTGCTAGGACTTGGGCCCCGACTCATCGAATCAAGTTAGAGTTTTCTCGAACTAAGTTACGTAAAATTCTTAACCCTTAATTAAAATCTAATTAGATTAGAATCTACGATACTAACGTTGATATTGTCAATGAATTAAGGTTTGAAGCATTTTTTCAAATTTGCGACGCTAGGGCTGCATCCTTATTAAGTATTTTTTACTATAAGGTGAAGATCTACCATCAACCTTCTATCTGGTATTTTAGAATAATTAAATGTGTTTATTTTCTATTTAGTTAATAACATGCTCGATGAAATGCTTGAATGACATGAAACTTTAATATTAGAACTGTTTGATGTTGAATGCTAATAAATATTAATATGATTTAATTGTGTTGTTGTGGTGGATCGAGTTCTATAAATTATTTAAATATGCGGATAACCTGCTTTAGGGAGGCTATCCCTTATACAACCAACTGAAGTTTAACATGAATGATCAGTGATAATTAGAGCTATACGGGATACTTTACACCCAATGTCGGTCTGCCTAGGGTCCTCCGTAATCGATCGCATCAGTCTAATGCAAGCTCGATCATTCTTAAGTAATTGTATAACATTCAATAGAATCTGAGATACCACCATTACCATTGATTTAGTCTACTCATAACCATTAGTGCATATGATCCCACAAAGACTCATGAGCCGAGTATGGTGGTATGAGACACCGTGTTTGAGTTGTCGGCCTATGCTGGGGTGACGAGCCTCCCCGTAGTGACTAGTAAGTACTGATGGAGGTGATATAGTATTGTTTAAATGGCCCCCGTCAAATTACTCGGCCAATAGTTCCGTGCCAGAGTACCGTTTGAACGACTGGGCGTTAATGGGATTGAGTGGAGTCATTCCCTCTATATTGATTTGGTTTTGAGTGACAAGCTGACACTTCTGAATTGATCGTTCATACTTGGTGTTGGGTGATGACTCGTACCATGTTGATCCCTTATTTTGGACCAATGGACACTAGTGAGGAGTCGCCACGTGCCGAAACGAGTCACGTGATTCAGATAATATCTTGTGATATAACAGCGATATCATAGCTTTTCCAATATGCTCTATGAACTGGGACTAATAATTACTTGGTTAATTATGCATATACTATGATAGGTTAGATTTGACATTGGAGTCATTTCATCATAGCATTAATATATTTACTAAATAGATTAGGAAACTGTTTGTTTGTTATGTAATCATTACTTGCGCTCGGTTGTGTTGGTAATATGTGTAACTTGTTTAATAGTTGTGAGTTAAAGATAACATACTTAAGTGTATTACATGTATAAATATGTATTTTTGTGAACTTGTTATTCACTAAAATATCTCAAGTAACAATCTTAGGGATATATTTTCACTATGTTGGCATTTTACACCTTTATTTGACATATACAGATAACTCAAGAATAGGACGAGTCGGTGGTGCACTCAGGGCGCCCAGTAGATATCTAGTTTCTTCCCACTTGATAGTTGTTCTTCTGGTCATATTGTAATTTTTGCGGTTCATATAATTCTCACATGGGTGGACACCACTTTTGGAACTGTAACTTTTGGGTTTTAGCCCTATATTTTTATATATTTTTTCTATCTCTACCTCGCTTTGGTTCCACTAAGTTAATATGTGTTACTTTGATTATTTGTTTATGAAATTAATGTGAATCTGAGTGAGGACACACGTGCATTTTACTAAGTTAATACCCGAAAACTCGGAATCGAAGTCTATACACTCAGGTGCCGATTTTTAGGACATTACAGTTTTACAAGAAGAAAATGAAAAGATACGAAATAAAAAGATTATAACTATTCCACTTTTTAAAGATACGTTATTCTTATTTCTTCAAAAGATTTTGCTTAGGTGGGGTCTTTTGTTAAGAAATGAATATAAGAAAATAAAAAATATAGTAAAAAACTTCACTTTTAAAAAATGAAATTTTTTCTGTAAAGATTACACTCAAATAGATTTGCTTAGAAAAAACTGATATAAGGAGACAAGATATATTAAAAACTCCACTTTTAGAAGATAGATTCATCATCTTTTTTCAAAAGATTAGGCTTAGGTGGATCTTTTACTAAGAGTCAAAATTTGAGCACACTTTTAAGAGCTCAAAAGGTGTCTAAATAAGAGGATTTCATTATTATTTGAAATATCGTTGAATTAGCTTTCCAACGTGTCCAAAATTACCATGATCTGACATGTAATAAGGGAGTTATAACCATTTTCATGGAATCGCGCGATATTAAAAACAAATACGAACATCATTATAGACTTTAGACCTAGCTTTTGAAAGGTCAAACGATGTCCAAATAAAATAATTATAGTCCAATTTGAAAGCTCATTGAATTATTTTTCAAACAAGCTTAAGATCACCCAAATTCAACCTATAAAGAGGGAGCTATCACCATTTTCATAGGATAGTGTGATACTTGAAACGGTATTAAATTATTCGTGAATGTCATTATATACTTTAAGCATACATTTGAATAGTCAAATGGTGTCCATATAAAATGATTTCACTCCCATTTAAAATGTCGTCAAATTATTTTTCCAATGAACCTAAAATCACCCTGATTCGACTTGTAACAACGTAGTTATGATTGTTATCATAGGATTGCCTAAGGCTGAAAGTGTACATGATAATGTACCAAACGCAAATACAAGTGTGTAACATCCAGATTTTTGTTATTTTGGATTTTTAAAAATCCTTAAATTTTCATTATAATTAGCTTACGTTGTCACTTACTGACCATTAACGATTGATGTGAGCCTATACGCGGGCGGTACTAGTAAAGAACTATACAAATTCGATTAATCGATCGTATGAAGCTAATGAATCCGCCCGATCACTTAAACCCCAAGTATAGTATCATGATTTATTCATCTAGGGCGTAAATCTAACTGACCTATCACTGACTAATCAAGACAACCATAACTTAATATAGACCTACCAAAAATCGAGACAACTATGGGTCGAATCTTAATTAACAAACCAAATTAACCTAGTTACTCATTTAGCATAAGAACCAAGGGTTTAGGATGATTATGATCGAATTTTCGTTTCCGCCAATTGCGAACAAGTCACACTATGTACTTGGTTAATCCAAAACCCTAATAACCACGCACAAGAAATCTCGCTACCCAATTAATTTCAAAATTACCCTGATGATCCAAACAAGCTTTATACCGCTCGTTAGTGGGCCACTAAACCCGAGACAATAGAAAGACATTCTTCTTAGTGGGATTGACATCCATCGCGGGAAATAGAGTTGAGATCACATCTCGAATCGCTCAACTTGTACTCACAAGGCCAGTACATAAGATGTGTGAATGTACCTCAAATTTAATCAAGAACTTAAGTTAATTGTTTATATCCGTATTTGTCAAAGTTGTGGCTTTCAGACCGTTAAATGATGACCAAATTTAAGGCACCGATTGAGATTATTATCATGCTCGTATCTGTATAGTTGTGGCCCTAATCGACCATCAGTGACAGTCGAAATGACTTTTGATTATAACTGTTGATCGATGTGTCCGATATGCAAGACAATCGAAGTCTTGCATAAATCATCATTTAGGAAAATTATTATATTCCTTAGATTAACTCATACATCTCTCAGTGGGCCTCAACAGCTAGAAACAATCTCTCATAGGATTATATGACTAAAAACATAGCCCTTAGGGCCAAAAACACCACTTTTGACATTACAAATACTTCCCATTTGGGCTCCCCTCCCCTGAATTTGAATTTGCTAGGGTTTGAGAGAGAAAAAGAGAGAAAGAGAATGAGAAGAAGAGAAAGAGTAAGGGCGGGAGTGTTTGAGAGTTGGATTTGGGATTCATTGTTCTTATTTGTTGCTAGTGCTTCAACCAAGTCATAAGAGTCGACGATCTCTTCACCGAATCTACCCTATTAGTGTCGAAGGTAAGAAATAAATCATACTTCCTAATTTTAATCTCTTTAGTGTTAGAATTTTCAAGAATCTTACCTTAACCCTTTCGATTTGATTTAGAAATTGGTCATTTTCTTAAAACAATCCTAACCCTAAGTGTGATTATATCGTGCCAAGCCCTTTAAGGTGCAGACCCTTAAGGGTCTTAGTTAATAAATAGTTATTTGTAAATAACTTAGTGTATGCTAACGTGTTCACATTTTAATTTAATTGTTTCACATTTTAATTTAATTGTAACATATGTTATTGTTTATTTATGTATGTTAACATGTTTGATAAAATGCCTAAGTGATTGAATGTGTTATTCTATTGATGCTCACATGTTTAATGGAATGCATAGGTGAATGTGGTTTTATTGATGATCACATGTTTGATAAAATGCTCAAGTGAGCGTGTTATTTCTATTGATGTTTACATGTTTGATGAAATGCCTAAGTAATAGTGTCATTGAATTTATGCTTCATATCAAACATCATTATGATTGCATGATGAATGCATAGTACGTAGTGATGTTTAGAATTGCTTACAATGTTGGGATAGTCGGCTAACCGTCCGAAATAAGGGGTAACTCAAGTTAGGTCGGCTACCTTAGGCTTGTTCGATCGACCCGGGTTGAATACGGACGACCGACAATAACTGGATTACACTGAAATTGCGGTAATCGGCCGCAATGCGTCTAAGTGTAGAAGCTTGGCGGAGCTAATGAATGAATGACTAAGTCTTAGAGAAGGGGGGGAGGGGGTGATTAGGACCTATTTAAAATTATGTCAATTAAAAATCTAAATTGCCCAACTTAAACTATTTTTCAATTAAACTAAGTAAGACAATTTAACTCTAAGGCTTCTAAGCTAATAGAGGGTCTAATTACATATAGACTACAAATGATATGTAAGTAAAGCAACTAGTCTATAAGATAAGGTACACGTGTGTGTGAGATACGCTACCTATCAATCTTAGCATTTATCTAATCATACAAGCATATAATTAAGCATTCAACCACATAACATAATTAAATAAATGCTCAAATGACAATCTTAAAAAGAATTATGTATAGTGGTTCAGCTATCTGCCTACTCCACTCCGAGCAGACTCACTCTCTCCTAAAGTGTATTGGTAAACATGATTTAAACATGATTTCACTATCGAAGGTTTTAAATCATGTTTACCTCAAACCTTTATAGTCATGTACAAGGACTCTAGTTTATGTCTTACACAAGGACAAAGGTCCTAATCCCGAACTCGACACTTTAGGCCACACGGGCCAAGGTTATACACAAGAACCTAGAGTTTATGCCCTACACAAGAGCAAAAGTTCTACTCCCAAACCTGAGGTTTATGCCATACGAAAGAGCAAAGGTCCTACACAAGAACCAAAAATTTATTATCTACGGAAGAGCAAGGGTCCTACTCACGAACTCAAGATTTAAGTCACACAGGCCAATGTCCTAATCCGAAATTTAGACCCTATATAAGAGCCAATATTCAAATTCTAAACTTGGTACGTATTATACCACCGAAGGCTTACAAAAAGACTTCTTGTTGATTTTTCCTTAGGCTACCTAACAACCTTGGTCCTACACAAGAACCATGGATTTAGGCCACATGGGCCAAGGTCCTACACAAGAACCTAAATTGAGTTTGGGTAAGCAAACTCTAGCACTCCAACCTACACAAGGAACGAATGCAACCTTTGGACTCTAAAATTAATAACTCACTTGTCTGATTGAGCCCCGCTTGTCACGTCGTCTCGGGTCACTTGATCTCCGCTCTCCCGTGCTTCAATCAGCTCCCTGATGCTCCCTCAATCATGTTGTCGATACTTCGCCATGGCTCCAGCTGCACAATCAATCACTTTGCATGTTGTGCTCCATTGAAGTGACCAAGGTGACGAGAGTGGGTTGAATCTCCTACAACTAATGGATAGTTGTTTAACCTATGAAATTCAACTAGACGGGTCTCCTAAAAGACTTGGACAATGATATACTAATAAGCTTTAAGTCCAATCTATAAGAAATGAAGAAGTTCAAGCATATCTCCAATAGTGAGGTTGGAATACTCATTGGAGTTGAAATCTTAAGGGAGATTGCTTGAAACTCATAGGAATAGAAGCATTGGGTGAGGGATATGCCTATGGGATCACCTTACCTCTATTTACTTAAAAAACTCATACATGAGCCCAAAAACCGAATGCCCTTTATAAACAGTTCAAGCTCCAATGGTCAAAAAACGGGCAGAAAACGGTCATGTCGATGTCATCGAAAGGTCTTTGATGCCATTGAGGATTCCTTCGATACCATCAAAGGGCTCCCCGATGCCATTGAGATTTTCAGCTAAAAATCATGTTTGCTTGCTGGACAATTTTGGATCCATTTTTATTGTATTAATATAATATTCGATTGCATCAAAAATTATACTTTGATGCCATTGAAGTGGCCTTGATGCCATCAAGAGAAACTGAGAAAAAAATTCCAAAACCTTGTTGGACATTTCAAGATCTCAATCAATGCCATCGAGGGGACTTCAATGCCATTGAAACATAGATTTCGATGTCATTAAAGGGACCTCCATGCCATTGAAACATAGATTTTGATGTCATTAAAGGGACATCGATGCCATCGAGAATTTCATCCATAAATCCAGTTTGGTTGCTGGACATTCCCGAATCTCTATTAATTTCATCGGCTGGGTCTTCAATGTCATCAAAGACTGTTCAATGATAGCTCATTAACATCGAACATGGCTTAGAATCTGCTGTTTTGGGCTATTTTCTATGCAGCATATTTGCACATCTTCTAGCCTTGTTTATTATATTTTTCTTGGACTCTTAAGGCTAATGGATTATCAAATTAGTATTCTTAATTGGGATAAGATCATCTAGAGGCCATGGAGTTGTTTTGGTCAAGGATTAGGGTCACCAAGGCATCTCTTTTACATGTATGTACTCCTTGATGCTTCTGCTCTGCTTATGTTTTCGGTCTTCACTTTCCAAAGGCTCAACCGACTACTTAACACAACGACTCACGTGATTGACAAACTAGGGTGTAAAAATGAGTGCATTAACATACACGGGATACTTGCACCCAATGTCGGTTGCGCCGAGGTTCTCTCAAGTCAATCAAATTAGTCTAATAGTCAATTGATCATGTATGTTCACAATATATGACACGGCCAAATTGAATATATGGTATATCGTTCCCAATGGATGAGTCTACTCATAATCATTAGCGCGTTATGATCCTACAAAGACTCATAAGCTGGACATGGTGGTCTGGGACACTGTGTCCGAATTGTCGGCCTACATTGGAGTGACGTGCCTACCACATAAGCAAACAATTGAGTGACGAGCCCGCCATGTTGGTAAAACATTGGGTGATGAGTCTCTCCATAGTGACCACTAAGCATCGATGAATGTTGCTACCCTACTATGTTGTTAATGATTTGAGTGGCGTGCCTTCTCCACATTTAGAGAGTGGGTGACGACCTTTATCCTATATGCGATTGTTCTTAGGCGACAAGCCCTAATATTAATCTGACCAAGTAGAATGAACTATTGAGTGATGAACCCAAATTTGAATCAACGGACGCTGGTGAGGAGTTGCTACGGGCCGCCATGAGCTACGTGAATCCGTTTAATGACTATTAATAGAACAGTGGTATCCTAGCTTTGCCAACCTACTGTTTGTACTAGAAATAATAATTACTTAGCTAATCATGCATATCATTACATTGTTGGGTTGTGTTGCAAGACAACCATTGCGCATATGTTGACGTCCTCGCTAGCAATAACGTTGATGTGGTTCTATATTGTATCGTTGATCTCGGTCATTCTTCATCTTAACACTGTTGGGTTGTGTCGCGGGCCAACCATTGCACATATCATCATGTCATATATGCATTTAAATAATTAACTTAGGAATTGTTTGTTTTGTAATGTTATTATTACATGCGCTTATTGAGTCGATAATATATGTAACTTAAAATTAATGAAACCACTGAGTTACCTATTTACTCTCACCTGAGATGGTGTTTTAAAACACCAATCAGGCGATATTATTGATACAATTACTATCGAGATCTCAGATTGGTAGGCATAAATCGGCTTGCACCACCGCCGTTATGTTTTGGAGGATTGGTCCAAAAACTGAAAACTTTATACTTTAATAATTTTGGATATATATATTGTGGCTTGTATAATTCTCTTTTGGGCAGACACCATTCTTAAAATTGTACATTTTAAATACTAGTCATCTATTTATGGGCTTAGTTATATCCGCTTAACTTTTGATCCCACTAATTTAAAACTACTCTGATTGGTGAACGTTAACAAGACTGCGCGTGCACGCGGTAACTTGCACAAGTGCATTTTTGTTAAGTTCACACCCAGGACCTTGAGATCGGAGTCTCCGTGCTTGGGTGCCAATTTTCAAGGCATGACAGAGTATACTCACATTATATACACGCTCATGTTGGTATTCGTGAACATAAATGCGGGTGTACTCGTGTTCGCTTTCGATTCCAGCTTCATGCAATCCCACGAAAACACTAATAACTCTTTCGTTAAAAGTCAAATCAGGGTTATCTTAGGCTCGTTAGAAAGATAATTCGAAGAACTTTCAAATGACATTAGAATCATCTCATTTAGATACCATTTTACCATTCAAAAGTAGGCCCAAAATCTATAATGACATTCGCGAACCATCCAAGATCGTTTCCAACACAACATAATCCCACGAAAATGGTCATAACTCCCTTTTTTATAGGTTGAATTTGGGTAATATTAAGCCCGTAGGAATTGTAATTTAACAAACTTTTAAATAGGATTATATGTATCTTATTAGGACATCGTTTGGACATTTAAAATCAAACCCAAACCCCATACTCTCGAATAGTTCGCATTCACTCTCAGATTTGGTCTCAATTTTGAAAGGTCAAATGATATCCAAATAAGATGATTCCAGACTCATGTAAAATATCATTGAATTATCTTTCCAATTAGCCTAAGATCACCATAATCTAACCTATAATGAGGGAGTTATGCCTAGTTTTGTGGGATCACATGATGTTAGAAATGAGATCGAATGGTTTACGAATGCTATTATAAACTTTGGGCCTACTTTTTAATGCTTAAATAGTGTTCAAATGAAATTATTCTATTCTCATTTAAAAAATCGTCGAAATATCTTTCCAACAAGCTCAAGATCACCAGATCTGACCTATAGTGAGTGAATTATAAGCATATTTATGAGATCACGCGAAACTGGAACCGAAAGTGAAAGTGAATGCACTCATGAACGCGAACAAGAGCATGTATTTAATGCGAGTTCGGTATACGGTCTTATTCATGTTCATTTCTAGCACTAGACGATCCCATAAAAATGATCATAACTCCATTATTATAGGTCGGATCGGGGTGACCTTGGTTTCATTGGAAAAATAATTTGACGATCTTTTAAATGGAGCTATAGTCATCTCATTTGGATACCATTTGACTATTCAAAAGTGGTCCCAAATTTCATTATAGCATTCATGAATTGTTTGGTCCCATTTTTAACATTGCTCAATCCCACGAAAACAATCATAAATCCCTTGTTACAATTAGATTAGGGTGATCTTAGGCTCGTTGAAAAGATAATTCAGTGACCTTTCAAATTGGACTAGAATCATCTCATTTCAAACACTATTTGACCATTTAAAAGTGGGCTCAAAGTTCATGATGGTGTTCTCAAACCGTTTGGTCTTGTTTCTAGCATCATATGATCCCATGAAAAATGATGATAATTCCCTGGTACATGATGGACTTTGATGACCTTAGGCTCTTGAAAAAATAATTCGCCAAGCTCTTAAACGAAAGTAAAATCATTACATTTAGACACCGTTTGACCTTTAAAATTGGGCCAAAGTCCATAATGGCATTTACCTTTGTTTGCAGCATCGCGCGATCTCACGAAAATTGTCATAACGTTCTTGTTACAGGTCGAATTGAGGTGATCTTGGGCTCATTGAAAAGATAATTTGGAGAGCTTTCAAATGAAACTAAAATCATCCCATTTGAAAACAATTTGATCTTTGAAAATTAAAGCCAAATTCCAGCTCATGAACATTATTTAAAAAAAAAAAAAAAAAAAAAAAAGAAGAAGCCATCTTTTATAAGTGAAAATTTTGCAATATTTTTTTCCTCCATTTTCTTTTCAAACAAGCTCGGAACCCTTTTTTTTTTAAGGTAAAAGTTTCTGTTAGAAAAAGTAATCATAAAGCACGAAAGATCTCTTGAGTGTAATGATAAAAGAAGAATTACCAAAGAGTAATAAGACTCATCTCATTTCCTTTTACTTTCTTTCTAAACAATCTTAGAACCTTTTTTTTAGCTGGAATTTTTTGTTAAAGAGATTAGTCAAAAAGCATGAAAGATTACCGGAGAAAAGTCAGAAAGCATAAAAAATCGCCGGAGTCAAGTGCTAAAAGAAGAGTTAGCCAATGAGTAGTGACAAAAGAATGTTTGAGTGTAAAAAAATGGTAGAGAGCCTTTTCAAACACAAAGCTCAATACAAGGCATTTTTATTCAAAGAAAATTCAAAAATGTACCAGAGGTGTAGATAAATAAAGATTAAAAAAAGAATGTTATTTCTATGCTCCCACGAAACTTCGAATTTACTTACATGAAAAGCCCATTCTTTTTCTAATATCTACCTTCATCCATAGATTATTTCAATACTCTCATTTGATATAAATTAATTTAATTAAAATTTTAAATTAAATATCACACTTTAAACATAGTTCCAAGACTAGAAAACTTGACAGGACCTGATGTTCAGCTTAGTTGAGTTGACTCCAATACTCAACTTGATACATTCAAATTAAAAATAAAAAGAAAAATAAAGATAGGCATAAATATAGTTTTAAAAAAGTTATGTAAAATAGAAAATTTTATAAAGCATTACCACATTAATATAGTATTTACATCCCCATACATTTAATAAAAGATTTTTAATAAGCTACCCCATAAATTAAGTAATCATCACTCAAGTACCTCTGGTAGATTTTTTAACAGAAGTTGGAATTGGCTATGGGAACAAGGGGTCGACTGGTCGGGTGGGACCCACTATGTGTTTATGTGAAATCCACGATGATCACAAATGTCTATCACCACATATTAGGAAAGGGCACACAAATTGACCCCATTCATATGTTGCTCTCAATTCAATTAGATTAGGCCGCATGTGTGAGCGAGGGACTATATTAGATGCACGTATATGAGAGTAAGATGCGTGGGTGTGCCAGAGTTTGCCTGACTCAAGGGTTGATTGGATTGTTGGTGTCCCCTTCACCAAGACAAACGGATTGGAGATTGGACAGAGGATATAGAGTCCTTTGGGCCACTGATATTGTGATCCAATCAGGCGATTTGTGAAAGGAAAGAAGGCTAATTCTTCTAAATGAATTTTGTTTGCCTTGTGACAATAGACGTGAGTTTACATACTTACGGACTTGTTCTATCACCAACACTTTAAGTTCAATATACTTCTTAGAGGAATAAGAATATATATACAAATTAAAGAAGACAAAATGTTGCATATTTCATTAATATTTGAAATGATGCTCATTACAATCATCAGGTTGCAAGACAATCAAATGAATAAATAAACAAGAAAAGAAAAATACCCGATACACCTATTAGAACAGGCGATCAATGCGGGTGTGATCAACTAGATCAAAACTTAGATGATTATAATCCTACAACTTAAGGTTGTATAAAGATTACTTTTACTCCTAAGGTATTGTAGCGGGAGTCTCTAAGTAGTAGCTGTGTAAAACTAGGCTAAACTATGATAGGAAAAATAAAGGAAAGTAAAAAATAAGTTGATGCGGTTGATGTAGGGCCCCTATCTCTTCTTTAATTGCTCCTTTTATAAGCTTCTAGGAGGCGATGATTTTACGTAGTCTTCAGTATCATGAGGGATATGGACAATTGGCTGTGGAATCTCCTTTATTCTTCCACGTTAGCCTAATCTATTGTGTACAACCACATGTATAAGAAAGGAACTATCACTTGTTCAAATCATGCATTGGTCAGAGTCCTTCGTCACTCAATTCCCTGCATAGGGAGATTGTTGGAGTCTATAAGTCACTAGCTTTGGCATACCTAGAGAGTGCCTTTGGGATGATTCTGGTATTTAATGGTAGATAGATATATGCTTTGATAAGATTTTAACGTTTAATGATAAGAGAAACACTTTCTTTAATAGAATTATGGCATTTAATATTCTCTTACGTGCACATCTCTAACTACCCTTAAAGATTGATCTACACCACACACGAGATGGCTGGCACATGTTGTCATTTGAATAATTTGATCTAGCCATGCCATGTAAATAATGATAGAGAGTGTGAGTAAAATTCCGTCCATCACTTAGCGCATAGTGCCAACACATGGCGACACCTCATTGGTCTGAGCAGAGTGCAAAATATGAGTGTGAACACCATAATTTAAGTCTAATTATAAAATGGATCCTTACTCTGCTCCGGCGGTAGGCTCTTACGAGTTTCAACGCTCGGTCAAGGGTTCGAGTATCCATAGGTGGTGAAATCCCACTAAGGCGTGAGTGTGTGGGGTGTGTGTGCGTGTGTAAAAAATAAAAGGGGTCCATTATAAGATTAGAAACAGGGTACAAGGCAATACTCACCCTCAAAATGTTTCTCATGGTATGGCCCACCTGAAGCACCGACAGGTCTGATTTTTTAGCCCCAAGCCTGATTTTTGGTGTGGCATCCAATGGCTGGACTGGATTTTTTTTTATATAATCATCACAGTGGGCGGTATAAAAATTAAGAGTGAACGTCTCTTGTGTTTTTTGGTGGTGCCCACTGAATAAACAAGTCATTCTGATTTTTTAGCCTTTGGCCTAATGTAGAATTAGGCATCTAATGATCAAAGCGGATTTCATATAAACATGACAGTGGACCACTTAAAAAATCAGCAGTGTCTCTCTCAAATTTTAAGGCCCGCCCTTATTTTTGACAGGATCCACCGTGATGTGCACGTGAGATCAACTGAGATCAACTCCGTACATTAAACGACCTATGCTAGGCCCAGTGCAAAAAATCATATTGACATGTGCTAGATCAAGCTTGGATATTATCCCAAAAACCGAAAGGATTGGAAAGGTGGCACCTGTGTGCAATCTAATCCATCCTTGGGACGCGCTGCTCTTATTTGTCATGAACCCAACTCAAAACCTAGGTCCAAAAGATCTAATGGATACTAGATAGATACCGGAATCTATTTGGGTCCGGATCTTCAGCTGAACCATGTAAATGCTCTTATTTGTCCTGAACCCACTCGAAACCTAGATTTAAAGACCCAATGGATACCCAGTGGATACTCGAACCTGTTAAAATCCGGATTTAAGTCTTAAAGAACTAGACCAAAATCCAGTTAGCCCAGGCAAGGTTACTATAAGACCCAAACCGAACCTGACCTATAACAGCCCCGGGCCTAAGGTCGGTTCAAAGTCAGGCTCCGAACTGGACGGACCAAGACTAGCCAAGTCTAACCGATCCTATTCCAACAATAATTTCACTTTGCCAGGTGAGGCCCATTACACTAACGTGGAGGTAGAGCAAGTGGCTTGCAAGAGAAAAAGCGGTTGAAAACGGACGCGGACTGCGTACTACCCCTGCCCGTCCCTAGCTCCGAACGGGCAGTTCTGTGGGCGGGCCCACTGTGATGTATCTGTACATCCAAGCCGTCAATCCCTTTTCTCAGATTATTTTAAGGTATGAGCACAAAAATGAGGCAGATCCAACGCTCAAGTGGACCACACCAAATAATAAGCTTGGTTGCATTAAAATGCACAAAGCATTAAATGTCAGTTGCATTAAATGCAAGAGTCATCTGCCTCATTTTTGTGCTCATGTCTTAAAATAATCGAGAAAAAGGGATTGACGGCTTGGATGTACAGATACATCACGGTGGGCCCGCACACGGAACTGCCCGTTCGGAGCTAGGGACAGGCGGGGGTAGTACGCAATCCGCGTCCGTTGAAAACAGGTAACATGCATTTTGAAATTGCTAATGGGGCGTATTGTTAGCCAAGGCACTTCAGATAGGTTATCACCAAAATTCAAATTGATTGTTAACAACCCAATGTGTTATTCATTTCCTAAAATTCCAGGACTCCCTTTGAAAAACCATTCTCTCAAACAGTCGAGCAACTTCAAACTATAAAATCAGGCCATTTACCAAGCAATTTCCAATGCTACTCTGCCCTAGCACAATAGTCAAGCTGGTCCACTAATCAGGTGGGCCAAACAGTATACTGAAAGTAGGCCGCATTGGACATTTCAATTGCTGAAAACAGTATGCTGAAAGCAGGTGGGCCACACAGAATATTGAAAACATACCGGTAGACTAGATAGTGCCACCTAGTTCGTATGCCGCATATTCCTTGATCAAGTTCATGCATCTCTTTTATCATAATCAAGCTTTAAAGTGAACAGGAAAGAGAATTAGAGGGGGGCAAAAACTACAAATGGAAGCTAAGAAAAAAATACTGGATTATCTTTTCCAGATCGTCTATGCAGGGGTGATCCCATATTCTCCCAACTCATCATAACTGCATGCTGCATCACCATGGACATGGACTATTTTTGTCATGCTGAACCTTGCAATGCAGTGCCGCTACACTTGCAACTGTTCCTGACTCAAAACATTCCAAGTATTAAACTCTGCATCACAGCGAGGCAGGCTCCTGCTGACTATACTACCCTAAGCACACAGATTAGAGACCATCCATTTCCTGTTTTACCACATACTAAGCAGTGGCAAACAACAGGCTTTAGGCTTTTCCTATGTTA
The DNA here is from genome assembly GCA_021015155.1 of Magnolia officinalis. Lineage (NCBI taxonomy): Eukaryota > Viridiplantae > Streptophyta > Magnoliopsida > Magnoliales > Magnoliaceae > Magnolia > Magnolia officinalis. Next base: position 81,136,974 of record JAJHSJ010000006.1, read on the forward strand.
GACTATCAAAATCGCTACGAGGTGGGGGCCACCCATCCAACAAACTACAACTCGTCCTCGGCGGAGTCTGCATCTGCCTCATCTTCGACAGCAGCACCAGCATCGTCCCCCTTGGGAGCTGCTTCCTTGGCATCGGCCTCAACCTCTTCCTCTGTGTCATCTTCATCCTCCACTGCAGCATCTGGGCTGATGTTCAGACTCGTCTTGACTGAGCTATAGATGTGAGAAGCAAAATCCTTGGGATCGCTGAGCATGAAACCGCTCTCCATCAGTGCTGTTTGGTAAATCAGACGGGCGGTTTGCTTCACACTCTCCTCCTGCAGCCCAATATTTTCATAATATCAATGGCTAAACCACAAAAAGAAATGAAAAGAAGAAGAAAGGGCAGGGGAAGAGATACACAATACACATATATACCGATGAGAAGCCGAAGCCATCTCGTTGATCACATGTATTGCACATTGATGGAAGCGCTTCTTTTCCCCAACTGAGCAATGTTACAGGTGCAGACCATTGCTTATCGGGGAGTCCCAACCATGGGACAACACGTGTCTCCACCCCCCCCCCCCCCCCCCCCAACCAGTGGTCCACATTTAACATGGAAAAATGGATGATTAGGATTATCACATGGTGGGGACTTTCGGGGGATTCCCCATCCCACATCAGTGCCCAGTACATCGAGTTGGTCACCAAAGGGAATTTCACATGATGTTGGTCACGAAGTTGGTGTCCATACATGTACCATTTGTTATGCCTAAGCAAATCCTTCACAAGACATCATGTATTGATTGGGACTGTTCATCCAGTGGGCTCACACATGAATAGGGATTATCCCAAAAGAAAGGGGGTAAAACAGGATTGCCATCGGATTAGGCAATCTTCAAAGGTAATGATTACCTCAAAACAGAACACTGGTCAACATTCAACAACAAAATCGCACCCACTTGATGGTCAGATTTCATTCAATCACTGCAATTATCAGCCTAAACCCCACCCCACATGAGCTGATCCAACAGATGAACGGTCCCAATCCACATGTTTGGGAGTTTTATGAGAGAGAATGTAAGCTTCATATCAACCTTGCATTCTCCTCGTGTGCAAGTGATGTGGAAATACAGGGCCTGAGAAATTTAAAACTTTTGGATCAAAATGCACCTGTGGGTCCTTAACGACTCTGTCACGAAGCTCCTTGATGATCGGATGCCTTGGGTTGATCTCGAGCACCCTCTTGCCTCGCATGTATGCCTGTTTGCTGGCATCGGAGAGAGTCTGCGACTGCATGATCCTCTCCATGTTTGCGCTCCACCCGTACTTGGATGTCACCACCACACAGGGAGTGTTATCCAAACGGTTGCTTATCTTCACGGAATCCACATTCTCACTAGCAAGAGCGTCTTTCCACCAGTTGGTTAGCTCCTTGAAAGACTCCTTAAGGTCCTTGTTCTTCGATTCCTTTCCAAGTTTCAGGCCCTCTTTTGACACGTTCTGGAATTTCTTGTCTTCATAGTCCATCAAGTATTGCATTAGGTATTCGTCCACTGGATCCGTGAAGAAAATAACCTGCAATAATATGGTAAATAAATAAATAAATGAAGGTATGTCAGGTGTCAAAGAAGAAAACACAGACGGCAGATAGTTAAAGCTCTTCTAGGGATGAAAAGTGGCACAGGTGGCAGTTAGAGAGCTTGTTAGAGACCAGGTAAGCGTTTGAAAGTAGAATCCACTTTGGTTGAATCTGAAAGTGTTCTTAAAAAATTGTTCTGATCCGACTGAGAGTTCGGAGCAGGGAAGGAAAAATAAAAGAACCAAATGGGTGGGTTGTCAGCTTTCTGCCTTTCTTCCACTGACATGGTGTTTTGATTGTTTCTGCGGTCCCCATTTCAGAAGGTAATTTATGCCAGTTGAAGCTTTTAACGGTTTGGTATTGTCACTCATTTTAGCAAAATGATGTATTCCATGTGGTGGTTGAAAAGGCTTTTATAAATCAGATACATAAGAAGGACAAGAATACCAATTGACCTTCTAGAAATCAAGAAATTTGGTCCATTTTAGAAATTCGAAGTCTTCATTATTTCTGCGGAATGAGTGATGGGTTTGAGCGCTTCAAACAATCAGAAGCAATTTTTTATCATTCATACTAAAAAAGACAAGTTATTCCATACCAGGAGAAACCAAAGTCTGGATTTTGGACACAGAATATTAGATCATTATAAAAATTTAGAGCCATTTCTTAAGCAAAGGTTGGCCAGAGTCAGAGAAGGGATTGGCGATTTCATGTGGCTAGAGCCCATGTGAAAATGCCGACAACATTGCAAAGACAGAATGATCCAAAACTACAGGAATTTCTGCAGTACTCATAATCTAATTTATACCTCATAGTTTTTCTTCGTCAACCTTTCAAGGAATGGGGATTTCTCCAATTGCTCCTTGCTGGCTCCTGTTATGTAAAATATGTCCTTCTGCCCAGGTTTCATTCTTGAAATGTACTGATCCAAAGAGGCCAGCTTCCCACCAGACTTGGTACTGAAAGAGAACCAAGGGTAACAAATGAAGCGCCACTCTTAGAAATCTGAGGCCTTCAAAAAATCCATATGAGATAGTTCCAAGAAAGCATGCCACAAAATGAGGGGAAAAAACAAAGCAGATGTTACCTTTCAAATCTGAGTAGCTTTGCAAGACGATTTCTGTTACTAGCATCCTCTATGATGCCAAGTTTTATGGACTTGCCAAACTCATTCCAGAACTTGGCATATTTCCCCTTCTTCTCATCATCCTCGCTGGTTTTATCCACGTCTACAACACCAACCACAATTAAAAAGGAGAAGAAAAAAGGAATAAAGAAATACAAGTGGTAGTCCCCAGGAAAGAAAGACCATTTGGAAAGAAACACAATTACAAATATCTGCATACTCTGGTCAGCAGTTATACCTGTCTTGTCTTTATCATCAGACTCATCAGGATCCTCATCTGCAATGCGACGAATCATATCAAGTGCCTTGCGGATGAGTTTCTTCTTGATTGTCTTCAGACTGTTGTGTTGTTGAAGCATTTCTCGTGAGACGTTAAGAGGCAACGTGTCAGAATCAACAAGACCCTATGTAAACCAGGAAAATATATGAGTTCATGGATCCAAAGCTCACTATCACTTCTGAATCTAAGTCTGAAATGTAATGGAGCCCTGGTGAGTATCTATAGACTTAAATTGCAAGAAATTATCCGAATCTTGTGAAGACCTCTGATTACCTGTAAAAAGCTCAGGTACTTGGGTAGAAGCTCATCAAATTCATCTGATATGAAGACCCGTCTAACATACAACTTCAAGTTGGACTTGTTGCTGTTGTAGTAACTTTCATAAAGATCATGAGGAGCCTTAGGAGGTACAAAAAGAACAGCCTTGAACTCTACATCACCTTCGGCAGTAAAATGACTCCAAGCCAATGGCTTTTCATCGCTAAAATCCTGGTCAACAATTCGATAATAACCCTCAAGAAGAAACCTTTTATCTTAAAGGCCTTTGAACAGAGCCTAACAGTTCATAAACCTGTTAATGTTACCACAAGGAACAAGCATGGATAAAAAAGATTCACCTTTGCAATAGAGTGGTAGAATTTGGTATATTCTTCATCAGTCACCTCCTTTGGACTGCGCAGCCATATGGCTTTCACATCATTCAAAAGCTCCCATTCATAAGTTGTTTCCTTCACTTTCTTTGTCTTTGGCTTTTTCTCGGTATCTTCCTCTTCCGTTTCTTCATCCTCTGAAGAGCTGCTTTCAGCTGTTGGCAACAGTAACAATGTGTGAAGATAAGAGAAAGACGAGGCAACCATGAAAATGCTTGTCACAGAAACAAATGTTTACAAAGATCCCATCCATGTTTTGGGGATGGTTCGGTCCAACCATCATTCCACTCAGTCAGACCCACTGTAACCCTCTTTAATCTGTAAGTATTTAAAATACAAGGCTCAACAATCAATCTATAAACAGCATGGTTGTTATGATGTCTGTTTTATGACAAAAGATGCATGTGGGACAGTATACTAGGGGATTTCTTTTCTTTAAAAATAATAATAATAATAATAATAAAAGAGTTGATCACCTAGTTGACCTGGGCTTCTAGTGAGCCCAGCCAATTTTGATAGAAGTTTCTGTTCCAAATGGGTTCTAGCCAGCTGGTCCATCTAGTCCAGGTTTTAGAACACCAATAGAAATAGTATTATGACCAAGAATAATAGATGGCTAGTAAATGGAATTATTATAAATCTTACATGTTTCCCCTTCTTCCCCAGATTCATCTTCATCTGCAGGAACCTCTACGTCCGCTTCTTTGCTTGCCCAGAGATATATGGGGAAGTTGATGAATTCAGAATACTTTTTCACAAGCTCCTGTAATCAAAGGATCACCCATAACATTAATAAAAATGAAACTTAGAACACTAAATAGATCTCAGCACTATTCCACAACTTCCAGGTGAGATAAAACAGCATAAAATAAGAGAACAACACTCGAACACTCGAGACATGAATTTGCCAGTGTAAATAGGGAGGAACTTCATTCATTGTAAAGTTGCAAGGGCAAAACGATGAAGTATCTTCAATCCTTTTGGCTTGGCATGAATTCTTAATGAATCCGTGTATGATTTGATAGCGGAGTGGGGAGAAAGGCCCGTTACCTGCCCATGGCTCAATCTTGTTGGGTATTGTGCCATTTTCAGTATCATGGTGCATTTGGAAAAGAAAGGAATCCCATGTCTTTTAGGAAAAAAGAAGCTAAGGTGAAGCTTATTCCTAGACTGATCCTTTCAACGATAATGGGATGGTATTCATTTCAATTCCTGATTTCATTGTTAAATGGAAGGATTGATGTCTTCACAAGTCTTGAAGCATTAAGAGTGTGGGTGGTGCTTCTTGGGCTCAGTGAATGTCTTTTTTCTTTTTCTTTTTCTTTTTCTTGAAGCATTAAGCCCCTAGTACAGTTTTTATCCCTGTTTTCTGCAGGGGGATGATAGCTCATCATCTCTTCTGGTTGTAGCTCTTTTTTGTTTTTGTTTCTTAATAATTGGTTGTCATTCAAGGTTAAAAAAAAAAGGAGCTGGAAAGCTTTATTATAAATCTTTGATCTTAGCACAACAAAGCTGCATATTATATTCTCTCATATACTTTGGGGAGTGAACAAGCTTGCAGATTCCCCTGGTCATGGGGGTGTCGTTTGTGATTCGCGGTACATAAGGCTGCTCTAGCACAAGGAAGCAGTCGATGCTCGAACACAACATATATCTTAGTTACAATGATATAACAAACAAACACTCTTGTTGTGTTTACCAAATCATTCAAAAAAATCTGTAATTATCATTTCCTATAAAAAAAAAAGTTTCCAAGATCTGGACTAAGAAAACTAGGGGGCATGGCACATGTGAAAGGATGGAGAGAAATCGGGGAGAGGGAGGACCCAGCCTAGAATTTCAGAAGAGATGATACACTAACTGCGTATGATGCTTGATACACAATCCTTGAAATGGTACAAAAGAAAAATATTAACTCAAATTAAACTGATAAAATTGTGGAACCCACTGTTGCTAAGCTAGAATCTAGAAATCATACCATTTGGATCCTCACCTCTGATTCGTGAGCACTTGTTTTTTAAATAAGACAACTGGATATTTTTCATTTTCAGCCATCCAACAAATATGTCCAGAAAATTAATAATTAAATAACCAAATAAAAGCAGGCTTGGTTTCAAGGTAAATCTAAGCTGGTACCCATAGTTTGGATGGTTTATTTTGAATTATTTAATGCCGCGTATGCTTTTTATCAGTAATTTCTAAGTGCCTGTGTATCATCCATCACAATGCCTATAAAAGATTACTTGAGAAGAAAAGTAGGCATTCAAGATTCTTTTTGTGGTTAAAATGCAGCCCATTGGCTGGTTTTTGCAGGTATCTGTCCTAGGGACACCAGCCACAATTTTGTGTTCCTGAAATACCCTAAAATTTTAGTTAAAGTTCTTTTGTGTCCTTTGAATTTTTAATTTCAGCGCCCTCTAAAAACCTTTTGTGAGGGCAAAATGTCCAAAGTCAAAACGCTACTCGCATTATATATAGTATAGATGGTCTATCCGAAGATGATAAGCACTCCAAACACCAAAATGTCCCTACTTAAAATTGGATTCTAATATTAATAACCAACACCAACTCATATCTCATCAAAACTTGGTATTTCCATCCATTAATTAGATTGTCAGGATAATGGTTTAATCTACCATGTCAGGGCTCGAGCGATTCCCATGCCAGGTGCTTTTCTTTCCATTACAACCTTCCTCTTGGTCATTTTACCTGTCTTCATATGTTCCTCTTGGTAATGTTACCTTCCTCTTATTATCAATGTAATGAGAGATCAATCACAATTATCAATGTAACGAGAGATCAACCATAATTTTCCATTCAGTGTAGCTTCAACATAGTTTCATGTTGTAGCAACAACAACACCCAGCCATTACAGTATTTTTCTTCTTTAGCATAGTGCATGGATGCTAGAATGACAAGCCAAGAATGTTCCTGGCAAATGGATGAAGTGCCAAATTGTGGAGCATACGCCATGTTGCGTGTAGCGCATAGTAGATGTAGTGTAACCATACGGTTAAAGTGTATTCAAATTCTCACCTTTTCATGTCCGTAGAGCTATGCGGCTAAAAAAATCAGTTATTATTATTATTATTATTATTATTATTATTATTATTATTATTATTGATTTGAATCTATTCTCAAGTTTGATAGAGGTATGTTCTTAACCATTAATATCTCTTAGTGAGTTCTTTTTCATCTCGGACAAAGATTTATAGTTTCTTCTGGGATTTTTTCAATTTTTTTTCTTTATATGAGGGTGGTTCCTATGCAATGTCATAGGATAGGATTACTCTACAACATTTTTTCTGTGTGGGCCTGTCACGATGTGTTTATGGCATGGCGGGAAACCCATCCAACCGGGCTACCATGCTCTTTTTTTTTAATGACGACAGGGTGTCCTCACCCCTTTTTAAGGCGAGACTATTCCCTGAGGATGCACGCAATCACCTGCAAACCACGTACAACGAGTAAATCATGGGGAGGGAAATCAAACTTGCGTTTGTGGGGAAACAACCCACAACACTAACCATTCACCCAAACCCCGGGCGGGCATGGGCCACCATGCTAAGCGGAGGTGTTTGGATGATTGTGCCTTGTTTTTATGGCATGGCACATGTGATGGTTGGATAAGCTTGATTTCCTTAGGTGGCTCACAGTTGGCCATTATTTTCTCTAGTGTAGCCCAGAGGCCAATCCAACAAAGTGTATTCAACCATCAAGTAGGCCAACCATGCTATAGAGAAGGCTTCTTGGGTGGTTGTGTTGATTTTTGTGGTGTGACCCACCTGATGATTGGATAGGCCTATTTTGGGGCATCCCATCATCACTGTGAATTCTTTTTGCTGTTTTACTACTTATTATATTTTGTCTTATTATTCTAATTAAAACATAGAAGTACATGCAACTCAGCTTATGTTACACGCTATAGAGGGGGATGACACTACTTCATACACTACACGCTATTTAAATTCTAAAACACTCAATGCAAAAGGTGCTCATAGAAACTAGTGACTAACAGCATTATAAACTCTAATAAATAAATTCCAATGAAGAACCATTACTCAAAGGTTTTGCAACACTAACTTTTAATTTCGATTCCTCCAAATATTCACCAGCTTCTTCTCTAAGATGAAGCCTGATTTCCGTGCCACGTCCCAGTGGTTCATTCCATGTATCTTCAGAAATTGCAAAAGCTCCATCAGCCTTTGACTCCCATACATACCTAAAGAACCACAAAAAATACATCAAAACAATTGTAATAAAATAAATAAATAAACTTTAGGACTTTTCACTGCTCACTGTTTGTCATCATTGTGTTTGCTAATGACTTCAACATAGTCGGCAACCAGGTATACTGAGTAAAACCCAACTCCAAATTGCCCAATTAGATTTAGATCGCCCCCTGTCTGCATTTTCTCCAAAAAAGCTGTATAAAAGACAAATTAATTATACTTTCAGAATGCATTTCCTTTCTCCCAAAAAATTAAATAAATCAAACAAATTTCATATAGAAAAAAAAGCTACCATCTTCTATATTACCAATCATAAATATATATATATATATATACCTGAAGTTCCAGATTTTGCTATTGTTCCTAAGTTCTTGATCAGATCTTCCTTTGTCATTCCAATGCCTCGGTCACGAATAGAAAGCACTTTCTTATCCTTGTCTAATTTAATCTGCATTGTACCACAAATATAGCAAACTAAAATGTTCAAAACAGAGGGACTTTCCCACTTCCCATAACAGAATGTTAACGTGAAAAATCACTCTTATATTGTGATAGGATGAACTAGCAAATCGAATACAGGTATTGATCTAATAAAGTGGAAACAACCCAATTGTAAAATTCTCCACCGACTACATGTTGAGGGCCTACAATTCATTCACTTTTGAGTTGGACATGAACAGACATAGCTGCAATTTGAATGCTACGTCCTCATCATGAATACTAGGATAAAATCATTGTTCTTTGTCATTTCCACTTATTGAAACTGAGCGTATGCAATTCAATTCACTTGTGAATCCAACTATGGCCTCTATATTACTATACTAAATGAGCCATCACTAACCAAGATCTCAAGCTTTGAAGTATCGCCTTCACCCAAAATCTCCTTATCTGTAAGCGAAAGAAATCTGATCTTATCCAATGCCTGCCAAATGAATGGAACATATTTCATTAAAATCAAAGGCATCAAAACTCAATAAATAATGTATCGGATAATGAGAGATCAGTTTACATCAGAAGCATTAGAGATCAGTTCTCTCAAGAAGATGTCCTTGTTGCTATACAGCGAGTTGATGAGTATATCCATCAGCCGTGAAACCTCTGCCTGGAACTCAAATTTCTCTGCATTAGTCCGCAAAGATCTCCGAGAGATTGATTCTGCCTCCCTGAACCAAGAAAACCACCCCCTCAGTTAGTCATCACCGTTAGAAATCAAGGAGAACATCCGAGGCTACTCACATGAGTAGGATTCCATACATGCCTGTGGGAGATCCAAGTTCACAAGGCAGGGCCCATCATGTACGGATCCTGGCCTGAAAAATCAGGCTGGTCTCCACAGCAGGTGTGCCAAACGTCTATGGAAAATTGGTCGTCAAAAGGATTTATGTACAGCCCGTATACAACTTATATATGCCATCATCCTAATAAGCACACCTGTCTTACTTCTAGGCCAGTGCAAATACTTGGAAGTGCCTGCTAGGTGAAAGGAAATTTGCTCAAAAGAGAAACACTCAGGACTGAGCTACTACAGTTTTCATTAAGGTCAGCACCATACATATGGGGCCAGTCTTTCAGTGATCCAGAACTTTCATTTCATGGCCTCACATTGGATGGGTGATTGACCCAAGAATGTCCTCTATTGAAAATTCTAATTCAACTAATCAGCGGGTTTTCCTCATTCCACATGTATTGTCAGCTAGTATTACTTACAAGCAGGACCCATCTGTAAGTGTTCTAGATCGCTTCTCTCCTTCCATACATATTGTCAGCTAGTATTACTTACAAGCACGACCAATCTTTAAGTGTTCTAGATCGTTCATCTCATGTGCATCCTCGTGGATTGGTGATGGATCAAAAACCATTCTTTAGTTTCACATGGATTGCCGCTAGTATTACTTACAACACAGCCCATGTTTCAATCATCTAGATGGTTTATATCACAGACCCCATCAGGGATTGGGGATGGACAAAAAATATCCTCTGTCACATAATCCCAGCCACCCAATCATAGGACTTCCTCCCATTCATATGGTTGGCCAGATGTTACTTTTAATCATTCATTCACAGGCCAATCAACATGCAGCTAGGATACACCAAACAGGAGAGTTCTTCACAGCATCACCAATAGTGGGGCCAAAGGATGAACAATCTAGATCACCGGCCAACTAATCAGTGGATTTCACTCGCAGCTAGTATTACTCACAAGTGAGGCCCATATTTTAGCAATCCAGATCATTACCTCATGCTCCCCCTTCATGGATTAGTGATGGACCAAAATCCTCCTCCACAAAAGAATCCCAGCCATCCAATCATCAGACATTCCCATTGCACACAGGACCATTGGCTATACATTACTTCCAATCGACCATTCGCAAGCCAATCAATAGATAGCTAGGATTCACCAACGAGAGAGGTCTTTATAGCATTTACCCATGTATAATGAAGCCAACCAGATGAACAATCTCGATCAACAGCCAACTGATCGGTGGATTTGATGCAACCAAATGGCCACACATGCCGATTGATCAATATTTGAAGAAAGGGGCCACATCTCATGCGAGCACACTTCGCACGTGTGTACAAGAAAAGGGCCACCTTCCTTTTTTAGCCCATCACCACTTCCCATTTCTTTCAATCTGATCTTTCTTTCATATCTTTATTTTAGGCAGGGAATAATTTTAAATATTTTATTATCTAAGTATTTTCTTATTTTAGGCATTTTATTAATTAGAATGCTTTGTTATTTAGTTGCTTTTCTATTTTTGTAGATTTTTAGATTCCATATCCTTTATTACAGATTGTAAGGTTGATTATAAATAGGACCTATGACCTATGAAATAAGACAAGCTGATTAATACTCTCTTTATGATTTTTTCTTATTTTCTCTATGGTGCCTGTTGAAGGGAGGGAGGACTGTTGAGCTTGCTCGTCTTGCATTTGTGATCTCTGGCATTCGGAAAGAGGATTGTTGGGTCTTTTCCCACAATCTCTTTCTTTTCTTATTGATTTATTTGCTTTCCATTTCGGGTTTGCATCAGGATTTCTCTCATTTCAAATAGATTGTTAGCTAGAATTCCATGCAAGCAGGATTCGTGTTTCAGCAATCTAAAATCTATAAAGTTTATCTAGTGAGCCTCATCATGGATTGATGATGGACCAAAAATTCTCCTTCAAAAAATCCCAGCCATCCGATCATCAGCCTCTTTCTTGTTGCACATAGGTCTGCTGGCTATATATTACTTCTAAACGTCCATTTGCCAGTGAACCAACAGACAGATTCACCCACATTGCGAATTTATCACCGAATCACCTACCACAGGCAACGGTGGGGCCATCAAGATATAAACGATCTGCATCATCAAAATGCAGACCCCACCTATACAGATTTACGGCCCAAAAGCTAGCCACTGCACATTCCTCCAAAATAAATAATAAATAATCCAACGGCTGAGAAAAATCCATCAAAAAACTCAAACCTCCTGACAACATCCGAATCCGTCGATAGACCATTGGGAACGGCGCCACCGATCTTCTCCTCGACCTTTGGCGGATCTACCAATTCCTCCGAATCGCCATTTCCCTCCGCATTCGCATGCAATTTCCGACCTAATAAAAAATACAAACCAAATTTTCAAAAAAAACAAAAAAACAAAAAAACAAAAAAGAATAGAAGATTCTAACAACAATCACCAGATCCAAAAACAATGAAAAACCTAAAAGAAGATCAAAGAGAAAAAAAAAAAAAAAAACCCTAGCTTGCCTTGATCTGGAAGGAGAGATAGTAGGAGGAAGAAAAACAGAGCTGCTGGGAGCGTCCACTTCCTCATTTCCACTCTTTCTAGACTCTTCTTTCTGCTTGATGCTTGGAGAGTATGGAGTTTTATAAATGGAGGAGTTTTTCAGTTCGTCGAGCGCTCAGTCACTACAGTTCCTCGCAGTTACACGCGATTATCCGTTTGGGGAATCAAGACCGTTGATAACACATTCCACATGTGTGAGAGATCTAAATTGCTCTTTGTGCAGGGCCACGGTTTAGATTCCCTGGTGGAAAATTAATCCGTATGTGCATTGAATTCGGATTGTTGATTGATTTCTTTTAACCGTCCATTTCCTATGTGCATTTTAAGCCCTTGATGAGGAGAAGGGGCTGTTTTGAGGCCCACATGTTGACATGTTGACTGGTTGGATTTCCTTCACGTATCTCGTTGGCACTTGTGAGAGGGGATTGGTATGGAAGTGCACAAGACAGGGCTGGACATGGACCTCATTTTGGGACGGAGAGATCTACGGTGTGGATGAGTTTGTTTCTGTAGATTGAATCAACTGACTGTTACTGACAAGTGGCGAGGTTCGATTGGATTCTACACCAATGTTGAAGTGGAGAAATAAAGATTAAGTAAGAGTCCTTAAAGATTACTCAAAGCCTATATATTCTACCCCTTAATTATTTAAAATTCATGGATAGCTTTCATATTCAACGGAAAAGATTCAATCATCTGAAATATTCCGTTTTAAAAGTTTGTGTTCTTGGCATCCACTATTCAAGATAAGGCCCATCATACAATGGTTTGGATTCTGCACCGACGTATTCTAACAAAACGCTTCACGTCAACTGCCAAGATTCAAGAGAGGATGAAAGGATATCCAAAGCTCAAATGGATCACACCATAGAAAACCGTGGGAATGACACGGATGAAATGAAAACACAAATATAACCTTGTTGTCTATTGTGTTGTGAGTGTATCTTTTGTATATTGAATCCCCTTGGTGGGGCACGTAGGATAAACGGTTTAGATCATTAACCCATGGCCCCGTTGTGTATAAAATGAATAGGTTATATGAACTATATAGAAAATGAAGACAGGTGGCGTGCTTCTATTGGGAACCTGAAGATATGTGATGTATGTGCCATCCATTTTGAAAAATCATTTTAGGCATGATCCCAATGACGAAATAGATATAAATCCTGGGTGGACCGCACCACAGGAAATAGTCAAACAGTAAAAAAATTTATGAAGCCACCTGATTGTTTATTTGTCATCCAGCCTGTTGATAAAGTCAAGTAGACATGGATGAAGGTAAAACAAGGATTTCAGCTTGATTCAAAACTTAAGATTTTATAGCTTTGAAGTCACTTTTTCATTTTTTTGGATGATGAAAATGTTGGGGCCTTGCACAAAACCTTAGGATCTAACCTCCCGAAACAAACCAGAATTATGGAATAATAATGCCATAAAAAACAATCAAAGCATAAACCACACCACACAAGAGATTTTTACGTGGAAAATCCTCAAAGATGTAAAAACCACGGGACCTCGTCCAGATCAGCAATCTACTAAAAAGTACAACGTTACAACCTTCTTCACTTACGCAGGTGCGGATGAACAATGAGAGAAACAAAGAAAACGGATAGATCTAACCAATTACAAAGACGTAGAAGCGCTGAGATATTAACTGTACTGTATATAACCTCCACGAGCATAACCTCCCTTTTACAAGCTTCCTCTCTCTCTTTCTCTTTCTCTCACACCTTTGATAGCGCTAAACCCTTTAGCAAATCCTTTGTAAAGCTTTAGAAAACCCTCTTGTCATACCTAGAAAGCCCTAGGTACCTCCTATTTATAGTTTAAGAAACTCTTTTCCGCATCCCAGTTGCGAAAGGACTTGCGAAACGAAATCCGCGCAAAATCGCGGAACGAATCTGCGTGACCTCGACTGGACGTACCGAGTTCACGACCAGTCGAGCGCCACCCACAACTGGTCGAGGACCTCCCACGACTGGTCGAGCACCCCCGGAAAAAATAGTCCACATTCACTGGACTTTGAGTCGAGCCACGACTCGACTCCACGACTGGTTATGCACCAGCCCTCGATCGGTAGAGCACGGGACAAAAAATCCCATCAAAAATGCCCCCGCGGTCATAGCTCTTACGGTGGGCTCGTCTCAAAAGTATAAAAGTTTTTTATATATATAAATGGATGTGAGCCTCACCAAAAATTAAAATTTAGCCCACCCCTTAGATGATTTAATCTGTTCATTTTAATCGGATAGTCGTGAACCCACATGAGGAATTTTTTTTTTCCAAATTTCTATTTGAAGTTCTTTGTGGCCTGCAATTACACTAACGTCGTCCGTTAATTATGAACTGTTTCCTTCAGTGTGGTACATTTATAATGATTTTTGTCCTCAAACTTTGACCAATGACATAAAATTAAAACTCCTTACATGTAGATGAGTTAGATTTGCTTCATAATAACCCAACGGCCCTCGCATAAGATGTATATGTGTTCAAAACATGGAGCCCTTGCCGCACAAGACCATCTGGTCGTTTTCTTCTTACTTTCTTCGTTTTTTTTTTCCATGGGAAGAGCGCGTGGCAGGGAATAGTGTTTTTTGTTCCCTTCTTCTTCCTTCTTCCTTTCTTCTTCCTTAATCCTTCATTGGTTTCCTTTGTAGTTGTTTTTTTTTTAATTATTATTATTAGGTATAAATTGTGGGAGTTTGTGAAAGGGATGAGGGTATGAAAAAATGTTGCATTAATGATTTTTTATAATTGAAGGATATTGTAATGGATGAATTTTGTAATAGAATAATGTTGTAATGGATGAATTTTGTAATAGAATAATGTTGTAATTGATGAATTTTTATAATGGAACGATGTTGTAATTGATGAATTTCGTAATGAAAGAATATTGTAATTGATGAATTTTGTAATGAATGAATGTTACAATGGATGACTCTTATAATAGATTATTTTTTTTAATAGAAGTATGTTGTATGGTGGATCATCAATATTTACTATAGATCGCCCATATGCACTATGGATTGTCGATATTTACACTGTGGATCGTCGATATTCAATGTAGCATGTCGATATTCACTATGGATCACAAATATTCGGTGTGGATCATCGATATTTACTATGGATTGTTGATGGTCACTATGAATCTCCAATATTAACTGTGGATCGCCGATATTCTTACCGTGGATCGCAGATATTCTCGCTGTGGATCATAAATATTCACTGTGGGAGGACACCAATCCCACAAAAATGGTCATAACTCCCTTATTACATGTCTGATTAGGGTAATCTTATACTTGTTGGAAAGATAATTTGATGAAATTTCAAATGACTTTAGAATAATCTCATTTGTACACCATTTTCTAATTTAAAATTGGGCCCAAAGTTCACCATTTAGTCCGAGCCACTGATCCCATGAAAATAACCATAACTCCCTTGTTACATATCCAATTTGGGTGATCTTAAACTAGTTAAAAATATAATTTAATGAAATTTCAAGTGGATTTAGAATTATCTCATTTTAACACCTTTGATTGTCCAAAAGCAAGCTACGGTGAATATCAACGGTCTACAGTGAATAATGAACTTTGGGCCCACTTTTGTATAATCAAATGATGTTCAAATTATATAATTCTAAATTCATTTGAAAGTTCATCAAATTATATTTTCAACAAGTATAAGATCACCGAAATCAGACATGTAATGAAGGAGTTATGGCGATTTCATTGGATCAGTGGCTCACAGTGAATGCTAAACTGTAAACCTACTTTTGGGCAATAAAATTATGTCCAAATAAGATTATTCCAAATTCATTTGAAATTTCATCAACTTATTTTTTTTAATGAGTACAAGATCACCCAAATTGGACATGTAATGTAGGAGTGTGGCCATTTTCGTGGGATTGGTGCCCCATAGTGAATATCTGCGATCTATGGTAAATAACAGTTATTATGGGAAAAACAAATCGACCCATGGGATTTAGTCAGACCGAGACCTAGCACGACCTACAGGGCTAAGAGCAAGGAAAAGGCCAATTGTCCAACCTAACTTTAAGGTCGGCACGACCAAGGTCGAACTCCCTAAAAGAACTCAAAGAGGTTATCAAGCCTCATGAGGAAGCAAATGGCTATCGGAATTGAAGATCACAAGGAACTTTGGTCGGTTTAGTTATTGAATGATGCCGACCTCCTCATAGCCCGGTCAGCCGGTCTTGTGACTTCCATCAGCTGATCTTAATCGAAGCTCGAATGACTACACGCCGGTCTCTAAACAAAGGCTGACCTTACATGAAGGAACACCTATCCGACCATTCCTCAAAAGATTACGGAAACTAACTCAGGATTAGTTCGGGATTTCGAGATCCCTGTTGAGGATCTCGGGAGATCTCTAATACTTAGGAGTTCCAATCCAACTACAATATGCACCTACTAAATATGATGGATCCTGTTACGATACGATCTCCCCTCTACTATAAATAGGGAGATGTCCAATGGTGAAAGGTACATATACCCAGATAACCCTTTACACTAAACTATCTATACAAAGACCCGGATTCCTAACTTTGGCATCGGAGAGTCCCCTACGTTGGCCAGGGTCTTCCTTTTTGCTTTTTGTGCAGGTACTCAAGGGTCCGAGGAGGGTTAATCGGAAAACAGCATCAACAGTTTGGCGTCATCTGTGGGAAAGACATCAAAGGTCGTTTCCATCATCTCACAGATTCAGTAATGACAAAAGGGAAGAAGAAAACCCAAACTTCCATTGTTGCGTTTAATCCTCTACCGTCGGAGCAACCTGACAGCCAGCAGAACTCCACCTCCCAACAACAGGCTGACTCTGCTGAGGACAACTGAATTTCCTCGAACAACAAGTCGAAGCATTAAATAGTAATATGAATTCCATGAGACAATTGCTGGAACAACTACAGCCCTGACGTACATTGGAGGCCAAGCAAGAAGCTGAACGACTAGTTCAGAATCCTCCTCAGCCCTCTAACACGCGTGTTGTGTCCCATAAGAGCCGAGAAGTCGGGTCGGCAAGACCAACACTTTCTCATGTCTCCGGTACGACGGCTCTGCCTGCCTCTGACCTTCGTCACGAATTGGAAAGGAAAAAGCGCAGCAAGGCTCCCGAGGTAACCGCTAAAGCCGTGGCCGAAAGCAGTGAACCATGGAAAATCGAACTAAAAGACTTACGTGGTTAGATCAACAACATGTGACAAGCCTACCGCACAAATGCTCCAACCCTAGTTGAGGAAATAATGGAGGAAGCCGAGCCTCCATTCGCCACCAACATTATGCAAGCACAACTACCGGATAGGTTCCGCATGCCGCAGATTGCTTAATTTTTCAGAACCACTGACCTATCCGAGCATCTGAAGTCGTTCAAGGTCTGGATGGAGCTACACAATGCATTCACTGTGGTCATGTGCCGTGCATTCTCCTTAACTCTTACAGGAACAGCTCGAAAGTGGTTTAGACAATTAAAACTACAGTCAATCACTTCCTCCTCCCAGCTTAGCAAGATGCTTATTACAAACTTTATCGGAGGGAAGGAAAGACTCAAACCGGCCTCTCATCTCCTTTATATCGTTCAAGAAGAAGGAGAGTTACTGAAGAACTACATCAAGCCCTTCAATCTTGAAGCAATGCAAGTGCGAGCGCACTATGAGGAGATCGCTCTGACTGCAATAATGGGAGGTTTAAGAGACCCCAAGTTCCTCTTCTCACTCGACAAGAATCCTTCGACAACAATGACCGACCTAGTGAATAGATCGCGGAAGTATTCCAACGCTGAGGAGGCTTCTACCCTGCGAAAAGTTGTCCATAATGAAGGAACGACAGTCAAAGAGTGATAACCAGAGGAAGAGCTTGATTTGACTAGCGGAAGCAAAAAGAGAAAAGATCACCGACCGTCAGAGGAATCAATGTCTGAACAAGTGACCCGATAATAAGTTCAGTACAAACACTCCCTTCAATAAGACGCCCGAGCAAGTCCTTATGGAAATTCAAGACAAGCGCGTCCTCAAATGGCCGAGCAAGATGAAATCCAATCCTGACAAATGTAACAAATGAAAATATTGTCACTTTCATCAGTTTACGACCATTCGACAAGTGAATGTTTCAACCTCAAGGAGGAAATCGAGGCGCTCATCCGCAACGAGCATCTCCGAGAATACGTTAACAGAAGGGAGGATCACGTCAAGTCAAAAAATGAACATCCCATTAATAACGAGCCAACTGAGGAAATCTGCACCATCTTCGGAGGGCCCATGGGCGGAGGAGACTCAAACCAAGCTTGGAGAGCTCATACTAAAAGCATTAATCATTCCGGCTCAGAACATGAGATCCTTACCACCAGCAGGCCCTCAAAGGAACAAAAAGTAGCATCTTGCAGCCTAACCTTTACAAAAGAAGACGATAGAGGAATCCACCATCCTCATGACGACGCGCTTATGGTCATGATGACCATAGCCAACCGCAAAGTATTCTGAATCCTTGTGAATACCGGAAGCTCAGGCGACATTCTCTTTGCCCCATGCATTCTACAAAATGGGGGTCGGACGGTCTCGACTCTGAGCCATCAAAACCCCATTGCTCGGATTCTCGGGAGGCAAAGTGATACTGGAAGGGTCGGTACAGCTCTCGCTTACCACAAGGGATGGGCGGAACCAAGCAACTACTATGATTGACTTCTTAGTAGTAGACTGTCCATCCGTCTACAATGCAATTCTCGGCCAACCCTCCCTCAATGCTTTACAAGCGGTGATCTTAACTTATTACCTTGTGATGAAGTTTCCGACCGAGCAAGGTGCCAGGTTAATCAAATGAGATCGACATGAGGCTTGGCAATGCTACATGATGGCATTGACAGCTCAACATAAAATGATGAACATAACCTCTCCGGACCCCTGAGAAGATTCAAATGAAAGAGAATGTCCCATGGAAGACCCAGTTCATGTTCCGCTCGACAGCTCCGATCTTACCCGAACAGTACAGATCGGGTGGTCTCTAGTACCACCACTACGAGATGAAATCGTGAACCTTCTTCGACGATATATTGATGTCTTCGCATGGTCTCATCAAGATATGCCCGGCATCGACCCGAAGGTCATGGTCCACCGGTTGAACGTCGACCCCGACCATCGACCAATTCGACGGAAGCGCAGACCGCTCGGCCCCGAACGATATGTTATAATTAGGGAAGAAGTAGAAAAGCTCCTTAAAGATGGGTTCACATAGGAAGTCTAATATCCAAACTGGATAGCCAACATAGTTTTGGTTAAAAGGTTCAATAGGAAGTGACGGGTCTGTCTTGACTACACTGACCTGAACAAAGCCTGCCCCAAGGATAGCTTCCCTCTCCCGAGAATTGATCAGCTTGTCGACACAGCATGATGAGGCATGAGTTGTTAAGTTTCGTGGACGCTTATTCAGGCCATAATCATATCTCCATGCATCCGTACGACAAGCAGAAGATGACCTTCATCACTGATAAAGGTCTCTACTACTACAAATTTATGCCGTTCGATTTGAAGAATGTAGGAGTCACATATTAAAGGCTCGTCAACAAGATGTTCACTCGCCAGATCGGGCGGACTATGAAAGTTTATGTAGATGATATGCTCGTAAAGAGCATTAAAGCTGTAAATCATGTATTAGATCTCGAAGAGATGTTCTTAATCCTTCGAGAATACCAAATGAAATTAAATCTGATCAAACGCGCCTTTGACATTAGCTCGGGAAAGTTCATCGGGTTCCTAGTCGACAAGAGAAGAATTGAAGCAAACACCAAAAAATTTCGGGCCCTGCTAAATATGAGCTCGCCAAAGACAACGAAAGATGTCCAATGCCTAACATGAAGTATCACTACATTGAGCCGTTTTGTATCTCGAGCAACCGACAAGTGCCTTCCTTTCTTCAAACAATTGAGAGGGAAGCAAATAGTAGATTAGTCAGAGGAAAGCGAACTTGCTTTTCAACAACTTAAGCAATATCTGAGATCGCCGCCATTACTTTGAAAACCTAAGCAAGGAGAACTACTATTGCTGTATTTAGCAATCTCTGCTGCAACAGTTAGCTCGGCCCTGATAAGAAAGCATGAAGGGAAGCAACTCCCAGTATATTATGTCAGCAAAGCATTGGTCTCTGCTGAGACCAGATACCCATAAATGGAGAAATTGGCATTAACAGTGGTAGTCTCATCTCGACGCTTACGACCATATTTTCATCATCCAAACTGATCAGCCCCTTCACCAAGTACTACAGAAACCTAAAGTGTCGAGGAGGTTAACAAAATGGGCAATCAAACTCAATGAATTTGACATTAAATTTTGCCCCCGCACAACGATCAAGGGCCAAGCCGTGGCCGATTTTATTGCCGAGTTCACTCTTGGGCATGACCAAGATCCGAGCAATCGGTCCGAGCAAAACTCTGATCCGAGCAGTTAGCCCGAGCCAAGCAATAAGCCCGAGCAAAACTCAGAACTAAGCATTCAGCCCGAGCCAGCCTTAGCCCGTCCCAACTGACCAACATGGATGTTATATGTTGACATGTTTTCCAAATCTAAAGCCAGCGGGGCAGGTATAGTCCTTGAGACTCCAAATCACACATGCCTACAATACGCCTTAAGATTTGGATTCTGAGCCTCCAACAACGCCGCGGAATATGAAGCACTGTTAGTCGGGCTTCAATTGACCGCAACCATGGTAGCCCAACATCTTAAAATTTACAACGATTCTCAGCTCGTCAGCAATCAGACAACAAACTAATATCAGTCTAAAAAAGAGTGCATGAAGGCATACCTTATAAAGGCCAAAGAACTCATCAGTAAGTTCCAGAGTTGTGATATCAGCCTTATCCCTTGTGTAGAAAACTCCAAAGCCGACATGTTGGCAAATATGGCTACTGCCGCCGAAGATGATATCCCCAGGTCAACTCCAATTGAGTTTCTGAAGGAGCCAAGTGTAAACAAGTCCGACTCGGCTATAGCTCTTCCGGTAGATTTGGAACCCACTTGGATGGATCTGATTATTAGCTTCCTCAAAGAAAATGAGCAACCCCATCACCTAAGCCAAAGCATGCCAAAGAACCATCCATCTTTCAAGCCATAACCGAGCCATTTTTCAGCTATCATCGAGCCATTTTCGAGCCATTTTTGAGCCATTTCAAGTCATTTTTTAGCCAAAAAATAAATAAAATCCAAAACGGGCTTTTTGCAGCACCCCGGGCCAAAATACAGCCCACCAGCTGAAGTTCGGAAACAAAGGTGAAGGGTTGGTAATCGGATTACCTCCCCACCTCGACAGATGTGCTCCTCTAAGCTACAGTTGTTACTCCTTCCAAAGTCAACTCTTTTCACCAGTTTGACCCTGAGATTCACCCTATTTACCATCCTATCAAGCTCATGAACCTATAAGGAAGCGTCATGTGGCATTATCCTTTCCTCCACATCATCATTCACCCTCCAAAGTCCTTAGAATTATCAAAAGACCATTCTAAAAGGCTATAAATACCCTTAATTTCTCTTTATTTCGCACCAACAACAATTATCACAATCACCAACCAAAGAGAAGGAGAGGGAGAGAGAAAGAGAGTAAGCAAGTTACAGTGAGGAGTACTTAAATTTTCAAGCCTCTATCCTTTTAGCCTCCTCAACCATCCCTTAACTTTTCACTTCCACTTGAGCCAAACCCTCCAACCATAGTGCACCAAAATATCCCAGCTTTTTCAAGTGCAAGCCAAAGATCACACATCCATCGTTAGCATTTTGCATCATTACTTCCCTCTTTAACCCCCTTGCTTATATAGGTTGCTATTGAATGTATGCTTCGTGATTTACCAGAACTCTGGATCCTGTCACATCAGAAACTCATGGTAGCCTAGTCCCTTTTAAATGATATTTTAGCATCATCACATCTATTTAAAACTTCTCTAGACAGTCCTCGGACGTATGCTCTGCGGCTTACCGAAATTTCGGATTATGCCACATTAGAAATTTGAGCCTGCCTGGTCACATTTCAATATTATCATCATATTTCTTAAGACTATTTTACCACACGAAGTAGAGACCGTACATCCGTACGGGCAAAGAAGGTGCCCAACACTTTCCCTCTTTGTAACCGAGGTCTCTTACTCAAAATCTTCAAATCGCATATCAGGAGTTAACTTAAAGCAAGAGAGTCTCTAGATTCTCTAACTTTACATATTATGCAGGTTCTAGCCAACTGCCGGATTTTGAGTTAAGTGGCTAGTGGTGACTCCAAGTTTATTGCACTATCAATCCAAATCAGTCCACACACTCCCAAAACAAACATAAATCAGCGTGAGCGCCTATTTCCAGCGTTCACAACTGCAACCCCGCATAATCGACCTCCCATCGAGCCACCCTCTCGGAAGCATCGACGAGTTGCTTCTTTGTCACCTCCAGCTTAGCCGTCAGATCTTTGACTCGAGCTTCTGAGGTAGAGCGGACTTAATCGATCGCAACAACTGTGGCATGGGACTCCTCGGCTTTAATGCAGAATCGATCAGCTTCAGCTCCTTTTTGCAGCAACTCCTTTTTGGCTTCCTTCGCCTCTACCCGCAAGCATATAATCTCACGGTGTACGTTCAACAAACAATGGTTGAACTTCCATAGAGGAAAATGCAAATATCAGAACAAGTCAATAAAGAAAAACAACTAGTACTTAGCAGACCAACTTACCCTAAGGAAGGTCTTTGCCAGCGACCCAAGGACCGCGTTTGAGGTGGAGTCAAAAGCGACGGAGAACTCGGCATTAAGTATATTCCGATCTACCCAAGGTAAAAGGTTCTCTAGTTCCTTTCGCGCCCTCTAGGAAGAATGATGGCCCTCCTCCCAAGGCGCGGAAGGTTTTGTAGAAGGCCCGATGGATTCCCGGGCCTCCACGGGGCGAGCCTCGGAAGAAGGCTCGACAGTCTCCGAGCCTTGGCGGGAGGAGCCTCCTCGCGAGATGTTGTCTTAACCACTGCTTCAGCAGTAACGGGAGTAGGCTCGGCAACCGCCACATCATCATCAACCTCCACGATAGTGGGAGCTGAGGGACTGACTCTCCCTTTACTTTTAAAGGTCGTTTTCGTTTTCTTCTTCTTCTTCGGCACTGTCTCTTCAAGAAGAGGCGTCTTGCGCTTCAAGATGGGCTTTAGCGTGGGATGAGCTTCAAACATTTCTACATAAGTTAAAATAAGATGGAAGTTAACTGCCAACTCATAAATTTTCTAAGTCCTAAGGTCATCCAGAGTTCATACCTGTAAGCTCAGTATCAAGGCCCGCCTTGAGCAAAAGTTCAGGTTGGAGAAGTTTCCTCCAAGATCTCTTGTTGGGACCAACTAACCTTACTCCCTTAATCCAAGCACTGACCTTACTCCCTTAATCCGAGCAAGAGACTCAACCCCAAGTACAGAAGGAAACTTGGGGATGATTACATTAAAAAAGGCATGTACAAACGACTTAGAATGCAGAAGACCGACCAAGCGAAAAATGGAGGAAAAGAACTAAGTCTAAGGAAAACCGATCTGAAACAGTGAAAGCGGTGGGGACCAAACTACGGCGCATGGTCATCCTCGGCACTTCCCAACTCCCCGAAGCCCAGAACCATATGTCTTTCCAGTTTTTGTTAGAGGTCGGGACATCTGTGACCATACCTCCTCTGGTCCCCCTCTAAGCAAAAAGGTAGTACTGGCCATCATGTAGAAGGTTGGGCTTCAATTGGTATAAGTGGAGGAATTCGTTGACAGTAAGGTCGGGTTGCTCAAGCTTAAACCAAAGGACGAAACAGCCGATCAATGCCCTCTACGCATTCGGGATCAGCTACCCCAGAGCTAGTTCCAGGTGCGCGAGCACATGCCTTACTATCTTTTAGAGAATGAGCCTCGGGCCACACTGAAGGATTGTTAGGAAGCTCGCCCGGTGAGGGAACTCGGAGTACCACGGAGTCTGGTATGTGGTACCCCGACCTAATCCTCATTAGGTTGACCTCTCAGAGAATGGATTCTACGGGACCTTTCTCTCTGTCCTCACCTTCTCCCTCGTCAGAGGATCTGATCAAACCTTCCTCCCTGGGTAGGTCATCCTCTGTCCCAACCGGTCGTTCTGTCGGGGACCTCTCTAACACTCGCAATGATTGAGACACTCAGAAGTCGGCGTCGCTCATCATGATCAATGACGATGGTGGATTCGACATGGGGCGGAGTGTACTTGCCCCACGATAGCCGTCGAAGGCCCCCTCCCGTGAACTTAACATTTTCGACATGGCAATAAGCCTACAACTGTTTAAAATTTGTAATAAAAAAGAAAGGAAAGAATGGAGGGGGTGAGTTGAAAGGCAGAGCTCACCGGAGGGGAAATATAGGCCTTCCGCCAGTGTTTCAACTGAAGCGGATCGCCTGAAATCATCCTTGCATGCAGGGAACAGAACATATGCAAAGAGGAAGAGAAGCAAGTAAGCCGGTAACATGCTCTAGGGTTTCCCTTATATATGGAAGCCACGTGGTAGGGCATTTAATGCCTTCATCAATGTTTTACCGTACAGAGCCCCTTCGACTCCCCCGCTTCGACACGTGGCACGTCCGCGCTTGCCGCCCGACTCTATTATCAAGGAAATGTCATGCGTCTTCTCCTCATTGGTCTGGCATCGAAAAGGCGGCCTGACATGTTAGACAACCTCGAGTCATGATATGCCACCTCAACATGAGCCGAATCATGATTGCGGATACTCCTCGACCCCCACACTGTCCGCCTCACTTAGCATTTATGGCGAGACGGCCCAACCTAAATATATCCGACCTACCTTCCTAGTCAGTGTTACCGACTTGGAAGTAGGGGGCTTACTGTTATAAGAAAAGTAGACCGACCCATGGGAATTAGTCGGACTGAGACCCAACACAACCTACTGGGCTAAGAATAAGGAAAAGGCCAATTGTCCGACCTAACTTTAAGGTCTACACGACCAAGGTCGGACTACCTAAAAGAACTCAGAGAGGTTATCAAGCCTCATGAGGAAGCTAAAAGGTTATCGGAATTGAAGATCACAAGAAACTTTGGTCAGTTTAGTTATCGAATGATGTCGACCTCCTCATAGCGCGGTTGGCCGGTCATGTGACTTCCATCAGCCGACCTTAATCGAAGCTCGGATGACTACATGTTGGTCTTTAAATAAAGGCCAACCTTACATGAAGGAACACATATCCAACCATTCCTCCAAAGATTACGGAAACTGACTCGGGATTAGTTCGGAATTCCGAGATCCCCGCTGAGGATCTCGGGAGATCTCTAATACTTAGGAGTTCCAATCCAACTACAATACACACCTACTAAGTAGGATAGATCTTGTTACGATACGATCTCCCCTCTATTATAAATAGGGAGATCCCCGATGGTGAAAGGTACATATACCCAGATAACCCTTTACACTAAATTATCTCTACAAAGACCCGAATTCTTGACTTTGGCATTAGAGGGTCCCCTGCATTAGCCAGGGTCTTCCTTTTTGTTGTTTGTGCAGGTACTTAAGGGTCCGGGGAGGGTTAAACAGAAAATAGCATCAACATCAGCGATCCACACTAAATGTTGGCGATACATAGTGAATATTGATGATATACACTGGATATTGGTGATCCACGGTGAAAATATCGGCAATCCTCAATAACTATTGGCAATTTACAATAAATATCAGTGATCTACACTTAATATTGACGGTTTACACCGAATACTAGTGATCCATAGTGTAAATATCGATGATCTATAGTGAATACAGGTAATCCACAGCAAATATTGATGATCCACCATACGACATTCATCCATTATAACATACTTTAATCTCAGCATTCTGTCATTATAAAAAATCATTAATTACAACAATCATTCATTCCAATACTCAACACATTCATCCATCACAACATTCTTTCATTATAAAATTCATCCATTACAACATCATTCTATTATAAAATTGTATCCATTATAGTATTTTTCTAGACCCTCCTCCTTTTCACAAACTCCCACCATTCATACATAATAAGAAACCTAAAAAACAAGTATAAAGGAAACCAATGTAGAACGAAGAAGGAACGAGGAAAGGAACTAAAAACTCAATCCTTACTTTCACACCCTCGTCCCCTCCGTGAAAAAACCAAGGAAAGAAAAAGGAAACAACCAAATGGCCTTGTGTGACAAGGGCCCTACATTTTGAACTCATCCACATCTTATGTGAGGCCCACCAGGTTATCATGAAACAAATCCAACCCGTTCACATGTAAGAGGTTTTAATTTCATATAATCGGTCCAAGTTTAAGGCCAAAACTCATAATGGATAGACCACATCGAAAGAAATAGTTTAGAATTAACGCACAATATTAGTGTAATTATAGGTTACAAAAAACTTTAAATAGAAATACGAAAAATTCTTGTATAGATTCACAATTGTCCAATTAAAGTGAACGGATCAGATCGGCCAATGAGTGGGCCGAATTTTAGTTTTTAGTTGAGACCACGTCACTTTCTCAAAAAAACCTTTTTGCTTTCGAGACAAGAGCCTATGAGTTGTAGTTGTGGCAGAACAACATTTTCGTTATCCAAAAAATGAAAAGCGGTTTCAAGGCTACAAAACCTTAATTTTGGTCCATAGAACTTCTGCCATGACCAAGTCACTGTACAGGGCCATCTAAACTAATAACTCGACTACGAGAGATACCACGGAAAAGGACGTGGATTAGTTACTACCCCACAACTCGCAACAGGATGGGGATATGATGGTTCCACCGTGATATGTGGATTTATCAACACCGTCCATCCATTTTTTGATATAATTTTAGGATACAAGCAAAAAAATGAGGCAGATCCAAGGCTCAAGATACACTCAAATCAACTACAAAAGTAGGGAAGTTGAGAAGAGTGCGATGATGTAAATGCAGAATGATGAAAATGATGCAAAGGTGCAATGTCTGACTCAGGAATGGGAGTGAGGGATCGAAACACAAGCAATCCACTAGGTCTTATTTACTCGAGAAAGATGGTAAAGAAAATGAAAAACACCCCAATCAGTCTGAGTTTTTAAAGTGACATGATTCTGAAAACCGACAAGCCGTACGCTTGAATAGGCTAGAGAAGTAAGGGGTTGAGAAGGGATATGATGATATGAAGCTAGAAGTTAGGATGATAAGGATGAATGCAGCTCATCTATGGCCAAGTTGATCTCAGGAGAGGGTGATGGATGGACAGATTGTTGCAAGGATTGAAGAAGGGAGGTTGATCATCTCTTGACAACTGAGATGGCTAAGGCTTAGGCATAGCCTGACAAGCCTAAGGCTTGAACAGACTCTTTTTTATCACTCACTCTCTCCTCAGTGGATGGATGGGATGGGTTATTACTCTCCCCCTTTTAAGGATGGGTTGATGGTGAGTGTGGATGCATGTGTAAAATGAGGAAGTTGGAGGTATTTATAGTTGAAATGGGTGGCCTTTTAGTAACATAGGTGAAGTTTAGTGGTTAAAGTAGACTTGAAGGGCTATGATTACCTTAAGGATGAGAGTGTCACATGACATTCTTTTATTGGCTAGGAGGGTACTGTTAGGAAAAAAAGTCTTTAATCGACTTTTTATTGTAGCTACGACTGGTCGTGGGTCAGCCATGACTAGTCGTAGGAATAGTTCGACTGGTCGTGGCCTGCACGACTCAAAGTCCAACGACATGGGATTTTGGTGTCCAAGCTGCTCGACCGGTAGTAGGGGTCCCACGACCAATCGAAGACTCGGCTCGACTAGTCGTAGTTACGTAGATTTGTTTCCAAATCCGATGCAGATTGCGGATTTTGAGTCAGCCTTTCGCAAGGCTGCGAAAGGGAAGTTGCCTAAACTATAATAGGGGTCCCTAGGGTTATTTTAGGGTATGGGAAGGCTTTCTAAAGTAGTTACAAGGATTCCTAAAAGGTTTAGGGTTATTAAAGGGTGTAGCAAGGGTGAGATTCAAGGTTGTTCGAATCGGGTAAGTCCTTTCTCTTTGTAATTGATGCTTTCATAGTGGAGATCATTCGCTTTGTGCCGTGGTTTTTTCCTGAAAGGATTTTCCACGTTAAATCTGTGTGTTCTCTTATGTGTGTTTGGTGCCATTGAATTGTTATCCTAGATATAGATCTGTGTGATTCTGCAGGCCAAAAATCTCAACAAGTGGTATCAAAGCTATCGTTGGGCACAGATCTGGATCTAAGGGATTAGTAATAATGGCGAGCACCAGGTATGAGTTTGAGAAGTACTCAGGGAAAAATAATTTTGAGTTATTGAAGGTTAAGATGATTAGCCCGTTAACCAAACAAGGCGAGGATGGTGCTCTTGAGGAGCGGAAGTCTACTATGACTGATAGTGATTGGAATACTCTTGATAAGAAGGCTTCATCATCGATCCGTTTATGTCTCACGAATGAGGTTCTCTACAACGTCATGAGGGAGAAAACTGCGGCTAAGTTATGGGCGAAGTTAGAGGATGTTTATGCGAAGAAATCCTCAGAAAATCGTCTGCACTCGAAACGGCAGTGGTATAACTTCAAGATGGCAGAGGGTGGAGATCTGGAGGCTCACATCAGCAACTTTAATAAATTAGTTTACAAATTGCTGGATATGGAGGAAGTGATGAAAGATGAAGAACAAGCATGTATGTTGCCGAATTCTCTCCCGGCGTCTTTTAAGGCATTCAAGGACACTATGTGCAGCATGAATAAAACCTTGAATGTCGACACAATTATCTCAGCCCTTCAAGGGAAGACTATGAGACAACTAAACAGCGACGTGGGGACATCTTCTGATGCATTGTTTATAGTGGGTAGGACTTATGGACAAGGTACAGGTTCTTCTGGTTTTATATCTAAATCCAGGGGCAAAGGCAAAGGAAAAGTAAAGTGCTGGAATTGTGGGAAGGAAGGACATGTGAAGAGGGATGGTGAAAATCCTAAATCGAAGAGGGAAGATTCTGAGGCTTCATGCAAGGAGGCCAACGCTGCCACGTCAGATGGATGTGATGATGATGTTTTGTGTGTGTCTTCGCTCAGACGGTCATACGATGATCGTAAGGAGGAGTGAATGCTAGACACAGGGGCATCTTTTCATATGACTCCTCATTGGAGTTGGTTCACCAGCTACAGGGAGTGCGATGGTGGATAGGTGTTTATGGGCAATGGCTTTGCCTGTAATGTTGTGGCTGTTGGTACAGTGCGCATCAGGATGTTTGAGGGGATGAAGTGTACCTTGACTGATGTCAGGCACGTTCCTGATTTGAAGCTGAATCTGATTTCTCTTGTTGTGCTTGATGCAAAAGGATGCAAGTACACATGTATTGATGGTGCTCTTAAGGTATCCAAGGGGGCACGGGTAGTCATAAAAGCGCAACGACTCAATCATGTTTACAAGTTGATCGGGAGCACTTCAAAAGGTGGAGCTATAGTGGATGTAGCGGATTCCACCTCTACACGTGCGTGGTATGTTGGGCATGGCCACATGAACGGGCAGGGTAGGAAAGCTGAGACGCGCAGGCAGGGATACAGAGCAGGTGGAGCAGCCACCTGTGAGAAGAACCACATGGTATGATCGCAGGACATCGGCGAGGTACATGGATGACTCCAATATTGCAGGGGATTCATCTTCTATTCAGATGGCTCTAGGTGAGCCTGGTGCTGAGAAGTGGAAGGTGACTATGGGCGATATGATGGATTCGTTGTACCAGACCTACATATGGGAGCAGGTGGAGCTTCCAAGTGGGCTGGTGAGCGGTTGGATGCAGGTGGATCTTCAGATGGATACAACATAGATACAGCGAGGTTGGTAGCGATGGGTTATGCTCAGAGAGAATGGATCGACTTCTCAGAGATATTCGCACCGATGGTATAGCAGGTATCTATCAGATCTATGATTGGCGCTGGTTGGCCAATGTGATCTTGAGCTATGATGTGAAGTAGAGATAAGAGAAGATGTCAAGGAGCTACACGGTTGAAGATTGAAGACTTGGTGAAGATTGTTAAGAAAAAGTCTTTAATTTGCTTTTTACTGTAGCTACGACTGGTCATGGGTCAGCCACGACTGGTCGTAGGAATAGTTCGACTGGTCGTGGCGTGCACGACTCAAAGTCCAGCGACATGGGATTTTGGTGTCCGAGCTGTTCGACCGGTCGAAGGGATGGCTCGACCGGTCGTAGGGGTCTCACGACCAGTCGAAGACTCGACTCGACTAGTTGTAGTTACGCAGATTTGTTTCTGAATCCGATGCAAACTGCGGATTTTGAGTCGGCCTTTCGCAATGGTGCGAAAGGGAAGTCACCTAAACTATAAATAGGGGTCCCTAGGATTATTTTAGGGTATGAGAAGACTTTCTAAAGTAATTCCAAGGGTTCCTAAAAGGGTTTAGGGTCATTAAAGGGTGTAGCAAGGGTGAAATTCGAGGTTGTTCGAATCGGATAAGTCCTTTCTCTTTGTAATTGATGCTTTCATAGTGGAGATTTGTCGGTTTGTGCCGTGGTTTTTTCCTGAAAGGGTTTTCCACGTTAAATCTGTGTGTTCTCTTGTGTGTGCTTGGTACCATTGAATTGTTATCCTAGATATAGATCTGTGTGATTCCACGGGCCAAAAATCCTAACAGGTACATGATGTAAAAAAGATGAAACCCCAAGGATAACTTGGTCATTTGAGCCTAGCCACAACACTA
Source organism: Magnolia officinalis (assembly GCA_021015155.1). Lineage (NCBI taxonomy): Eukaryota > Viridiplantae > Streptophyta > Magnoliopsida > Magnoliales > Magnoliaceae > Magnolia > Magnolia officinalis. The sequence goes on from JAJHSJ010000006.1 coordinate 81,167,322, forward strand.
GAGGTGGATGGTAGAATTCTCTTTACATGCTTCTAGTTGTAGAATCATCCATGTAGCAAGTGGCTTATCATGAGCCGCCCACCTCCTGATTTGCATTCAATTTCTAATAGGAGCTTCGGTAGTCCCTAGGTACCTCCTTAAACTTCCTTTTTCAGGTTGATTTGGGTTTAATGTTATTCAGGCTTCAGTTCAGGTCTTGAATTAGGCTTGAATTTTGAACTTTTGGATATACATGAATCGACTATATTAACAAAAGTGAGGTGTCTACACAAGTACAATCAAAATAATTTCAACAGTTAGAACAAAACTCTAACGACTGAAAACCATTGTAAAAATTATTTAAAACCTTTTAAGTATTAGGACGTGTTTGGCTCGACGGATCCCATGGGATTAGGAGGGATGGGATGGTAAAATCCCGGGATATGCCAAACCAACCAAACAGACCCGATGAACTTGTCCCGGAATATAGCAAACCCATGGATCTTAAACCAATCCACTGACATCACCATCATTACCTTAAGATTGATCCCATCCCTCCTAATCCCATTCAATTGTCCCTGGGGTGTGTTTGGTTGCATAGATTGGAAGGGATTGGAAGGTAAAATACCAGGATGTGCCGGGCATGCCAAACAGACTCGGTGAACTTGTCCCGGGATATAGCAATCCCATGGATCTTAAACCAATCCACTGACACCACCATCATTACCTTAAAATCCATCCCATCCCTCCTAATCCTATGGGATCCGTCCGGCCAAACAGGCCCTTAGGTACAGCGATGAAACCACTTTTATGAGTCCCTGATACAGCAAATCAATCTATAATCACATCCCTAGAAAATCAGTAGATTGCATATTAGTATGGGTGGGCTTTGCACAACTCTCACAAAGTAATGTGAGTGAGTCACAAGGGGTGACTTAATTCGAATCATCCTGACTTGTTTGAGTCGCCCGATTCGATTGAGATGGGTAGAATTCAACCTAATATCGTCTGTAGGTCGGGTATGTCTAATCCTTCAGGCTGTATCCGGGACTACCTTTGATATCTCCTCACATGCGTCACCCATGTCCTAAACTGTACGTTATTAGTGGGCCCCACCTCTAAAATCTCACCGATCCAGTAATCTTAACGATCCAACTGATGGTTATCAAACGGATGGTTGAACATAACATGGTGTAGGGGTCCACATGGAACTGGTAGAACTGCTAAACTGAACCGAAACCGACCAAACTGCACGATTTGGTCCGGTTCTAAAAATCAAAGAATAGATTAGTTCGGTTCGGTTCGGTTCTCAATATGGGGTCCTATAGAACCGAACCGTATAACTGAACTTAGAACTAGACCTTAGAACCAAACTATGAACCGAATCTCAAACCGGACCGAGTTTACAATATATTTTAATTGTCTATTTTATTAGTTTACAATATATTTTAGTTGTCTATTTAACTCATGATTTATGGTTTATAATGTGCTCGTTGATTGTTTCCGTAAATGTCTTTTTACACACCTTACATAATATCTAGGTCATTCATCAAATAGATCACAATATGAATGAACATGGGCTGGATTTTATATATATATAATATATATATATATATATTATATATATATATTATATATATATATATATATATATAATATATATATAATATATATATATATAAACATGCAATTGAGCTGGATTATAAAAAGGCCTAGAACCGTAGAACCGAACTGGTTTTCATGGTTCAGTTCTAGGGTGCAAACGGTCCAATCCCAGTTTCGATTTTCCTGGAACCGATAGGACCGGTTCGGTCTGATTTCAGCCCATAACCTGACTGGACCGACCCGTGTGCACCCCTGACATGGTGACTATCCACTCGGTGATTTGAACTGTCCCAGACTTTGAAACTTCGCCGTCTAGTACAAAGAGTCATGTGAATTCTGGAGATAGTGGTCCATGAGGCTCAGACCAATCCGGGCAGTCCGAGTCCTAAGTCCGGGACCTACTCCCATAAGCTTGTCTGGAGAGCCGATTCGAAGCTTGAAATCCAGTTTCGGTGTGTCCATGTGAGGCAGACCTGGCATAATGATGAATGGCCCAGTCCAATTAACGAAGTGGGCCTCCATTATGCAAAAGGAATGAATGGTTTAGATGCACTTGTAAGCAATTCCATCCAAACCGTTTGTATTTGAAACCTTTGATCATTCAACCTTTTCCTTACAAGGCCAGCTTGCTCAGGGCCTTTTCAGCATGATTATGGCCGGGCCACAACCAAACCCTAGTAAGGCCCATTGCCACCTTTAGGGAGTTTCTTGTAACATCTATCGCATTTGTATCGTATGCATTGTTCTAGAGTCAATGGGCCGGGCTAACCCGTGGGCTTTTATTTGGGCTTGGGTTGGAATACCGGGTCTAAATTTTAACCCCGTTTAGTAATCAGGCCGGACCAGGGCTTCATTCAATAGCCAGTCAGGCTAGGTAGTGGATTAGGTGCAGCATTGACTGTGGGGCCCATCTTGAAGTATGTGTTATATATCCACACCGTCCATATGTTTTGCCAATTCATTTTAAGTCATGATCCCAAAAACTAAGCGGATCCAAATCTCGTGTGGACCACACCACAGGCAAAAGTGGCCCAGTATGGTTTAACTGAAATTTGGATCTGCTTCATTTTAGTACATAATACAAAAAATGAGGTGGATCCAAAACTCAAGTGGGCCGGACTAGAGGTGGAAAACCGGCGAAAGAATTTCCAACCATAATGTCTATATGCCATCCAATCCGTTTATAAGGTCATTCTAACTGGGATGAAGTGATAACACCAAAAACTTAGCCTGATATGAAACTTTGTAAACATACGAATGTTTCAAACGGTGGTCATTGAATCCTCACTGTTTCCTCTCGTGCGGCCCACTTGGGTTTTGGATACACCTCATTTTTGGTATTGTATCCTAAATTGAGCTCTCAAAGTGGATGGACGGTGTGGATTTCTCACAAACATCACGGTGGGCCCACCTAACATCTCCCTGCAGGAACTTCCTGCGAAAGGCTTGTCCTGCCACCACAGAGGTCGGTAGTGGCAATGTCATCATGCAATCCGCGTCCCACGGTGCTGACTTGTAGACGCGCGCGTGTGGGCTTAAAAAAGCTATCGGTCTCGTGCCTCATATTTCCACACTTGTCCAGGGATTCCATACCGAAGTTTGAAAAAACCCCGACACATAACGTGCTGAAAATACAGTCTAACCGTTGGATTCATATATTTTTAATGGCCCAGAGATCTTTTATTTGACATGTCTCCCTTTGGATGGAGATGGCTGATAAAATTCTATGATTGATCACTTCGAATCATTGATTATACAAAGGTAAAGGTGACAGCTCATGTTACACATCATGGTGGTCCCATCCGGAAAGGTTTCAACAGCAGGCATATCCCTCTCCAATCCCCACCTTCTCCTGTCATGTGGCGGGCTTGAGTTTTGGATCTAACTCATTTTTTAGTTTTCCCTCCCCACCTTCTCCGGTCATGTGGCCGACTTGAGTTTTGGATTTACCTCGTTGTTGGGGGATCGCGGAAGCATACAAAGATGATGAATCAGGTAAAGTATTCCGACCATACAATCAAGCCCAATCACAAATACTCTTAAGTTCAATATGGAAAAAATTCTTTTAGAAAAAAATCACGATGCAAAACGACATTAATGCAATGTGAAAGCAGAAATTCCAAGAGAGAGAGAATACCCAATTTAAACAAACTCAAATCTCACTTACAAGTCCTTGAAAATCCTAAGAACAAGTTGTAGAACTCTTAGATATCCTTTGATCTTGATTACACTCCTGTATATAATGTATGCTGAGTATCACAATCAAAGTCGGAAACAAATTCCGCAGATATGCAACTCTGTGTAATTCTATGCATTCGTTCGATGGGACTTCAATAGCATTGCCTAACACTTAATTTTTAGTTTATGTCCTAACATGGATGGATTATGGATAGTGTGAATTTCTCACAAACATGACGGTGGGCCTTACCTAATTTCTGACGGTAGGAATTTCATTTGATCTGGGTTGCAAGCAATTCGCATCCTGAGCATGCATGGACAAAAATATTGTTAGTCCATTGTTGATCAGCAGTGCACATTTGTAAATGAAGATGAACAGTCAGAAAAAATGTCCCACGTTCCTAACTGAATGTACAAGTGGGGTTTCACTTGATTAGCGTACTACCATAGTTTTTGGTACATGACCCTTTGGTAGTGGACCGGATCTTCGACACCTGTGTGGTAGAACACGTTTTTTATCCTAGAAGTTTTGGATTTTGGATGGTTAGGAATTGAAATCCAGGATTTGTAAAAATGGGATCATTTGGCACTTCTAAAATTCCTAGGTTTCAATTTCTAAAGTGATTCAAATTTTAGGATTATTACTTTTTCTTTTTCAATTCCAAGTAGACCCCTCACTCACACAATCTAAGATTTTGCTGTCATCTTCGGTTGTCATGTCCGCCATCTTCTCCTAAGGTATTTACATTCATTAATATCATTGGATGTTTTCGATTACATTCATGTCTTGATGATAAGATATTATAAAACCAAGCCTATACAGTTATTATGTGGGTTACGTTTTAGAAAAATTGATAACTGAAAAATTAATAACCATCTAAAAAGAAATATAAAATTTTATTTAAATTATAAAATTAGTTATCCAACTTTATTTGTCACCAAAAGTTTTGAATTGTCTTATTTTTACCTTAAAGTGTCTTATAACAGTACCTGTGTAATGATTCCTATGTTGTACATTTATGTCATGTTTAAATCACATGAATATAACACTAAATAATTTTAAGAATCTGATAGTCAAAATTCAAACTCCTAAGTACAATTTTTGAAATCCACAATTTTGAAAATCCATGCTGCCTAATGCAATTGAAAATCCTATATTTCAAATTCAAGATTTCAATTTCATACTTCCAAACAAGCATTAAAGGGTTTTTAGGCACTCCTATCAAAATTTCATACAGACCTTGCCTTGCAAATTTTAGGATTTTGGGATAAATCTCCAACCATCATGCGTATACCATCTCCTCCTCTTCTAAGGTATTCACGTTATTTACATTGTTATATGTTTTCACATGCATTCATGCTTTAATGATCAGATGCTACAAAAATTAACCCTAAGCATTCATTAGAGCTGGGTATTTCTGACCCAATTCGGTGGATCCGAACCGAACCGACGGCCTAGATCGGTACGGATCGAGTAGGGCCAATCAAATCCGATCGTTCATCAAATCGAGTTCAGATCAGTGGCCAATCCAGACCGATCTGATCTGATCTGCACAATGTTCATTCAACACTATATTCTATAATGTTGTCCACTTGAGATCGGGATATACCTCATTTTTTGTTTAATACCATAAAATGATCTAGAAAAATAGATGGACGGCATTGATGAAATAAATACATCATGGTGGGTCCACTGAGCACCAACCATCAGCCATGGGCCGGTGCCAGGGGAGTAGCCCATCCCTCTCTCAGCTCATGGCTTGAGGTACACATTGAGCACTGAGCTTGAGAGTGAGAGAGAGAGAGAGAGAGAGAGAGAGAGAGAGAGAGGGGGGGGAATAGTTCAGTACGTCGAGCTCATAGGAACTTCCCATGAGGTTGAGCTGTGTGGGCCCCACCGTGATGCGTGTTGAACATCAACACCGTGCATTTGATGGGTCCCCTTTAAATTATGGGATATCCCAAAAATCAACCGTATATGAAATCCAGGTGGGCCATACCATCTAAATCATGTGAAGACATTCCGAAAACATATAAAATCACTTGGTGGGGTCCACCTAAAATTTGGATGCATCTGAAACTTGGTCTGACCCTCATTCAAGTGGGACACACATAGTGAATGGTTTGGATTTGTAAACCACACCTCAATGAGCCCAAAAAATGATGATGAATATTATAATGGGAGGGTAAGACTGGCACTCTGGCAGTGGATGACAGGTGTACCAACGCACCACAGGTATGATGTCAGCAAATTCTGTGGGCCCATCATGAGGTATGTATTATATCCAAATCTGGCAGGCTCGTCTTAAGGCTTGAGTCGAAAAATAAGATAGATCTAAAGATCAAGTGGACCACAATGCAAAAAGTAGTGGGGTTGAATGTCTATCATTGAAATAGAGGATTCGATTTAAACCATACTCAACTCGATCCGACTCGGTTTCCCTGACCTTGTCGGACTCGGTTCGGGTCAGGCTAGCAGTGTGACAGATCAGATCGAGCTAGAGGACTTGGACTCGATCTTGGATCGAATCAAGTTCGGTTTGAACATTAAAAGTTTCGGACCGAGTCAAGTTAGGCCCAATCTGACCCAACTCGACTCGATGCCCACCTCTAGCGTACATTATATGAGTCAAATATTAAAATAAAAATTATTTTAATGAAATATATATATATTTTTTAAATTATGAAATTAGTAGGTCCACTTTTATAAGCCATTAAAAGCTTAAAATTATCCTTCTTCTATTGTTTTTCTTTTTTAATTTTTACCAAAGCTATTTTATAATAGGCTATATTTAGATTTTTAAGAGCATTTAATTCCTCACATTCATTGTGTCTCAAATGCACCGAAATATAATTTGAGGAAACCAAAAGTCAAAATGAAGGTCTGAAACATCATTTTTGAAATTATGGATTTTAAAAATCCATGTTACCAAAATAGAAACAGAAATCCAAGATTCTAATTCCATGCTCCCACACAAGCCCTGGAATAAGGTCATAGGCAAAAGGAAAGAAAACTTCACCAATCCAACAATTGAACCAGCCACATGGTAGCTTGAAAAAGCAGATGCTACAATAAAAATGGAATGTTTTGCAAGACGCAACCCAGCACCAGATAACTAGCTAGCTGGTGTCAAAGCTCTATCATCCCCCACCATGATATATGTATTTTATTTATGCTGTATATTCATTTTGCCAGTTTATTTTGGGGCATGAATATAAAATTGAAGCACATCCAATGCTCAAAGTGGATCACGTCGCAAAAAATAATGTGAATATATATAGTGACATCCACTGTACGTTGAAACCTTCGTAGGGCCAACACTGATGTATATTTGTCATCCACCCTATTCATAAGGTCACACTGACATATTTATTTGTCATCTAGGCAGTTCATAAGGTCACAATGACCTGGGCGGATGAAGATAAAATACAAATATCATATAGATTATAGATTTAAACCTTATGTGTCTCGAACAAGTTTTCAATAGTAAGTGTTCAATTCCCACTGTTTCTTATGATGTGGTCCATTTGAGCTTTAGATTTACCTCATTTTTTAGCTCATGCCTTAAAATGAGCTGGAAAAATGGATGGACAAGCGTACATCATAGTAGGGCCCACGGAACTTGGACAGCTCATGCCCTAAAATGGGCTGGAAAATGGATGGATGGCATAGATAAAACATATACATCATTCGTAGGGACCACAGAACTTTGACACCAGTTAGTTGGCTGGTGTTGAGTCACCAGACAGACGCACAGCAGGCCATGATGATCAAGCTCAGATCTCGCACCTGTGTGATACTTACACATGCTCAGCCTGAGGATGGTACGATCGACACGCGCGCAGAATTAGCAAACTTCTTAATGTTTTTTAGCACGTGTGTGAGACCCCCGAACCAGCAACGTGGGTGAGACCCTGACCATGGGACCCACCTCGATGTATTCATCATCATATATGCATGCCGTCCATATGTTTTTCCAGATTATTTAAGATATGTTCAAAAAATGAAGCCGATACAAGTTTCAGGTAAACGACACCACAGGAAACAGTGATAATTGAACTCCCACAATAAAAAGCTCCCTATACATGCACCGTAATGTTTTATATGATATCCAGGCTGCCTAGCTTGATAAGCAGGGGAGCAGATTGGTCACGTTGGGGCAACATGAGCTGCATTTGGTTGGGATGCGGATTTACTGCTAAAGCCTTTCCGAGGAAGTTCTTGCACTGGAAACTTAGGTGGGCTCCACCATGATGTTTGTGAGAAATTCACCCTATCCGTTCATTTTTTGAGCTCATTTTAGGACTTGAGCACAAAAGCGAGCAAGATCCAAGACTCAAGTGGGTCGCACTAAAGCAAAAGTTGCGTAGGGAAATTCCTATCGTTGAAATTGTTATGGACAGATGTCTTAAATCTATCTGGTAGTTTGTCGATCATATCGTCAGGGTTTTAGATCATATCGATAGATGTCTTAAATCTGTCTGTTGGTCTATCGATGATATCGACAGATCGTCGATGATATCGAAGCTGTCATCGAGAGACCTTCGATGACATCGATAATTCACATAAATTTTCACCCCTAATTGCTAAACAATTTTGGTCTTGTTTCGATATCATCGAAGGACCGTCGATGATATCGAAGCTGTCATCGAGAGACCTTCGATGACATCGATAAGTTTCGCGGATGCGATTGCGAAAACGCAGTTTTTGCGGATTTTGCTTTCTATTCCGAGTCTGCTTCTTTCTAAACTTATATAAAGGGGTGTATGCGGGATTAGGATGTATTCTAAGGCTTTCTAAAGTAGTTCCAAGGGTTCCTAAAAAGGTTTTTTTTAGGGTTTCTAAATGGTGTAGCAAGGGTGAGATTCGAGGTTGTTTGAATCGGGTAAGTCCTCTCTCTTTGTAATTTCTATTTTCATAGTGGAGATCTGTCGCTTTGTGCTGTGGTTCTTTCCCGCAAGGGTTTTTCATGTTAAATCTGTGTTCTCTTGTGTGTGCTTGGTGTCATTGGATTGCTATCCTAGATCTAGATCTGTGTGATTCCGCAGGCCAAAAATCCCCAACAAGTAGTATCAGAGCAATCGGTTGGGGCACAGATCTGAATCTGCAGGATTAGTAATAATGGCGAGCACCAGGTATGAGATTGAGAAGTACTCAGGGAAAAATAATTTTGAGTTATGGAAGATCAAGATGATGAGTTCCTTAATCAAGCAAGGCGAAGATGGTGCTCTTGAGAAGCGAAAGTCTACTATGACTGATGATGATTGGAATACTATTGATAAGAAAACTTTATCATCGATTCGTTTATGTCTCACGGATGAGGTTCTCTACAACGTCATGAGGGAGAAAACTGCGGCTAAGTTATGGGCGAAGCTAGAGGATGTCTATGCGAAAAAATCCTCGGAAATCGCCTACACTTGAAGCGGCAGTGGTATAACTTCAAGATGTCAGAGGGTGGAGATCTGGAGGCTCACATCAGCAACTTTAATTAATTAGTTTGCAAATTGCTGGATATGGAGGAAGTGATAAAAGATAAAGAACAAGCATGTATGTTGCTGAATTCTCTTCCGATGTCGTATGAGTCATTCAAGGACACTATGTGCAGCACGAATAAAACCCTGAGTGTCGACACCGTTATCTCAACCCTTCAAGGGAAGGCTATGAGAAAGCAAAACGGTGACATGGGACATCTTCTGATGCACTATTTACAATGGGTAGGAATTCTGAACAAAGTACGAGTTTTTCAGGTTATAGATCCAAATTAAAGGGCAAGGGCAAAGGAAATGTAAAGTGCTGGAATTGTGGGAAGGAAGGACAAGTGAAGAAGGATTGTGGAAATCCTAAATTAAAGAGAGAAGATTTTGAGGCTTCATACAGGAAGGCCAATGTTGTCACATCAAATGAATCGAGTGGATGTGATGGTGATGTTTTATCTGTGTCTTCGCTCAGACGGTCATACGATGATCGTAAGGACGAGTGGATGCTATACACAGGGGCATCTTTTCACATGACTTCTCATCGGAGTTGGTTCGCCAACTATAGTGAGTGCGATGGTGGACAGGTGTTTATGGGCAATGGCTTTGCCTGTAATGTTGTGGCTGTTGGTACGGTGCGCATCAGGATGTTTGATGGGGTGGAACGTACCTTGACTGATGTTAGGCACGTTCCTGATTTGAAGTAGAATATGATTTCTCTTGGTGTACTTGAGGCACAAGGATGCAAGTACATAGGTATTGATAGTGCTCTTAAGGTATCTAAGGGGGCACGGGTAATCATGAAAGCGCAACGACTCGGTAACTTGTACAGGTTGATCGGTAGCACTTCAAAAGGTGGAGTTGCAGTGGATGTAGCGGATTCAACCTCTGCATGTGTGTGGCATGTTGGGCATGGCCACATGAGTGGGCAGGGCAGAAAGGCTGAGACGTGCGGACAGGGATACAGAGCAGGTGGAGCAGCCACCTGTAAGAAGAATCACACGGCATGATTACAGGATATCGGCGCGGTACATGTACGACTCCAATATTGTAAGGGATTCATCTTCTATTCAGATGGCTCTAGGTGAGCCTGATGCTGAGAAGTGGAAGGTGACTATGGGCGATATGATGGATTCGTTGTACCAGACCGACATATGGGAGCGGGTAGAGCTTCCAGTGGGCCAGAGAGCGGTTGGATGCAGGTGGATCTTCAGGAGGATACGGCATAGATACAGGGCGATGTTGGTAGCGAATGGTTATACCTAGAAAAAATAGATCGACTTCTTAGAGATATTCGCGCAGACGGTATAGCTGGTATCTATTAGATCCGTGATTGGTGCTGGTTGGCCAATGTGATCTTGAGCTGGAAGGATGGATGTGGAGTCTGCACTTCTGCAAGAGAAGGTGAAGAGCAGATCTACATGAAGCAACCAAAGCGGTTCGAAGTTAAAGGGGTTGAGAAAAGACTTTGCAGGAGGTCGTGGCTCGACCTGTCGCCTAGGCAGTGGTTTGATTCCTTCATGGTAAGTCAGGAATTGATGACATGTAGATCGCCAATTATGATATGTCTGAAATCAATGTACTGAAGACTCAGTTAAGTGGGACATTCAGGATGAAGGATCGGGGGGCTACAAAGATGGTTCTCGGTATTGAGACTGAAGGAGGAGTAGGCTTTGGTAATCACAGGAAGAATACCTTGTGTGTAGGTATTAATCAAGGATGTGATGGGTCAGGTAAAGCCGGAGAGCGTTCCCTACGCGTCTCTCCTCAAGTTTTCCTCAGGACATGTCCCAAAACAGATGATATCTCATGAGCCTTATTTCGAATGCGGTTGATAGTGTATGCCATGGTTTGGATTAGACCGGTTATTTCACAGGCTATCAATGTTGTGAGCAAGTACCCCGACAAGCAATATTGAGTAGCGGTGAGATGGTAAGAAGACAACGTTTTTTCTTTTGGGAAGACAAGAGCAAAGGTGGTTAGGCATGTGGATTTAGATTCGACAGACATGATCTACAAGAATGTTCCTACAGATAAGTTCAAGTTCTGTGCAACTTCTCTGGGCTTGACGATGACGTAAAAGGAAGATGGATTGTGTAAGATAAGCTATGATATGTTGAAGAGATAAGAGGAGGACAAGAAGTTACACGGATGAAGATTGAAGACATGGTGGAGATTGTTATGGACAAATGTCTTAAATCTGTCCGGTGGTCTGTCGATCATATCGACAGGGTTTTAGATCATATCGATAGATGTCTTAAATCTGTCTGTTGGTCTATCGATGATATCGACAGACCGTCGATGATATATCGAGGCTGTCATCAAAAGACCTTCGATGACATCGATAATTCACAGAATTTTTCACCCTTGCTTGCTGGACAGTTTTGGTCCTGTTTCGATATCATCGAAGGATCGTTGATGATATCGAAGCTGTCATCGAGAGACCTTCGATGACATCGATAAGTTCCGCAGATGCGAATGCGGAAACGCAGTTTTTACGGATTTTGTTTCCTATTCCGAGTCTGCTTCTTTCTAAACTTCTATAAAGGGGTGTATGCGGGATTGGGATGTATTCTAAGGCTTTGTAAAGTAGTTTCAAGGGTTCCTAAAAGGTTTTTTTAGGGTTTCTAAAGGGTGTAGCAAGGGTGAGATTCGAGGTTGTTCGAATCGGGTAAGTCCTCTCTCTTTGTAATTTCTATTTTCACAGTGGAGATCTGTCGCTTTGTGCCGTGGTTTTTTCCCGCAAGGGTTTTCCACGTTAAATCTGTGTTCTCTTGTGTGTGCTTGGTGTCATTGGATTGCTATCCTAGATCTAGATCTATGTGATTCCGCAGGCCAAAAATCCCCAACAGAAACCTCCTTGGGGTTGAAAGTGATGTTTAAATGCCATCCATATCGTTCATAACGTCATTCCTACATGATGAGCTAAAAACACAAATATTATCCTGATTCAAAACTTCTGTGGCCCCACAAATAGTTTAACTGTGGACGTTCAATCCTCACTTTTTGGCCCACTTGAGTATTGTATCTGGATCATTTTTGGCCATATGTCCTAAAATGAGCGGATAGACGAGGTGTATTTCTGACAAACATCACGGTGAACCCCACATAGGTTCACAACGTAGGAACTTTCCTAAGGAAGGCTTTCGCATGAAATCGCGTCCATTTGGTTGTGACTGTGGGGACCTCTTTGATGTATTTGTTGTATATCCATGTAGTCCATCTGTTTTCCCGGCTCGTTTTAGGGCATGGGCCAAAAAATGAAGCATACCCCAGTCTCAAGTGAACAATATAAGAGGCATTTAAATTTTTTTTGTGGGCCACAAAAGTTTTGGAACAAGCTGGTATCTATGCTTTCAATTCGTCCAAGTCTATGTAACCTCATCAAAGGGAAGTAATGGTGAGTATTCAATCACCACTATTTCCTTGGTCCATCAATATGCTTCATTATCGGGCTCATGCCATAAATGAGTTGACAAAATAGATGAATAGTGGATATACAACACATGTCAAGGTGGGACCACGGTCATAGCCTGACCGAATTCACTCCAAGCACATATTGCCTGCTAAGTAAACTCTGCAAGGCCCAGCATGATGCATGTGTGTTATCCACACTATCCATCCAATTTTCCCGCTCATCTTAGGGCATTAGCCCCAGAGCTGTACACAAGTTGAACCGAGTCGAGCTTGGCACGGCTTGACTCAGCTCGACCAACGGCTAACCCTAGCTCGAACTTGGCTCGGTTCACTCTTCGAGCCTGACTGGCCAACTCGGCTTGGCTCGGTTAGCATCTCGAGCTAGTTCGAGCAAAGTTTAAGCCTATGAGACATTATCTCAAACACACATAATGCATTTTCAATCTTTCACAGAATGCAAAACAGCAACAACACCTCACATGTATTTCATCAAACACTCAGCAAGCAGCATAAAAAATAAGATATGATGGCAATTTTATAGTATAAAGTTTATATATATAGTGATTTGTGTTGTATCCTTCCCTTCCTCGCCACTAGCCAATTCTGCGGAGAATGTATCCATCTGAAACAACACTTCGTTGAGTCATTTCATCAAACACTTGACGAGCAGCATCAAGATAAAAATAACCGAGTCATCAAGTTGATTCGATCTGAGTCAATTCAAGTTGAGGTTCGAGCTGAATCGAGTCGAGCAAGGGCAAGCTCAAACTCGGCTCGAAATTTTTTTGAGCTCCAAAACCCACCTCAACTCGATCGAATCCAATTTTGAGCCGAGGTGAGTCGAGCTTTTCCGAGTTGAGTCAAACGAGCTGATCAAGCTAACTTGACTCGTGTACAACTCTAATTAGCCCACCAAAGGAAACAATATTGAGGATAACGACGTCCTCCATTGAAACCATCCTAAGGCCCATAGTGATGTTTATTTAACATCCAACCTAGCTATTCATAAGTCACACTAACACAAATGCATAAACAAAAATACCAGCTTGATCGAAAACTTTTGTTGGCCCCGAGAAGTTTTTAATAGTAGGTGTTCAATCCCCGTTGTTTTCTGTGGTATGGTCCACTTCAATTTTGGCTAACAACTTAAAATTGAGTTGGAAAAATAAATGGATAGCATGGATGAAACACACATCACTCTAGACCTCATATACTTTACTCAATATGATATAGGTACAATGTTACTTGGGATGCAATAGGCTCCCCTCATAAATAGAGCTGGGCATCGGACCGAGTCGGATCGGATTTGGTGCAACCCGTCCAGGTTCGAAATTTGTAGGTTTAGATCCGAACCCGATCTAATTAGGGATCGGATCCGGGTCATTAAACTCGAACAAACCCGCACTCCTGATGGCCTAAATCGATCCGAGTTTGACTCGGTCAAAAAAACCGAGTCGGATCGGATTAAGTAAGATTTGGATAAAAACTAATGGACGGTGTGGATAAGCCAAAAGAGGTTCAAGATGAGCCCCACATAATTTACTCGGTACAAATAAATCGGACGGTTAGCTACTTAGCTTCCTGGAGAAGCTTGGTAGATAGCTTCTTGAAGAAGCTTACACTACAACAATAGCTTCTTGGAGAAACTTGGTAGATAGCTTCTTGAAGAAGCTTTACATGCTAGTGGTCGGTCTTGTGTGGGTCCCACCATGATATATGTGTGTCATCCAAGCCGTCCATATATTTTTATATATCATTTTATGATACGAGAAAAAAAATGAAGTATATCTCAATCTTAAGTGGACCACATTACAGAAAACAGTGTCAAATGAATTTTGACCATTAAAAACGTTTCGGGTCCATAAAAGTTTTGGATCAAGCTGATATTTATTGTTTCCCTTCGTCTGGGTCTTTATGACCAAATCGACCGATTGGATTTCAAATAAACAGTATAGTGGGCCTTCGGAGGATTTTAATGGTGAATATCCATTCATTATTGTTTTGCTGTGGTGTGGCCCACCTAAGAATTATATCATTATAATTTTTTTTATCAAGCCCTATAATGATCTGTAAAAATGGATGAACGGAATGGATGAAACACGTACATCATGGTGGGGCCCACAGAGCACCGACCATCAGCCGCGGGCAGTGTCACTCGCTGTCTTGCTGTGACGCTCTGTAGCTATTAGCCTAGCAACAGCTATAGGGTACGTGTCCGGCGAAAACGAGCACCGACGCTCCTCGAGCTCCGAGTTGTATCGAACGGTTCAAATGAGATCCGATTACATGGCCACACAGTGAAGTATTTACTATATCTACACCGTTCATCTATTTTTAGAGATCATTTTAGAGCATTATTTAAAAAATGAATCATATCCAAAGATCATCTGGACCACACCATAAATAGCAGCGGAGATAATGATTTTCACTGTTAAAAAATTTGTAAGGCCCACCGTAACGTTCATTTTACATCCAATCTGTCCATAAGGCCATAAGTACCTGAAAAAATATATTTCATAAGGTTACAGGTTCATGATAGGAAAAATAAATTTCATATTGATCCAAAACTTCTGTTACCCTAAAAAGGGTTTCAATGGTAGACGTTCAATCTCCCTCTTAGTTTTTGCAGTGTGGTCTAGTTGATGCTTAGATCTGTCTTATTTTTTTGTCTCAAGCCTTAAAATGAGCTCGCCAACTGGATGAACGGTTTGGATATAACATATACCTTGTGATCATACCCACAAAATATGCTAACGGTACCTGAGTCCATCCGCTTCGTACACGGATCAAAGTTGGGACTCCCTTTCCCTCTTTCTCTGTATCTCTCTCTGCTACTCTCTTTCCTTCTTTCTCTGTATATCTATCTCGGTAGATAAATTTAAGCTCAAAAACCTTCTTCTTCAATAGAAATAGAGAAATAGAAATAGAAATAGAGCCTCTTGGGCGGGAAAAAATCTCTCTCTCTCGGGCGGGATTTTTTGGCGCCGAACCTCAATTCTTAGGCAGTAAAAGTTAAATATATATATACGGGTCGGGTCGGGTCTGTTCGGGTCGGATTCCGGGTCGGGTCGGGTCGGAACATGGTCTATCCGGAACAGATCCGAAAATATTTCGGATCTGGTTTCTGCTACCCGATCCTGCCCGATCTTGACCGTCGGTTCTGTTTGAATCGTGTCTGATCGGGTCGGATCCAGCGGATCGGGTATGAAATGCTCACCTCTACTCATAAATGGAATTAGGTGTTATGGCGCCATTTCAATGTGGTGCAAAAGTAAGTTGCCAAAGAGGGGCCCACCAAGTTTCATAATTAGCTATTTGGCTGTTCTCTGGGTGCTCTGCTGCCTTGACCTAATATATCCGCACGGATGCAAATTTCCTGCGAAAGCTTTTTGAAGTAAGTTCCTCACTAAGATGCTAGGTTGGACCTGCAGTGATGTATGTGAGAAATTCATTGTGTTCATCTATTTTGTAAAATCATTTTATAACATTCGACTAAAAATGAAAACAAGGTATATGCAAAACTTAAGTGGGGATTCTATGATCACCATAGAAACATTTTTATGCTCACAAAAGTTACCTATCAGGCTAGCTTTTTCATGTTTTTACTTTATCTCATTGAGAATTGTTGATTGATGTCTTAAACCAGTGAATCAACAGGTCTGTTAATAACAGGCTCGATGCCTTGAAGCAGATTTCGATGCCATCAAGGCTAGTAAAAATCTAGAATTTCCGATTTTAAGTGTCCTGCTGAACAATTTGAATGGCAAATAAACATTAAGATAGAGCTTAAGAACGCTTCAAATAAACATTCGATAGGAAAGTCTTTTTCCCGTTTTTCTTCTGATATGGCCCACGTCATAGCACCTTAACATAACATTGTCTGGTCTTACTCAACTGAGACCCATCACCTACGGACGAACCCACCAGGTCGCCATATGTCCCACCTGTCTACAGGCATGACGAGTACTAATCAGCGTCCTGTACCGCCCTCTGTCGCAAGTCAGCGTGGATTTCCTGCGAGAAAGCCTTTCGCATGAAGTTCCACCACAAGGATTTTGGGTGGAGCCCACTGCGATATTTGTGAGAAATCTAACCCGTCCATCCGTTTTTCAAGCTCACTTTAATACCCAAGACCAAAAGTTAGTAATTCAAAACTCAAGTGGGCCATAGGAGATGAAACAGTAGAGAAATGAATGCCTACTGTTGAAACCTTCATAGGCTCCACCTTGATGTTTATATTCCATCCAAACCGTTTATAAAGTTATTTTCACTGAGATAAAGTGAAAACAACCAAAACATACGCCGACACAAAACTTTTGTAGCTATATAAATGCTTCAACGGTGGTCACTAAATCCTCACTGTTTCCTCTCGTGTGGCCCATTTGAGTTTTGGGTCCACCTTATTTTTTGGTTGCATGTCGTAAAATGAGCTCGAAATATGGATGAACGGGTTGGATTTCTCAAAAACATCGCAGTGGACCCCACCCATAATCCTTGCGCAGGAAATCCACGTCCGTCAGAAGTACACAGGATATGTTGAACAATCCCCGGTCTCTGATTCATCGACACTGGTTCGTGGAAACAGGACAGTTAGATATCTTTCATTTTCAACCGTCCAATAAATATACACCAATCTCATAAACATATAATTAAATAATGATTTTATTATTGTTGTCTATCTAGAACGGGTGCCTGCGTATCACTAGTCACACTCTTCAGATTATTAAAGTTTTTTCTCGAGATCTTATCTGGGTACCTATCACTTAAAACTCCACGCCATCGTTTAAATTGAGGTGTGATCCGGTAGGACGGGTATGATGTGGTATCCACGTACTTTATGTGCATCCAAACCGTCTATCACACTCGTCCTCTCAGGTTACTCTTAGACCTAAAAATAAAGCTCGATCCATAACTCGTTTTTTTTTTGCCCACCATAGTATTGGTTTAGACTGATTTTTTTAACATTGATGGACGGATTGAATGTCGTGTATACATCACGTACGCCCACATCTGCCCCATACCAACATAGAAAGTAGGCCCTTCGTGGAGATCTCTTTGTCCTAAAAAATCAGGCTCATCTACTCGATTGATGATAATTAACATTGGTTCATCTTAGATCGGATTAATATCTTTCAGTTATGTCTCCGTCCCTCTCATGTAACTGCAGGTATTGGAGTAACATTATCTATAGATAAATATCTAATTTTAGGTATTTATTTAATTTGATTTAACTATAAAAGACTACGACGTATATACTAAGGTATGATTGTTTGTCTTCCTATATACGTTTCTTAAATTTTATTTCATAGAAGGTAAGGATTCGTATATGGCACAAGATTGGGAAGTGAATATGAAAGATGATGACCAGAGTATTGAGTGACAGCTAAATGATGAGATGGTTTGATATAATATTTCTGTGCTTCATTATTTATTTATTTTTACTTTTAAAAATTTTTGAATGGTGGTGACATAATATTTGAATTTGCAGGTGAAACTTTTAGTGTCAGATGGAGTTGTTTTAAGGTGCTCACCAAGTTGAAAATGATAAGAAAAAGGAAAAAGGAAAGGGACAGAACGAATGGCTGTTTAAACCTTTTTCACCTCACCATGAATGTTTACATTCATACAGCCCATTTGTAAGGCCCTTCTGACCAGTACCAGGTGTAGGGAAAATACAAATAGTAGCCTGATGCAAAACAATTGTTGTAGGTTCAATCCCCCGATGTTTCTGGTAGTGTGGCCTACTTGAGTTTTGATTTCACTAATTTTTAGGCTCCATGCAGCAGTGTAATAGGTGCGTAGAAAATTGAATTGTCGAAGCTAGACTATAGTTAGTAGAACTAGGCAGGACCCGACTCAATCCGTCAGTTCCAAGTCATCCGACACGGTCGAATCCGACTCGACCCGAACTGAATGACAGGGTCGAGTTCGGATCGAGTAGACCCATCCTAATCCAAATCCTGACCGAGTCGAGTTCGGGCTATGTAGTAATCCGATCCGACTCAATCTGAAATTTGATTCGGTCGGATCCAATTTGATCCGAAACCCAACTCACACCGGAATCGGGTACTATATATGCAAAAATAAAAATAAAAATTCCCCTCTCTACCCTAACCCAACAGCCAGCCGCCGCACCCAACTCGATCTCGATGTCCCCTACTTCGACACTCGTCTAGTTTCGAGCTCCTCCTTTCTCTCTCTCTCTTCCACTCGTTCACACAACAGCACCCGTCTGGCTTCAAGCTCCTCTCTCTCTCTCTCTCTCTCTCTCTCTCTCTCTCTCTCTCTCTCTCTCTCTCTCTCTCTCTCTCTCTCCTTCACTCTTCCGCACAACAACACCCATAAAGCAACACTCGTCCGACTTCGAGCTCCTCCTCCTCCGTCTCTCTCTCTCTCCTCCACTTGTCCACACAACAGCACCGACCTAGCCACCCAACCCATTCTCAACCTCGATTTTTAAGTATTTATTTATTATAATTTTATTTTAAATTGATGGCTTTGATCGGCCTGGCCCGCTGTATTGCATCCAGGCCGATCCGAATTGTACCCAACTCGGTTTCTCTGACCTAGTCCGACTCGGTTCTGGTTAGCCCAGCCAGGAATCGGTTCGGATCGAGTCAGGCCCGCTGGACTCGGTTTCGAGTCGGATCGAGTTCGGGTCAGGGTTTTCACAATACTGAATCGAGTCGAGTTGGACCTAACTCGACTCAATCCCCCCCTCTAATAGTTAGTCATATAAATGAGCAGAACAGACTCTGTCAGTCCTAATCGGTTGAACCGATGGTGACTGTCAATCTGATCGATGAACTCCAATTATGTTTTACAATTTTACAAAAATTGAGGTATTTAAGTCTAATTGCGATCAAGGCTTAATAAGAGGAGTATTTTTTTTTTCCTCATAGAGCAAAAAGCTTTGCAAGTTGAGATAATTTTCTACACTTGCAAGAGCCTAGGAATGGATTTTCTCCAGGCTAGGGCTTTCCTAGGTTGCGCATTGTAATAGGAGATCAAGTTGCATCTATAATCAGCGAAAGTGAGTGGTGCATCTCTAAAGTTTGGATTATAATGGAGATATATATATTATTTTGTGCTATGGGTTTTTTTCGTAAGTGCTTTTCACATAAAATTGTGTATTTGTATTTACTTAATTGGTTATTATTGTCTACCTGATTATTTTATCTGATTGTTCTATTTTTGTTAAACATGCTTACACAAAGTGTAAGATTGACAATAATATTAATCCAAATTTCTAATATCTATGGTTAATTCTAATTTATTGTGACTCCAAATTGTAACACATCCATTCATATCAATAAGGTAAATAAGATATGGTGTCATTTAATAATTAGGTAGGCTATTGCATTTGACATGCAATCACTCGAAACTAGTACAAGTAGCATATATTAACTTAAATAAATAAAAGAAATTGTGTCATTTGCTAGCGTTAAGTTACGACATAAAATCTAGATTTGGTTTTAACCTTTTGGTTCATGGTAACATTTTTCTTGAAATAAAATCGTTAGATACTTTTTTTAAAACTGTCCAATAAATGTCTATCAATCACATGGTCAGAAGGCGTAGTTTTTGCTCATGTGCAATGGACTTTGAAAGACATGAAAGCTTAATTTTTTAATTCTCCAAGGACTCATATAAATGCTATCAAGTCTTAAAAAATACTAAGGTGGATCGCACATATGCACCTGTGATCAAAGGGAGAGATGTTTTCTCCTATTTTTTCCTTTTTCTTTTCTTCTCTTTCTTCCTCTCATTTTTGAAATGTTTAGATGATGCACACGCTGATGTAAAACACTTGATAACAGGTGGTCAAAATTCTACCTATGAAATAAATTAATCCGGATGAAACTGAGTAAACTGGTTAGTGGACAATTGTTCCACTAACCGTCCAATAAATGTCTTTCCGTTTTTAACCATCCAATAAATGTCTACCAATCATATAATTGGCTAATTAAATATATGTAATTATTTTTTTCGTGATATCTAAACTAGGGTCCATAATTTGGACCATCAAATTTGAATTATTTGTATGCAAAATATGTTATTCAAGTAATTTGTAAGTGCATGTGTATCAAGGACAACACTTTGCCAGAGTATCGATACTATTCTTTAAGTACACTAGGGTCTAAGTCCTGGGCTGTACCATTTGAAATTTAGTCCAGGCCTATCTGAGCCTGGTCAATGAGCCTATGTTTTTAGCATAAGCCTAGCCTTTCGGCCGAGTGTAGACCCAAGCCATAATCTCTTCAACACCTCTGGCTGCCATGGATGCGGATTAGCTACTGACAGGTTGAGTAGCGAGACTAACAAGTGAAGTGACGTCACCAAGTTCTATGAGCCCTACTATGATGTATATTTTGTATCCACACCGTCCAGCCATTTGTAGATATCATATTAAGGCATGATCCAAATAATGAGGCAGATCTAAGTCTGGAGTGGAACCCACCACAGAAAGCAGTGGGGAGAGTAACGCCCTCCATTAAAAAGTTCTAATGGCCACAAAAGTTTTCTATCAAGCTGATATTTGTGTTTTCCCTTCTTTCATGTCTGAGTTAGCACATGAACAGGAGTTAACATATGAACAGGTTGGATCTCAAATCAACATCATGGTGGACCTTCGGAAGGTTTCAACGTGAGTGGCACCCTCCCCACTGTTTTCTATGGTGGGGTCCAGTCCAGCCTTGGATCTGTCTCATTATTTGGATAATGACCTGAAATGATCTCTCCAAATGTATGGACGGTGTAGATACAAAACACACATCATAGTAGGGCCCACAGAATTTGGTGACGTCACTTCATTACCGAGTCTCGCTACTCAACCTGTCAGTAGCTAATCCGCATCCGGCTGGCATACGTGGAACGTGGTGGACTTGTAAACGCGTATGAGCTCATCAAAGCTCTCGGTCTTATGAGTAGGCGATTCCCAGCCAAGACAAGTCGCGAGACCACGAGAGAACCTCATCGTGTGTGGGAATGAAACACGTCGAGGCCCTTGCGGAACACGTGGCAGAGATCCAGACCATTCATCAGGTAGAAGGCACTTTGAGCATGCTATGCAACAAAAATTTCCTTTTCCGATGATCAGGTGGTTCAAACTTATACTTGAAAATATGGACATTTAGACAAATATGTCGAACGGTCCAAATTCAACATGCATGCGTGGCCCACTTGATTAGTGTTCCATCATCGATTTTTTATTTTTTGAAAATTTAGAAGTGTACGGTACCTGATGAACGGATCGGATTTCAAACATGTTTGCCGTATGCCTAGGTTTCTGACACGCGCTTTTATCCCCTGACATGAATATTCCTCGCGGGATCACGGCCCCTAAGATACATAGGTTGCGTATACGCAAAGGCAAAGGGTAATGGGGGACGAATCCGGATCCTGAGTTCTGTTTTTTTCACCGTGATTGGTTCGACCGTTCGAGTAATTATTGATTTATCAGCTCAACTGCGTTAAATGCAATGAGTTACGATGTTGCCCAATTAGTGCCAATAGACCTACGTTAAAAATTTAGAAAACTCATAAATTGATTTGTTCTTCTTTGAACTATGTTCCTAGTATATTAGAAATACTGGACAATCAATTTTCAGGAAACCGGCGCACTCGTTGTACCAAAATCCGAATCATCATTGTGTGTCTAACTTGAAGACTTGCCTCAAATTCTTTGCAGGATTGAATCAAATTTAAAATTTGAAATTAGAGAAGTCTCTTATGTAGATTTCAATGGTTGGCTCGAATGAGTGTATATGCACCCATGCCATTGGACATGACTATTGGATTTTTTGAAAAAGAAACTTTATCATTTTTCAACTTTTTTTTGAAATACAAAATAAATAACCATTGCAAGTTGAAATTTCAAAAGCAGCAAAAAGTGTCCACGCCCGGCCTGACACGGATGTGTGGTGTGGTTCAGTCATAAATTAGAGTTGATAGCATAGCCCTTTGCAAAATCTTCATTTTATAATTTTGAAATTTTCTTCACACTCATGCGATATATAACTAAATCTACATGACTACGAGAGGATGTTTTTCAAATAATTTAAAATTATTTATTTATTTGTTTTGAAACATCAAAAATACAACATATAAAACACTCAAGAACTATGGGTCTACCATGTTGTATAGGTAACTGAAAAATTCTAGACACGGGTGCCCGGACATATCAAGAGATGGACAAGCTTAACAGGGGTTTTGTGGGGGCCCACCTTAATGTTATGTGTTTTATCTATGCCATCTATCTAATTAGATAGATTATTTTAGATGACGAATCCTAAAATAAGGCAGATTTACGCCTCAAGAGGACTACACCACAGAAAAGGAGCGGAGGTTAAACTCATATTGTTGAAAGCCTCTCTAAAAATATATAAGCTTTGTAACAAGCTGATACTTAAGCTTTCTATTCATCCGTATATGTGTGAGCTTATGAACAAATTAGATGACAAATAAACATCGGTTGAGCCAGGAAGGTTTCATAGGTAGGCATTATTGTCCACTCAAGCTTTCGATCTGCCTCCTTTTTTAGCTCATCCGCTAAAATGATATGCCCAAATATATGGACAAAGTGGGTAATCCATCACAGTGGGTCCCACAAATCCCCTGCCAGGACGGTCCGTCTCTAGCTAGGTCGCAATGGGGTAGTACCCAATCCGCCGAATACACTCAATAATCCGTACGGTGTGGCCCGCATGAGATTTTACCAGGATGATTTTTGTATACTCTCTTCATCCGGTGAGTTACACCCGATTAACGGGTTTGATGAAAGATACACACCATGGTGGCCCAAAACACAAGCCTATGGTTGAAATCCTTTCCCCATTGTTCCATGTGGCTTAGCCCATCTGCATCATCGATATATCATCGTATCGAAACCTGATAGACCGACTAGATTATACATACACAGCATGGTGGGCCCCGTGGACATGTTGGAAACAGGTTTTCAGATAATTCCAGTCCGAACAGGAAAAAAAAAAGGCCTGTTTGGCAGGCCATGCTCAGATCGCGCACACGTTTTCCAAATTGAGATGTGTTAAACGTGTGGATGGTACGGCTCACAGGTGCGCTTGCAATTAGCAAACGTCACAATCCAAGTGACGTCTAACGGGCGGCAAAAACAGGAGAGAAACTGTTACCCAGGAGCTGTAACGAATCATAGACAGGCACTGAAAAAATTACTTAGAATTTGTCCACGTGGCAGACAAGTAAATCAAATTCAACGGTCCGAATTATCATTCTATTTCAGATGTTTCATGAACTAAATTATGGTTCACAGTATGATTATCTGACTATCGGATCTGTGAACATCTATCGGACGGTTAACAATGAAAACCAATACGTGGCCATGAATCAGAGGTTAGGATCGTTTTAACTAATCTGATTCCGGGACTTTGTCCTAACAGCATCAGGTTCAACCATTTAGTCGGTTGAATTTGAGTTAATGTATGTAATGCACACAACTTTTGAGTGGCCACTTATTAAGCACAATCCTCTTCCAGAGTATAAATAAACCACCGAAAATGGCAAGAGTCCAAAATCAGACAAAACAAAAAATGGCATTAATTCATTCAAGGGATGCGGCCAATCTACAGAGGGCCCCACCCACCGTTTGGCCGGCCTGCAGTCGAGGGAACCCCTGTAACGAGCAATAACATGATCCGCGGGTGGCTTTGGTCCCTACACGTGAGTAATCTAGACCGTTGATCTTTAGCGAGCTCCACCGCTGGATTGTACATGGCCTAAAAATCTCCTCTTTTGGAAAATTTTGACCATTGGTGTAGTGTATAAGTGTATTTTGCAATTTATCAACGGCTAAAATTTAACTTTTACAGCGTAGCCCACTTGATGAGTAGACCGGACTGATATTTAAAATTTCAATAGGCAATCTTGATGGTGGGCTAACCTATTGAAGGTTTCGATATGCAATTAAAGGCCGAAGTTATTGGCTGGTTGTTTTATAAGACCTACTCTAAGGAGGCCTTTCGGCAGTTTGGCTAGTGACCCTAACACCAGTCAGCTAGCTGGTCTAAAAGTTCCGTGGGCTTACATGATTTGTATTTTATCCATGACATCAATTTATTTTGTCAACTCATTTTGAAGAAATGAGCCAAAAAAAATAAAGCAGATTCAAGTCTTAATTAAGTAAACCACACCGTAAGAAATGGTAGAAATTGAACTCTTACTATTAAAAACTATTTAGAGGCTACGTAAGCTTTGAACCATATTTGTATTTTCCTTCATCCAAGTCTGCGACTCCAGGTTGGGTGACGGACAAACATTACAATAGGCCTTATGAGGTTTGCTAATTTTTGGATTTATGCCTTAAAATGAGCCGGTAAAATGGATGGACAGTATAGATAAAACACATACATCATGGTGGCTCAAAGCATTGATACAAGCTGGCTAGGTGGTGTTGGGGTCACTAACCAAGCCCCGTTCCTTTTCTAAATGCTAGTTTAATTCTTAGAGATTATCATGCATTTTGGCAAAAAGTAAAATTATTAATCATTTACATACTTCGGCCTCCCATGAGAAACAGTGTGATTATTGTCCTTTCTATTTAGAATTTCTATTTAGGCTTGTTTAGATTCATGGAACGCATTAGGAAAAAAGATATTGTTTTCAGAAATATTATTTTCAAGAAACTGTGGAAAATGAATTATTGTTTTTCTTATTTGTTTTTAAACTTGATTTTTCTATAAATTTATATCTATTTTCATTTTATTATTATTATTATTGTTATTGTGTTAAGACAGGGTAAGGGGTTTGGGGTTTGGGGTTTAGGGTTTACAATTTAGGGTTTAAGATACATTTTTTTTTTGTTGACAAAATTGCTAGGCAGTCACTTACATTTAGCCGATGTCAAATGCTTGAAGATGAATAATGATACATGTGATATACAAGGGGCATGTGGGTGGTTGAAGATGAGTTGTGGCACATGCAGTATATGTAAGGTGCTTGTAGTAACACGATATCGTGTGTAAGTACTTAAGGATGAGTTGTCACACATACAATACATGTAAGGTGCTAGAAGTCGTACAATATCACTTGCAGCACAAGACACCAATTCACATTTTAGACATGACATTTAAATGGTAGGTGATAACACTTGTGCACATGGAATCCATTGGAGCATGAAGCATATTTGCAGTTTTTAAAGATAGCTGATGGCACATGTTGTGTATTGGCAAATGTGGATTGCTTTGGACATGTGGGGTGCAAGAAAAGATGAATGGTAGTACACGTCGCATGTTAACACATGTGGGGCTTTAGAGAAGATGGATGATGTGACATGTGTCACATTAGCATGCGTGGATGCTTTATGCATGTGAGGTGCAAAAGAAATGGACGATGAACACCGGTTACATTAGCACATTTGGCATAGTGACACGAGTGGGGCAATGACCACAGAAGAAAAAGTGGCTCATTTAGCACATTAATACATGTAGTATGTGTGAGGCAAATGAATAATGAAAGTATTAATTACACCTGACCTGACATAAATTAATGAGTGAGAAGCTGCCACGTGCCAACACACTTGTAAGGAAGCAAAAGTACAACATACAATAAGAATAGACTATACATGCTTACGTGTCGAGGACACATATTCTACGAAGAAGGCCAGGCGTTTAGAGACCCACACATGACTAGAACCCAAAAGATAGTCATCTAACCCATGATACGTGACCCATAGACATAAGGCACATTCGGCCCCTAACGTATAGAGGAAGTTTCGCCAATCTGCCCTTATTAGACTCCCATTTAACTAGTCACCCCATGACATAATTGTCTAGGACTAATTCAAAGAGAGATACTTTCGGAGAACATCCGAGAGCTTTTTACCAGCCATAGAAAATCAGAGTAAATAATATGAAGCCACTCGAAGATAGAAATATCATCACTCACATTGGCATAACACTCAATGAACTTTAAATCCCAACATGACACTTACTGAAAAGGCTGCAACCTAATTGGATAACCTCTCACGCAAGTTATAGAATCTCATGCACTACCACAGAGTTCAGGGCCTCAAGCTAATACAATCACACACATGCCTTTTAATTATAGGTTGACTATATCTCTTTTTTCCTTAATGGACATTTATTTATATTAATTTTAATTCTACTGTACTTCACTTTTGTCTAGAGCCATGTTGCAACAAGTTTACAGTGTTTATTTATTTATTTTGTTGTCCAATGCACAACTACAATATATGAGTAGATTATTATAAATATCCACAACCTTGTCGTTAGATCCCCCAACTACCGAGTTCTTACTTAGTAATCCTTCGTCATGATTTGTTGACCATATATTACTACCGCCTCACAACTGTTTTATCGGCACAGACCGCCGTTGATAATCTCTCTACTCATTTTCTCTCTTTTTGCCGATTGTACTTCATTATACTTTCATATTAAGAAAATTAACATCAATCAAAATTTCTAGCCTTTTATTTTTATTAATTTTGTTGAGAAACATGACCAAAGCTATCACCATTGTAAAAAGATTCATTGCTGTCAAGTAAAAACAGATCAATCATAAAAACTATCTATTACTTTTATAAATGGCCTGATCTCTGTAATAGTTGTTGACTAATTCAATGCCTAGAATCATAACCGTTCAATTTGATTCAAGCCAACTAGGCCTCTAATATTCCCAACACTTAAACCTATTTGCAATTTAATTGAATTAGGGTTACTCTATGTCGGGATTGAATAGCAACAAGTAGTATGCCATGAAGCAACTCCTGACAAACTCATTTTTCGTCTATTATGGTAAAATGCCTTTTTTAAGGGTGCAGGTGGAAAAATATACTTGTTTATTTTACACCAAAGATGAAAAATAAAAGAAAAATATTTTTCATAATTACCCACACACAAAGAAGGCCTGACAAAGGGTTGAATGTGAATTTCGCAGGGAATAATGTATCCTTTCCTTTTCATGAATGAAACATTCATTATAAAATAAACAAAAACATTTACTCATTTTTAAAATTGAGGTGCCCTTTAGAAATACTAGTACCATTGTAAATTTGTGGTATACCCAGTAGATGTGGGTCACACATGGTGCATGTATTACTTCCAACCTGTCCATCAGATGCATTCCCTTAGGGCTGTCTACGGACAAAAAGAAAGAAAAAAAAAAAAAAAAGGAGTTAATTTTAAGGGTGGGCCCTTTAGGCAAATCAAGGGTGGACATACTCTGTCAACTGGTCCCCTCTGCTGTGGCCCATTTGAATTTCCGTTTGTCTAATTTCACAGGCATGGATGTCCTTACCCTGGGGATTGTATGTATTCTACATCCATACCGTCCATCCTTTTCTCAGGTGCAGATCCAAATCCCAGTGGACCATATCGTAGGAAACAGTGGTGATTGGACGGTCCACCATAAAAAAATTCATGTGGCCCACTGTAATATTTAATTTTCATCCAACCTGTTGATAAGGTCTCACAAATCTGGTGGAAGGGGAAAAAACAAATATCAAGTTGACATAGAATAAACACATAAGGTGGGCCCACGTAAGGGGCGCACCTAATCCGTTCCAGCGACTATTTCTCAGACGGCTGTAAGTTATAGGTAACAGGGACGAGGATTAGCTACTGAACTCGACTTAGCGAGTCTGGCTACTGAAGTGACGTCATCACATTATGTGGGCCCATCATGATGTATGTGTTGTATCCACACCGTCCATTCATTTGGAGAGATTATTTTAGGTTGCTTAGGAAATAATGAGGCAGATCCATAGCTCAAGGGGACCCCATCACAGAAAACAGCAGGGATTGAACACCTACCATTAAAAAATTCTTTGGGCCACACGACACAAGTTTTCGATCAAGATGATATTTGTGTTTTCCCTTATTCCATGTCTTTTTTTTACTTATAAACAGGTTGGATCTCAAATAAACATCATGGTGGGCCCTAGCAAGGTTTCAACGGTGGTCATCTCTATCTCCACTGTTTTATACGGTGAGATCCACTCCAACTTTAGATCTACCTAATTCTCTAGCTCATAACGTAAAACGATCTCTCCAAGTGGATGGATGGTGTGGATACAACACATACATCATGATGGGCCCAAAGAAAGTAGTGACGTCACTTCAGTGGTTCAATAGCTAATCCGCGCCCAAGTAACAGTGGATCTCCACCTGCAACCGAGAAGCGGATTCCATCCTGCCCCGGCCTGGACTGAGATCGGTCGAGGCATGGCTCTGTGGGTCCACCGTGATGTATTGGTTTCATCTACGCCGTTCATTTTTATTTTTTTTTGCCCGCAACCGCCACCAGTTGTACCTATAGCTAGCTTTATCGGTAGTGGAGCATTTTTTTATTTCTACTTATTCCCGTATAACCCGGACGCGGCTGTCACGAACCTCGCAGATCCGACGTCGCTGCCGGTCGGGCCTTTTTGGGACCCTATGTGTTTCATCCACGCCGTTCGTTCATTTTTTCCAGCTCATTTTTGGGCACCTGCCTAAAATCGAGACAGATCTAAATCACAGGTGGATCATGCCACAGAAAAGAGTGGTGATTGAACGCCCACCACTAAAAGCTTCCTATGTTTATTTTCGCTCAATCACCACTGTTTTTTGTGGTGTGGTCTACCTTATATTTGAATCTGCCCCTATATTTGGCCACGTAAACTAAAATGAACTGAAAAAATAAATGGACGGCGTGGATAAAACACAAACATCATGGTGGCGCCCACGGAGCACTGACACTCGCGTGTCAATATGCAATCCACATCAGATTTCCTGCTATCGGCTGTGGGACCCACCACGATGTTTGTGTTAATAATGTCCACAGTTGAAACTTTCTTGTGTTAATAAAGTTCTTGGATCTGGCCGATATTTGGGAATCACATTATGAACGGTTGGATGGCATGTATCCTGTCGCGGTGGGCCCTGAAAAGTTTCAACGGTGGACGTTTCCATTCCCACCATTTCCCGTGACGTGGCCGACTTGAATTTTGTATCTTCCTCACTTTTCCGCTCATGTCCAAATATGAGCTGGCGAAACTGACGGACGAGCGACACACGGACATCATGCGGGCCCCACAAAGCTAAGGCCTACAGGGACATCTGGGTTAAGGTAGTCTACCGCGTGTGTAAGCCGTCCGTTACCTTTATATCTACAGAGACCGTGCATCCACGTCTTTCTGAATACGTGGCACGAGGGCGTGGAATCTAAACCATTAATTTTCTATTTCCAGCGTGAATGGGCCACTGTCCAAAAACAGTTCCAGCCCTTGAATTATTGTCCTACAAATAAACACTAAAAGACAAAACATCAGCAACAACTCTTGCTGAGGAAAGGCCCACTTATTAGATATTTAAGATAGTCCGATCCTAGAGAAATCTTCCTAGTGGCCAGTGAACGAATGTGCCAGCATGATGTACGGTCCTGATCATCATACGCATGTGGCACGTGTGTGGAACACAATCTGGAGGCACCAAAACGCAGGCGCGGATTGCCTGTGGCCCACCATGATGTTTGTCAGAAATTTACCCGTTCATCCGTTATTTCAGATTATCATGTTCGGTCATGAGCCTAAAAAACATCATGGTGGGCCCCACCTTTGGTAGGATTGCATGTAAAATGCCGTGCCTCTGGAGGCAGGAGGCAAGGTTACCGCCTACAACCGGTTGCAGGTGTGTGTTATCTGAAATGGTTGTAGGATACAACGGACGCGGATTAGCTACTTAACAGGTTTAGTAGCGAGACTCGCTACTGAAGTGACGTCACCAAGTTATGTGGCCCCCACCATGATGTATGTTTTGTATCTACAGCGTTCATCCATTTGGAGAGATCATATTAGGCATGATCCAAGAATGAGTCGGATCCAAAGCTCGAGTGGACCCCACCATTAAAAAGTTATAAGGGCCGTAAAAGTTTTCAATCAACCTGATATTTGTGTTTTAACTTCTTTCATGTCTGCGTTAACGTATAAACAGTTTGGATCTCAAAATAACATCATGGTGGACCTTAGGAAGGTTTCAACGGTAGGCGTCACTCTCCCCTCTGTTTTCTGTGGTGGGATCCACTATAGTCTTGGATCTGCCTAATTCTTTGTATCATGCCCAAAAATGATCTCTCCAAATGAATGGACGGTGTAGATATAACACATATATCATGATGGGCCCCACAAAACTTGGTGACGTCACTTCAGTAGCAAGTCTGGCTATAGCTAATCCGCGTCTGGATACAACCGCTTGTAGGTGATGAGTTAGCACAAGTAATTCCCTTCTTTCCTAAATAGTAAAAGGCCAAAAGCCAATTGAAATTCAATGAGAATTTAAAGCCTTTAACCATTGACATTGAATGAAGACGAGATATATGATACTCAGGTTGCGAATGACGCTTGATACGCAGGCACTTCGAAATTATACAAACTAAAATTGTGCATCCGACTGTCGAAGTGTCACAATCCAGATTATATTTAAACAATCCTGACCACTGATTCGTGGACACTAGTTTGTGAAAACAAGGCCGTTGGATACTTTTCATTTTAACCGTCCAATAAATACCCACCAATCTGATAGTCAGATAATAAAATAAGCTGTACTTTTCGTTCATGACACATCTATATTCCATACTGGGTACCATAATTTTTACTGCTTAACTTGACTATTTAATTCCACATGTTTAATTTATAAGTGCATGCGTATCATCCATTACACTCTGCCAGAGTATCAAAGTTTTTCTCTTGTATTTTTAATCCTAAAAACGACCGCAAAATTCGAATTTTCGTTAGATTTAAAACCCCCCCCCTCTCTCTCTCTCTCTAAATCCAAAACCTCCCAAGATCTCTCTCCTTCTCTCTTTCTCTGCACCTCTCTCTCTCTCTCTCTCTCTCTCTGAAGATGGGGGTGGTGATCGAGACCGATTTCTGGGAACCCAACACCATCTCCTATCTCTTCCTCTTCTTGTCTTGCCTGTCTTCCCTCCTCTTTCTCCCTTACTTCAAAACGGCCTCCACCAGAATCTTACCAGTATTCGATCGCCGTCGCATGTTGCCGACGGCATCCCCATCTGTGTCATTCCTACATTTCCAGATCTGGTTCTTGCTTGTCTACTTTCTTTGTTCAGGTCGGTTTCTTGATTTTCCTGTTTCGCTTTTCGCTTTTCGCTTTTGGGTTTCACTTGATTTGCATTACTTGTTTCCTTTTCTTGGTTTCATTTCCGTTCCTGGTTTTCCTTTTTTTGGTGGTTTTTGTATGTGGGTATGTTTGTATTTGTTGATTTCTTGAATTCCTATGCTACATGCTATTTTCTGATTTCAATGCAGTATTTTTCTTCATTTTTAATATGTGATTGTGATTGAATTTCTTGATATCAGTTTAGTTCTTGGTGCTTTGCCATTTTTAGTAGTTGGGTTTGATGAGTTTCTTGATTTCAGTTCATTTCTCCACTGCTTTGCCATTTTTAGTAGTTGGGTATGATTGAATTTCTTTATTGCAATTCGTATTTGGGTTTTGATTGAAATTGCACTATAGGTGTCCGTTTAAAAAAATTCGGTTCTGTTTTTTTTTTTTTAAAAAAAAAACTTTTCTTTTTGGCAATTTTAGTATGCTGGTATGACTAGATTGGCTGATTTCTTGAATTTCTCTGTTATTTACTATTTTCTGCTTGTGTTTATGATTGAATTTTATGGCTGCGATGCAGTTCTACCTTTCTTTTTTTTTTGGGGTCATTTTTGATATGTGGGTGTGATTGAATTTCTTGATATCTGTTTAGTTCTTTCTGTTTTGCCACTTTTTAATATTTGGGTTTGATTGAATTTCTTGATTCCAGTTCAATTCTCAGCTATTTTGCAGTTCTAGTATGTTGGTATGATTGAATTTCTTGATTCAATTCAGTTCCCCGCTAGCTTTCCATCTTCAGTATTTGGGTATGACTATTTTTCTTGATTTTAGTTTAGTTCTCCACCATGTTGCCATTTTCAATATTTTGGTATGATTGAATTTCTTTATCTCAGTGCAGTTCTCTGCATTTTGTTGTTTTTAGCATGCGGGTATGGTTGAATTTAGAGATTTCCGTTAATTGTTTGACTCTTCCATCTTTACCATATGGGCACGATTGAATTTTATACTTTTTATTTATAATTTCAGTCCATTTCTGTGCTATTTTCGATTTTTAATCTGTGGGTATGACTGAATTTTATGGTTTGAGTTGGTTTATCCACTGTTTTGCAATTCCCAGTCTGTGCGTATGGTTAGAATTTATAATTTCAGTCCATTTCTTTGCTACTTCCCCATTTTTAATCTGTGGGTATGAAATTTTGTAATTTCAGTCCTTTTCACTTCGTTTTTGCATTTTTAATGTTGGTACGAAATTATAAGTTTATCTGGTATTTTGCCATTTTAATCTGTGAGTGTGAAAATTTATAATTTCAGTCCATCTCCAGTACTCTTCCATTTTAAAGTTTCTGTGTGTGATTGAATTTTGTAAGTTCAGTCCATTTTTTTTTTTTGCCATTTTTCCATGTGGGTGTGGTATAATTTCTTATTTCCGTCCATCTGCCCATTTTTGCCATTTTGAGTATACAGGTATGATTGAATTTCTAGATTTCAGTTGAGTCTTCTGTTTTTCTTATTGACATTTTTATCATGTAGGATGCTTGTATTTCTTGATATCAGTTATGGGTCAATGAACAGTTGAGAACCAACACCTTATTGTTAATTTTGCCATTGTTTATATGTGGCCATAATTGAATTTATTGATTTGTGGTATGCTTGAATTTTATAATTTCAGTCCATTTCTTTGTATGTTTTTTTTTTTTTTTCTGATGCCATTTTTGCTAAACGGGCATGTATTTTTTCTTGATTTCAGTTCTTTTACACTGTTTTTTTTTTTTAATTTGGCTTTTCTTTTTCTTTTTTTTTTTAATTACTTGGGTGTGATTAAGTTTATGCACTTCAGTTGAGCTCCCTGCTAATTTTACTGTGGTTAGGATTGGATTTTAGAATGTCACTTTACTTCTCCAGTTCTTTGCCACTTTTATGATGTGGGCATGATAGAATTTCTTGACTCTCTCTCTCTCTCTCTCTCTCTCTCTCTCTCTCTCTCTCTCTCTCTCTCTCTCTCTCTCTCTCCTTTTAATTGCCTTTTTTTTGTCATGTGGGCATGATTGAATTTATGGACTTCGGTTCATTTTCATGTTGTTTTACCATTTTATTGATATGGTTATGATTGGATTATATGATTCCAGTCCAGTCTCTGCTCTTTTTATTTTTACCATTTTATGTAGGTGTGATTGAACTTTATGATTCCAAAACAGTTGTCTGTTCTATTTCCATTTGTATTGTGGATATGATTCAATCCATTGATTTCACCCGTTTTTAATCGAATGTCCCTTTCAAAAAAAAAAGATGTTAATTTTTGTCCACTTCTCCATTTCCTTTTTCCATTATTAGTACTTAGATGAGCCCATCCACATGCAAGAATACATGTCCAGTACAGCACAAGTGTTTGAGATCCAACCTTAATATCTTCTGGCCCAAAATCCTGGTTTTAGTCGTATGGGAGCTACTGTACAAAACAAATGTATGGGTAGAAAAGAAATTGTTGTAACTGCCTATTTGTTCTGTAATTATGGTCCACCTGGTGAGTGAAATAGCCACATTTTTTAGCAGAATCAATCAGTGCATCTCATGCTATGAAAGTCTTGGATATTTGATAGATATGCTTTATCAGCATGCGTGCATGCATGTGGATGGGTAGGCTTCTACACGTGTGTGGGCGTAGCGACCTTTGATTTCATTTATGGATTTCACTTCAACTATTTTTTTTTTCCCCGTATGTTTACATGAAATTTGAAAAGGCTTCATGTAGCTGAACTCCCAATTAGTTGGGATAATGCTTAGATGATGATGATGATGATGTTTTCATGAAATAAAATAATGTTTTTTTTAAAAAAAAATTTAATTTAATTTTATTTTTAATTTAAAATTCTCATTTCATCCTCCTGTTTTATATTTTGCTTTTCTTTTTCAGTAATTGAAGGGCTCGAATACATGTTTGGACAGTTTGAGTATGATCATTATGGTCTTAGCAGGGAGTGGATGGTTGTGGCTCTCACACTGGGATGCGCTGCTTCTCTCCTTGTTGGTACTTTCTTAGGTGTACTTTCGGATGTCATGTAAGTGAAATGGTCTTTCTCTTATGAGTTCCTTATATTGAGGTTCATGAGATGAAATTGGCCAATGGTTTCTAAGTGTTATTTATCTTTTTATCTTCCATATTTCTATTACTCATAGGAGCAAACTGTAGGCGTTGTACTTGTACCGGTTCGGGAAATTTCATTATTTAAAGACACTCGAATTGTACTTGAAAAAAAACTGTCCACAGGAGTTGTTGGATATTTTCCCACAAATAGCATCTTCACATTGTAAGATTGAAGAATGCTACAAATAGTATCTTCACATTGTAAGATTGAAGATAATGCCAGGTGATTTACCTATCTATAAGAATAAAGGAGATATACAGAGTTACACTAACTATTGTGGGATTAAACTAATGAGCCATATTATGAGACTGGGAGAGAGTGATTGAACAAAGGCTAAGAAGGCACATGATGAATGTATCAGAAAATCAATTTGGTTTCATGCTTGGGACTTGGGAGGTCTACCACTGAATCTATTTTCCCACTTAGAAAATTGATGGAGAAATATAAGGAGGTGACTAAAGATCTCCACATGGTCTTTATTGACTTAGAGAAAGCATACAATGGGGTCCCTTGAGAGCTAATATGGTGGGTGTTGGGAGAGAAAGGAGTTTCAAGAGGATATATTGGCATGATTAAAGATATGTATGAGGTAGTAACGAATGTGAGCACCGCTAGTTAGGAGACAAGTGAATTCGCAATTATTGTAGGTTTGCACTAAGGGTTGACATTGACCTTGTAACTTTTCGCGCTGGTTATAGACTAGTTAATGAGGCATTTGTAGGAAGATATCCCAGGCATTGTTGTCATGTGCGATCACATATGCGCATATGCGATCGCATATGCGATGTATGCGATCGCATACAGTATATGCGATCACATATTGGCCATGGCACATTGAATTATTTATTTATTTATTTTTTTTGCAAAAAAATAACATTTTGTCTATAAAAAGGCTTCCAAATCTCCTCCATTGGCAATATTCTCACCCCAAAACTCTCTTACTCTATTTTTCTCTTACATTTCTTAATTACAAGTAGTCTTAATCTCTCTCTCTCTTGTATTTCCTACTTCCAAGTGATCTTAATCTCTCTCTCTCTCTTACATTCCCTCTCTCTTGGAAGTTGGAAGATCAAGATTCAAGCACTTATAAGTTTCAAGGAAGAAAGCTTGTTGATTTTCTACCATAATAAATAAATAGCTTGTTGATTTTGTTGTTACTTCTTGTCAACTATATTGTTAAATGTGGATGACTTGATGTTTAATTCATTGTTTAATTGATTTTATCTCTTTCAAATGTATTTTAAATATGTAAAATTAGTTATCTATTAACTTAGAAAAGTTCTCCTCAGTTTCTTATAATTTTTTTACAATTTTTTGAATTATTCCCTAATACATATATATTTTTTAAATTTTTCAAAAAAATAAAAAATAAAAAAATATGCGATCGCATATGCACATAGGCATATGCGATCGCACATGATCACATATGCGATTTGACAACATTGATCCCAGGGTGTATGTTTTTCGTAGATGACATAGTTTTAATTGATAAGACATGGGAGGGTGTAAACACAAAGCTAGATTTATGAAGTGCTCTAGAATCTAAAGGATTTAAAATTAATTGGACTATAATAAACCACATGGAGTGCAATTTTAGTAACAATAGAAGTAAAAACGAGGACTTAGTTAAGATTGTTGACCAATAGGTTTTCCAAAATTACCACTTTCAATGCCTTGGGTCAATAACTCATGAGAGTGGAGAGATTGAGAAGGATATTGCCAAGGCTTTAAAAATCGTTTACGTAATGGCCGTTATGGTTATTACGTAACGGTAATGGTGGGAACTGTATGCTTTAGGGGGCATAATGGCCATTAAGGAAAAGTGGCCCATAACGGCCATTATAGGGCCTATACAAGTGTATTTATTTTTAATTTTTTAAAAGAGGTAGTAATGTCCATTACAAGCAATGTTGTCAATTTTTTTTAAAAGAGGTAGTAACGGCCATTACAAGCAATGTTGTCAAAATTGTTATTGTATACAAGGTATTCCATAATGGTAATAGCGGCCTAATTGCCACCATTGTTACCGTTATGAAACGGGCTGTAACTGCCGTTATGACCTTCTTTATTTATTTATTTTTAAAATTGTTTTGACCCCGCTACATGCCATTTTTCTATAACAGCTGTTACAACCCCATAATGTGTAACGGTTAGCACTGTTATCATTATGTAACAACCATTGTAAGATTATTATTATTATTATTTTTAATGATTTTGTTAAAAATTGAAAATAATCTACAAAATATAAATAAATTAGGAAAAAAAAAAAAAGGAAACTCACCAATCATCCATTTCCCATCAACATGCACCAAGTAATACCACAATACCATGGTAAGTATTAGAGGATTCTTGTCTTTCCTTTATTTTTTGTCATTTAAAAAATTTACCTTTCTTAAGCGTAGAATCACGTTCGAAAAGCACTGGTGAAAAAAGATATTTTGATTTCTAACCATCATTACCACAATACATATAAAGTCAATATGATCGCAACCTTCTATAAAAAATTTCTAGATAAGTCATGTACAAGGTATTAAAAAACGGTTATGTTACAACCCGGATGTTACGTAATGGTAATGGTGGTGAAAGTTACATGATACAGGGCTGTAATGCCCAATTTGGAAAACATGATACGGGGCTGTAATGCCCAATTTGGAAAAAAAGGCCCATAACAGCCAATATGGGGCCAATACAGGCCCGATACATTTTTTTCTTTAAAAAAAAAAAATTCCATTATGGGTTCATAACGGCCGTTACAACCTTGTATCGTAACGACAATAATGCTAGTTGTTATGTCCATCATTACTGTTATTGAATATTATATCAATTTGGTGTTCTGACCAATTAAGAAGTAAGAAATCATAAGAAAATGCAAATGATTTAATGTCAAAGAGAATATCTATCATGTAATATCCTATAAAGAACAAAATAAAGTAATTGACCTTTTCTAAATGATTCTTAAAGCCCTGCCAATTTAAAAACATAAAATGAAAGCCAAGTAAAGCTTAAAATAAAAGAAACTAAGTTTAATTTTAATCATAAATTGTAGGATTCGTCTAAAATGGGATCCAATGTGTGATTCAAATAATTTTGCTTAAGATTCGACTTAAATTGTAAATTGTAGGATTTTGACAACATTGGGTATGGGGGGACTATTATGGCCGTCCTGGCCTGTATCGTAACAATAACAGCAGTGTCCGTTACGACCACTGTTATTGTTATTGAATACCTTAGATGTCGCCCATAGAATTCAAGTGGGGTAGAAGAAATGGAGATGTGCCTCTAGAGTTTTATGTGATCATTGTCTACCAAACTGAAAAGTGAAATTTTATAGGATGGCTTTAAGATCATCCATCATCTATGCTTTTTAGCCACAATGTTAGGCAATTAAGGAACAACATGTTCATAGGATGAGTGTGGTTTTATTGAAGATGTTGTGATGGATGAGTGGCAATATCAATAGGATTATGAATGAATGCATTTGAGGGAACTTAGGAGTAGCACCAATAGTTATAAGACGAGGGAAAGTTGACTTTTAGATGGTTCGATCATGTGCAACAGTGACCAAGAACCATGCTAGTTAGGAGTGAATTGATACGAGTTGAAGGCTCTAAAAGGGCAAGGGGAAGGCCTAAAAGGATGTGGATGGAGGTAGTAAGAAAAGATTTAATGACCTGCAATCTAATTGAAGGTATGGCCCTTGATAAGGTGGAATGACGAAACATGATTCATGTAGCCGACCTGTAATTGGGATAAGGCTTACATGGTGATGATGATGAAATAACATCTTAACATCACCAATTCAAACTATATTACCCATAATGAATGCTTTCATATGAAGCTCTTGAATGTATCCAAGGCAACTTTGGATCTTTTGATGGGATTGCTAGTTTCAAGTGGTAGTTTCCACACATGAAACTACCAATTTCCAAACATAGTTGGTCGATTGCAAAACGGAAGTGGAAGAAATGTCTTATTATACCATATTTGTCATGGTAGTTATGGAAATGCATGAAATGTGAAGCACAGAATAGAGGCAGTTTGCAAAGGGAAATGAGTTTCCCAGCAACTGTGCTTCCACCTTCTAACTTTAGACATAATAGGAATACCCAACTTCAAGTAATGCTGGTAGTGATTGCTATAGCAGTTTTCTTCATGTAAGCTTGGTGTCACCAATCTCAATTTTGTTATGAGAATTTTCTTTTACTCCGCGATAGTTGACTATACCTATTGAACCATTTTCATTGTAAATAACCATCCTTGCAAGCATTGAGCTTATAAAGTTTCCATAAGTGTTCATGTTTAGGCATGCATGGGACCTCTTTTATGTGATCCTTTTTTGGATTATTTTATAAAATACTAAGGTTTTCTAGAATGTTGAAGCCTAAAAGCTTGAACTTAGAACTTCGGTAAAAATTGACTTTTGGAAGGAAAAAAATTTGAACATTTTGTTTGCAAGTGAAAATTAGCCTCACATTGGTTTTGGGAAAGAAAAGGGGATGGATGAGGGGGCTATAAATACCTCACGTCCTCTCATTTCTCAAGTTTCCTATCCATGGGAGCCTCTACCTTTTCATTGTGCAATATCGTCATTATTGTTGTCACTGTGTCATAATCATTATTACCGTCATCATGACCATCGTTGTCATTATTGTCATCATCATCATCATCATTCATCATATCCTTCTCCAAGCTATTTGTAGCCAACTCTATGAATTATATTTCTCCAAGCTACATCTTCGATGATGGGGGTGGCAATGGCCTAGCCAAGGGTTGGCCCTAGCCTGGGCCTAGTCTCCTAGGCTTTGGCCCTATAGGGCTTAGCTAGGGCCAGCCCCGTGAGGAAAGAGTTGAATGATGAAAAGTTTGAAATAGTTCAATCTAAAGAATACTTTAGAGTATCTTCCATCTATGACAAGTCCCGTCATATAAATGGTTCAGATCATTGAAACATGACCTCATATGTAACAAGTGTCTTTAAGCTACACATGTATGTTGAGTGGGGACTGCTTACAAGTGTCCTAAAACCGTCCATTCTTGTTGAATAATGGTCACCACTTGATGATTTGATTGGTCCAGGTCCAGTTTGGACACCGGGCCCAACCCTCGGGCCAAGTTAAGGAGCGTAGGCCCTACCCATTCTGTATCGGGCTACCTGACCCATTGTCACCTCTATTCGACAACTAGGCTTCATACCCTTCTCACCACCTCGATGCAAGTCTTTTAGGCATTCCCCTCGTCCTCCTTTCATACCTTCAACTCTAATAAAAGTTTGTGTCCTTATTGGGGCTATCTTCAATTTTGATAGAACATGAGCGAACCATCTCAATTCACTCCAGCTTATCTTCTTATTGGGGCTACTCATGGGCTGCTTTGAATGCCTCATTCTTGATTTTATCCTTCCTATTCTTCTAACAAATCCATCTTAACATCCTCATCAATGCAATGCTTATTCTTTGCTCATGTTACTTCCAAATTGACCAATCCTCTGCCCTTATAGCATTGCTTGTGGAATATCAATTTTATAATATTTTCACTAAGGTTAATTGGAGTGTGGTGACAACACAACATGTCAACCACCCAACTTTAATTCTATTGGTGTCTATCATTTTGAACAATAGAACTAAGGTAAAGAAACAAGTCGCTTTGATGAACTTATTGCCATTGATTTTAAGTTTTTAACTCAAAGCCTCATGACTATAACTATACTTAAAGTTACATGAAGTGTGAAGCGAAGTAGCAACATATTTGGGTGCAAGAGTAGGGGAGTGTTTGAATGTTAGCAAGTATAAACAGCTAGGAAGTGGGAGCAGGAATGCAAGTCGGTATCACATTTCGAATAAGGAGTAGCACTTATTTGTAAGGATTGTGATGCAAGACAATTAACCACTTGCTCTAAAAGCTCGAGCTTTTAGAGTAAGTGGTTAATTGTCCTGCATCAAAGTGGTATCACAGCAGGAGGTCTCATGTTCGAGACTCCTTACCGGGGGTGATTAATGTAGGGACATTTTCACACCGGGATCGAGTGAGGTGGCATGTGGGATGCAGGGGCACACTCGGGGTGGGCGGCCCGTGTAAGGTAGTACCCATGCGATGTGGGGCCCACGAGGGGGGTTTGGCCGAGGTCCTAACCCATGGGATGTGGGGCCTGGGTTATGAGATAAAGGGATTGATTCGCTATGCTCTATCAGTTAGAGCTTTTAGAGCAAGTGGTTAATTGTCCTGCATCAGATTGTGCAATTAAGTAATCCTACTAGTTGCATTTCGAACAATATCTTAGTCGTGCTAATTTTTAAACCTCTAAGCTATGGGGCCATTCTCTAAACTTACATTTGCCCTCGTATCTAGTGTCATTGACGTGCACCACATTACATCATCCACAACCAATGTATAAAATGGGTCATTCCTCAAGACCAACAACTCATTTGTAACAAGTGCAAAAAGTGCAAAATTGGTGTAAGGAAACTTGATGAAGACTCATTACTACAAGGAACTCTTCATTCTCAATACAACCCATTCTCACTCTTATAAAAGCACCCCTGTACATGTCTTTAATGACGTTGATATATCTTTTGAGGAGCCCTTTACCGTTCGCACCCACCACCTATTGTTCTCGCCCCACGTGTCAATTGATATGGTTTTGTTCGAGGGGTTTTGTGATGGTGTCATGATGTCTATGCTATCATACGATAGTGTTGGAGCTTGGTGTTTGAGCACTCAAGGGGCTGCCAAAGGAAAGGCACTGGCCCCCCATTGGGATTTTTCTTTCCTTATCTACGTGTGCATAAACGAGTCACCAACATATCATAAATGCATGCACACATTGAAACCATGTTTGGTATGCCCTTTGTTCATAAACTGGCAAAAACCCTATTTGGAGAAAGGTTTCTTGTACAAGCAGTTGGATATGCTGTTTCACTATCCTAGCCAAACATGTTGGCCACATGGATAGATGCTTGATTTGGTCTCATGATATTAAGAGAGGTGTAGGGATCTAAATATAACCGCTTGCCGTGTAAGTGCAAGCTTATTTGACCCGAAACCTAGGTCGGAAGACTCGATGGGTACTCGAACCCGATGGGATCCGGGTTTGGGTCGTCAAGAATGAGACCCATATGAGAAGACCCCAAGACTTGGTTAGCGCAGGTATGGGTACTATAAGAACCAACTCGAATCCAATTTGTTGACAGCCCTTTGTCCTAACTATCAAAACCTGCCACAGTCTGCTAGCTTTTGAAATGTGATTCAGACATGATACTAGGACTTGGCTGCTAGAACGTTATTGCTTTGTTTCTTGGCCATTTAATGAGATGTCACACACAGTGGGCATCGTTGTGCCCCTTGTATGATCAGTTCATATGAGTCTATCTTCAACTATGGCTGACGTTGTGTTGAGATCTCACGTTGTAGTCTTTTTGGGTATGTGTGCCTCTGCCAAGCCTTGTAATATCGAGGAACCCTTGTGGTAGTGGGCTTCTAGGACCATTGCCTTAGCCCCGGACGTGGATTGCCTGGTGACCTAACTCTGTGGGGCCCACTGTGATGTATGTGTTTTATCCACGCAGTCCATTCATTTTGCCAGCTAATGTTAGGGCATGAGCCCAAAAAAATGAGGTAGATCCAAAGCTCAAGTGGACCACACTACAAGAAACAGTGGGGATTGAACACCTACCGTTGAAAACTTCTTGAGGGCCATAGAAGTTTCGGATCAAGCTGATATTTGTGTTTTCCCTTCATCCATGTCTATGTGACCTTATGAACAGGTTGGATGGCAAATAAACATCATGGTGGGCCCTAGGAAGGTTTCAACGGTGGGCGTCATTATCCCCACTGTTTCCTGTGGTGTGATCCACTTGAGCTTTTGATCTGTCTCATTTTTTAGCTCATACCCTAAAATGAGCTGCCAAAACAGATGGACGACATGGATAAAACACATACATCATGGTGGGCCCCACATGGTCGGGTCACTGAGGATATCTCTGCAACCCTTAGTGACTGACTTGAAATACAATTCTATTGGGGTCCTTGGGGAGTAACTTTCCATTGGTTTAAAATCTGATCCTTCTTAGATGATAACACTCTACCTTTCTTTAGGCTCAAAGCATTTTTCACTTCAAGCATCTATAAAACATGTTTGACTTCTTCCTCTTTTCCATCATTTGTACAAGTAATCGTAGCCCTGATTGTTGATCTCCTTGGCATGAAGCCGGACCGTTTCTTTGAAATCCTTCTTTCCTGTTTTAGTCGTTGCTCCATCATCCTCTCCCATACAATTGGTGTAATTTTGTGCTATGTTTGTGTAAATGGTATCAAGATGCTTCATTGCCAATTTTGTTTTGGACTGTTAGACGCATTTGGGTTTCTTTATGACTGTTAGATAGTCTCCCGACATAGATTCAGGAGATTTCTTTCGTTGATCTCTTGGCGTGGGAACTCTGATTATTGGTGATCAACCTCATTTTATAAATAGAATTTAGGGATCTAGAGCATGTCTTGCAAATCAGTTTTTGTGTATCGAATCGTTCACTACCAATACGGGGTCGTATCACCCTATAATATCTATATTGCCCCTGCATCAGGATGTTTCAGGTTGATACAGCCACATTGTTTGACCCGTATCCCACTTGTATTGGGATGTTTTGGGTGTTACGTACCCATATTGGATGATACGTCAAATCTTGATCTAGAGAGAACACAATGAAGTGTTTATGTGTTTTCTTGCACCATAATTTTCTTCATTCTTCCCTTAGCATGCTGGTGGTGGATTGATTCTAATGTTTCTCTAACAAATGTAGATCTTTAGATAGAGACAAAGAGAGGGAGGGAGGGCCCACCTGCACTATCAGAGGGAAATTACCCTCTTAAAGCTAGTAGCATCATTGATTAGCCTTGACTTGTGCTTCATTTGAAAGGAGCAAGTAGCTTTATGGATGCACCTTGCCTAGTGCTTGACTTCAAAGGAATAAGTATTCTATAAACAATTATAAAATTCTGGCATACCGTTATCTCTTAGACAAGCTTATCAAAATAATATTCCATATCAGTTTATTCATAGTGCGTTTTGGACAAATAACTAACAGATTCATACATTATGATTCCAACTAAAGTTCGTAGTACTTTGAAACATAAGTGATTCTCATGAATGCCTGGTACTTTCAGAGGTCATAGGAAGGCCTGTATGCTCTTTTGCATCCTCCACATTTTCACGGGTGTCTTAAAGAGTGTGACCAACCAACAAAGTATTTGGGTAGCGAGCATTTGTTTGGGCCTTGCCTCTTCCATATCATCATGCAGCTTCGAAACATGGATGGTAGCTGAACATGAGAAGGTTCGTGTTAGGTAGCATTACTTCTAACTTTTACCTTGTGTAGAGATGGTCCTTTGTATTGATGCATCCATTCTTCCTTTGCAGCTGGGTCATAGGAAGGAGTTACTAAGTGAAACTCTTTGGTTAATGACGTTTTTTGGTGCTGCGTCTGTTGTTGCAAGCCTAGTCCTTACAAATTCACTGGCTAGTTGGAGTGCTGGAAAGGGGATTGTTCTT
Organism: Magnolia officinalis; assembly: GCA_021015155.1. NCBI lineage: Eukaryota > Viridiplantae > Streptophyta > Magnoliopsida > Magnoliales > Magnoliaceae > Magnolia > Magnolia officinalis. The sequence goes on from JAJHSJ010000006.1 coordinate 81,211,757, forward strand.
CCCTCAACTGCAGCTGCTATTTTGGCAATGATTTGCATTGCTTATATTAGTAGAGAATGGAATGGAAGTCCTTCAACTTCTGGCATCAGGGGTTATAAGATGTCTTTTTCAGCATATATCCTCAGTGGTAAGAATTCTGCACCTTTGATGCAGAAATCATTTTGATGGTGTCTGATATATCTGCACACTCTGATGGTACTGATAGCACTGTAAGCTTATGTCAAATGTGTGGCCTAGTGATGTTTTCACAGAATGCAAGCTGTCCATAACATGCTTCACCTCAGAAACCCCTATATCCCAAAAATCAGACTGATCCTAAACTCAAATGGGTCACAGCACAGGGAGCATATTGAGAGGAACACCCACTGTTTATTGGTGTGGACGGCCCACAGTGTTGTGTATATGTAACTAAGGCTGGTCGGACCCTTCATCTAGTCCAGATGAAGGGTCAGGCCAAGATTCAGGCTGTTTTGGTGAGTTGGGGGGCCGCTATGGAATTCAAGAGTGGGCCTTCCCATCCAGCTCATTCCATTTTCTGTGGGTTTTAGTTGCTAGAGTTTTTTGAGGCGAACCCATCTAATAAACATGTGGGATGGTGTGAATACATCACATGCACCCCAAATCTTCCCAGTACAGCCATATGCTTATTACGGTGGTACCAGCACCTCTGGAGCGTGCACCTTTTATTTCTAAAATATTCATAGATATTCAATATGTACATTTTTTTCCTTTCTCTTTTCTTTTGACTTATTCATTTTCTTCTTTAAGCAAGTGTCTATGCTTGACAGATAAAAGGATATGGCTATTAGCATGGGTGCAAGCGTGCCTCCACTTTTCTGTGGCCATCTTTTGGATTTTGTGGTCACCAACTATAGTGGTACATTCCTATCTTAAAATTTTAAATGCCTGGAAACTTTCTCATGTTAAGTAATGGATTAAGTCATCATGCCCATGCTGCAAACCGCGAGGAAAATCTTAGACCATCTTCAAGTCTACTTGGAAATAAGAGCTTCTCCAAAATGTTTGTAAAGCTGATGCCTGATGATGTATTCTCAGTTTTTGCCTGATGATGTCTGATGATGTATTCTCGGCTTCTGCCGTAGATGGCCATCACCACACACACCAAGTCAGTTTTGTAGGCCATGGCGATGTGTGGATTAGTTGCTTGGTGCAGATTCAATCTCCCAAAGCATGTAAAGAATGGAAGATGAGTGGATTGGAACATTCCTATTGCCCTTATGTACGGCCTGGAAATCTCTCTCACTTTGTACTTTACAATTGATGCAGGACATGAAAATTAAATATGATATGCGAGATTTCAGGCTTAAGATCATGTTAGTTCAGAAACAATTACACAAATTCCATATCCCACATAAAAGTCCAAACATTCAATTAAGGGGAATCTATGTGGGTCCAGGCCTACACATGATAGGGTTGGATCAATAAAAATTATGAACCGAACGATACTCAAAGATAAGAAATAATCATCAACACATGCATAGTAATCAGTCTCTAATTCAAGGGATTCAGAAATTCCAATTCGGGGAACCCTAGGGTAAGAAAATGGGTATAAAATTAGAGATTTGAATAATTTAGGGTTAGGTTTACGGATTTTGGGTGAAAGCAGAGTGAAAGAGAGGAGGGAGACGAATCAGAGAAGTACCGCACACGTGGACAACAACAATGGCCTAGATGCACGTGCGTGTGATCCCGGCCACACGTGTGTGGGACTCATTATTCAAAAAAAGGCCACCTTGGCCCTGGTCGGCCAGGGATGGACTCCAAAACCCTCAAATCTCAGCTCGATCGGATGTACGGTTTGTGCGTGGTGCTCCACCGAAGTTTCAACTTTCCTACAGGGCCGGATTCTGGAAATCTGTTGTAGAGAAAAAACGGCTGCAATAGAAGATGGATTTGAAGTATAGATGATTGTAGGAGAACAGAAATATGGATGGAAGAAGGTGGGAAGTATGGATGATAGAAGATAGGGGCGGATCAGGATAGATGTGGCTTCGCATCACGGTAGTTAGCCCTTTGATGAAGGGAGGGCTTCGCACCCAATTAGGCTTTACAACTCAGAGAGTAGGAAAACGCAGAATTTTTATTAATCCTCCATTAATCAAAAGAAATATAAGGGGTGCCTATTTATAGGAAAAACTCTATACCCCAAAACTCGCACCATGTGCGCAATCTATTACTTGGCGATGAAGTAAACTAAAATAAAGACCAATCAAAGAAATCTAAAGCGTTCACGATGTTCTAAATAACATAAATAAGCAAAACTTAAAATATGAAATCAATCCGACTAGTGGGCCATGATCATGAGATCTCATGATGGGCTTTTCTTGGCTATCGAGCTCACTCTCTTGAATCAAAACTCCGTCTTCTAACTAGAAAGCCCTCCTTGGACATCATCATCGATCCAGATCGACGATGGGGCCCTCCTTCTAGCGTACATGCGTAGGGGGCGGCATGAGTGCGCGTGTGCACGTGGTGTCCCCGTCAACAATGATGCAATCTCTATCACGAATAAGATTACTCGATAACCATGAAAAGATCAATGGTGTTCCTCGACCAACATTTAGAATGTCTAGATTACCATGGTTGTATATGGTGTATGGCTGTGCTTGCAAAATGTGAACTGAAAGGATGGGATGAAATTTCTAGTGGATTTTAGTGGCCAACCGTGACATGTGGATTTGTTTGATGAAATTGTAGAAGAGCGGCAACTCAATAGTTGCCAGCATTATATGAAGAATAAATAAACAATCCATCGCATGGTTACTTTGTTTTACTGGTATGCTTGGTATAAGGACAAGTTCATGGCTTGCAGTTTGCTGATATCTGGTAAGTAGAAGCTGATAGGCTAACTTGGTTCATGGCTTGCAGTTTGCTGATATCTGGTAAGTAGAAGCTGATAGGCTAACTTGGTTCATGGTTTGCAATTTGCTGCTTTTAAATAAGGGTGTGTTTGGTTGCACCAATTATCATGATTTAATGATAATTTGTTTAGACTAATTAATCACAAAATATCATGAAATTTCATATCTGGTGCAACCAATCACACCCTAAATATGGTACTTTAGGGGCTGCTAGGGTAACCAAATGCACCCTAAGTCTGGTATTAGGAGCCATGATCCACTACAAACTCTTCTTACTTTATGATGGTGCAAATTCCTATATAGGGACCCACCTTTGGTGATTCAACTTCATGATTGTTTTGGTAGGACCATATGAATCCACCATACACCAAGGATTGAAATGGGTTTGTTACGTAACATATCGTTCACCACCAATACTGTCACGTATTGCCCAGTATTGAGACTGTTTCGGGCTGATACGGGGCCAGTACACCTGTATCGTTCATGGGCGATACTAGTACTGGATGATACACACTGGTTTCGGATGATACTTTTAAACCTTGACACAGACTGCGCATGAACCAAACTCATCATGATGGGACAATCACAACTCTACAGTAAGTGCATGCAGAATGGATGCTTGGGGGTCAAAATGGTATTGCTATCTATTTTACGGGCCCTTATTTGAGTGGTTGTGATCACCTATGATCAGGGTGATATTGGAGCTATTTGCAATCCACAGTGAACCTTACCTATCTAGTTGTCCGTTGTGATCATGCATGGGCCCACTTGGACCCTCCATATAAAATTTATGTAGTAAGATACGAAGAATTTGTACTGGATAATGGCTCTATTAGCGTATCAGTAAATGATCTTGTAAAACTAGTTGTATCGTGGGCTTATGGTACAACTAGTTTCCTAGGCTATGTGGCATGGTCCAATTATCTATTAGGATTGGCAATTTATTTTGACTCACTCTTGGCAGTTGATGATGCAACCAATTGGATGATCCTCACCAACCGTTCAATAGGTAGTACAATCCTCCATACCTGGAACGCAATTGGTTTCTAAGATCACTTCCGGGTCTAGGTCTTTTACTAGTTAGTCCCCCAAATGGTGTATTTTTTTTTATTTTTTATTTTGAAATGAGACATAAAAACAAATTTATGATGTAGTAAGGTATGGAGAATTTGTATTGTATCATGGCTCTATTAGCTTATCAGGAAATGATCTACTAAAACTAGTTGTATCGTGGGCTTATGGTACAACTAGTTTCCTAGGCCACGTGCCACAATCCAATCATCTATCAGGATTGTCAATTTATTCTAGCCCACTCTTGGCAGTTGATGCAATCAATCGGACGATCCTCACCATCCAGCCAATTGCAAGGACAATCCCCCATTCCAATGCGACTAGTGGTATTGTAAGCCCAGGTACAGCTAGTTGTATAAGATCACTTCCCTAAGCTATTACTTGCATTAAAAAAAAAAAAAAAAAAAAGGATAACCACTTTTGAAGGAAATGGAAAAAAGATTATTTTGTAGTTCTTTGGCAAACCATGCATAAGATGTAATTCCGGTGGTAGTACAGAAATAATCTTGGTGTGCTGGTTTGTAGATGATGTTCATGAGAACCAGATCCCGCTTATTTCTAGCTTACATTCCCTACTTGACTGTAACTTATCCGGCTACTGCATCGGAAAACTTATGGGGGAATGGTCTTGGTTATCGACTCTTAAGCCCAATAATCCCTTGATTATGGACGATGATTATTTCAACAGCATCTGATGCACCACAGAATGTTACTTAATTTGGTCCACTCTTTTTATGTCACTTACAGTTCCACACCGATGATCCATAGACTTCTAATTCCTCATAGAAGCAACATTGGAGTTGGGGTATCCTTTCTTCACCATCTTTTATTATTGCTGCAGGCTGATGGGCGAGAGGTGCATCTGGAGATGATATACCCATGTTTAATGGGCGCAAGTATGCTTGGCAGCACAGCAGTTCCATGGTTCATTGGCGGGCCATTGTCGGTTGCCATGGAGGATTTTTTGATGGGCGCATTCGCCATTGCTGGCTTGGTTTTGTCGATAGTAGCTTTTGATTATCAGGTATGGCTTCCATGAGTAGAGAGGAGAAACTTTCCATTTTCAAGACATCTTTATGGTATTTGTGCACCACAACTTTGTTATATGTGCAATGCAATCAAATGGTTGGGCCCATTTTGGGTCGAGCATCGCCAGAAGATTGATTGAACAGCCCAAACCATCCAAATCTGTGGCTCCCAAATAGATGGTTAGAAACAAGCAGCCATGGTCCAAATTCAATGGGAAAAATCAGATGGTTAAGATGGTCCAGTCAGTAGGGTTTTTGGTTTATGCTCCACCTGTAAAGGGGCTCCACATTTTGGACAATCCGGATCACAAACATGTACTCCACACAATGGTGGATTGGGAACATTTGGAAATGTTGGTGTGTGCATACTGTAGCCTATCTCCTTTAATTAAGAATTTTGGAGCTCAAGCTTTCCAATTTCGATTTGCAGGAGATTGGGGTTCTCGTGACGCTCTTCTGCATCTTTCATGCCTGCGTTGGCCTAATTTCACCTTCACTCGCAATATTGAGGACGACGTAAACTTAAAATTCTCGTCTCTTTTACACCGTTATGGTTCTTGCTGGCAACTCTTTTTCCCCACTCTTTTTAATCGCTCTGCATTTGCTGTCTGTGGCAGGTTTGTGCCAATTGAGTTGCGTGCAGGGATGATAAGCCTATCCCATGCACCTGCAAATGCAGCAATTTTGTTTGTTTTGATTGAGGTATGTGTCTGAAAACTTTGGTTTCATTTCATGAAATGGATGAGATAACTTAGATCTCTCTAAGCTTCTCTTGTTATGCTTACAATGAATTAGGGCTGAAAGTCGAGTGGGTTCAACCCGACTGACCCGTGACCGACACGACATTGGGTTGAGCTCGGGCAGGATGTATCGGGTTTGGTCTTGGGCTTGGGCTATACAAACACCAACCCGATAAAACTTGGGTCGGGCTCGGGTTGCCCGACCCAACCCGAACCTGATCGATATATAAGTTACTTATAAATTATAATTGAGTGCGGATTGTCTATGTTGAAGGCACATGAAATTCTAGTGTCGTCGGGTTTCATTGGTCCACGTCATTTCTGATGACTCAAGCTAACAAGATACGCGGGATTTCTCTCCCCAAAATAGATTGTGTGCTACACAACACGACTTTTAAAGTAGTTGTCCTATATTTTAGCATGTTTGTTTAGAAAAAATGAAGTTCTTTATGATAAATAACTAGATATATAATTAATAAAATCATAGGTACAAAAAATAAGACGTGTATTGAAAATATAATAGACTAATGTAATGATGAAAACATTAGCATGTATCAACCCGACCGTGCCCGCTTGGGTTGAGAATTCCCAACCCAAGGCTGGGTTGGGTTAGGGTTGAGGTATAGGAACCTTGGGTTGAGCACCAACCTGACCCAACCCACCCAACTTTCAGCCCTACAATGAATGACATGGCTTGCTCCGTCTAACGGGGAAAAAAACTAGAAGCCATTATATTTCTAACACTCGGTAACTCGACTTAAAACTTGGCCAAGTGGCCCAACTCAGCATGATTTTCCATGTCACCATAAAACTTTTTGATCAATGGGTGCACCTGGGGTGGACCATAGCTCAAAAGACTCACCCATTGGATGAGTCGCATGTCTGACCAATGGCCTACCTTCTGACCACGTAAGGTCTACTGGCCTTCCTAAAGCAGGCTATTGATCAGACAAAGGTAACATTGATTCAGATTGCCTGGACCGATGGGCATGCATAACAATCAGCCAGTGGATGTTGTTTATGCACTGGTTTGATTCTATTGATTGGATGAATCAAGCTTGTCTAACTCTTCAATCTTCGATCATGGTTAGGGCGGCTATCATTGTAGTCTTGGAAACGCAACAATTTGGGCACTCTCTACATTTGGGCTGCTAACCTCGGCAGGTTGTATGCATGTATTGAAACGCTGGAGAAAGCAAACTCAAAAAGACCCTCACAGTTTCTAAGTTTCACACAATCTTACTGAAATTAGCTTGGAAGTCCTGCAGCGAGAAGGATTGATTCAGATGGAAATTTCAAGCTGTTGAATCAGCTGAGAAGTCAAGACTTCTCTTGTCCAATCCTTTTATTGGGGAATATCGGTCCATATGAGCTGAAATTCAAGCCATCAAATCCAGGGCCATTAATCGCTGAAGGGGGTTCAATTAATCGATCTGGTGGGCATCTGGGAATTCTTTGACAACATTGGATTCATTCATTCATTATGTTTTGACTTTTGAGACTGCGAGTTGGAAGGCGGATCTTGATGAATATTGTAACGAATTCTCATTATCAAAAGAATTCACTAATGGAAATGGGGAATTTGCAGTTTCTGATTCGTTGCGCAGTTTCTGATTCATGGCACACACGATGCAGTTGATTAGTTGTGCCTGAAAATCACATTTTGTTTGTGCAATCCTGACCACTGATTGGAGGACCTTTGCCAAGTGAACTGCCGATCTTTCTTTCTTTTTTTTCTTTTTTTTCTGTCCGTCTATTTTCAGTTCTCAAAACTACAATCGTGGTTTGCTATATTGGTACAGATTTTAGAACCTGGACCATCCGCAGTTCATCATCATCCTCATCATCTAAACCCTATTGGGGTTGGTTACATGAATCCTTTTCTGCCATTCCAGTCTATCAAAGGCTATAATTACAGTTAGACCATAGGCATCAAGTGGATGGTCCATCTGCAGTTGAACCCGCAAATGAATGGTTTCGATGACTGGTTCTCCTCTGTCTTAATCCCTTAAACCCTGGCCCTAGCCCTAGCCCTGGCCAGCACTATAAGGAAAAGAGTTAAGTGATCAAGCATTTGGAATAAGTCCAATTTAAGATTTTCCTTTCTGGGTTCCTTCAACAACAATAAATCCCATGTATAAATGGTTTTGATCACTAGAACATTGCCCTAAATCCTACAATGGTCTTTATACTAGTGTATTTAAAACATTATAACAGCGGCCCACTTAATTATTGGATTGGGCTATCCTGCATGGACCTTGGGCCAAGTTTAGGAGGCCAAGGGCCACTGGGCTAAGCGATATGCTGTGCTGATCCTCTGGACAATCTTAGGGCTAATAATAAATCCATCTTGAGACTAAAGGCTATCCACTCATCTGGTGCAAAATGGGTTACTTAGTACACTCTTATTGCACTGAGTAAACTCAGTTGGGCCCACCATGAATCTATGTGGCTTATTCATGCTATCCATTTATTTTTCCACCTCATTTAAGGAGTTGGGCCGAAATTGAAGCATATAAAAGGCTTGGGAATAATGATTTCCACCTTTGAAACCATGCTAGGCCCTACAATGATGTTTATTTGTCATCTAACCTGTTCATAAAATCATACTAGCATAGATGAAGGGAAAAAAAAATATAATCTTGATCCAAAATTTCCATGGCCCCTATGAAATTTTCAATGGTAGACTTTCAATTTACACTGTTTCCAACTGTGTGGTTCATTTAAGATTTGAATATATTTTATTTCTGCACATAAGCCTTAAAATTATCTGATAAAATGAATGGAAGGAGTGGATAAAATATATAAATCACGGCCGACCCCACATAATTTACTCAGTAGGCTTATCGTAACGAGTTACTCGTTATGCAATCCGCTTCCGTGCAGTGCACGAAAGAATAGGTAAAAAGGTGTTTCTAATATCCACTCCGACCTCCACACAAGTAACCTTCTCCCATTGCCGGGCCTCTTTCAGCTAGTTTAGGTGGAGTCTCACATCAACAACACTCATATGCCAACATTATCTTACCTGACACTAACACCCAAATTTGCGACTGTTGCCATTTGGCTAATGGGAAAGAGATTTTATCAGTAATAGGTTGAATTCGTGTTTGGATCCTGAAAAATTGTAGGAATTAAGTTCGATAAAATCTAATTTGGGTCAGATATGAGACATACACATATCATATTTGAAAGTTGTTTGATTGAACATATAGTTGATTATTCTCATCCTTGCAACAACCAGCCTCATAATTAAATTCCGGCACATCATGTCAAGAGTGAAGTTGAATGGTAGGATACGAAGCTTGAGACTTCCCTCTGACATGCTTGTTCGATGCATGGCATAAAACACCATGGGCCCACCATGTCATATATGTTAAGTCCACTCCCACCATATGGTGGGAACCCTTATCTCCACCGTACACACAAAATATCAGCCCTATGACAAAGTCAGATGGACTCCACCAGCTGGAACAATGTAAAAATAGGTTGTACTTCATGGGCTCTACCTCATGACCTACTTTTGAAGTAGTATGGGTATATCCACATGATGCATGCCTGCTTGCATGTATTTACTTAATTGGGCTGGACGGGGCTATCTTTAGCCCAATGCCTCGTTTTAAAACCAGGCATGGCTGATGGGGTTGGATCAGTTGGGCCCGACCCATGGGTTGGGCTTGGGCCTGATGAATTGTGGGTCAGGCCACATGTATGGTGAGTTCAGGCCCGAATTATTTGATAAATGAGTTGGGCTTGGGCTGATCCGGACTCAGCATAAAGCCTGACTATTGCCGGACGTAGAATTCCTGAAGTTTTTGTGCTGGGAACCAAGGTGGGGCCACCGTGATTTTTGTGAGAAGTCAGCATAAAACCTGATTCAAAAATTTTGTGGCCTCACGAATATTTCAACTGTGGAAGTTCAGCCCTCACGTTTTCGGCCCAATTGAGTATTGGATCCAGTTCATTTTTTGCTCCCATATCTTAAATTCATCTCATAAAATGGATGGACGGGGGTGGATTTTTCACAAGTCACTAGGGTTGTACACGAGTCGATCTAAGTCGATCCGAGTCGAACAGGGCTCAACCCGGCCCGACTCAGTCACCAGCCAAACCCAGCCCAGCCCGATCACCGGGCCAACATGTCCAGCCCGAACTTGGCCCGGTCAGCAATCGGGCGAGTTCAGGCCAGTTTTGGACCTTACAACAAGTTCATGGGAAGGGCTTTAGCAGGTAATCCACATCCCATTACAAGGCCCTCGATCAACAGTTTAGATAGTTGAATTATAGACTCTACAAAAAATCTAACTAGTTAGGACATTATAATTCCTTTTTGTATTTGGATGAATCTGGGTTGTTCAAGTTATACATCTGTGAGGTGGGTGAGTCACTGTCACTTCAAAGATGGGCGGTAAACTAGCCCAAAAGGGTAAAGAGGAAAGAGACGGGTAGAGTTTTGAATATATATATACACCACTTAATCGAGTAGGGCCAAGTCGAGTCGAGTTTCGGGCCGAGTCGGGCCTAACTGGGATCTATCCGAACTCAGACCGAACTGAGTTTCGAGCCGAAGAAAATGGACCGTCCCGACCCAAACTCAGTTCCGGGTCAGGCCGTGTCGAGCTTTTTCGGGCCGAGTCGAGCGAGTTACCTAAGCTAGCCCGATTTGTGTACAGCCCTACAAGTCACAAGCATTCCAGCATAGGAACTTGGAAACTTGTGTCCCTAAAATTAGGCCTAAAACCTCTATATTCACACGTGTGGACTATCTCTTGAATCATGCTGATTTATTCCATTTATTCTGGCGATCCAAGTCTGATGAACGGTTTTGATGAAAGATACATGCCGTGGTGGTCCCACATACGGGCCGACGGTTGCGTTCCAACCCCAATTTTCTCTGTGGCATGGCGCATCTGATTCGCGGATCTAGCAGTTTTCTTGAACCCAGGGTCTAGAATGGTGGACCGCCCCATGGACGGAGTGGATGGTACACGGACAACATGGCGGACCCCACATAGCTTTGGATGTAAGCACCGCGGAAAACACGTACTAGTAAGGATTCCAGTCCATTCCGCTCAGACTCCCGTGTAAGTTCTCCACCATTTAAAAAATTGGTGGCCTCTTTCGACCCTCAAAAAAGGCGTAGTTGTACGGTGACCGAAACCATGGATGTGGAATGACCAAAAAGTTATACTGATAAGATGGTCTTAACCAACTGATTTTTCTTTGAATTCTGTCCCATTACTATATTACAATCAACCATCCATTTTAGAGCCAGTAAGTGGACGGTTAGGATCACTTGATCAGTATGATCTTAAATGCACACTCTTCCACAACGGCACCCACAATTCGGATGGTATAGATAGCGGTATATGAGTGCCACGTGGTAGGAAGATGCGGCTTCTGTGGATCCCTGATCTTTACAGGGGTATGTACACAAATTTAAAGGGACCATGCCATAGAAAACATTGGTGATTGACCATTAAACATTTCTCATGGGCCACAGAAGGTTTGGATCAAGCTGAAATTTATCTATATCTTTCGTCTACATCTTTGTGACCTTATCAACGGATTGGATGACAAATAAACATATCAATGGCTTGAGAAATTTTTTAATAGAGGGCATTCATTTACCATTACTTTCCATTGTATGATTTGAATTTACTACAGTTTTTTTAATCCTACCCTAAGATGATCTGACAAAGATATAAGAAACATTTATCAAGGTGGGCCCCACACTTAGTATCCACTGAAGCCGTGTCCGGAAGGAAGGGTAACCCTGTTACTTGTTAGGAAAGCTCATTAGGTGGGAAACGGATTCGCTACTCCCCCTGCCACCAGCCAGGTGGGTGACAGTCAGTGTTCTGTGGGCCCCACCATGATGTGTGTGTTTCATCCATTTTTACAAATCATTTTATGGCTTAATCCCAAAAATGAGAGGGATATAAATCTCAGGTGGATCACACCACAAGAAAACAATAGCGATTGGATATCCACCATTAAAATCCTCTTAGGGCATGTTTGGATTCACGTATAGTATTGTTTCGCATTGTAAATCTGTACGGACCCGGTATTCCAGACACTGTAGCATGGTTCACGTCCAAATGACGATCAACAACCACAGTGTTTGGTTTCAAGTAACTTCGTCTATGTATATGTTGCGGAAAACAGTGTCCACGTTTGGGAACAGAGTCTTGGTTCTGCTTGGTACATGTGTTATTATGAAGTATGATAAACTAAGTTGTATATCGTACAACTGACATCGTTGAAAATTTGACGATTTGGAACTAGAGTGGGACCCACCATTACAGTCAAACGTGACCGTACATAATCCGGATTAAACTGATCTTCAATGATTCGCAAAGTTTATGGCCTATATGAACCAATGAATGGATTGAATGTTTCAGATCATTAGTATAGTTGCCCCTAGGAGGCTCTTAACGGTGGATTTCCAATCACTGCCCTATTCATGTGGCGTGGTCCACCTGCTGGATCTATAACCCTCTCAATGGTGGAGGACAGTCCATATACTAATATTAAAAAATTGAATACTAGAATAGATCAAATAGGAAGATCCTGAAAGGGCCCACACACTGTAGCGGCTTCATACTGTTCTTATATATTCATTTATGGATGTCTAGGAAATGAACGAGACTATGTAATTTAAACTAAACTAAATTCATGTTGTTACTGTTAACTTCAATTCAGTCATTCAAAACAGATCAAACATAAGTTCTAAACATAATTCAAAGTCTTCAGCATAGCACATGAAGTAGGGACAGTCATTTCCATGCTCCGCTATCAGGTTGGATCAGCCGTCGTGACCTGTTACTCCTCCCCTATGGGATGAGATTTAAAACAATCTTGCCGACTACCACATATATAAGCAATACTCCTATCACAACTTTCAATATAGTAGAACCATCAGCAAACGAATCGTAGTCTCTTTTCACTTCCGGCATTGCCGCATCGGAGACCTGCAACCCTTCAATCTTTTCCTCAATTATAACAGATTCATGAGCACGTCGAGCTTCTGAGTTGAATCTCTTGGAAATTGTTTGATGACGATCATTCTGTCTATTGACCTACAGTAATCATAAAAAGGTAAAAATAATTAAAAAATAAAAAAAAACAGGATTGCTGTTATGATTTATATTTGAATTCGGACAACATTTCCTGAGACAATTATTCTTTCCTACATTAAACAACCTATAACATACCTGAAATTTGTCCCAAGCTCGAATAGCCTCATCGTATGATTTGTACGACTGGTGTCTGCATCCTGGGTATCGATCAACCTACGCATGTACATTCTCTCATCTGTCATACAAGCCTTGAACTCTTCCCACAAAGACCACATAAAATTTCTTCATACCTTCTTGAAAAAATAAACAACCACTATCAGACCTTCCTAATGTGAACTTTTTATAGCTTCGATAAACAAGACAGAAAATAAAAATTTATAGCATTGATCACTGAATTATTTCTTATTTATGAGAAGAACAAATGGAAATTCTCCATGACATGAATAGTTGAATAGTCTCACCTCCTCAATTTCATGAATCTGATAAGTTGACATTAAATTCCATGAAAAAATGAAATCTGATATTTTCCATTGTGTCAACATTAATACGATCCCTGTTACGGATAGAAGCTTCATACAAGTCCAAAAATAAATAGAGGTATTTGAATTCATTCATCAGAAAACAGAACCGACAAACACTAACTATGTTCACTTCAAAACAAACCAACATATCATCAACAAATTCATAGTACTTTCAGACCAATGAAATAACCACAACTGTCAAAATCTTCTAACAGTCGACTATTCAAGCGTTCAGAGGCAGATACTTTGTTGTACCTGATTATATGAACGTCAAATGAAACCCCAATTTAGTTAGATAACTGAAAAAACAGAATATCGAGCAAGATAGATCAAAGATGGTGTCACCATCAGTTAGATAAGTTTCAAGTGGGCCCATATAGCAGACAGTTATATACTCATCGAGTACCCAAAATATCCATCCAAAAACCACATCAAAATATGCACACCACATAATAAAATAAAAGTTTAGTCATTTAAGATGCCCAGTGCACCAAACGCACAATTGTTCCAGATAGGAGGATTGCGGTCGAGGAGTCTCTGGACCCACTCCTTCCTCCCCTCATGCCCCGTTTTGATGAAAAATCAGCATTAATAATATCTTCCTGCATCAATCGTGGAGCACGGACCTGATCCTCATGGCTCAGACCTTCTACTTCATCTACTATACCCGACAACTTTTGTAGTCGGGTCATAGTTTTGCCTTGAGCCATCGTTATAGTAAGGGTCCTGACAGACTTAGCCATTTCACCCATTTTGTCACCAATGTGCTCACTTGGCTTACCCCTTCGGCCACGGGTCATGTCAGTAGCGGTGCTTTGGCTGTTTATAGACCCACGTGAGGTCTCCATAGACCCTATATTGACCCTTTTTTACCGCTGATGTGATCCCTCATTGGGACGAATTGTCAGACCACTATCGTCGTCACCATCTTCATCCGAAGATAGACGAACAGTTTCAGTCCCATTATCATCAGAATATTCATTAGAATCGAGGTCATCTATACCGCAACACCGACCAGAAAAAAGGAGATGAGTACGTTGTGCTGGCATAAAAGCCACCAGCACAGTCGTTCCCAAACATATACGCCAAATCATTGTATCTGTCGATGTGTTTACCACGCACCCTCTCAGCATATGGGTGAGACTGCAAGGCCATGTCAGTATATTAGGACGCAAAAACTATAACAACACCTTTACACATAATAAGACCTGACAGATAAAGCATTAAATGGCCGATAATTGAAGAGGATAATAAAATTGTTACTTACCTCAATGTAAGCAGACCAGACATCATCCGTAGCAACCACCATTTTCAGGTCGGCATCCCAGCCAAAACCATTGGCATTCAAAATATCCTTCACTGCCCAGTAAAATCTCTTTAATGTGCGGAGATGGTTAGAGATATGTTTATTCTCTAACTCTACACCACATCTATTAAACATTTCGTGATGGTAGCCTTATAGCCTTATAGCCTTATGGCTTAAAGCCCATGTCACTTTTTCGACCAAGATTAACCTGCTCCACTAATGCATTATCCATCGGTTCACTTCATTGAATGCGCACTGATTTCTTACTTTCTCTACTCCTTAGAGTGTGGGTATTCAGACTGACCGGAGATGGAGCTGTTTGTATTGTTGACAAGTTTTTCTTGGCCGGGGTACCGAAAATACTACCTGGTGATGTCATACTCTTCCTAGGAGAGGCTGTACATTTTGATGGGGATGCAACCTAATTCTTATCTTTCCCCATTTTGTTTGAGCTCCGTAGGAAATTCATGTTACCTACGCATGCTCATAACAGTCAATTGGTCGATAATCTCATGATCCAACTAAAGTCATAAATTAAAGGTCCAGATAGAAACATGAAATTTAAATCAGTGGGACCTGAAATATAAAACATGATAAGTGCTGACATATAACGAAATCAAAAGAATAAAGTATTCAAATATTCATAACAAACAAACCACCCAATACAAAAAATCCAAAGAACAAAGTATCCAAGTTTACAATACTGCTGTTACATGAACAACACAAAACAGTCACTGAATTTAAAGAAAAATCAACGTCGCTGCCAGGTCTAAGGAAGGCTGTCATTCCACATTCTGTCCGCAATGTCGTCCCTCTTTTTTGTCCATTCCTCTCTCGCACGGTCTGTCACAGTAGACCCTGCGCGCTCTTCTTATGCATTAGTGATGTCTATAGGAGATGACGAAATTTCCTTAGTACTATCGCTACTATCCTCAACTGTTTCAGCCAGTCCATCTTCACCACTAACACGGATGAAGTTATGCACAATACAGTAAGCTATAACAAATTCACTTAGGGCTTGAATTTGAATTGTGGTTATATACGAAGTATAGGAAATCGGCCTTTTAAAAGACCGAAACACCGTTCAATTACATTTCGCAGTTGGGCACGACGATAATTGAATAATTCTTTCTTATTACCAGGCTTATTCCCTGTACGAAATTCATTCAAATGATAACGAACACCTCGATAAGGTTTGTAAATTCATGAGAATGGGCATATCCCGCATCGACAACATAATATTTTTTTATACAAAAGAATATGTAAATATTAAGCACCAGCCAAATCGCATCCTATGTAGCTATATTAAACTGGCGACAATCATTATTTACCATGAGGCACAAGAAAACAATCAGGTCGACGAGTTAATGCACTTTGCAACACACGAGCGTCGGAGGCAGAACCATCCCAACCCGCTAGCACATATATGAATTTCATATCGAATGTACAGGCAACCATTACATTCTGGGACAAAAAACCTTTTCAATTTCGAAAAGTTGTATTTGCTTTTTTCGACAAATAGGACGATATGCGGGTGCCATCGAGTGTCCTAATGCAGTCCTACAAGCAACATAATTTCTGACTTTTATGTTGATATTAATGATACAACAGTTTAATTGTATAATAATTCTAAGTTTTCATATTATATTACCAGAAAATATGGGCTCCACATTGGATTATCAGATATCTCTTTCGGGGTATGCAACCCGGGGAACTTGATGTATTCCGAATAGAGGCCAATTACTGCATCAATAACTCTATTGAAGTGTCGACTTGCGGTTTCTCTAAAACGTGAAAATCGATGACCAATAACATGGTTTCGCACATTGTGGCCAAAGTATGCAAGAATATGACGACTTGTTCCTTTAAATAACATATTCTTGTATCGGACAGCAAATTCCAATCTCTTAACAAAGAACATAGCTCGAAGAACTTATCACGACCCATTCGTAGCTGTGCAAGACAGTCTACGTCGTTCTTCTTTATGATTCCGTTAATAAATTTATTTCTATATATTTGACATTTTCGAGGCAACGATTTCATACAATAACGAAGATAATATTCAGCGGCTCCCATAACACATGCAGAGGCTGCAACTGCAGTTAATGCAACTGCTATTTCAGTTTCATTCCAATTACTATTGGAAGACTCCTCCCAGCTAGAGTCACCACTGTGAGACCCCATCGTTGAAAATGGTGTAGTGACCTGTTTTTATTTCAAGTTACCTTGCTTTTAGAGGTGTAACTAACAACATAAAAAAAGAAGATACAGAGATGCACTAACATTCATATATTTCCTTGTAGAACATTAAAACAATTATTTTAAAAACTCGGACAACCTTGAAGATCATTAAAACAATGGTTATAGGAGTAAATAATGGTATAACAGAAAGCACATTATAAGAATTTTATACATTATTTCATTTTTATAAGATACATATAATCATTCAATCATATTATAACCATTTTTACTCGGGCATAACACATGATAGAGTTGATGGTATCATATACATAATATGAGACAATAATCGGTCAATCAACACAAGTAATATTAAATGCAAAGGAAAAACAGATTAGTAAAAGATACCACAATGACCAGTTTCATACGCACCTGTTAACAAATTCTAAATTGAAAAGTACAGATAACTTTGATGATCAGCACACCTGCGAGACTGGATTGCAGAAAAGGGCTACAATTAGACCTTATTTAATGTAGAAATGATGGTTCAGTATGGAAGAACGAACATGATCCTGGAGAATGTGTTAGGAGATGGATTTCACTGGAAATATATGATAAAATTATAAACTTCAAACAAACACGGATTATTTCTTAACATTAAGACACATTTATCTCAAACAATACCTTCATATATGCCAACAATACCTTCATATGTGCCGCATATGAAACATTTTTAACATAGAACAAGATGATCCGTTACAGATCTCTGTAAACTTGAGATTGGAATATTACCTCCACTGTACTTCGGCAGTTGAGACTCACAAGACAACCAACAATATTTCAGAAGGAATGGGTTAATGGTGATTCAACGTCATTCAAGTTATTGTTATATATCCACTCTCGATATGGTTCGGACTATAGAAGCAGATCATAACTCTCAGTCCCTGTGACATGCACAAATCATGTCACAGGTTACTGGAGGTGAATCCATTTGCTGGATTTTTTGTAGATACGCAGTAATGACTCAATGGTACAGTGAGAGGGATAAATATTTTCAAAAGTATTGCGTGGGTTGTGGGCATCGTAGTCGGGAGAGGAAAGATGCCGTCTACTCCCCTATCGGATGTGATTACAAAAATAAAATAAAATGGGTGATTCGTGCAATATATAGAGATATCGTGGAAGAAGATGGAAGGGATAAGATCCCCCACAAAACGGGATGGAACCTCTCTTCCCCAAAAAGGCAACAACAATTTATGATCCATATCCTTTGAAAATGTCTCCATGCACTATACTTGGACCGGGAAACCTGCACTAACAACATTGGTATAATACGTGGAACGGAGATGGATTAAGGGCGGCTTAAATGGCGAGTCGACAATGATGCTATGCATAGACGACTCGATAACCATCACATGCTCATAACATGAAATACCGCAACCTCTTCCAATCTCCGATCTGTTAGGTATCCACAACAACTTCTCAAGCAACTACTGTGAGGATGGAGAGATAGGGTGAGGGAGGGATTACTTGAGAATGATGGTCCGCATGATAGAAAAAGAAATATACATATATATTTTTTTGCATTGGCGGTGCAGTGCAATGACTCCATCGCTTTTACCAACGCACTGGACAACACTTACGTGTGGAAGCAGAGAGTTGGTTCGGCGTCGTACTCAGGTCGATCGTGGACGCCCGTTTTTAATTTGAATTCAAATACTGGAAACATACTATTTACGTCAATTTACAATCCAGTACCACGTGGGCTCGAAATCCAAACACGCCCTTAAGGTCTACTGTACTGTTTATTTGACATCCAATCCGTTAATTAGGTCATACAGGCCCAGATGAAGGGAAAAAATAAAGATCAGCTTGATCCAAAACTTTCCTGGCCTCCAAAAGATTTTAACGGTCAACACTCATTCAACACTGTTTTAATAGATTGAGATATACCTTATTTTTGGTCTAGTACCATAAGATGACATAGAAAAATGGATGGACGACATGGATAAAACACATACACCATTTTGGGTGATACAGAGCACCGACCACCAGCCATTGGATGGCGGCAGGGGAGTAGCCAATCCGTTTCCCATAAAATGGTGCACCTTGAGAGATCTAAATATAAAGTAGACCACACAAGGTGGTGATTAAATGCCCACCGTTAAAAACTATAGGGACCACCAAAATGCCCACCGTTAAAAACTTTATAGGGACCACCAAAATGCCCACTATTATTTTTATTTTCCATCCAATCTGTTGATCAAGTCACGTAGACTTATACCAAGGGAAAAAACATAAATAATTCTCTGGCCCACGTGAAGTTTTTAAAGGTTAATCGCTGCTGTTTCCTGTTGTATGGCCCACCCGAGATTTAGATCTGATTCATTTTTAGCACAGTGCCTTAAAGTGATCTGGAAAAACGGATGGACGGCGTGGATATACAAAATATACTGGGTCCCACGCCAGGGCCTCACCTAATTCGCTCCCATTCTTTAAACGGTACGAAACTAACACAGGAGTGCCAAGCTAGTGGCATGGTCGTAAATACAACCTTTTAAATAGCTGCGATTGCGAGACCTTCTCTCCCAAGCAAAATCCCAAATTCCTTGCATTCCCCAACTCCTTCCAGAAGCATCCTCTTTCTCAATCTTGGTTCTTCGCTGGTCCAAGAACCATTCATCATGGTTCTCGAGGTTTGCATCTTTCTCTCCCTCTCTTTCTGACTAGGGTTTTTCATGTAATCGCTGATTGGTTGTGTTTCGATCAGGCGACCATGATCTGCATCGACAATTCGGAATGGATGAGAAACGGCGATTACTCCCCGACCCGATTCCAAGCGCAAGCTGATGCCGTTAATCTCATCTGCGGCGCAAAAACACAGGCAATGGAGATCTCCCCTTCCTTTTTCATCATCTCTCCATATCTCTTTGATTTTGTCGAATTAGGTTTTGAATCACGTTCCTTTCTAGGGTTTCTATTCATATGAAGTATTTTCTATGATGCTAGATCGGACAAACCCACGGGCTTGCTTTTCAGTGATCCACAGCGACGGAAAAACCCCTACATTAAACTATTCAAGTTGTCTGTCTTGAGTTACATCTGCTGCATAATGAATGTTGGCTATTTGCCTTTTGAATGACTGCATCGCCTGTTGCAGTTAACTCTCTGATGTCTAGGATTGGTTGGTGGGGGATTTTTCGGAGCTGGGGCCCACCGAATGGGTGGCCTGGTCGGTGGGAGGTGGGCCCTGCCTGTATGGAAGTGCTGGTTTATATGGGAGCTCCTGTATATCTGGTTGGGCATTCCGTAATAGCTCTTTTCTTTTTCTGGATCTGTTTCTGATGAAAGATGCTGTGTGCAGTCTAATCCAGAGAATACCGTTGGTGTTCTAACGATGGCAGGAAAAGGCGTTCGTGTTTTGGTCACTCCTACAAGTGATCTCGGCAAAATTCTAGCATGCATGCACGGTAAGATTTCTTTGTTTTCTTTTTCTTTTTTTTTTCTTGGTTATTGGAGTTTGAAATTCATTTGATGTTTGGGTAATTTATTTTAACTGCCACTGTTATCTGTTTATCTGTCTTATTTGGTCTTTGTTTTAGCTGTTACTCGATTTTTTATGTAATTTTTTCTGTTGAAGTTTCTGAACGTTTTTGGTTTTGTGTTCGAAACACTGATTTTTTTAGCGGGCTAGACAAGCGCGCAACTTAAAAAATGGTGGAGACTCCCTCAAGCTATTTGCGGGCAGTGCTTAACGTCTAATTCGCTACATATCCAGTGATGGCAATCTTGAGGAAGGGGCTGATGCAGGACATGAAATTCAAATATGATGTGCGAGATTTCAGGCTTAAGATCATGTTAGTTCAGAAACAATTACACAAATTCCATATCCTACATGAAAGTCCAAACCATTCAATTAAGGGGAATTTATGCGGGTCCAGGCTTACACATGTTAGGGTTGGATCTGTTAAAATTATAAATCAAACGATGCTCAAAGATAAGCAGTAATCATCCACACATGCATAACAATCAGTCTCTAATCCAAGGGATTCACCAATTTCAATTCAAGAAACCCTAGGGTGAGAAAATGAGCAAATAAATTAAGGATAATGCAATCTAGGATTAGGGTTTATGAAAAACTGGTATGAGAGGGTAAAATAAGAAGAAAACCTGAACCGGAAGATAGTTCCTGCGCGCGGACAACAACGATAGCTCAGATGCACGTGCGTGTGATCATGACTGCATGTGTGTGGGGCCCACTTCAGAAAAAGGCCACCTTGGCCCTGGTCGGCCAGGAATGGATTCCAAAACCCCCAAATCTTAGCTCGATCCGATGCATGGTTTGTGCTTGGTGCTCCGCCGAAGTTTCAGCCCTCCTGCAGGGTCAGATTCTGAAAATTTGCTGTAGAGAGAAAAACAGCTGCAACTATTGATGAATTTGCAAATGGAATGCTTATCGGAGAAGAGAAATATGGATGGAAGAAGGTGGGGGCGAATCGGGATAGATGTGGCTTCACACCACGGTAGTTAACCCTTAGAAGAATGGAGCGCTTCGCACCCAATTAGGTTTCACAACTCAGAGAGTAGGAAAACGCAGAATTTTTATTAATCTTCAATGAATCAAAAGAACTACAAGGGGTGCCTATTTATAGGAAAACCCGATACCCCAAAACTCGCGCCATGTACGCAACATATTACTTGGCGATGAAGTAAACTAAAATAAAAATAAAACAAAGAAATCTAAAGCGTTCATGATGTTATAAATAATAACAATAAGCAAAACAAAAAATATGAAATCAATCCGATTGGTGGGCTACGATCATGAGATCCCATGGTGGGCTTTTCTTGATTGTCGGGCCCACTCTTTTGAATCAAAACTTCGTCTCCTAACTAGGAGGCCCTCCCTGTACGTTGTCATTGATCCAGATCGACGGTGGGGTTCTTCTGGCGTACGTGCGTAGGGGGCGGCGTGCGTGCCCGTGTGCACGTGATGTCCCCATCAATTCTCCCTGGCTGTGAAGATTTCGCCAATGGCGAAATAAAACTCTTGAACCGCTCCAGGATGTCAGGATCAAGTCTCTGAAGCTCCTCCTCAGTGAGCCACGTGTTGTCTGAAGCTGAGCGTGACTTCTATTTAACTAGGTACTTCTGAAACCCGCCGTCCGACGCTGAAACTATCTGATGGTCCAGGATATCCTCTATTTCCTCTTGGGTGTGTGAATGTTAGGTATGAGAGGCAAAGGCTGGGAAAAAAGGTCAGAAAGAGTAGGTATGGGAGGTAGAGGCTGAGAAAATGGGTCGGGACGGGTAGGTATGGGAGGTAGAGGCTGGAAAAATGGGTCGGGATGGGTAGGTATGGGAGGTAGAGGCTGAGAAAATGGGTCGGGAAGAGTAGGTATGAGAGATAGAGGCTGAGAAGAAAGGTCAGGAAGAGTAGGTATGAGAGGTAGAGGCTGTGAAAATGAGTCGGGAATGGGCTATGGTTCAAGGAATAAATATGGGGAATTAGGATGGGTGGGCGAAGGGCCGGACAAAGTATCAGTGGTCCCCTGAAAAGTAACTAGATCCTCCACATCGAATGTGAAACTAATTCCCATGGAAGGTGAAAGATCTACCTCATGCACATTGAGACTGTTTTGTTTTATAATTTTGAAGGGTCCAGCGCTACGTGTGTGTAACTTACGAATGGCCCCCGAAGGGTACCGCTCGGGCCTGATGCGGACCATCACAGAGTCCCTAATATTGAATTCTTTTAAACGTTTATACTGGTTTGCAGAAAATTTGTAATGTTCATTACTAGTAGTGATCTTCTGCCTGATTTCTTAATGCTATGAATGAATGTGATGTGCAAAAGACTCTGCAGGCTCTGATGCCCTATGGGATAGTGACATAGGGACAAGATCAATAGGTTTCCCAGGTTTATAAACAGTAACGACTTCATAGGGACTGAGACCTGTGGACCTATCGACAGAACTATTAAACGGAAACTCGGCTGTAGGTATTACGGTGTCCCATGTTCTGGTGTGCTTTATATCCCTCATAGGGGGAGACTCATCCGGTAGATCTTTAGGAAAGACATCACATAACTCATCCATTATCGGAATGACCTCAGTGGGTAACTCTACACTAGCCTTTGGTGCACTCTCTCTAGCCATAAGGCCGCACATGTTGTACCCCTCAAAATAGTGGTCTTGATATTCCTCATGGGGTGGGTGCATGGGTGCACGCCCATAATTGATTCCTTCACCAACTCCATTCATTGGCCTATCCTCTAGGCCACCTGTCTGAGATTGGACATCTACCCCAATGGTGGGGTTTGTCCTGGCGATGGTCTTTAGTCGGGTAATGCGCACATCAAGTTGTTCAAAGCATTGGTCCATTTCCAAGCGCTTATCCAAAGACTCGATCTGCTAAGACAGTTTGTTTAGTGACTCTAGCAGTTGTTCCATGTTTAGTGTAGGGTGCAAACCAAAATTCAACAATATAGTTGTCAAAATATAAGATTTTTAAAATTTTTTAAAGAAACAACCTAGTTTCTGAAAACGAAAAAGGAAAGTTTCTGAAAACAAATTAGCAAAGTTTCTAAAAAAAGCTACTTGGTTTCTAAAAACGAAAAAATGAAAGTTTCTAAAAACAAATTAGGAAAGTTTCTAAAAAAACAAATTAGGAAAGTTTCTAAAAAAGCAACCTAGTTTCTAAAAACGAAAAAAGGAATTTTTCTAAAAACAAATTAGGAAAGTTTCTATATAAAAAAAAAACAACCTAGTTTCTAAAAAAAGAAAAAGGAAAGGAAATTAGTTTCTAAAAACAGATTAAGAAAGTTTCTAAAAATTTAGTTTCTAAAAACAGTAAAGGAAAGTTTCTAAACCTGGAAATAGAAAGCTAAGTTAATTTCTAAAATAATTCAAATAAGGGGATAACAGAAAATTTCAGCAGCTTATGTCAGGGTTTATGGACCTCTAAACAGTCATATATGATGAGAATTGATGCGTAATGGACATAAACAACTAAACCCTAAACATGTAATGCATTCCCCTATAAGAACCCTAAGCTTTAATACCAAATTTGATGCAGGACATGAAATTCAAATATGATGTGCGAGATTTCAGGCTTAAGATCACATTAGTTCATAAACAATTACACAAATTCCATATCCCACATGAAAGTCCAAACCATTCAATTAAGGGGAATCTATGCGGGTCCAGGCCTACACATGTTAGGGTTGGATCTGTTAAAATTATAAACCAAACGATGCTTAAAGATAAGCAGTAATCTATACTTGTCCGTGCAACAGGCCTACACATGTTAGGGTTGGATCTATACTTGTCCCGATGTTTGAAGCTTGGTCGTGATTTTTGTTAGATGTTTCTCTGTAGGTTTGGATGATGTTGTACTCATAGCAGTTGCTGGGGGGATCACTAATCTTTCCTTGAAAGTTTTTACTGTCTAATGGAAGACCCTCCGGAAGAAGAACAAGCCGTTGCTGGCGGGATCACTAATCCAGGGAAGAAGACAAACCCTTAGATCGAGGTGGGAGGAAGACAACGGGCGCGAATCATGAAGAAAAACAAATATGACTCTTTTCCCACTCTTTTCGTGAAAGGTTACCCAGTCGGCTGGTATCCTCTTAACCTCGAGCGAGTGTTTGGAAGGGCAGGTGCAGTCATGGACGTAATCATGCCCTGAAACAAGACAACCGGGGAATATAGAGGTTTCGCCCTAATCAGGATGAGTTGCGAAGCGGAGTTGTCTCGAGCGGTTGAGATGTTGCACGGACAGAGTTTTGGAGGGGAAAAGTTGTTAGTTCAAAGAGCCAGATTTGGACCTGAACGGAATCATCACAGTCCCTCTTTCGTCTCAAACGCAACCACCAAGCGCATTCCTGGCCTTGCTCCCAACCCCACCCCAACCACTTTCTTTCAAGGACGTGCTCAACCCCCCACGCCTCAAGAACCATAACCCTAACCCTCCACCTTCCCCCATCGATCATCACGGCTGTTCTGATCCACAACCAACTAATTCGCCTATTGCATCCACTCTCCCCATCTTAACCCCGGACCCTCCCAACGCCATCCGAATCAACTCAATAGATCTCCTAAGAGCAAACGAAGCTCTGAAGGACACGGTAGTCATTTTGACTCACGACCAGGCCACTATAGACCAACTATCCGATTGGATTGAAGGGTGCACCAACATTCGTGCGGCTTCTTTCAGCCTTCGACCTATAGGTTATAACAAGGTTTGGGTTAAAGGAGACCCAGGAGTGAAGCTGGATCCTTTTGTTGATGGCAGATGCAATTCACAGGGACGACCTAGTCAGGGGTGTAATTTCCTGGAATGAATTCTCAGCCTTTGGTTTTGAGGAGATGTGGCTTCTGGTCTGGGGGGTTCCTCTCGAGCTCTGGAATGAACGTTTCTTTCTTGATGTTGCTTCGCGATTGGGCTCTCTTGTCGAAATCGATCTGAAGACTTGTTGGGGTGTGGAGATGGGGGTGATCCGGTTGTGTATCAGGAGAAAAAAGGTCTTCCCCTTCCTTCTTCGATCGTGATTTTGGTTGACGACAGATCCATCAATCTCCCTGTTCAGAGAGAAGGGCCCACCCCCCTCCCGCGTTGGGGGGACCTATGGCGGTGCAGGGTCCTCTCCCATCCGCCGGAGACCTCCCTCGTCAGAGAAAGTGGAGAAGATCTTCGTTTTCGGTGCACCCGCGGAGTACCGGACAGTTCCACAGGGGTAGGTGAGGCAATTAATTCATCTCCTGCTTCTCTTCCTAATCCTTCTCCACGTGGCAATTGCTACTCGCAGTCTCGTGCCGTGTCCGCTGTGAGTCGCTCGGAGTCCCCTCCACGTGGTGATTTCTACTCTGAATCCCCGCCTCGAGCCGTGCCCTCTGCCTCCCTTTCTGCAATGTCCCTACGTGGCTCGATGAGATCTTTTTCTCCCTGTACGGAAGCTACTCGTCTGATTTCGCTAGCTCACACAGATCCCGTATCCGAAAAGGCGGTTCTCGTTCGCCACACGTCCAACCCATCCCTCAGTTTTACTTTTCATCACGACCCTCCATCCCTCCATCACTCGGTTCCCATCTGCCCGGCTTCGGTTGGAGTCGAGAGATCTTCTCCCTTTGATCTCATCCATTCACCTGTTAGGGTGAACCTGCCTTTCACCCCTCGATCATCCCCTTCATCCCCTCAGGGTCGGCTTCCCCATCGGTGGAGGAGGATGACTGTCTGCGATTCAGGGTCCATCAATCAGGTAGATAGAAACACCCTCTTACAACTTATACCGTTCGATGCTCCTTCTGACCATCTGTTTCTCGAAGACGATTCGTCCCTTTGCTCGTTATCTCCTACGTCATTCGCCACCTCCAAATCCGATCGTTTCTCTCTCGCCGGCTCCGACCTCAACCTTCCTTCTCTCTTTCTGGATCCGTCAGAAACAAACAGCATTATCGCGAAACCTCTGCAGACGAGATCAGCCCTTTCAGACGTCAATTTGTTAGAGGAACAACAACGGGCTAAGCTAAGTAAGGAAATGCACACCAAGAGGTGGATTCGGGATGCTATGGGTCACATCGGCAGACTTCCGGTCCTCTCCTTTGGCGACTGTCCTGAGGATTACCTTGCTCTTTTTCAGTGTGTGGAGAATGGGGGTCGTCCGTTGGACCCAAATCGACCCTCTCAGAAAAGAACTCCAGGTAGAAGAAGAAAAGCTCAGAAGCCCAATTCCATCAGCTCAGTAATCATTCCAGCTATCTCAAATGATTCAGAGCTCAAGAGAAAGCGGGGAAGTGAAGTTGTCCCATGAAGATAATCTCATGGAACGTTCGGGGGTTGGGGTCCAAACAAAAAAGGAGACTTATTAAGTCTTCCTGCAGCAGAAATAACCCCCACATTTTTTGCCTTCAGGAAACAAAGATCAAAGGGATGGATAATCGGCTCATGAGCTCTATCTGGAACGTCTCTGATGCTAGTTGGGTGATTAAAGACGCTTCGGGCAGCTCAGGTGGTATTCTTATAGCCTGGAGAACTACTCATTGGACCCTTCTTAACAGCTCGGTGGGTTCTTTCTCTATTTATGCTACTCTCAGGAACAACGTCTCGGGTAAGGACTATCTCATTTGTTCGGTCTATGGGCCCACCAATTTCTCTCTGAGGAGTGCGTTCTGGAAAGAACTATCCTTTATTTGTCAAACCTTCAATGGTCCTATCTGCTTCGCCGAAGATTTCAATTCTATCAGGTTTTCGGCAGAAAAATCTTCGGGGAACTCTTCTAAATCCCAGATGGCCACCTTCTCAGATTGGATCGACAGTAACAGCCTGATCGATCTTCCCCTTCTAGGCTCCCGTTTCACCTGGACTGACGGGAGACTAGACCTTATCTTATGCAGATTGGATCGTTTTATTATATCCGCTGAATGGCTGACTCTCGAGCCTGCCTCCTCTCAGTCTATTCTTCCCAGGACTACTTCTGATCACTGGCCTTTGATCTTATCGACTGAGGAGGTAGACTGGGGTCCGAAGCCGTTTTGTTTTAATATTGCTTGGCTTCATATGACAGGTTTTAAATCAATGATCACTGAGCGGTGGCATGAAGCTCAGTTCCAGGGCTACGCCGGTCACCACCTTTGCTGTAAATTAAAGTTCTTAAAAGATAAACTCAAACAGTGGTCTAAAGAGGAAAAGATTCGTTCTTTCCAAGAGCTAGATTCGATCCTTACGGATATTCAGAAGATCGACACTCAAGCCGAAAGCAATCCTATGTCTTTCCACTCTCTGGCAAACAGAATTCGTCTAGTTCAAGCCCTCTCTGATAAAATCTATCAGGAGGAAATCTCCTGGAAACAGAAAGCTCGCATGAAATGGATCAAGGAGGGTGATAGGAACACGAGCTATTTCCACAACATTGCCTCGGTCCAAGCTCAGGTCAACTGCATCACCTGCATCTCTTTAGATGGTGTTTGGACGGACGATAGCGATACGATCAGCAGATCTGCAGTTTCTTTCTTTCAACGCCTCCTCCAAAAAGAGAATTGGAACAAACCTCATTTGGACAATCTTCACTTCAAACGTATCAGCGTAGAAGACGATGCATATCTGGAGTCTCGTTTTTCCAAGGAAGAAGTCCTTAAAGCCGTTACGGATCTGGGTGGCGACAAGTCTCCCGGCCTAGACGGTTTCCCCATCCTCTTTTATCACTCTTTCTGGGATCTCCTTCAAGAGGATATCTTGTCCTTTTTCAATGAATTTTTTGATCGAGGTAGATTGTCTAAAAATATTGGTGCCACGTTCATCGCTCTAATTCCAAAACGCCCGGGAGCTTCCGAATTCCAACACTATAGACCGATTAGTCTTATTGGTAGCTTGTACAAATTTTTGGCGAAGGTGCTTGCCAACATACTGAAGAAAGTTATGGATTCGATCATAAGCCCAAATCAATGTGCGTTCATTCCAGGAAGACAAATCATCGACACAGCTCTTATCGCTAATGAATGCCTTCATTCCAGTCTTCAATCGAAGGGGAAGTTCATTCTCTGTAAATTGGACATGGAGAAGGCGTACGACCACGTGGATTGGGAAGTCCTTCTTTATCTGATGAATCGGATGGGCTTCGGCGACCGCTGGAGACAATGGATAAAGGAATGCCTAAGTTCAACCTATTTTTCTGTCATTGTTAACGGCTCCCCGAAAGGTTTTTTTAAAAGCTCCCGCTGACTTAGGCAAGGAGACCCCCTTTCTCCCTTCCTCTTTCTTATCATCGGCGAAGCCTTCTCAACCATGATCTTGAAAGCTCAATCGGAGAACATTTTCAAGGGAGTTCAAATGAAAGGTATGCAAGCCCCGCTCTCCCACGTGCAATTCGCGGATGATATTCTAATCTTCTCTGAAGCAACTCCTAACTCCGTTGCCAATTTGCGATCAGTGTTCAGATGTTTCGAAGCTGTTGTGGGGCTGAAAGTGAATCTCAGTAAATCCAAATTATTCGGGGTGAATCTAGACGAACAGGAAAGTGACGCTTTAGCTGACCTTATGGGGTGCGGTTTGGGATCCTTTCCAACTGTTTTTGTGGGTCTTCCCTTATCTGTCGGGCAACCCAAAAAAGAGCATTGGGACAGTCTTACAAAGATTCCGCAACCACTTGGCTGGTTGGAAACGCCGTTTTTTATCGATTGGCGGAAGACTTACGCTTATAAAAGCTGCTTTATTTAACCTTCCCACCTACTTTATGTCTCTTTTCCGTTGTCCTGTTGCGGTTCTTAATTCCATCGACAGGCTCAGACGCAATTTTCTCTGGAGCGGCAATGAAGATAGGAAGAAATTCAGCCTGGTGAAATGGAATAAAGTTTGTAAATCCTTTAAAGATGGTGGAGCTGGTATCAAAGACCTCGGCCTAATGAACAGGGCTCTGTTAGGTAAATGGATTTGGAGACTTGGCAATGAAAAGGACAGTTCATGGAATGTTATTATCAAAGGAAAATATGGGAGTTCGCCTGGAGGCTGGTGGACGATCGACTCCTCCCTTTATAGGGCTTCTGCTATATGGCGAGGTATCAGTCGGATGAAAGAAGAGGTCACCCGGTGGATTAGTTTTGAGGTGGGTAAGGGAGATTGCATTCAGTTCTGGCAAGATACGTGGTTAGGTGACATCCCTCTGAAGGACAAATTCCCCTTCATCTTCAGGGTGGCGAGTAAGAGAAACAACTTCGTAGCAGATAACTACTCCCTTGTTGTGGACAAAGTGGTTTGGAATATCCCCTGCAGGAGGAATCTGGAGGACTGGGAAGTTGAGCATTTTGTGGCTCTGTTACAGTATATTCAAGAAGCGCCCCTGAATATCGGCTGCAAGACACTATCATTTGGAAGCCTGAAAAGTCGTCCGTTTTCACGGTGCGGTCCTTCTTCAAAATTATATCAGCCAGCAACGATCCTGCCCCCTTTCATCACCCCCACTTCATTTGGAAATACGCTGTTCCTCCAAAGATTCAGGTTTTTGGCTGGCTGGCTGGGAACAACCGAATTCTGACCCTGGACAATCTCAAGAAGAAAGGAATGATTCTTCCCAATGTCTGTTTATGTTGTTTATCCTCTGAAGAATCAGTTAGCCTTCTGCTGATCCACTGTCCTTTCGCTTACTCAGTCTGGTGTGCCATTCTCTCTTGTTTCAAAATTAGTTGGTGTTTCCCTAAAGATGTGGATACTCTTCTCAAAGCTTGGCACGGGGTTAGATTAGGCAAACACAAATCGAGGATCTGGCGGACTGGAATCTTAGCGGTTTGGTGGGCTCTTTGGACTGAAAGAAATAAACGATGTTTTCAGAATGAAGCAAAGCCCTCCCACTTAGTTTCTTCCTTTGCTAAATGCTTTATTGCCGAATGGGCGTCCCTTAGGGAAGGGACCAATGTAGATCTTTCTTTGTTGTTGTCTTAAGGGTCTGCCTCCTTAGCAGCTCCCTTCCTTTCTGTTTTCCCTTTCTTTTAATTCAAGTTATTTTTCAAAAAAAAAGATAAGCAATAATCATCTACACATGCACAACAATCAGTCCATAATCCAAGGGATTCACCAATTTCAATTCAAGGAACCCTAGGATGAGAAAATGGGCAAATAAATTAAGGATAATGCAATCTAGGGTTAGGGTTTATGAAAAACTGGTATGAGAGGGTAAAATAAGAAGAAAACCTGAAGCGGAAGACAGTTACCGCGCGCGAACAACAACAGTGGCCCAGACGCACGCGCGTGTGATCATGGCCGCACGTGTGTGGGGCCCACTATTTAGAAAAAGGCCACCTTGGCCCTGGTCGGTCAGTGATGGACTCCAAAACCTCCAAATCTCAGCTCGATCCGATGCACGGTTTGTGCGTGGTGCTCCGCCGAAGTTTCAGCCCTCCTGCAGGGCCAGATTTTGGAAATCTGCTGTAGAGAGAAAAACGGCTGCAATTATTAATGGATTTGCAGATGGAATGCTTGTAGGAGGAGAAATATGGATGGAAGAAGGTGGGGGCGAATCGGGATAGATGTGGCTTCGCACCACGGTAGTTAACCCTTCGAAGAAGGGAGGGCTTCGCACCCAATTAGGCTTAACAACTTAGAGAGTAGGAAAACGCAGAATTTTTATTAATCTTCAATGAATCAAAAAAACTACAAGGGATGCCTATTTATAGGAAAACCCTATACCCCAAAACTCGCGCCATGTGCGCAACCTATTACTTGACGATGAAGTAAACTAAAATAAAAACTAAACAAAGAAATCTAAAGTGTTCATGATGTTCTAAATAATAACAATAAGCAAAACTTAAAATATGAAATCAATCTGACTAGTGGGATACGATCATGAGATCTCATGGTAGGTTTTTCTTGATTGTCGGGCCCACTATTTTGAATCGAAACTTCGTCTCCTAACTAGGAGGCTCTCCCTGGACGTCGTCATCGATCTAGATCGACGGTGGGGTCCACCTTCTTCTTGCGTACGTGCGTAGGGGGCGGTGTCCGTGCTCGTGCACGTGATGTCCCCATCAGAGGCTTTGTGCACATATTGGCCATCTGCCAAGAGGGAACAAGCATAGTCTGTCATGAAGAAAATGATAATCAACCTAGATGTGTTTTGTGTGTGCATGAAAGAGCGTATATGTTGCCATACATGTAGCAGTGACATTATCACAACAAAGAGTAAAAGGGCCAGGAAGTGAAATATGAAGATTCTGCAAATGGAAATTTAACGAAGTCAACTCAATGGTTGTAGATGCCATATCATGATAGTCAACTTTAGAGCTAGAACGAGATACATTAGGTTGTTTCTTGGCACATGAAGAAATAAGGGTATGATAGAAATGATATTGCATAGTAGCCAAGGTATAGACTATAGATTGTTGGTCATCAGGTGATGCAACCTAGTCAACATTGAGGAACAAGCTAGAAGAGTGCAACAAAGAAATAATAGTTGGCTGGGTAGACTATTGGTCATACAATAATCTTATCCTAATCGGCATCAGATTATGCGGTTAAGGAAAGAGAGGAACTTGAACAAATAAAAAAGTGCCCTTCACTAACTAAAGAATGTGCTTCTACAAGATGGAAATGTGATGTAGAAGGCCAAAGAGTAAACTGTCATGTTAAGTTGACAATTTAACTCAATTAGGGTTTGAGATATTGTATTCCCAATTATTGTGGGCAGAAGTAGCCTATGGCTGATGATGATATACTTTAAAGTATGGGATTGACAAGATGAAGGATGTGAAGAACTAATTTGGGAAGAAGCAAAAAGAGAGTTTCATCTGACGTGGAGGAAGAAGAAATACTGAAGTAAGCGGTGGGAGAAAAGCAAGAGTTTACTGAACTTGTATTTCCCATTGAGATAGAAGAGTAAAGTGACTATCAATGAGTCTTGTCAAACACAACATGATGGAGGACAAGCAGTCACACAGTTTGGGGACAAATACCTCGATAACCTTTGTAACAATCATTAATCTCAAGAAAAACCAAGGAAGAAACCTAGGATTGAATTTGGTTCTTGCCTTACGTCAGATTTGGTAAACAAAGGTAGCCAAAGACCCATTTTAGGAATAATAGGGAAGTTGATGGAAAAAACAGTAGGAGCAACCATTATTAAGAATAGGAGTAGGAAGATGATTAGCCAGGAGGTGTCTTTCAAAAAAGAAAAGAAAAGAAAAAGACGATTAGTGAGGAAGTGGCAGTGTAGAGGTGCCAAAGGATGGATGGAAGTTTACTAAGGAAAGAAGGGTCGATCCCATCTCTGTGTTATGTTAACACTTGCACCAAGAAATTCCATTTGGTTAAGGAACACGGGGATAGGAGACATGAACGAATCCCATAAGCAGTTAGATGAGATAAAGGGCGTGGGAGAAAACAACACCTTGAGAAATGTGGTAGTTTGGGAGTTAAGTTGATTTTCAACCATGTTCACATGTTTAGAAAAGAAGGAAAGTCTGATTTAGGCTTTTGAGGATAAAACCAGGTGTGTTGACTAAAAGCATTAAGTTAAAGTGACATAGAAGCGAAAACCAAAAGTAGACAAATTGGGTGTATGCCTTGAAGGTCAATGCTCAATTACTACAAGGATCTATTCTTTTATTATCAATTGAAAAAGTATTTTCTCATGTGTCAACTTGTGGAAAGGGAGGAAGATTGGGACTTGGGATTGATGTTAAATATATTTCTAGACTGAAGAAGACAATACGAGTAGTAGAAATGACTAAGATGTTGATTCATATAGAGGATGAAGAGATTGATGAAGAAGATGATGCAATAAAAAGAGCAAAATCATACGAGCAGAACACTTAGAAGTCACCGAATCTCGTTTCCTGAGCAGTCATTAGATCATTCATTAATAATGCATTAGGAGTGAATTCAAACAATGAAAATCTAATTTCGATCTGTGGGGGCTAGGGTGAAGAATTTGGTTATAGAATGGGCTGCTAGTGTAAGGGAACTGTCTAATTTCGATCTTAGCTTCTTAGGTTCGTAGGGCGTGTTTGCTACCTCAGCAGTTTCGCCTTTCGTTCCTTGTTTCTGTTTCCCTCTTTTCTTTTTAATGAATTTCTGTTAGTTGCCTTTAAAAAAAAAAAACAATGAAAATCTTTGATGAGTCAAGAGTCATATATGGAATTCTTTGAAGACAATGAACGTCACAACATCGAGTGTAATGAACCTACCACGAATGTTGGGAATGGAAGTTAATCTAGTATGAGAGATGGGAAATTGAGTACCACTACCAACAATATGAGATTGTAAATCAAAGTAAGTTGAGAAAACACACTTGGATCACTGTCACATGAGAAGTAACATTGATGTTAGGGTACCATCCGGATTAGAAAGCAAGATAGATTTTGTGAAGTCATAAGTGTATGCGGAAGTTGACTAGACTAACCAAATGGATCATGGAAGGCATAATGGGCTTATGGGGTGGGTAGGAGGAAGAAGGCAGACAAGGTGGGTGATGAGATTAATGTTGAGTGAGTCATATACCGACAAATGATTTGAGGCTGGGAAGGAAGTGGACCAAGAATGTTGTCAATCTGGAAATAGGTCAACTTGCTTCTTTCAATGAAAGATGAGCCAACCATGCAAAAGCCACGATCTTCATGGGGTCCCCGTAGGACCACGCCAAGCCCATGCAACTTGCAATGACCAAAGCCTTAGAGGAAGAGGGGTTCGAAATGGAGACTGAACAGAGAATGCTCTTAACAAAGAATATATAGCCTCCAGGTCAATCGAGTAACCCTGCACATGAGAGAAAAGAGCTAATAATTCCTCGAATTCATCATCTTTCAGATTTTTGCTAATTGGGGAGTCCTCTCCCTGGTCTAGCCTGAGAATGAAAAAGAATTTATGACTGGGACGTTGATATTCGGGGAAAGCTTGGCCCTGAATGGGAGGGTCTCCACACCATTTGTTGACCTAAAATCTAACCTTGTTACCATGGTCCACTAAGCAGAAATTTTTGAATACAACATAACAATTTTCATTATTTCTTTCCACGGAGCAGAGGCCTTATAGATGGAGGACTTTTTTGTCCTTCAACCCCCATTTCAAACCATACTTTGCCAAAATCACAATCTTCCATAGGAGCATGGTTCCGAATTCGATATCGTTCGACGTATCAACTCGACGGAAAAATGATATGATACAATGTCGTGCATTGATATGGGGGCTGTATCGGCCCATATTGGTCATAATTTTTTGAAAGTAAAAAAAAAAGGAGAAATATTAGAAAAATAGGAAAAATATGAGACATCTAAGAATCTATCATTTTTTTTTTGTGTGTGTTTTGACCATATATTCAATGGTGTATCATACCATTCTTTGATGACAATGCTGTCTGTCGACTTGGCTTATTGAAGGTCAACTAAATGGGGCCTAATTGCATGATTTGGTGAATAGGGCCCATTGCATTGAAATACAACACAAAGAAGATGAAAATTTAAAAAAGACTGAAGGTTTACCCGTTTCGATTTTTCCCATAATGGTCCACTTCTCTTTGATTTGTTGAATCCCATTCAAATCATTTGTTTTGATCTCAAAATAGGTCTAGATCTAGCCTAAAATGAGTTTCATGGTTTAAATGGAAAAAAGACGAGTCATGAATGAAATTTTGAAAAAAAATAAAATCAAAATTGGGCTTTTATGGGCGTATATTGGCTTCTATAGGCCCTGTATTGCCCAATAAAAGTCATTTTTTATTTTTTTTTTTAATTTTTATATTGGGCTGATATGACCCCGTATATCATCTCATACTGATGCGGATATAATACGGCCGTATCAGCCGATACAATACTAATATTCATATCCATGCATAGGAGGTCCTCGCTTGAGGTGAAACACCATAACCACTTACCTAACAACGCAACCTTAACTAGGTTGAGACGTTTAATACCTTCCTCACCGGCCATCGCTGGTTTACAAACCTCGTTCCAATTGAGCAGAGGATTTTTTTTTATTTTTTTTGGATTTGGATCCTACCTGCCAAAGAGTTTCTACAAAGCTTGTCAACTTTTAGGATTACAGATTTAGGGCATCTAAACAACGACACAAAATAAAGAGGAAGGTTAGAGGGTGAATCCTTGATCAACATAATCCTTCCACCTAGAGATGGGAGGTTACTCTTCCATGGAGAGAGTTTCCTCTCCATCCTTTCCAACACATTATCCCACAAATGCAGAGTTGGCTTTCCCACAAATGGAGGGTGTCCGCTTTACAACCAATGGTTGAAGCCCAGATATCGACTTTGTGAGGGGACATATGGATCCCAAAACATTCGCTCTTAGCACGATTAACTCTGTGACACCTAATATGACTTCAAGCCAGCATACAGTCATGGCTGGACAATCAACCATGGCCTCCGAAGGCTCACAGAAATGAAGAGTATCATCAGCAAATTGTAGATGATTAATCTGCCATGGGGAAATTTTCCACAGAAAAGTCACGGAACAAGCCTACTTCCTATCTCCTGGACAACACTCTGCTTAAGGGGGAGGAAGGGGGGCAAGCATCATGTAATTGAATGGGACAAAGTGCAAAAACCAAAAGCCGGTAGGCGGATTGGCATGGGAAGAATAAGAGAAAAGAATTGGGCTCCTCTCAAGTGATGGTGGCATTTCGGGCACGACTAAGTTGCTTTATGGAGAGAGCTTATTGCTAGCAAATATGGGTAAAGGAGGTAGGATGAAATTTGGGTGGTTTTATTAATGGAAGAAGCTTCTACATTTGGACGGTGATATCTAAATTTGGAGATGCCTCAATAGGTGTATGTATGGCTTTAGAAGATTGAGTGCATTATTTGGTGTATGTATGGCTTTAGAAGATGGAATGCATTATTTGGTGGGATATGGGGAAGGTTGGTTCACAAGGAATTTGTGGGACTAGCTGTCTTGTCTCTTGTGTCTTTAGATGGTTGAAGAAAATCCTGAAGTCCTCAATGGCGTGTTTCTTACTTAGCGAGAGCATGACAGGGCTTGTATGGACCCCTTTGTCAAATGGAGCCTTTTCTTCTACAAAATACTTCAAGTTGCTTTGCTTGATGAGCTTGACTATGATGCATCAACCCAAACTATGAGGATCCCTTGCTCCTTCAAGTTATTGGTCAGGTGTGACAAACAAATCCTTGCTCAAAATGGTTTGAAGAAGCAGAATTAGGTGCTTTTGAATGTGTATTTTGTGCAAAAATAAATAAATAACAAAGAGACAGTTGGCCATCTTTTCTTCCATTGTAAGATGGCTTGAAGCATCTTTAGTCATTTTTGTATATGCTGGATGATGCCAGGGTGCTTGGAGGATCTTTTTAATAGTTCAGTAGCAGACCCCTTCAAGTTGCACATGAAACTCTTGCGGGGAATGCTCACTCATGCTATTTTATGGGACATTTGGAAGGAAAGAAGCAGAAATATTTTCAATGACAAGCGATTCCTGACCAATAGCTTGATTGAGACCGTCAAACTCTTTAGTCAACAAGCAAAAGAATTTAAGGGTGATTAATGCAGGGGCATTTTCACACCGAGCTCGAGTGGGGTGGCCCGTAGGATGTAGGGGCGGGGTGGGTGGCTCGTGTGAAGCGGAACCCATGTGAAGTGGGGCCCACTAAGGGGGTTCGGCCGAGATAAAAGTGGTTGATTCATCATGCTCTATCAGTTCGAGCTTTTAGAGCAAGTAGTTAATTGTCCCGCATTAGTGTTCCTTCCACAGAATTGTGTAGATGTTGGGACCATGGAATCAACGATGGGATGTCGGGCCTGGGCTATGAGATAAAAGTGGTTGATTCATCATGCTCTATCAGTTCGAGCTTTTAGAGCAAGTAGTTAATTGTCCCGCATTAGTTTTCCTTCCACAGAATTGTGTAGATGTTGGGACCATGGAATCAACGATGGTAGCAAGCTGATCCCACCACTAGTAGGATGATGGAAGCTGAATGTCAATGTTAGTTTGATGGAAACTCAGGGATGACAGAAGTAGAATAAAGCTTCATCTCTTCATCCCACTTTGGGATGGTGACTTAAATCTAGTATAATTAGAAGTAGTTGAGGTTGGTTTGAAGCTTATTAAAAATATTGAATTCCATGTAGGGATGGTTATCGAGTATGAGTCCAAGAGTGTTATATGGCTTGGGGTTTTGGGTCTAAAATGGCTTCCTAGAAGCGACAATTCATTGTCAAAGAAATCAAAGGTTGATGTCTTTGTACTCGGTTTCTTTCAATATCATCCCCAGAGAAGCCAATTCTATGGTTGATTGTTTGGTCGAGGAAGGAGTGGGTTGGGATTCCTTTCATCATCATCATCATCATCATCGTCGTCGTCGTCGAAGACATCCCAACTAATCGGGGTCCACTGTACCCTACATGAATAATTTTCTGCCATTCCATTCTATTAAGGTTTTGGAATGTCATATTGTTCGGTTTCATATTGGAAGTCATGACATAAGTTTGATGTTGGCTACCAACCTGATGCAACCCTCCTTTATTTGGGCTGGGGATTGGCAATGAGAGCACACATACGCTAATTACAATCAAGCGCTATCTAATAGTTTGTTACATAAGCTGATTAAAATCAACAAGTTGTTTACAATCGACAAGTTGTTTACAACCTTAGTTAAATTTATCCATTGTGTAATGGATAATGGCCTTTCTTCGTCTAATGGAAGTTGCATTGTTGCTTATCAAATAAAAAAGAATGATTTTACCTTTAAAAATAGGAGTGATTCCAACTTGTTGTTTTGGAGTATTGTTTGCACGGAAAATCTTAGAGAAGGAAACTGGAAAAAGAAGGCACTATCTGCTTGCTTTCTTCCCTTGCCGCAGAAATCGATCTAACACCTTTTTTGGGCAACATTAGTTTCCATATTTTCTTTTTAAAAAAAATTGGAGAAGGAAATGATTTGAAAGATGTCTTTTCCCAAGTGGGGAAAACAATGATTGCTTTGAAATTGATTTCATTTCTAAGGTATTACACCAAAACGAGCACCACCTAAATGAAATAGATTGATATTTTGAAAGAGAGGAGATTAGGCAAGAAGAGAGTAATTGAATACGTTTCTTAACCAGTGTTTGGGAACATTGTATACCTTGGAAATGAAAATGGTTTCCTAGGAATCCTTACTTTCCCATGTTAATGAAAAATAATGGCATGGAATTTGTCTTCCTTTTACAACATTGTCTGAAAAAATTCTGTATGTCGTTGTTGCCCAAAAAGGGCGTTAAATTGATTTCCGAGGCAAGGAAAGAAAGTGAGCTGACCACACCTTCTCATTTTGGTTTCCTTTCAATGGTTTTCCATGAAAAATTACACTCTGAGACAGCATAGATACTGTTGGAATCCACGGTTTTCATTTCCATAGATGTTCTCCTTATCCACATTTTAGTTTTCTCCATCCAAACACAACCTTAGGAGATAAGGGGAAGAATGTGAACTATGGGGACATGCTTAGTAGGTGACATCATTGGAGAGGCAAATTGTGGACACTAGATGGAGGGAGATCGATCAGCCACAAAAATGAAGAAGAGAGTTAGAGAAGATCACTCACTTTGATACCATGATGATATTAATTTTTAATAGCGTTTGAAAAGAGATTGAACACGAGGATCTTTCAAAACAAGAGAATGAACACAAGGGTCTTCATTCTATGCTTCCCAAAACTATCTAGGAAGATCTAAAGTCTAGACACATATCAAGAGAGATTCATAAGATATTGTGAAGCCAATTGGTAATAGGATTTACATAGATCACAAGAATCCATTCTCATGTACAAACTATGAGACCACCTATATGTAGAAATTACAACACTATTTCCAAAAATAACACAATGGATTTGTTGTTTGCTCAAGTGTCGGGAACAATAATTTTTTGGATAAATTCAAAGAACTAATTGTGTGATTTGGGCCCAAATGCTTAGTCATGTTCTATGTGACACAAACATTTCATTTTATAAAATCTTGTACCAGATTTATAGATTTTTTTTTATGCTATCTACAATGGAAGTATTGAATTGACATCAGAAACAATGTCTGTCTGTTTTTGACTTCAACATGTATGCTTCTATGTTGAATAGGCCTATCTGCCAAATGGACAAGCAAAGGGACTTTTTAAGATGCTTCATGGATGTTCTTGGGCTTCGCATTAACATAAGAGTGGGAGGCAACCTCCTCTTGGGTGCAAAACGCATAATTTTGACAGTTCATCTTGTGGCAATGCCAGCCTGTATGGTATGGGAGGGTTGGGTCCTTCATGACAACAAGGCCAACATCAACTTCTCTTATTTTAGTCTAGCTGAAATTAGTGGAAGTGTCAAAGACTCAGGCTATTGTGCTGCACAAAGGGTTGAGACATCTTGCTTGGGAGCATGAAGTTCTGGTTATCAGGGAAGGAAACTCTGAAAATGCAATTAAGTGGGCTTCCATTAACCACCCGGAACCAT
This sequence comes from Magnolia officinalis, assembly GCA_021015155.1. Lineage (NCBI taxonomy): Eukaryota > Viridiplantae > Streptophyta > Magnoliopsida > Magnoliales > Magnoliaceae > Magnolia > Magnolia officinalis. The sequence continues at coordinate 81,251,480 of JAJHSJ010000006.1, forward strand.
GTAGCTTTTGTATATGGTTGATGACATAGATTTTTTGCTTTGTGGCTAAACATTTTTGTTTATCCACGTTGGCAGTGAGGTGAATTTTCTTGATGGTAGTCTTGCCAGAGGATCTGGCCCTTGATAGAATGGAATGGCAGAATAGGATTCATGTAGCCAACCCCAATTAATTGGAATATGGCGTAGATGATGATGATGATGATGAGTCTTGCTAGAGGATCGCTGCTAGATAATCTGATTGAATGGGTTTTGGTTCCCATCCTTGATGGCTTAGCGCTGGTTCAAATGGGATCATTTCAGTATTGTCATTAGTGAAAAAAGCCGTTTAGATTACGGTAGAAGTGACTTGGTATCCTTTCCAAAGATCTGGAATGTTCACTGTGCATTTGAAGGTGAAAGCCTTCGGTTGGGTGGCGTGCCTTGAGAAGACCCTGACAGTTGATAATCTAAAGATGGCACAGCCTGCATTAAATTAATTATTTCTAACTTCTGACTTGTGGTTTTTTAACTTTATACTTAAGGGGCTGCTCTTCTTCATCTAAGCAATAAGCAACTGGTGCTGTGCTCTTGTTAGGCAACAAGGCAATGAAATGATCTAAGATTGGTGTGCGTTTTCTCTTGCCTGGTTGTCAGTTTGCCACTCTTCTTTTTGTTGATTCCGTTTAGAAGGTCAAATCCATAATCATGCAAATCTGGATTCATGCATCTCTATTTTCTTGTTCCTTCATGCAAATTCAAGGGACAAATTTGAGATGGATCCTCGTTTTTTTTGCAAGTATCTTCCGTATTTGCATGCTTGTTAACCTTCTGGTTTGCTGTGGTTTGTCTCAAGCTCGTGCAAGCCTGATTTCTGTTCATTCCCGGCAGTAGTTTCTGTTGATAGGAACTATAACTTTCAAAATTGAGCTTGCAGTTGTGTTTAGTGTGATGATGAATTGGTGCTACTGGCAGCAGATTATTCTTCTTCTTTTATTTTTGATTAATAGTTTATTGTTTTTTATTTTAAATACCTGGTGGGCCTAATACCTTCAGCAATTCTGTTTCTCTATACTCTATCTTGCTAAGCTTATGTATTTACAATGATGAACCGGTTCTAGTGGTTTTGTCAAGCATAATCTAAAGTTATTGTTATCTGTAAAATTTCCATATCTTTTTTTTTTTTGAATGGTAAGGTATGTATTATTGCTTCTTTGTTTCCTATTGGACATCTCAACTTCGTAAATTCCTGTTAACTTTCTGTACAACATATATGAGTGAAAATGGGAGATAGTTAAGACTGAGCATATTTTTACTCTGTTGTTCCAGACCATTTGCTTCTAAATTATTAGCAGAACCTTTTTGGTGGATATTGGTGTCCCATTAACAAAATTTAATGTGTTGTACTGATGCCTGTATGCATATCCATTGCCTTAATGGATAACAGTCTCCTTTTTCCTTTCTTTAAAAAAAATGGTTATTGATAAGATTTTCATGTGCTGTGATATTTTTATATGCTGAAGACCCTTTGGTTTCTGCATGTAGGTCTAGAAATTGGTGGTGAGATGAACATGACTGCTGGGATCCAGGTAGCTCAATTGGCTCTTAAACATCGCCAAAACAAAAAGCAGCAACAAAGGATTATAGTTTTTGCTGGAAGGTCCTTCCCTTTACTTTATTCTTTTCCTGGTTTTTGGGATCGATGAGTTAGATAGTTTTACATCTTGCCTCTGAAAGAGAAAAAAAAGGAAAGATAGAAGGTTTTACTTCTCAATGTTCACTTGAATGATCACCTATTAAAGTTGCAATTTCATTGGTATCTTTTATGTTTATCAGTCCTATCAAATATGACAAGAAGGTACTTGAGACGATAGGAAGAAAGTTGAAAAAGAACAGTGTTGCTCTTGATATTGTTGATTTTGGTGAAGAAGATGATGGGAAACCAGAAAAGCTGGAGGTCCTTCTTTCTTCCGTAAACAATAATGACAGCAGTCACATTGTTCATGTTCCTCCTGGTCCCAGTGCTCTTTCAGATGTTCTTATCAGGTAACTCATGATTATTCTTTGAATATTCTTTTATAACCTTCTTTGTAGCTTATTTTATTTCCAAATAAATCTATTGGTTGCATTTGTAATGATATGGTTGTTATATCATTTCAGTACACCCATATTCACTGGAGATGGGGAAGGAGGAAGCGGTTTTGCTGCAGCTGCTGCAGCTGCAGCTGCAGCAGGCGGTGTGTCTGGATTTGATTTTGGCGTGGATCCTAACTTGGATCCCGAGCTGGCTCTTGCCCTTCGGGTTTCAATGGAAGAGGAGAGGGCAAGGCAAGAAGCTGCTGCTAAGAAAGCTTCAGAGGATGCTGCTAAACAAGAAAAAGGAGGGGAGCAAGCATCTAGTTCTCAAGATGCAACTATGGCTGAACCTGTAAGCAGTTCAGGTCCTGGGGCTGATAACAAAAGAGCTGATCTCACGGTTAGTCTACTGCTTTAGCTTTTAGCTTTATTTAGAGAATGTGTTTGACAAGTACAATGGTACAGCTAATGTGTAAGTTCTGTCTGTAAAAAAGATGGTTTAGAAGCCTGACTATTTGTTGTTAATTAAGATACATTCATCCTGCATGTAATGAGACACAATATGGACGAGTTATTCCGCTTGAAGCCCAACATAGTACACACTTGAAAATCTAGTTCGATTTTCCATTGATTGACCACTGACCTAAAATTGTCTGGATTGGACTATCCTAACCATCTACAAAATGATTTTTTTTCATCTGATAAAAAACTATGTCCATGAGAACACAAATGAACTTTTTTCTTACTAACTATAAGCCATTGTTCCCCTTTTCTTGTAGTGTAAATTCACAAACTTCCGTTTTAAGGGTTTGGAATAGTCCAAACAGTGTTATTTTGGCGATGGCCCATTTACAAACAACATAGAACAAACAACAAAAAGGGATGACAAAGGATCATCTCACAACATCCAATACAAAAGGAAATACACTCTCCAAGCCCTCAACGATGCTTCCCTTTAGCCCTGGGACAAACCAACAACCCAATCAATTATCCGACCTCCAGCCCTATGAAATACCACCTCAAAGAACTCTAATCTATTATTGAAAATTCTGTTATTGTGCTCCTTACACTGAACAAATCACGGGAGCAAATGGGCATGCTTCTTTTTCCACGCACTCCCCCATTCCAAGCCTGGATGAAATCATCGGTTGCACTGTGGAAACCCATGCCATGTCAAACAAGGCCACCACCTTGTTCCAAATCCCGTAGATGAATTCACAATGGATAAAGAGGTGACAGTGTCCTTTACGCACAACGGACACTTGTTCGTGATCACCAGGCAATCTGTTGCAAAGGTATTCTATGGTTGGAATTTTATCTTTTGCCACTAACCAGGTAAACCCAACCACATTGGGGTGGGAATAGTGCTAAAGAAAATCTGGCGACGTGGCGAATGTTCCCATTATTGCATTTGAGAAAGCGGTAGAATGATCGTACTAAAATAAAATTTCCCAGCTAGGTCAGGCTTTAAGGAATCTGCCATGGATGAATCAGGAAGAACTACTTGAGTACTGCATCCTGACAAACTCGTCAATTTCTTTGTTTTAGAGGTTCCCTGCTAGAGAAATGTTATGCTATAGAGACCAAGGTAGCCATCATGAAGAGGAACCTCCCCACACCATTTGTCTTCCCAAAATCTGATGCAACCGCCATTCGCTTTACGAATGAATCACTTGACAGAACGTGTTAGCTTTCCCCCCTCATTGGTTTCCATACCTCCTATAATGAGAGGAATCAAGGGTAAATGTATCTCCACCTTGCTTGCTATATTTATTCTCAATTATGCCTTTCATAGGCTGTCAACCTCTGGCTCGAATCTCCAAAGCCATTTTCCAAGCAGCATCTGATTCTTGGTTCTTAAATCCTTGATTCCTATGCCCATTCTTTTGGTTTACAGACCTCTTTCCCTCATAATGGAGTGGGAAAAAAAAACAAATTCATAGTGGTGGAGAATACAAAGACAATGATCATGTAGGAAAGACATGATCTTGATAGTAAAGCAAAAGACAGTGAACTGTATGCTTAAGGAAAGCTGAAGAACGGTGTCTTATATATGGAAAGAAACAGAGGGAGGAGGAAATCAAGTGGTGACAACGGTAGAGAGCCTGAAAGAGGGTGACAAAAATACAATGCTCTTCCACAGGATTGCCAACGCAAGAAGGTAGAACCAAATCTAGTCTTGAGGTGAATGGGCGAATCGTGGATGGAAGATGGGAGACAAGTAGTGCCATGTAGATTTCTACACTAGCTTGTTGTCAGATGAGGGTTGATCAGGATCCAAGGTGGAGAACCTCTAATTTGACTGTATTAGCAAGGAGGATGCAACTAGTTGGAAACACCAATGGTTGAGGAAGAGGGAAGTGAACAGTTTGGGATTTCGATAGCAATAAGGCCATTGGCCTGGATGGCTTCCCATTACTTTCTTCCAAATCTTCTGGGAGGTGGTGAAAGGTGATAAGTTGGACTTCGTATTGATTTTTTTTTATATGAAGTCTCTCCTAGGAACTAGGTGCCACATCTATATTCCATATCTCCAGAAAAGACAACGGAGTGCTTAATTGACTTTTGGCCAATAAGTTTGATTCACAGCCTCATAAAATCTTGGCCAATATCTTGGTTGGAAGGCCTAGGAATGTGCTGGGGGTGGTGATTTCCAAAGTCCAAAGTGCTTTTCTTTTCTGACGTCAAATTCTAGATGGAGCTGTTGTTGCTCAGGGACCAAGGAGTTATCTGCAAAGTAGACATGGAGAAAGTGTACGGTTATGCCCATTGGATTTCCTTTAATACAAATTTAGAAGGATGGGGTTTGAGATGAGATGGAGAAGATGGATAGCTGAATGCATTGAGCAAATGCATTACTTCATTTTCGTAAATGGATCCTCTAAAAGCTTCTTTATGGAGTTGAGATGCATAAAGTAGAAGGATCCACTGTCCTTATGCAAGCCAAATATGGGCATGTATTCTTATAAAATTCAACTTGGCTTGGTCCATGCCTTTTGATGTAGGAGATCTATTTGTGGCTTGGCATGGGATGGCTCTTCGCGAAAAACTTACAAGTCGCTTGAGGCTTTGTCTTCTCGCCATTTTATGGTAGATATGGGGAGAAAGGAATGGAAGATGCTTCCGCAATGTAAGCAGAAGTGTCGTGTGGGTTGCTAGTATTGCTTGGCTTCTCATTTCTCATTGTCGAGTGGGCTGGGAGAAAGGGTCGTTTGGAAAGGATGTAATTTTTCTTTGTTGCTCTTTGTAGCTGTGCTTTACGCCACCTCAGCGCCTTTTTAATGGAAGCTCTTCTTATCTCTCTAAAAAAAGAATGGCAAGGAAGCTCTTGGCTTGGAAAGATAGATGTTCAGCGCTAGGTGGTTGGATCATGCTCATCAACGCTACACTGTTTGATCTTCTGCTCTACTACATCTACTTGTGCCAATGTCTCATTAGTTTTATCCACCAGATAGAAAAATTGTAAAGGGACTTCCTATGGGAAGGCATGACCACAAGGATTCGAACATCAAGACATTTGGTTTTTGTCATATCGGAATGAAGTTAAAAATAAAAAATAAAAAAATGGGTTGTATGCTTTAAACTCTCATGAAGTTCAGTCATTTAACTCATGTTTGGAATCAGATCAATCTCGGCAGAGACTTGATTATTGGAATTGTCAATTGTGAATCACATAAGCAAGTGTATTTCATTTTTCAAGACTGAAGAATTGGTCATATTATTTCTTTTAATTTTAGTTGCCTACAAAATTATCGGCAACCAGATGATCAGATGACTTTGCTGTATCATGAACAATTTAGCATTGCTAGTAAGGGCCCCACTTTTTTACTTATGGTGGCATATTCATTTTAAAAAAATGTTAAGGGCCCTCTTTTCCTTTAATGGTTGGGATCTGGAGGGAAGTTGAAAAGGTGCACTGCAATATATTGTTATTGGTTACCAAACAACATCAGCAGTCAACCAAATTATTTTATATTGTATTTGACAGTTCTAGTTGGGTTTTCGGTATTCTTAAGTTCTAATTGGCGCGTAATATACTCTCACGGTCTCACCCTAAGTTTTTTTTTTTGAGAGAACCAAATTTTATTAAAGAAATCACAAAAGCGAAAAAAGAATACAAGCCCAACACACCACCAAACAAACTAAAGAGGAAGGGCAGCTGCGGCTGCCTTAACATATACTGCCCATTCCGACACTAGCTGTTTGACCTTTAAAATTACCTCGTTCACCCGTTTAATAACATTATGAAAACAACAACCATTCCTGGATCCCCATATAACCCAAAGAACTACCATGATTAGAAGCCGCCATATAGCTTTCCAAGCCTTACCTCCACCACCGCCATGCCAAGCCCTTAATAACTCACCCCAAGTTATAACAGTGCTCATAATTCATTCCCGGTGAAATGAGTGCTATCGTGCTGTCGAGTTTGTTTGACGGGAGAAAATGCTGTCCGCTTAATATGGAATGCTTTCTGCATCTCCTAAATGCTGCCTTCAAACTATGGGCAGGCTTAAAATTCCTCGGAACATTTTCTGTTCGCTTCTCCTAACTGCAGTTGCACAAAGTGTTAAGGGAAGTGGCAACAGATTGGAATGTGGGAGCTCGAAGAATTTCTTGCAAAATGTTAATGAGTATAAACAATGTTGTCAAATCCCATAAGCGATCACGTGTGGCAGCAGGGGGCTGTGCATATGCAATAGCATAATCGCATGTGACATTGCATAGCCGCATTTTATTTTTTTTTTGAAAAAAAAAATCAGACAATTCAAGGACAATTAAAAAAATATGTAAAAATGCTACAAGCGTAGGGAATTGTTTTTTATTTATTGTTTTATTAGCAACTTCATTGAAGTTTTGTTATATTTATTACATCTTTCAGACTATTAAAATGAAAATGATGTGAAAAAATGAATGCATAATTGCATATACTCAAATGAATTCAAGCAGCAACTACTCAAATGAATGCTCCCTATTATTAGACTATTCACATTTGATAGTTGTTGGTTGTTACTTGTGTAGGGAATCTTTAATGAAAATTCCCCCAAGTATTAGATTGATTAAAGCTACTCAAATGAATGCATAACTACATATACTAAAAAATGTGACGATGAGTGTGATGAGAGTAAGAGAGTTAAGACTGAAGAGAGATTATGACAGTATTAGAATGATGAGAAAGAGAGTAAGGCCCCGTTTGTTAAATCTGAAGTCTAAAGCCTGAATCTGAAATCTGAAGTCAAAAAACTTGTTTGGTAACTATGGCTGAAGTCTGAAAATTAAGTACTGAATTTGAAACAATTTGTTTGTTATCTGAAATATGTTAATTTGACACATTTGCCCCTATCTATCTCCTGTTTGGAAATGCTTTATATTATAAAGAAATTATTTTTTATTAAATGAAAAAAAATTATTCTATTTAATTCAAATAAACTATAAAGTACTTAATAGAAAATTAAAATATCATTATTCATAAAAACAGATAAAAAATTAATGATTTGCATGTATAGGTGTGGCGGCAATTTCTTCTCGCATATTGGACATAATAGTTTGTTCAAAGTTTCCAAATACTCCTTTCACTTCAGGCATATCATTCTCTGATTCGATATTCATCTCTGAAAGAACATTTTCATCATTGTATTGTTAGAAGGGTGGATCGGAGATGGATTCTTTTCTGATGTAGTTGTGTAGTGTCATGCATGCAATAACTATGTCTCTGTGTCGGGAAGGAATATGGTGCCATTCGCTTCAAAATTGCAAAACGCGCCTTCAACACGTCAAAAGACCTTTCGATTACATTTCGTAACTTTGCATGCATATGATTAAAAACCTCCTCTTTACTAGTAGGCCGCCCACCACTACAAAAGTTACCCAACCAATACCGAACATTATGGTATGGTGCCATAAATCCTCTTGTGTGAGTGTAAGCAGCATCAACCAGATACTATTTATCTACATAAAAACAAATGATATTTTAACGAAATTTCAAGTTATAATTTTACCAAGTTATATGAAAAAATATATTAAATATTACCAGGAGAGGGCAACGGAAATTTCTTTGTTGGATCAAGTACAACATCCATAAGGACCCTTGAATCATGTGCCACCCTTTCCCATCCAGCTATGACATATGTAAAAATCATATTAAAGTCACAGATGGCCATAACGTTCTGAGCACATTCACCCCTTCCTCTTCCTCTGTAAGGTATTTGTTTATCTGTCGGGATACATGCAGGAATGAGGGATCCATCTAACACACCAACGACACTCTAAACATTAAAGGTAAATTGTTAACCGTTGAGTAGGATGATTCAATTATAAGTAAATATATTTATATTTTTTTATATGAAGTTTTACCTTAAATATTTGCCGAAGATGTCGGTGTGTTCTGATTTCTTGGACATTTTGATCAAATGATGGAGTGACAATCATTTCTTTGTCAAATTTTAACATAACAAATAATACCTCATGAAAGTACTTATGTACCGTTTGTGTTGAATGTACAAATCGATTTCTTACTAATCTATTTGAAGGTTATGACAAATTGTCATTATAAACATGGCAATCTTTTCCTCGAGTGATATATATCTACTATCAAATAACCACCTTCGAATGCGAAACAAGTTACACAAACTATTGAATGTATCTTTCTCCATTCTAAATAATTCGTAGCAAACTGAAGATGAACCATCTAGCAATTCTTTCACAAAATATGATCCAGGTAATGCAGGAAAACTTGCTTGTTTTCTCTAAATAATTAAATAGCAGCTTTAATACAATAATCTTCAATAATTTCTTCTGTTCATTTCATAATGCCATAATTCTATCAACATCGAAAGTAAAGAGTTCAATTAGATGTTTAAACAATTAACAAGTTAAGATTAACAAATCTCTTAAATAGATTATATCGACAAAAATCGATATGCTTTATATAATAATCTTCAGCATGTCGATAAATTAAGAGTTACAGTGGAATTAAAGACATTCATGAGTGAAAGAAATAAAACTAATATTAAAATTATTCAAACTGAACGGTACACTAATATAAAGTCTATAAGCAAAACTAATGTCAAAACATTAAAGAGAAAGAAATAAAACTAATGTCAAAAATATGAAAAAATAAACCACACACTAATCTAAAGGCTCTATCCAAAGCTTCATATCCTCTTCTTCCTCTAGAAGCATCCACACTTCTCTGTTCTCCTTCTTCTGGGTAAATGATTTTAGAGCTTTAAAGTACAATGGATCTGGTCTTCTTATTGATGACATGCTTTTTAATTTCATTAAACATTCTTTGATAGTGGGTCCTTCTGCATCTGTCTTTTCCAACTGATGTATGAGTGCATCTACGCTGCTTTGGATATCCTTCCTATTTGGTTTGTGCCGTTTGCGTTGATGAGCTTCTAAATCGACAAGCGGTGCCTGTTGGCATTCTTGAGTAGCTGGATTTATGTTAACACCGAGACTGTCTAAATTGATTTCATTTTCACTCATAGGTGTATTTGAAGGTATTTGAGATGACGACCCAAAATACTCAGGAAGATTGTTGTTATGTGTTGTGTAGGCTTGAGCACCAGTTGCAACAAAACCTTCAAATAAGGCCCTCAATTCGTTGTCAAATGCTAGTGGTCTATTTCGAAATTGAGCTGCATTCTTATTTGCTTACAATAAAAATATCATAAAATCATGTCTTAATTTGATGAAAGGCAAATTCTTATTTAACTATATAACAAAATTTCATAATTACCTTTATGTACTCATCCCATCTTTCTTCAGGCCAATCGAATTGGCCCGTCAATGCATTGTACCCATGTCCCGTAATGCTTATCAATTTAATCCACATAGTATACTGTACTTTCAGATAATCCCATAAATTCTTCAATTGCTTTTGATTAAATTCTTTTCCCGTACGCTTTTCAACTCAATTATTAATTTGTTTCATGCTTGTTTGGTCAAGCTTGACCCTGACCTACCACCCTTATATGCTTCTGCAAGACAACAATCAATAAATATTTTTTTCCTTCAAATCACTCCATCTTGCCCTGCCACTATCCCTTGAAGCCATCGCTACAATAGTCTAGTATAAACTGAGAATTGTTTAAAGAAGAACAATTGAGTAAAAATCTTTTAATAAATGTGCTTGCAATTTTAATAAATTTACTTGATTAAAATAAATAGAAAAGACAAAAAATCTAGAAAACTCAAGTCAATCTTCAAAGACAGAGAGACTGTAATACCTGTCGAAGAGAAATATTTATAATCTTTTATAAAGATGCTGAAAAGATAATTGATGATGCCATGGAGAAGTGAATGAGAAGCCTGTTGTATTTTAGAAAAAAATAAACGTGGATTGGTACTACACCAGATGATTTCCCGCCAACTTTGATCTCCTTAAAACCGTTCGTACAACTTGGAGCTCGATGAGCCCCATATAGGCTTCCAACGCAGGAACTTCCTACGAAGAGGAGCGGACACGGATTTCCTGCTAAAGCCTTTCGCAGGGAACTTAGGTGGGACCCACCGTAATGTTGGTCAGGAATCCAATCCGTCCATCCATTTTGTGAGCTAATTTTAGGAGAGTAGACCAAAATTGAACAGGATCAAGACTCAAGTGGGCTGTACTAAAGGAAAAGGTATTTAGGGAAATTCCTACCATTGAAACCTCCCTGATTCGATAGTGATGTTTACATGCCATCCATACCGTTCATAACGTCGTTCCTACTGGAATGAACTGAAAACACAAATATTAGCATGATTCAAAACTTCAGTGGCCCCACGAATATTTCAACTGTGGACGTTTAATTATCACGTTTTCGGCCCACTTGAGCATATACGGTTCATCTTTGGCCTCATGTCCTAAAATGAACTCACAAAACGGATGGACGGTGAGGATTTCTCACAAACTTCCCAGTGGCCCCACCTGCGTTCCCAGCGCAGGAACTTCCCGCGAAAGGCTTTCGCAGGAAATCCGCGTCCAAGACGGAAACAGATTGGCTACTCCCCCAGCCACTAGCTCGGTGGTTGGTGGTCGGTGCTCTGTTAGCCCCTCCATGATGTATGTGTTTCATCCATTCCGTTCATCCATTTTTAAAGATCATTTTAGTGCCTCACCCCAAAAATTAGAGGGATATAAATCTCAGGTGGACCACACCATAGGAAAACAATAATGATTGGACATGCACCATTAAAATCCTCCTAAGGCCCACTGTACTGTTTATTTGACATCCAATCTTTTTATTAGGTCATACAGGCCCAGATGAAGGGAAAAAACAAAGATCAGCTTGATCCAAAACTTTTATGGCCCCCAAAAGGTTTTTAATGGTCGACGCTCATTCAACACTGTTTCCTGTAATGTGGCCCACTTGAGATTTTGATATACCTAATTTTTTGACCCATACCATAAAATGATTTGAAAAAAATAGATGGATGGCATGGATGAAACACATACATCATGGTAGGGCCCACAGAGCATCGACCACCAGCCATTGGCTGGTGGCAGTGGGAGTAGCCAATCTGTTCCCGTCCAAGACGAGCGCTGAGTTGTTCGAACGGTTCAAAGAGATCAAAGTTACATGGGCCTACAATAATGTATTTATTATATCCACACCGTTCATCAAATTTTCGAGATAATTTTAGAGCATTATCCAAAAAATGAATCATATCCGAAACTCAAATGGACCACACCAAAAATAGCAGCGGGATAATGATTTTCACCGTTAAAAAATTCACAGGTCCCACTGTAACATTTATTTTCCATCTAATCTATTCATAAGGTCAAAAATATCTGGATGAAGAGAAAAAACAAATTTCATATTGATATGAAACTTCTGTGACCCCAAAAGGGTTTCAATGGTAGATGTTCAATCCCCCGCTGCTTTTTGCAGTGTGGTCCAGTTTTTCTTTAGATCTGTCTTAGTTTTCGGCTCAAGCCTTATGACGAGCTCAAAAAATGGATGGACGGTTTGGATATAACAAATACGTCATGATGGGTCCCACAAAACTTGCTGACGTCAATACACCAGCCAATCCGCTTCCCAATCCATCCCATGCTCCCACAGCCCATCCACTTCGAACGCGGATCGCGTCCTACCCCCGCCCGAACGGTCTGGGCAGAGATCTGTAGGGCCCACCATGATGTAAGTGTTTTATCTAAGCCGTTCATTGTTTTTCTTATATTATTTTAATATATAATATGAAAGATGAAGCGGGTCCACAACTTCAGTGAGCCACACCAAAGGATGCTGCGGTGATAATGACATCCATTGTTGAAACCTTTCCAAGGGCCACTGTGATGTTTTTTTACCATCCAACCTATTCATTAGGTCATGTAGACGTGGATGAAGTGAAAACACAAATATCAGCTTGATTTGAAACTTCTCCAGCTCTCAAGAAGTTTTTAACGGAGGACGTTCAATCCCCACCTTGTGGTCCAGTTAATCATTGGACCTGCTTCTTTTATTGGATCGCACCTTAAATTATCTGAAAAAGTTGATGGACGATGTGGATCAAACACATAAATCATGGTGGGGCATAAAGAAGTTTCATAGGTTAAAGGTTGATTTTGTATTGCGGAAACAATTTAAAAGAAAAAATTGCCATAGTAACTTGAAAAGGGGTACTTTTGGAAGCAAAAATTTTTGTTTAATGAAAAATCACGGAGTGCATTCCACATTCACCATTAAGCCAGACTCCTATCACGGAAAGATTTCAGTGAAAAACCACTTAGCGCTTTCCGTCTTCCGCGTTAACAACGCATTAAAAAACACCACTAAACACGGAAAAATTTCCCAATTCCGCATTAAGGCAAAAATTCGGCCTAAGTTAGTCAGGGAGTCAAGCAAGAATGAGAATATGAGAGTATTAGAGTGATTAGAGAGTAAGGGTTAAGAGGGATTGAGAGAATGAGTGTATTAGAGTGAGAGAGAGTATACGATGGCATAACTTCAAAAGCCCTAACTGTCCAAAAACCGCATATGCTATTCTGGCATATGCAGTCCAAGTACCCAACATGGCATATGCGATTGCATATGACAATGCTGAGTATAAACAGCTGGGAGCCCAAATGCAATGTGCAATTTGAAAAGGGTGTGGCACTTGTGTAGAAGGTCTGTGCAACTAAGTTCCAAAGGCACCCTAACTTGGTTCAACTATATCGAGTGCATTTCTGTAACAGCTTGCTTTTTTTAATCTTTCTCATCTTTTCAATTAGAGAGAATACTTAAATTGTCCTCATGGGAAAAATTAAACATTCTTGTTCTCTTTGCCTGTCTCACCACCTTAAATGTAAGATGAGTTTGTACTAGAAAGGAGGAGATGACAGCTACCTTGTCCGCCCTTCAGTAAATGGATATTGTTATGTTATTCATCCCCTCTCTGTGTGTGAGACTGCATGCTTCTGCTAATGCTCGGCAAAGAGACATTATTCTGCATGGAAGATTTCGTTTTTTGACATTTAATGGTAACTTCATTCAAAATTCCAAAAGAAAAGAGTAAGAGTGGAGACCAAAGGGCCTGATGGCTCCCTCTTTAGAAAGAGGGTGAACAATCTTATTTTCTTCTTTGCATGCATGACAGAAGGAAATAATCTATTGTCTGCTAGTCTTGGATTTGGTTACAATAAAATGAAGAAGCGGTGGCCTAGCTTACCTAGTGGCATTGCTTGAGTTGTCTCCGATGATCAATTCTCCTCTGGAAGATGCTGAGAAAATATGCGGCCTTCATGAGTGCTGCCCTTTTGGCCGCATTAAATACTTTGAAACTAAGTTAACCAGAAGGCTCCATTTTGATCTTACCTAAAATCATTAAGATACCTCCTTCACCATACATACCAGAAAAACCATTATTCTACTTGCAATTTAGTTTCTAATTGGATATGCATCTTTTTATATTACGGTTGCTTCATAGTTATGTTTTGAAAATATTTTGTCAGCACCAAATGAATTGGGGAAAGAGAGATCATCTTTAGTTAGTTTTCTATTGATGATGGTGCAGTTAAGGTGATATAAAATTTTCATTGCTTAGTATGGACACTACTGGTGCACAAACTTTTATACTGTTTTTCTCCAACCATTTGTTTATGTATTGAAAAGAACTTATGGTGTACATGAATTGTTGACAGGAGGATGAGACTGCCTTGCTTGAGCAAGCCCTAGCAATGTCAATGGACGATCCTAGATCTAGTCAATCTGGTGGTGTGTCTGTGGGAGATACGGATATGTCAGAGGCGACTACAGAGGACCAGGAGTTGGCCTTTGGTTAGTTTTTATGTTCAACTAACATTTCCATTCTTTTTTTATGGTTAGAGCAATGCATCATTCTTTCGTATTTCAATGCATTCGTTGCCCAAAACTGCCGATCAACCAAAAATCTAAGCGGTCACTGTCTGATTTTTTTGGTACATCTAGTTGTTTGTTTCCTTCATTTAAAACTTCATTGTCTTAAGCCAACTCATCACTAATGCCATGCTAGCATACTTTTTTCCCTTGATCTAATCCTTTACCACAACCTTTGGGCCCTTTGGTGATAAAGAGCATGTTTTTCAGAATCCGCATTTGCTTCTATCATTTTTCTTCCCTTCTCATCTCTTTGAAGCAACAAATGAATATTATTACTAAGACTGAAAGTGATTGATACTATTCGGATCTAAGCGTGCACCGGCTCACATTCTTGATTACAACCCGTGAGAAGTTAAAAAAAATCCTACTGTCTTCTATTTATCTCTATTTAAAAAAATAAATAAATAAATAAATAAATAATTTTTTTTTTTTAACCTTCAACATCTTTTGGGCAAAAAAAAAAGAAAAAGTGAGTGTTTTCTGAATATTGTGAAGAGCATGTTTTTCAGAATCAGTAGTTGCTTCTATCGTTTTTCTTTCCTTCTCATCTCTTTGAAGCAACAAATAAATATTACTAAGACTGATAGTGATTGATACTAATCGGATCTAAGCATGCATCAGTTCACAATTCACATTCTTGATTACAACCTGTGAGAAGTTCAAAAAAAATCCTCCTGTTTCCTATCTATCTTTAAATAATAATTATATATATATATATATATATATATATATATATATATATATATATATATATATATATATATATATATATATATATATATATATATATAAACCTTCAACATCTCTTGGGCCAAAAAAAAACGAGTGTTTTCTGAATATTGTAATTCCTGCCACAAGTTTCTCAACAAGAGATTATTGGACTGTCATTCTTTGAATTTTGCGAATGGAAAAAAGACAGGAAAACAAAGGCACATTGAGAATATCCGACAAGGTTGCGGATTAATAGGGTCCGAGCTGAATACCAGATGGCAGAAAAAAACCACCTGAAAGAAGGGAAAAAAGAAGAAGAAAACTAATCTTCAGCCATAAAAGAATTCCATCAACAAAAACCACATCTGAACAGAAATCATACACAACCGATTTAAAAAAATAGCACGAGATCCAAATGTATTGACAGATCTAGATCTCTAGGCGTCCTGAAGGAGTTTTGGACCACACCTCAACAGAACCCCCAAATCTAATCCACTGACAGATCAGCCTTTGTAGCTGCATGGAACAGGGAAAAAGATCGCCATGGGAGAACAGTAGATGCAGATCTCAATTGAGGAGAAAAATCAATTGCCAACATTGAAAACATTGCAGGTTTTTCAGGTATTTTGGACTGGCTTAGCCTGATAATGCCAAAAAATCCTGAAAGAAATGGGCAAAAGTTTGGGAAAAGCAGCTTAATTGTAATTAGCCTTCGAACATGATCTTCAATCACCATTGGTCACCATTGGTGGGCCCCACAGCAATCAACGTGGTCTTCTACCCAAGAGAATTTATGAAGATGCACACACAGAGGACACTATCTGATACCATGTTGTAGGATCTCACGACATGCTAATGGAGAGAAAAAGGGAGGAGAAATAGAGTAGAGGTAAAAATGTTTGAAATGCATTTCTCGTGGTGAGAGAAAACCGCATGTACAACCTCAAAAACGTGTATTTACAGCTATAGGTATCTAAATATAGATGATGTTAATCTATAAAATATAAAGTATGATATGGTACATAAAAGGGGAAACTCTCTTTTACATTGCCCTGCAGGAGTATTCTTCTCAAATAATAACCAAGCACATCATTAAAACAACTGCTTTTTGCACTTCATATTCTTTAGACCCAAATATAATATGGTTACCTTACCTATTTTGAAGTATCTGGGTGTTAATATGAATGATTTCTCACTTGTATTTGCCCTTATGATTATTTACAACATGTACTGTTTAGATATTAAATGAGGCAGGCCCGATGCTCACAAAGAGGCAAAAGAAATGTAAGAGAATACTAGCTATGGGAATTTGTGGGTTTCCTGATCTATTCTAGTGAATCTATTTTTACCAAATCATAAAAGCTCATTGTGTTTGACCATAACTATTTGCTAGTGACTCTGAACCATAAACTGAGAGGTGTTTCTCAATAGCCTCTCATGAAACACATTTTAACCAGTAGAAACAGATTTAACATGGAAAAGAAATCAGTGTGCCATTTGATCATTTGCTAGAGTTTTATTTTTCATAGCCATCACATGAAAGCTGTGTTTCTCAGTCAGATGACTCCATTTACTAAGGTAGGGCCATAGGGGGTTGGGTCAATGATAATGAAATTGCATAGTACTGACAAAAAGGATCCACTGGACTACAAAACACAAAAAAGGCCTTGTCATGAGCGCCATGATGGAAGAAGCATACTTATAATATTAGCTCAAGGGATAATAATTCACATGAGGCATAATTAGATACATTCTCATGTATTGGGTGATCAAATTACTGTTCACGCTGGATTTTTCCAAGTAATTACAGAGTTGGGCCATTGGATCTAGAGTATTTTATTCTGTATTTGTTGTCATTCTTGCTCATGCACCTGCCCCAGCTTCCTCTAGCATTGATAGGTAAGGTCCAGAGCTCTCCCAAAACTGAGGGCAGAGCCTATAAGCCAGCGTTTGTCTCCACGCACCAGTTGTTTTCCCAAAGAACATGTGCACACTTCCAGCCAAAAACTCCTTTTTCATCATTTTTACCTGTTATATTGGTTGACAGATTTTGTTGTTGCATTGTAGTTTTTGCAGTGTAGCAAACCACACAAAGCTGTGTTCTTTCTACTATTGTGGTCACATGTATGTTTGTGCCCAGGTTTTTTGCGCATTTGCGTGTGTGCATTTTTATTGCTGGTAGCCATGTGTGCTCGATTGTGTAGGGATGTTGAACTGCTGCTTACCGTGATCTTTTTCACTGTGTTAATTATTTTGATAAAATGACTAGACCTAATGCTGTTGACATGGCGACAGCATGTTTCTTTTTCTTTGATCGCTGACTCCTCTCTGTTGCTATATGCAGCCCTTCAAATGTCTGTGCAGGACAGTGCAAAAGATACATCTAGCCAGAATGACATGAGCAAGGTGCTTGGAGACCAATCTTTCGTGTCATCTATTCTTGCTTCGGTATGTGTTTTGACCTGTAATCATCGTTTCAATGGTCATCAGTTTCAAGCTTGTTATTGATTACATGATCCAATATTTGCCCTTTCAGCTTCCTGGAGTTGACCCTAATGATCCTTCGGTGAAGGATTTGCTGGCATCTCTCCAAGGTCAAACAGAGGTGAGTACATGCGATACTAAGTGAGTCGCCTGTATGTACCTGAATCTTACATTATGTGTTGATCCCAATTGGTTTTTCCACAAAACTAAATTTGTGGCTCTATGGCCACTTTGCCATGAATATTAGTCTCCCAACTTATTAACCTTTCTTATTGGAATGGATATCCCATGTTAACCTGGCTGTAATATGCTCTCTTGTTTCTAAAACTGATGATTCCGTTCCCTCTTTTCCTCTCTTATATATAGAGTGACTTTTCAAAAAAAAAAAAAACTGATGATTCCAAATATGATTTGAGCCTGTTTTGCTGGTATATATTACGGGTCTAGAATATCATTCAATCTATATATCAAGGATGATCCATATATTGCAAAGGGGCATCTAGAAGGAAATTTTTTTCATCTTTTCGTTTAATGTTTGCAGGCATCTTTAAAGCCACTCTTCTTGAGTTCATAGTCATTAAATGAGATCTCATCTGTGAAAATACATTTATTCCTCCCATATTATCTTAGGCTGATTGGTCTATAGTTGGTGCCAACTTACAAAAGTCTATATTACCATAGAAAACTCACTTTTAGTTCTGTTATATTTATGAAACACAAAACTGGTCCATTCAATTGTGGAGAACAGTTGGTTCCAGAAGAATTAATCATCGTCATCATCTAAGCCTCATCCCAATTAATTGAGGTTGGCTACATTGAATCCTGTTCTGCCATTCCACTCTATCAAGGGATGGATTCATGGTGGAAGTTATGGCATAAGTTCAACATCGGCTGCCAAATTGACACAACCCTCCTTGCTTGGGCTTGGGACTTGCAATGATAGCACAAAACTCCTACGGGTACAATGTTGTAGACAAGACGTTACAAAATTCACAAAAGAAATTTAAATAGAACTACATGGGACTCCTCCAATTCATTGTTTTTCAAGCAATAGTATTTTTACATTTGAGCTTTATTCAGAAGCCTTTGCCATGCATCAAATAGAACTAAAGGGACTCCTTCAATTCATTGTTTTATTATAGTCACAAAGCGAGACAAGCCATTTTACCAGCCTTAAGGTGCTGATATGTGAGCCTCATGATTTTGGGTCATTTTATGAGTGGAAAATAGAAAATTGGAAAGTATTAAATATTATATAAGGTAAACTGAGTAAAAGCAAGAGAAATATTAAAAAAAAGATATGAATAACAACGATATTTTGTTTGTATTTGCTTATTAGTAAGTGAAACATTAATATGAATCGTCACAAACTACATAAAGCCAAAACCAGCACACAAAATGAGTCTCTTTACCATCCTTATGTAAGTGCAACCTTTGTATGCATATCACCTCTACCATAAAAGGTGACTACTCCCTTCGATAGGTGGGATGAAGTTGCTTCTTGTAAAATCGTCTCCATGTTTGAACCATTCATTACACTGAATGTACATGGGCACCATTATCCAAAGCCTCATCAGAGTAGCTTCTTTAGTAGGGGCACTTGTTTCCTCAATTTTTTAGAACTTTAGGCATTGATGATCCAAGGGATGGTGGGTGATAATTTGTATAAAAGAAAGGCATGGATATGTAGAAGGAGAAATTGCTTGCCCTTGTACCATATTTCATCTGTTTCCATATGTGAGCAAAGTCCTCAAGGCCATCACAGCGCCCATTCTTGATTTTGTTCTTGTGATAAGCCTAGTTTTCAGAGTTCTGGAGATCCTGGCAACTATTTGGTTAATCCACAGTTCATAATTTAGGCCTAGAAATCAATTTCGTGCTATAGCATTGGAGAAGTTGATCATCAAGGTGGTACATATTCAATTCGATTCAACTCTAGTTCAGTTCTGTCAATTGTGTTACATCAAGCAGGAAGCTAAGTAGTACAAGGCCTAGTTTTATTAACTCAAATGTCATGGACGGTTCCATGTGATTGTTCTGTGCCAAAGACAGCATTTATTCCTATCCTTTTTGCCCCATACTAAGCTTGTGACAGCACTATTCAAGGCTTCAAAGAACGGAATTGGTCGGCGTATCGGCTTGGCCCGAAAACGATACGATACACGGTCTAGTGGACCCGTATACAACGATGCAGGACCTTATTGGCCAGAAAATCCTTTGCCCAAAAATAGGTAATAAAAAAAAAAAAAAAATTGCAAAACACCCGAATCTAACATTTTTTAATGTGTTTTTTTAACATGTATGCAATGGTGTATCAGACCGGTCTTTGATAAGAATGTTGTCTGTTGGCTTGACCTGCTGAAAATGAAATAGGCCCTAATCGAATACAAATCAAGCATGGTTTTATAGATTAGGGCCCCATTATATCAAAATAAAACAAAAAGAAATAAAACAAAAAGAAATGAAAATGAGAGAGAGAGAGAGAGAGAGAGAGAGAGAGAGAGAGAGAGAGAGAGAGAGAGAGAGAGAGAGCCACTATCCTTTTGGAAATGGACCGGTTTACCAATGGCCATTACGGACGGCCTTATTGTGACTGATTTTTGTAACAATGGCAATATTTCCTCTGTAATGATGTTACGTAAATTTTATGTCATCACTTTGACCCTTCTTTTATTGTGTTATATTTGTCCATAGTTCGTACTGATTGTATGTTACTGTTGTGCATTTGTTTGATTTTTTCTAACTCACAGCAAAAGAAAGATGAAGATAAGCCACCAAGCGAGGGCGAAAAGTGATGGTGCTCTGTAAGCTGTCCATGCCTCCACATGCTCTCCAAAGGTGAGATTCAAACTCTTGAACCCAATTCATGAACCCCACTTGCAGAATGTGAATACATGCTTTCATGGTTCCATGCATGCATAAGATAGAACTGTCGCAGCTGTCAGTCCAATAGGGCAAAGGTGAGATTCAAACTCTTGAACCCAATTCATGAACCCCACTTGCAGAATGTGAATACATGCTTTCATGGTTCCATGCATGCATAAGATAGAAATGTCGCAGCTGTCAGTCCATTAGGGCAAAAACTGCTTCTTGACTGTGGGTATCAAAGCAAGGTTTATATCTGTGCATCCTCAGAATCAATCGCAGAATACAATCAGTTATCACCCTTTATCTGCGTATTCAGACCATTCATCAGTTGGAACCACTGACTAATATTGTGGATTGGAAAGCTCTAACAATTCTATTGTCGGAACTGTTCCATTCAAAGCTGAACTTTGCCAATATTGTTCTACTGGTGCACCTGTCCAAAGAACGACCGGGACCATGGACCATTGTGCTGCGGATCTATTTTTTGTGGGAACTCATGGAATTGAACACCAGTGCTTGGTTTGGTGCAGCCAATAGATGATCTCCTTGGATATTGTGTTTGATATCATGATATTTATTTGTTTATTTGTTTGTTTTTTATCCCCAGGAAACTTTTATTTCATTCCTCGGTATGGTGTTTGTAAGCTGACACTACAAGGGATACCATCTTCCTATCGTCCCTGTCTGCCACCAGCATAGCAGTTAGGTAGAATGTCCAGGCTGGCCAACTTGGGGGGCAGTGTTAGAAATAGGTGGTGAGCTAGGAAATTTCAGCCGAGTTTTCTTCAGTCCTACATTTGTTCATAAACTGCATATCACTTGGTTACAGACAGACCTCCTCTTTGGCCTGGGCATATGCATGGTCAGTCCTGATGAGAGATGGATGGGACTAGGAACCTCGTGCCTGTCCCATGCTAGTACATGTGGTGTCATATGCATGAACTGTCTTGTCATGCCTACTTCAAGAATTCGAAAACTGGACTTGACTCAATGTCCAGCTGGATTGAGTTAAACCAGTCTTTACTCATATTGACTTAATATTTCATAAATAAACTACAAGATGTTAGTTTTGGTAGATACTTAGAATCGATATACTAATGTATAAATGAGGGCAAGATGAACAAGTACCTGTTGCTGATTCTGTTGGTGGAATGCTTCAGCTCATTGCTTGGAGATCTTGAGCTGTGTCCGCCCTCTTTTCTTTTATTAAAACAAGTACACTCAACTCTGTTTGAGTCATGCCAAGTCACATCAAGTTGATAGAGTCATTGGACCAGCCCATTGTATAACTTGGAATGCTGCCCCTGGACATGGACCCTTATATTATGCCTAATTGTTCTAAGAAACCTGTTCATTTTTTTTCTCCCTTTCTTTTGGCAGGTCAGGTTTGTGATATACATACAGAAGGCTCCTAGGAAAGTTTGTGAGAAGTAGACATCTCTTTTCAACCATGAATGAATTTGATTTAAATAGTTTCAATGTTTCCAAATTATGATGACTTGAAGTGAAGCTCTTGTGGTGCAAGTTGTTCTTGTTTGGGACTTTGATGGTGGCAGCAGCAGCAGCAGTCAGGGAGGTTATTTGTGCATTCAATTAGAGGCCTTGGTAAATTCCTCCCAGTTTGAATTAATCAAACAACCACCTATTGTAGGTTATTTATTTCCAACGCACAGGTTTAAAATGGATGCATGCCTGTCATCGAATTCTGTGACACAGACCATGCAAACACGCCATCAAATTCTGAGGTTTCGCACATCTCTGTCGTGCAGGTGGTACACATGGCTATTGTTTTTTTTTTTAATGACTGTTGATTTGGGAGGCCACTGAGTTTTATGGCCATGTCCCCAAATTAAGGGTGTCAGATCTGTGTGGTTATCCGATCTGTGGTTTGATGGACAAGATGGTACTTAAAACAGCATGACAGCCTATCCAAGTAGGAAAACTTGCAACTGGATGGGCAGCGGTTTTGTTAATGTCGCCCATCCAGGTCATGGTTTATACCCAGCGCCACTTCACTCTTCATGTAAGGTGAGCCACCGTTACCCGATTCACTAGCAAGTATAAAGTCGCTTCATATTGGAGGTTGAGCTTAACCCTTTTCCACTATACACTGGTGTCTCGGTAATCTTAACCATTCATTTGATGGGGGCAAATGTTTTCGGTATAACTGTACATTTCATTGGGCCATTTTATTTTTGGCCATGCTTGCAGGGATGCATGAATGAATGCCATTTAAATCAATGAGCATGAATTGCAAGTGGGCCAAGTGATTGGGTTGGGCGAAACAGGCTTTTGATTGGTACATTTGTTTTTTACACACTTTGGCTTAGCCATGGGGTCCATAGGCCGTAGAATACACTGAATTTGGAACTCAATTCAACCCGTCACCCATT
This sequence comes from Magnolia officinalis, assembly GCA_021015155.1. Lineage (NCBI taxonomy): Eukaryota > Viridiplantae > Streptophyta > Magnoliopsida > Magnoliales > Magnoliaceae > Magnolia > Magnolia officinalis. The sequence goes on from JAJHSJ010000006.1 coordinate 81,274,320, forward strand.
TTGGACGGTCGAGAAACTGTTGGTGCAACAGTCAAGACTGCGACGTTTTTTACCACATCCCCGTCATAATGTGGCCTTTTCAGTTCATTTGTAGCTTGATCGATGCATCTGCCTAACCTAAGGTGCTGTTAAGTGGCAGTGGACGCATTCTGGATCCTGCGTCTTAAAGTGCTCGCGTGCGTCATTGTGGCATGTGTACATCTAAAACTTCGCATTTTTTCCACCCTACTCGTGTAAACGATGTATAGGTCGCTGGTGATTTTCTAACCATCCATTTTCTGGAAGCGGATCCACCCTGTGGAAATCATTATTCCACACTGTTTCCTGTGGCATGGTCCACTTAAGCTATGGATTTACTTCAATTTGGGATCAACCCTTAAAATTAGCAGAAAAATTGGAGGACGGTGTGGATAAACCACATACATTCACTGTGGGCCCAATTGAGTTTACTCAGTACGAGTAACTAAGTACGAAATCCGATTTCATTATAGAGCTAGCTTCGCTGGATGATTGTGAGGCCACAAGCACGTGTATGAATCAACCTGATTTTATCAGTCAAGAGATGCACGCGGATTAACTATTGACGGCTTCAGTAGCTATCTTGCTGCTACCAAGTTCTGTGGGGCCCACCGTATGTTTATCCACACCGTCCATCCATTTGGAGAGATTATTTTAGGACATGTGCCAAAGATTGTTTTACCTAGTGAGGATTGAATGCCAACCATTAAAAGTTCATGGGGGCCACATAAGTTTTCGATCAAGCTGATATTTTTATTTTCCTCTCTCATGGTGGGCCTTTGGAAGGTTTCAACGTGGGCATCACTGTCTCAATATTTTCTGAAATGCGTCCACTTGAGCTTTGGACCCGTTTCAAATAGATGGACACCGTGTATATGACACATACATCATGATGGGGCCCAAAGAATTTCATGAGGATCCCACAGGCCCATATCATTTGGTGCGGAAGGTCTCAGGTATCTTATTGCGTCGTGTGTGTTTTGGCATTGCTCTTCCTAGTTTCTTTAACGGTGGAATTTGATTTAGTCAAATGTGCTATTATTAGAGTTGGCACAGTTGGACGTGGATTTGTGAACACCAACCGGAAAGCGGTGGTGTGTTGATGTGTTGGATTTATGTATTTTATATCCAAACTATACATCTATTTTGCCCCTGAAGTGAGTGCATGAATTTAAAAATGAAGCGGATCCAAAGCTCAAGTGAACCACACCACAGTAAACAGTGGTGATTGAATGCCCACCATTAAAAAGATCTGCATCATCTTATCAATAAGTTGGATGACAAATAAACATTACGGTTGGCCCTAAAAAAGGTTTCAATGTTGGTGTCGTTATCCCACTGTTTTCTGTAGTGTGGTCCACTTGAGATTTAGATCTGCTTCAATTTTGGTTTCTGGAGCATGGACGTAAACACATACATCACGTTGGGCCCACAGTGCCCAACACATAAACCCAGCCCCTCATTTCTGGCACATATTCAACAATTTTCAGACATGTTGTATGTCTCCAACTGGGAACGGGCAGTAGCTTTGAGTGGCCACCGTGATGTATGGGTCTTATCCACACTGTCCATCCATTTTTTTCCGTATCATTTTAGGGTAGAAGACCAAAAATGAGGCAGATCTAAGGGTCCATATGAAGCAGTGGTGATAATGATTCTCACCAGTGAAACTTTTCTACTGCCCACCGCGATGTTTATTTGCCATACAACCTATTTATAAAGTTACGTGGACTTGGATGAAGAAAAAACACAAATATCAGATCCATCCAAAACTTTTGTGCTCTGAAAGAAGTTTTCAACGGTAAGAGTTTAATCCCCATTGTGTAGTCGACTTGGGCCCTCATTTTTGGGCTTATGCCCTAAAATTATAGGAAAAAATTGGATAGAAGGTGTGGATAAGACCCATCACGGTGGCCACTCAAAGCTCCTTGCCCAGCTGGAGACGGGCGGAGGTATGACGCAATCCGCGTCCTATGTCGTCCCATCTCTAATAGTGACACGTGGTCAAATCAAATCCCGCCACATCCCAATACCACCTAGGATGTGGTGACTCCACCAGGCTGTCGCCATCCCTCAAGGCTAATCATGGCGCCCGCGCAGGAGGTTTGGTGGTGGCTCATCTCACATGTGCAGCCCAAAACTGAGGCCGGTCTTCTCATCAGGTGTGCCAGGTAAACAACACGAAAGGCCCACGTCTATATATTCAATGCACACGTGGCTCACCTGATGATTTTCGCCAGGCATTTTCACATCCTCCTCACCACGTGCAAACGCACGCTGGTTGTGATGGAATAATGATGGGCCCCACTTCCAAATAAATACGGTTAGGATCGATTAGCAACGTGCTCATATGGTTAAAGTTATCTAAAAGAGCCCAGCATGGAAATAGACATGGTTACTATCAGTTATCCAAAGTACCCATTCAGAGGCATTTTATCAGTGTTTGGTTTTATGGCTCAATGGTAGATAGATTGCGTCTTAACACTAAAATCATGGGTTTGAGTGACCATGTGGTGTAGATGTGAGTGTATTAAAATATATATATATATATATATATATATATATATATATATATATATATATATATATATATAAAAGGAAGAGAGAGAAGAAGAAGAAGAAAGGGGATTTTGCCTCTCGTGGCTAAAATCTAAATTTTCATCTCTTTAGCATTTTCCCCACTTTTGAAGTTTAAAATCTAGGTAAGAGTTCTAAATGCCCATCCTAGATGCATTTTTTTTTCCATTTGTTAAGTTAAAATTTTTAGTGATGCCATAAAGTAAATCCTAAAGATAATTCACCCAAGTTAATGCCTTCTCGAGGCCATTTGCCTACTTCTCAAGTTGATTATCTAGGCAGGAGTACCAAAATGGCAACTATTGAGACATTTTTGCCAGCTTCTTATGTTCAAAATTTGGGTGAGTTCACAAAAATGTCAATATTGAAGTATTTTATCTACTTTCTCAAGTTAAAACTCTTAATAAGGACATTTATCTACCCATAGTTGAGATATTGTCTACTTTCTAAAATAAAAAATCTTAGTAAAGTCACTCAAATATCTTTATTTGAGGCATTCTGCCTACTTTATAAAAAAAATTAGATACCAATACTCAAATGCATATCTTTCAAGCGTTGTCCACTTTTCAAGTTAAAATCTGAATAAAGACACCAAAATGCCTTCTTTTTTTCTTTTTTCTTTTTGTAGGTATTTTGCCCAGTGTTCCGAAATGAACTCATGCAGCTTTTGTATAGAGTCACACTTTAATTTAATACATAAAAATAAAAAATCTTCTGTCATATACTGATTTTTGTTTGACCTTGCACAAGTAGATCACTAGCATTGGAAGCGCAGTATAATACATGTGAGGAGATTGAAAAGGCAAGCTGTGGCACATGTTTGGAATTCAAGCCACCACTCACATTGGTACATCATCAACGTACCCTAGCCCCAAAGTTAAGGCTGGTCCACTCATCAAGTGGGCCGCACGTGCACAAGAAAATGGATATCAGAAGGAAGATTGTTTGGATATTTCAAAAAATAAATAAAAATAAAAAAGCCAAAAACAAAGTGTTTCACCTGAGATATTCCACCTTTGATGGACCATGCCTCAAAAATATCCTTGATACGATGATCTCAACCTTTCAATTTATGGTATATAGGTAGATATTTAAGATGAGAAATATGTCAATGGTCTATAGTCAACTGATAAAGGTCCTAAATTGGTCCCTGAGATATTCCAATCTTGGCAATTTTGAGCATTCTCCATCTAAGGTGAAGTGAAGAGACTAATGGAGTGATTGTTGAACTCAACAGACCTATGGTTTGGTGATTTACACCATTTCTGTTGTGTCCCACCTTGTATGGACCATGCCTCAAAAATATCATTTACAGGATGATCCTAACCTTTCAATGGATTCATAAAAGAAATCCCAACACTACACTTGAATCCATCTGTTGTGCATTATTCCAATGGGAAAATTTGCACACGGTTTAGGTCTCTAGCATGCATGTCAGACAAACTCACCAAGCCCGATGTGCTAATCAAATAATAGAGGTGACACAATTCATTAGCAAAAACAAAAGCAGTGGTGTATTACATGGCAATGCACAACAACATTAACAAAATCCATATTTCAGCTCTCTTTGAAAACTGAGCTTACTTCACAAGTTAGGCTCACCATTAGTCCTTAGAGGTTATGGCTAGCAACCCTAGAGCACCAATCAGCAGATACTGCAACACAAATACCACATGTTAATAAACACTAACATGGCTTTTTAAGAGGGTTTAGAAGGGCCACCTTATCTTTCTATAACTGTTAAAAAAAAATATTACATGGTTTTTCTTAGGATTTCCCCAAACACAAAAGGGAACTAGCCATGGTAGGAAAGTTCTGTCACCATTGATTATATAGCGGCAACCCATCCACATACACAGGCATGCGTGTAATGATATCAATAAAGACGGCATTGGACACGTTGTCATTGTTGCATATCCTGGAAGTGAAAATGATAGGACAACTTATCTGATTCATTTATTGAGCTCAGACAGCTGGCTGTTCTGCTCTCAACCATCCATTTTATGGCCACCAATTGGACTGTTAGAAATTTTCCAATTTAGTGTATCTTCAGGTTGTGCTCCATCCATGATGGGGCACATGACTTGACAGTCTGGATTAATTTGTATGTGGCCAATATTAAGTCGATTAGTTGCCATTTGTAGCACAGGCTCGATAAACATTGACTGACTAAAAGAAACACTAGAATAGGGCTGCAACTTGGGTTTGGGTGATTGACCCAACTCGAGTTTGGCTCAGGTTGGGTCAGGTTATCAAGGTCCCTGAGTTGGGTTTGAGTCGGAAAACACCAACCTGATTTGTCTTCAGGTTGGGTTCGAGCTGAGCAAATTCGGGTTGGGTTATGTCAGGTTGGGGATAATCACATGTATGTGGGTTGGGCTGAGTCAGGTTGAGTTGGGTTGAGCATAGAGGACGTCGGGCTGGGCACCTCAGGTTGGAATCCATGTCGGGTCAGATTGTGGGTTGGGCCTGGGCTGACCCTCAACCTGAACCAACCCTTCCGAGTTCCTCCCCTAACCCTGGCAGGTTGGAAGGTGACCCGATGATATTAACCAGTTTTTGACAAATTTTCTGTGCTTTCTAAATAAAGAAACAATCAGATTTGCAAGGTTCAATCAAAACATCAAAATGCATAATATTGAATAAAAAATGCATCGCAACAAGTTGTAATATCATGAAAATTATATATTGTGACATGGCATTGTATTGAGATGTATCACTTGCATCGGTTTTATATTTCCAATTCATTCTGATTGAAATGCATTGGAAGGTGTTGCTGATAAATGTATAGTTAATAAATTCCTCCCCAAATAATTTTAACACCATCATAGGATGTATTGGGGATTTGGGATTGTGTCATGATAAGTTCATAAGCCAATACCATACATTCAAATGATATTTTGAACCTTGCCAATTTCAGGCAGGTTTAAACCACCAGCCAGTGTGCACCAGTTCTTTCAGACACTGAAATAGTCAGTTCTCTCCTTTTCGTCTCTGTCAACTAAAAGAATTTTGCCAAAAGAACCCTTATAATCATGGTTTTAAGACTCAGCGACTCATGACTGACTCATTGGGTCTGGAGTTGAGTCGGGACTTGATTGGGTTGAGCCAAGTCACCCTCTATTCCTCAACTTGATTTGTGGTGGCAAACTGGATCAGACTCAACCGAATCCAAGTCAACTCAGATGGATCACCAATCCATCCTTGTAATTGCGCCTGTTTTATAAATAAAAGCAGCAAACAGAGAGATGCCCACATATAGCCAATGCATAACTGCAGGAATGAGAATTCTCAAGTAAGCAAACCTTGATAACGGGCTTTTCAGTCATAATAATGGTTGCCCAACCAACATATGGTAGAAACCTGCACCAGATTTTACGTAGTTCTCAATATTAGACAAAAAAATAACAAGAAATAGGAAACTCAAGAGAAAGGCGTGGGTCAGTGTATTAACAGCAGGAACAAGCTGTGCCGAAGAAGGTGCATCTCTCAACTGGATTGGTTTGGGGCCCATATTTTGAACGGTATTGCTCTAGGCCTGTTCAATATTTTGATTTTGATTTGCCCCAGGGCTGGATCATTGAGAGGCCTATCACTTGGAACTTGAGATAAAACATCAGCATTTCACTAAATTGAGGATGTTAGCACCCTGTTTCGAACAAGGCAGTAATACAATGATAACAGGCCCCAACCCATCACAATCACATTCCCATTTTGTTGTGGTTTTTGTGGACAGAAGCATTTAGTACATTCCACCATCTGCATTGTGCAGGATGTGTTAAATTCCTCTCTGCATGAAGCAGCTGGGCGAGGCCGGGCCTCATTCTACTGCATTCTCATTCTGGGGATCATCCTAGCAGGCCCTAGGACTCTTACCCTATAGTTCTCCCTAAGATATGATGCCGTTGAACCCATAGCTGGCCTTTGGTGTAAACACCATTCCTGTCATCTATGTCATTATTGTCCCCTGAATAACAGAAACAACCACAAATCCTTACATCCTGAAAGTACATCATGCACAAAGGTGTTTGAAAAGAAAGGAATCAAAGCATTATACAATGATAAGCCAGCTGCATGAAATGTCATCCTAACATAAATGAGTCTACAAAAATTACAGGAAGAACCACACGCATGAAGGATACAGATAGGGGTAGCAACAGGTCAAGCCGGACTCTAAAATTGGCCCATTCCCAGCTCATTTACTTGCCTTCAATACCAGGCCCAACAACTCATCGAGGTACAGACCTGTTCCTGGGCTTCGGTGGGATCAATTGAATTTTGCAGATCAAGGCCTGAGCCCAACCCATTTATCAATCAGGCCTCAAAATCAGGCCCGAGCCCATCCATATCAGGCCGGGATTTGAAACCCAATGGACCAAGCTGGTGTGTTGCCAGCCTGAGATACAGCATAGCACCCCAAAACACGAAAATATGAGCAACTGTACATATACACTATGAAGAGAAAGTACTAAACATGTTGCTTGTATAATGCATACAAAATGAACATGTAACATGTATGACATGCATTTAGAATATGATTTCATGCAGATATACGATAGATATTTTCGTATAAATATATAACTGGATGTCCAGACAGTGGAACCTCATTATTTTGGAACAGTTCCCGGCAGCAGTGAAAAGTACACATATAAATGTCTTGTTTTGACACAGGTACAATGACGCAACACACACTCAGCACTCTTATTAACAACACATCCAGTCACTTATGACTAAGCTCAGCTCAGTAATATCTTAATCCGTTTCACAGATGAGAAAAGTGTCTAGAAGGACAAGGTAACACCGAAAATGCAACCAAAGAGCTATGGTCCTGTATAAAGAACGAAGACATGCCTGCCAATCTAAATTACTTGCACTTCAGATTGGGCCAAACTGATATCTTTAATTAGAGATCTCATTTACTTCTAGAAACTCTGGCTCACTGAGTAACCCCTTCTTCTGACAGGTAAGAATTAAGGACCCTTACAATATAACTAGACAAAAACATACTGGTCAGTCGAGCTTTGCTAAGCCCAGACGTGTATAAGTTAACTAATGCACACACCACTACATACGTCAGCATGGCACAAGGGAGATATCCAAGCCATCCATCAAGTGGACGTCACTGTGTAGATTCTACTGCCAAAGATAAAGTTGGTACACTTAGTTATTAGAAATAAGTGGAAGGGTCAGAAAACTTCGGCTGATTTTTTTCACAACCATACACTTTTAGTTAACTGTGGCCCACCTGACAAGTGGAACAACTTGATTCTTAGGCTAGGGAATCTACATAGCAGTAACCTTCTGATGGATGGCTTGGATATTGCACCTGTCAACACATTGGCATATGCGATGGCATGTGCATTAGCTGACTTGTACAGGCACGTGGACTTGGAAAAGCTCCTGGTCACTCAGATTTAGGTATAATTGGATGCACTAATGACTCGAATTGCAATGATGGGAGAGGAAATGGCCCGATTGTAATTACTTTCCTTAGCGATAATATTGAGTGATTGGACTTAAAATTGCAATTGCTTAACTCAACTGGGACTCAGAAAGGAATGTGACTGCATTTTGGGGGTTCTTCCTCATCACAAAAACCAGGAAACACCACTACAATTTGGCCATTTCCTCTCTATCGAATTATTTACTGCAGTCCAATTCAACAGTTCAGCCCAAATAGCAAACACATACACAAGTGAACATTCAAATTGAAATGCTTACTGAGTGAAAACCTGATAGATTCTGTTGTGCAGCACGCCAACGACGCAGTGAGCCTAGATCCAATCTCAGGCCTCACCCACAAACGATAAACAGGAAGAAATATAAACTAAAAAGGAATAAAAGCATTCACAAAATTCCACTATGAAGATAAACGAAGATTACAAGGCAATATACTAACCTCTCCCTTGGAAGTACAGAGAAAATCCCTTGCCCACACCTTAGAAATATTTCCCAATATTCACCTTAACCCTAGAATAACCCTAGGGACCCCAATTTATAGTTTTGGCAACTTCCCTTTTGCATCCCAGTTGCGAAAGGACTTGCGACACGAAATCTGCGAAACTCCTTCGCATCCCAGTTGCGAAAGGACTTGCGACACGAAATCCGCGCAACCTCGACTGGTCGTGGGCGGCCCCAGATATGGCTCCACTTCTCAACAATCTCCCACTTGGAGACACATCGCCATAAACCTTTGTCTTCTTCATCCGGAGTGCACCACTTCCCCGTCTTCAAGCCTGAAGACCAATCAAAACTGAACAAAGCTTCAGCTTCTCCCTTGTGACCGCCTTGGTCAGCATATCCGCAGGATTTTCACTTGTATGAATCTTCTCCAGAGCAATCGATCCATCTTCCAGTAACGAATGTATGAAGTGATATCTGATGGCAATATGCTTGGTCCTTGAATGAAAGGCTGAATTCTTAGCCAAGTGTATTGCACTCTGACTGTCACTGTACAGCTTGCAATCTGCTTGCTTCTTACCCAACTCTTCCATAAAACCTTGCATCCACACCATCTCCTTGCATGCTTTTGTAGCCGCAACATATTTTGCTTCTGTCGTACTGATAGATACTATCTTTTGTAACTGAGAGACCCAACTGACTGCAGCACTACCCAGAGTAAAAACATAACCTTACTTCTCCTGCTGTCAATATCTCCTGCCAAATCTGAATCCACGTAGCCTTGTAGCTTGATTTCCGATCCACCATAGCACAGCCCTACATCCTTAGTACCTACCAAATATCTAAGGATCCACTTCACAGCTTCCCAATGTTCCTTCCCGGGGTTGTTCATGAACCTGCTAACAACTCCCACTGCTTGAGCAATGTCTGGCCTCGTGCTCACCATAGCATACATGAGACTCCCAATAGCTGACGCGTATGGGACTTTAACCATGTAGTCCCGTTCCTCCTGCGTCTTTGCCCCTTGCTCCTTAGATAGCTTGAAGTGGTTGGCTAATGGAGTGCTAACCGGCTTAGCACCTCTTATATTGAATCGGTCAAGTACCTTGGCTATGTACTCTACCTGTGACAAAACTAGTTTCTTCTTTTCCCTGTCACGCTTTATCCTCATGCCTAGGATTTGTTTTGCAGCTCCTAAATCCTTCATGGCAAATTCTCTAGACAGTTGTCTTTTGAGATCTGAGATGTCCTTCATGCTTGAACCGGCCACAAGCATATCATCAACGTACAGAAAAAGGATGATGTAAGACATATCAAACTTCTTCAAGTAACAACAGTGGTCTGCATGACATCTCCTAAAACCGTTTCCCGACATGAAACTGTCGAACTTCTTATACCACTGCCTCGGGGCCTGCTTCAAGCCATATAGACTCTTCTTCAGTCTGCACACCTTGTTCTCATTACCTGGTGCCACCTATCATGTCGGCTGATGCATATATATCTCTTCTTCAAGGTCCCCATGAAGAAAGGTTGCCTTAACATCTAGCTGTTCTAGATGTAAGTCCTCTGAAGCCACTATACTCAAGACCATGCGAATCGTAGACATCTTCACTATCGGTGAAAATATTTCAGTGAAATCGATACCTGCCTTTTGTTGAAACCCTTTCACAACCAATCTAGCCTTATACCGTTTCGAACCATCGTGCTCCTCCTTCAGTCTGTAAACCCACTTGTTATGAAGAGCTTTCTTACCCTTGCGTAGAGTGACTAGCTCCCATGAACGATTAGACTCAAGAGAGTCCATCTCATCATCCATGGCCTGCTCCCACTTAACCCTGTATATCTGACTGTAACGCCTCTTCAAAACACTCTGGCTCACCATTATCCGTCAATAGTGGATAATGTAAGGAGGGTGAGTATCGGACCGTGGGTCTCCTCTCCCGAGTAGACCTCCTCACAACCGGTGTATGCGGCTCTGCCTCATCATGTGACGCTGTAACACCCATGTCCGGTAACTCTTCCAACTCTATGAATTCCTTTTTCTCGACCTTATTTTCCTGCACACTATCCTTATGCATCACTTTTTCATTGAAGATTACGTCCTTGCTTCTGATGATTTTCCTGTTTTCTGCATCCCAGAACCTGTAGCCAAAATCATGCTGCCCATAGCCTATAAACGTGCACCTCCTGGACTTCGCATCCAGCTTGTTTCTGTACTCTACATCAATGTGAACATATGAAGTGCAACCAAACACTCTGAGATGTGAAAGGTTCACTTCCTTCCCAGTCCACGCTTCTTCTGGTAGCCCACCATCCAATGGTGCTAAGGGACTTCTATTGATGAGATATGCGGCAGTATTCACAGCATCTACCCAAAAGGTCTTGGGCAACCCTGCATGTAACCTTATGCTCCTGGCGCGCTCAAGGATGGTCCTGTTAATGCGCTCAGTCACACCATTCTGTTGTGGTGTCCCTGGAATCGTTTTCTGATGTTTGATTCCATTTGTTGCACAATACTCCTCAAACCTCTTATCACAATACTCTCCCCCATTATCAAATCTGAGACACTTTACTGTTTTACTTGTCTCATTTTCTACCATAACTTTCAACTTCTTAAATACATCAAATACATCAGATTTATGTTTTAAGAAGTAGACCCACAGTTTTCTACTAGCATCATCAATAAAGGTAACAAAATAACGTGAGCCACCAAGAGATAATACCTGTGTCGGTCCCCACACATCAGTGTGTACAAGCTCTAACAGATGTGTCTTTCGAGCACGTCCCGTCTTCTTGAAGCTTACCCTCTTTTGCTTGCCGTACACGCAGTCCTCGCAGAATTCCAAGTCAATAGACTTCAGCCCTGGTAGCTTCCCTTTTGACAATAGCACTTTCATCCCTTTCTCACTCATATGTCCCAGCCTTTGATGCCATAACTGCCCATTAACTCCAGTTGATGCGACTGCGAGTGAACTATACGATCCTGAAGTCACGTACAAAGTACCTTCCTGACACATAATCACGCAGAACTTCCTTACACGAAGTGGCATGAAACGAAGCACCCGAGTCTATAACCCAAGACTCATTTCTCGCATCAAGAGACAAGATCAACGCCTCTGTGTCGCTCTCCTCAGACAGATTCACTGAATCCTTCCTGCCTTGAGAGCTTCCTTCTTGTTTCTTGAGCGCCCTGCAATCACGTTTCATGTGCCCTTCTTGCCACAATGCCAACACCCGTCTTTGTCTTTCGGTCCCTTGGACTTCTTCCTCGACTTAGAACGCCCATGTTTATTGCCTCCTTTGTTCAGCGATCTTCCTCTTCCTTCAACGTTTAGAGCATTCCCTGAGTCCCCTGAAACTCCTGATGCCTTCTTTCTAGATTCTTCGCTGAGAATTAGACCGGCCACATCATCAAATTTCAACTTTGTCGACCCTGAAGAATTGCTCACAGCAATCGCCAAACCATCCCAACTGTCTGGCAAACTGGATAAGATCAATAATACCCTGACCTCATCCTCAAAAGCAATGCCAACGGATTCCAACTGGCTCGTGACTGTATTGAACTCGTTTAGATGTTCTGCCACGCTCCCACCATCTGACATCTTCATGTTGAATAGCTGTTTCATAAGATGAACCTTGTTGGATGCTGAGGGCTTTTCATACATGGTGGCTAGGGCTTCCATTAATTCTTTTGTCGTTTTTACTTTAGATATATTGAAGGCGACGCTCTTAGACAAAGAGAGTCGGATCGTTTCTAAAGCCTTCCTATCCAATAAAAACCATTCATCATCTGTCATCTTTTCTGGTTTCTTCTCTTTTCCTCTTAGAGGAATATAGAGGTCCTTCTGATACAGATAATCCTCCATCTGCACCTTCCAGAAGGCAAAGTTTGAACCATCAAACTTCTCAATTCTAGTTTTCCCATCTTCTGTCATCGCTCCCAATAGCTTTGATACCAGTTGTTGCGCAGCACGCCAACGACGCAGTGAGCCTAGATCCAATCTCAGGCCTCACCCACAAACGATAAATAGGAAGAAATATAAACTAGAAAGGAATAAAAGCATTCAAACAAACCACAAGACAAGATATACGTGGAAAAACCCCAAACTAGGGTAAAAAACCACGGATGCAAAATTCCACTATGAAGAGAAACGAAGATTACAAAGCAATATACTAACCTCTCCCTTGGAAGTACAGAGAAAATCCCTTGCCCACACCTTAGAAATATTTCCCAATATTCACCTTAACCCTAGAATAACCCTAGGGACCCCAATTTATAGTTTTGGCAACTTTCCTTTCGCATCCCAGTTGCGAAAGGACTTGCGACACGAAATCCGCGAAACTCCTTTCGCATCCCAGTTGCGAAAGGACTTACGACACGAAATCCGCGCAACCTCGACTGGTCGTGGGCGGCCCCAGATGTGGCTCCACTTCTTAACAGATTCCTCATGTAAACAGAGGCTCAGAATAAGTTGCAGACCCTCAAAAATTGAAAGAATTACAGCGATAGAGTTTTATCTGGAAACACTAGGCTTCACAATGAAATTGACCTCCTCTTCAATCAGATTTCACTCATCAAGTTTTGTTTGATCCTGCCCCTTTCAGAACTCCACGATATTCATCTATTTGGGATTAATGGCCTCAAAGGTCAATTGATTACTCACTAGCCTCTCAGTTATGAGATGGCAAAATGGAATAGCAATGAGAACCTTGATTGCTGCTGACCTCATTTGATTTTTTCGAGAACCACAGTTGTTGCTACCTCATCCGATTTTTATTGGTAATGGAACAAACTGATAATGCTAACCCCAATGGGGCGCACACACACACACAGAGATACATACACTTGTGTGAGATGAAAGGCATAAGACTCTCTACGAAAAGAATGCTCGTGTGCACGCATACACAGAGAGATACATACACTTGTGTGAGACGAAAGGCATGGGGCACATGCACATACACACAGAGATACATGCACACACAGAGAGAGACATGCACTTGTGTGAGATGAAAGGCATATGACTCTATACGAAAAGAATGCCACAGAGAGATACATTCACACACAGAGATACATACACTTGGGTGAGATGAAAGGCATATGAATCCCTCTCTCTCCCTCTCACACACGGAGATACATATATTTGTGTGAGATGAAAGGCGCGCACGCGTGCGTGCACACACACACACATATATATATATATATATATATATATATATATATATATATATATATATATATATATATATATTTGTGTGAGATGAAAGGCGTATCTCACACACACACACACACACACACACACACACACACTTGTCCAAAGACAAGCATACCACCAACTTGAAGCAGCTCTACTCATTTTCTTTGGAAGAATCTAGATCATGATATCATCCAAAAAAGGAATCTAGATCATGATGGACATATTCTCCCACTAACTTCTCAATGCAAGTTTCATATTGAAGAAAGCCCCTAGCCCTCCATGGTAATGCATCCAGTTCGAGGATGGATACATTGACCCGCTTACAGTAGGCATCATGATTAGAGCTGGGCATCGGTCCGGATCGGATCGGATTGGGTCCGATCCGTAATTTCAATGGCTTGATCCGAATTCGATCCGATCCGTGACCGAGTCTGGGTCACCTGACTCGGACCGATCCGACGCATGGTTGGCCTGACCCGAACCGAGTCCGACTCGGTCAGGGAAACCGAGTCGAATCGGGTTGGGTACGATTCGGATTGTATGATTTAATTCAACTGTTTCATGTGGTGTGGTCCACTTCAGCCTTTAATATACTGTCTTTTTATGTTTAAGGCTTAAAATGATATGTCAAAATGGATGAACGGCTTAGATAAAACATATACATCAAGGTGGGCCCCACATGGCTCTGAAAGAACATTCTATCTACCGTAATCATGTTTTTACCGAACCGTTGACGTGCACAGCACGAAATGGCACATTATGGCAATGAGCTTTTCACGCAAGCACAGCTCGACGTTGGCGAGTTCTGTGGGTCTGATCATGGGGTATGTGTTATATCCAAACTGTCCATTCATTTGGCAAGCTCGTCTTATGGCTTGAGACGAAAAATAAGACAGATCTAACTATCAAGTGGACCACATGAATTGTTTAACGGTAAAAATCATTCTTTGCTGCTATTTGTGGTGTGGTCCAAATGATCATTGGATATTATTCATTTTTTGGATAATGCTCTATAATGATCTCTAAAAATATATGAACGGTGTAGATATAATAAATACATCACTGTGGGGCCCATATAACTTTGATCTTCTTTGAACCGTTTGTACAACTCGGAGCTCGAGGAGCGTCAAACGCCAGTAAACTGGCTACTCCCCCTGCCACCAACCAATGGCTGGTGGTCGGTGCTTTGTGGGCCCCACCATGATGTATGTGTTTCATCCATGCCCTCCATCTATTTTTATAGATCATTTTATGTTATGAAAAAAAAAAAATGAGATATATCAAAATCTCAAGTAGACCACATTATAGGAAATAGTGTTTAACGAACGTTGACCATTAAAAACGTTTTGGAGGCCATAAAAGTTTTTGATCAAGCTGATATTTATTGTTTCCCTTAATCTGGGTCCTTATGACCTAATCAACAGATTAGATGTCAAATAAATAGTACATTAGGCCTTAGGAGGATTATAATGGTGGATATCCAATCATTATTGTTTTCCTGTGGTGTGGTCCACTTGAGATTTGTATCCCTATCTTTTTTTTGTATATAGCCCTAAAATGATCTGTAAAATGGATGAACGGAATGGATGAAACACATACATCATGGTGGGGCCCACAGAGCACCGACCAGGGGGAGTAGCCAATCCGTCTCCGCCAACGTCTTTGCACACGACACGTACCTACAACAGCTATATATCTTGTGTGTGGTACACCAGCAAATCCGCTTCTGCTTCTGGTACTGAGTAAACTCTGTTGGGGGCCCACCGTGAAAATGCATGTAGGCTATCCGCTCCTGACCGGGTAGGATCAGATCCAATTGGATCGGATTCCGGATCGGATCAGTCCAAAAGTTTTTGGATCTGAACTGTCCTACTCGATCCGCACCGATCCAAGCCGTCGGATCGGGTCGAATCCACCGGATCGGGTCGAGATTGCCTAGCTCTAATCATGATCTTGTAAAGGAAGCCATGACAAATTACTATCTAATACTAGGATGCCAATCACTCGAAAACCCCGTCATCTGCAACTAGCATAACGCTTTCATTTTAAACATTTTAAGACCAAATACCATTTCCAGGTACCTATGCATGCAAGCAAACATGCATCTTCATGGAATAAGAAAACTGTTACATGTAATTCCTTTACCTTTTGTGAGAACTTTAATTTCACCCTCAGTACCTAGTTTTTCATGGACCTACAAAATGAATAGAGCAATGAAATTATAGGAAGGCTATGGGAAAGAATGCATCATCAGCCATATTCACATTAAATTGGGCAAAGTCAATTGAAAAGGTGTTGGCATAGCTAATAAAAACCTTTCTGAAGGAAGCCTGAGTATGAAGAAATATTTACCATTATGATGGAATCCTTCACTAACATAGATTTACATGAATGCAAATCCTCGTCAACGATAGGGTTTTCTTGTCTTACACTCAGTGAAGAATAAGATAACAAGTCCGTAGCTGTTATTTCAACAAAAGGTGACATAAATGATAGCAGAACTGTAAAGATTTGCCAGGTTCTTTTTTCTTTTAAACTTCCAAAACTTTTTACTTCTAAAATTGTCATCAATCAATTTTGCATTCTTGTGCTAGAAAAGTGATGTAGGGAAGAGAAAAACATTGATACTCCGATGGGACACAATGAACCATATATAAGTACATGTTACGACATGAGCCCTCTCCGATGGAACACAATGAACCATATATAAGTACATGTTATGACATGGGCCCTCCAAATCATGGACCGCATCATAGCTGGGGAGTAGCTCCAAAATAGACTGAGTGGACTATCCTAACCCTCGATTAGTATCCATCTATTCATCTTTGGATTATGTCCTGTTCGAGAATGACCCATGACATACGAGCATGCCACATTTACAGTCGCTATGTGCATGCAGATGGATATTCATACACTGCCAACACATCAAATAACTCTATTGGAAAATGAGGAATTCTTCTTCTACTTCTTGATAAGCAAAGTGCTACAATCTTCTTGGACAAACTGCAATCTCCAGCTCAGAACAGACACACCCAACATGTGTGGAAGTGGCATGCGTGTGAGATCCACATTGTTCATCGGGTGGGCCTCAGAATGAATGTGTCCTAGCAAGCCGGCCCACTTATTAAGAGGGCCACACCTGCAAATTGAACATGGACCATTGGTTATCCATTCTTGTGCATATCTACCTGACGTGTGGACCTGTCTGATTTTGAGCCAAAGTAAACGTGCGGGGCTCATCTGATGAACAGCACAAATCTGTTACATCATTGCTTCTCCGGCTCATGTAAGACACTAGTGTTTGGCGCTTGTAAATGCCTAAATGCAAGAAGCAGTCCCTGATCGTCCTCACCAAGGAATGAAATGTAGTTACTCACTTGAGAAGGACACAGCGCAGAACAACTGCATGATATCCAGGAGTTTCATCTGATTCAGTGCACCATGAATATGACCTGGCCAAAAACCAGGCTGGTCCACTCATCATGCAGGCCACATGGAGATACTGAGTACAAGGGGTCAATTTCTTTAATCATCCATTTCTTTGTACATGTATGGCCCATTACGAGTCAGATTACTGAACCAAGAAGTCTGCGGATGAGCAGCTTGGATGTCACCCATGTTTGAGACAAAGGCAAAAGAAGTATACTGCTCTTGTTCACAAGCATTCCTCATCCAGAAGAACAGTTGTATAATAAAGAAAAAAATGTTGGTAGAGTTGTCCAAGAACCACATAATTGATTTATGGAAGTTCTCTAAATTTAAGAAATTAAGAAGCTTTTTTTTTTTTTTACACATGCACTCACAACCCACACACACCCACGCAATCACACCACAATGGGTACTCAAACCCATGACCTCGTGTTGAATCTCTAAGGCATGAGTAAGGACCCAAAAAATTAGGAAGCTTAAAATGACAAAAGTTGGTCCAATATTTACAGTTTCGTATCATGCAGGGTACCTATTGTCCAAACAAAATTTAGGAACTTGGGAACTCATGTTTCACTGCATTTAAGACAAGAACTTCAAACATATATTTATGTAAGGGTTTTGCTTACGTCCCCACCTTCGTGGGGATGTTAGCAACAACCCCAAACCTTTTAAATGGCACACAGTGACCTATTGTCAATCTAACCACCCTTCATTCATTCATACAAATAGGAGCAAGCCACGATGCAAGAATCACGGCAATCGGATGATCCTAACCCTTTGAATGGGGCCAACTTGTTACAACCATCTGTTGTTTATGTTAGACAGGCTCACATGCCTTGTATACCTTGTATAGCTAGTATACCTTGTATAGTTTGTTTCCATAGGTAGAAGATTCTGATTTTATTATTTTCCTTGTATAGATGACTGTAATCTTTATATATTCAACCCATTTGGGTTGTCTCAAATACAGAAAATCTTTCAGTTCCTCTCTGTTTTTTCACTGTTTACATGGTATCAGAGCTTCACTGATCCAAAACCGGCACCACTTGTCAGATCCGACCATCCCTGCGTCCGGCCATCATCTCTGCTGCGTCCAGCCCCCATCCCTGTTGCATCCGGCCACTATCCCTGCTCGTCCGACCGCCCCTGCGTCGTCCGGCCGCCCCTACTGCATCGTCCGACCACCTCTATAGCGTCGTCCAACCGCACCTGCTCGTCCACCACCCCTACAGCGTCGCCCTTGCTCGTCCGACCACCCCTATTGCACGCCCCTCTGCTCTCTGATCTGTTGTTATTGCCGAACTTCATTCCAGATCCAGCAACCCCTGTTGCTATTCTAGATCTAGATTTTCCAGATCCAGTGACCCCTATTGTTGTTGCTATTACGCCAAATCCAGCAACTGCAATCCCTTGGGTATCTCCTTCTGCAAGGTACATCTAAAACCTTCTTCTGCTGCGACTCTTTGCGTGCTTCATATTACTTCAGATCAATGGACAATGACTCATCACGTACAGAGGCCCCACGTTGTTGTTTTGATGGTACCAACTATTCTCTATGGGCCATCCATTTTCAGAACTTCCTCAAGGGTTATGGTTTGTGGGACTAATTGATGGATCTGTTACTATCCCCACTTCCACAGATGCCAACAAATTAGCTGATTGGGAAATTAACAATGAACGGATTATTACCTGGATTCTCGATTCAGTCGATCGGTCCATTGTTATTGGCCTCACACCTCATCGCACTGCTAAGGCTATGTGGGAGCATCTCCAGACAATTTATCAACAAAGTAATGCGACCCGTTATACCGCCTGGAACAAGATCTCGTTAACCTTACTCAGGGTGACGACAGTATTCAATCATTTTACTCCAAAATTGTCACAATTTGGACAAAGATGGCTATGATGGATCTAACATTTCCTCATAACTTTAAGATATTCTAAACTATGCGCAAGAGTGCGCAAGTTCGACAGTTTTTTATGAAGTTGCGTCCGGAATTTGAGCATTGTCGGGCTGCTCTCTTGAACCGTAGCCCTACTCCTTCATTGAATTCGGTTATTAATGATTTATTGGCTGAGGAACAACGACTAAAAGTTCTCTTCGTTCCTCAACTCCAGGATCATCTGATATGGTGCTTGTTGTGTCCACCACTACACCAACCTGTGGTTCCACTCCTTTGACTTGTCGCGACTGCAACAAGGTGGGTCATGTCGTCGCTCAATGCAAAAAATGGTGCGCTTATTGTCGACAGACTAATCATGGTATTCAGGACTGCCGTACACGTGCCTATGCATCTTCTTTCGGCCGTGGACGTGGTGGTCGTGGTCGTGCTCTTTCTGCTACTGCTGCCACTATTTCTTCTAAGTCGTCTGTTAGTGATACTACATCTACTGTTTCTACTGAAGGTCTTTCATTTCATTTGACTCATGCGATGCTCCAGCAAATCGTTCAGGCCCTTTCTACGGCCGGTATGTCAGGTATATCCCCATCTTCTACATGGTTCTTCGATTCCGGAGCTTCCAATCATATGACTGGTGTTGTATCCCATCTTCGTGACATTCGTCCCTACACCGGAAATCAGGTTATTTCTACTACGGATGGCACTAGACTACCCATTCAGTTCATTGGATCATTGACTTTCTCTCCTTCTGCCCATCGCCAGTTCACCCTTCGTGATGTGTTTCATGTCCCTAACCTCTCCTCCAATTTAATTTCAGTTAGTCAACTCACATCCAATAACTGCTTAGTCATATTTCTTCCCAACTGTTATTTTGTGCAGGATCTGGCAACGGGGAAGGTACTTGGGATGGGTAGGCGGCATGGTCGTCTGTACGTACTGGACTTTGATCCATCTGTCACTCCAACTCATTGTTTCTTTTCTCCATCTTCATCAGATATTTGTTCAGCAAATAAATTGTGGAAACTGTGGCACTTTCGCCTGGGTCATCCACATTCCGATCGATTAATTCAGTTATTTTCTTCTGGCATGTTAGGGAACGTTTCTCTTAATAAAAAAGATTTGGATTATTCTTGTTCATCTTGTTGTCTTTCAAAAAGTAAGTGTATTCTTTTTCCTCTAAGTACTACAAAATCATCTTCTATGTTTGAACTAGTGCATACGGATGTCTGGGGTCCTTCAACAATTATGTCTCTCTCTGGGATACGATACTATGTTATATTCATTGATGATTTTACAAGTTACACCTGGATTTACTTTCTGAACTCGAAGTCACAGGTTTTTGAAAAATTCAAGATATTTCACTCTATGGTGGAGACTCAATTTCGGGTTCCAGTTCAAACTCTCCGCTCTGACTCAGGGGGGGAATATCTCTTAATGGATTTTCGTACGTTTCTTTAGAGTCATGGGATTATTCATCAAACCACCTGTTCCGATACTCCACAACAGAACGGGGTGGCTGAACGAAAAAATCGTCATATTGTTGAAACTGTCAACACCCTGATGACAGCTATGAGTGTTCCTCGTTCTTTCTGGGCGGAAGCAATGTTACATTCAGTCTACTTGATTAACCGGATGTCAACCAACGTTTTGAACAGTAAATCTCCATACTTTGTTCTCACCAACTTACCTCCTGCATATTCCACATTTCGTATTTTTGGTTGTTTGTTATGTTCACCTGGCTTCACGTGAGCGTAACAAACTATCTCCAAAATCGATCAAATGTATGTACTTGGGATTTGGAGAAACTCAAAAGGGTTTTCGATGTTATGATCCGGTTTCTCGTAGTGTTCGGATTTCACGACATGTTTTTCTTGAACATATTGTCTTTCATTCATCTCTTCCTCCGCACGCCCCAAAATCTCCTGGTCTAACCACCTTTCTTAATATTCTTTTTTCCTCGAGTACTCTCCTTCGTCCGTTGAAGGTTTACTCGCGTCGACCACATACAGTCCGCCACCTATTACTCAACCTGAACCTACTGTACCTATTGCAGATTTTGAACCTACCTCAATACGTCGTTCCGCTCGTATACACCGAGCGTCTGATCGCTTGATATTTTCTATGTCTGTCATGAATGCGACTCTGGATACTGTCTCTATTCTTACTTCATACACTCAGGCAGTCACTCATGATTGTTGGAAGAAGGCTATGGCAGAAGAACTTGCGGCATTGGATGATAATCATACGTGGGACATTGTCACTTGACCCACTGACCAACAACTAATTGGTAGCAAATGGATTTATTCTGTCAAGCTCAAGTCTGATGGATCATTGGATTGATACAAGGCTCGGCTTGTCACTCAGGGATACAAACAAGAATACGAAATTGATTATAATGAGACATTCGCTCCCGTGGCCAAAATGAAAACTGTTCGTACTCTTCTGGCAATATCTTCCGTTCGCTCTTGGTCACTTGCTCAGATGGATGTGAAAAATGTTTTTCTTCATGGAGACCTCCAAGAAACGGTATATTTGAAACCTCCTCCTGGCTCTTTAATCCCTGACAATAAGGTATGTCGCCTAAAGAAAGCTCTGTATGGCCTCAAACAGGCACCTCGGGCATGGTTCCAACGCTTTCACAATGTTTTTACAGGTGCTGGCTTTACTCAAAGTAGTCATGACCCATCCTTATTTTTGCGCACCACTGCTCGCAGAATTGTCATTGTTCTCGTCTATGTTGATAACCTACTTCTGACTGGTAGCGATGCTTCTGACATCTCAGCTTTAAAGGAAGTTCTGCAATCATCCTTCAAGATGAAAGACCTCGGTCATCTAACATACTTTCTTGGGCTTGAAATTTCACGTTCTAAACATGGGATCCTGGTCAGCTAGCATAAATATACCAAGGATCTTCTCGCCTTGGCATCATTGACGGATCAGAAGACAGTTCAGACTCCCTTAGAACTTAACGTTCAATATGGCCGTGACGATGGTGATCTCCTTGCGCAACCCGACTTATACCGCCGTTTGGTTGGGAGTCTGATTTACTTAACTATGACTCGCCCTGATATTGCCTACGCTGTCTAAGTCGTCAGTCAGTTTGTTTCTGCTCCTCAAACTCTTCATATGACTGCAGTGTTGTGCATCCTACGGTTCCTACGTAGAACTCTAAATCGATCACTGTTCTTCTCCTCCACGGCGACTCTGGACCTTTGTGCTTATTCGGATGCTGATTGGGCCGGTTGCGCTCTCACACGAAGATCTACCACTGGCTACTGTGTTTTTCTCGGTACTTCTCTCATCTCTTGGAAGTGTAAGAAGCAGATCACTGTTTTCAAATCGAGCACAAAAGCCGAGTATGTCCGCTGCGTGTAGTGAGCTTGTCTAGTTACGTGGACTTCTTTCCGACTTGGGCATTCCTCTGCAAAATTTCACTCCACTCCATGTCGATAATCTAAGTGTCATTCAGATTGCCTCTAACCCGGTTTTTCATGAACGGACGAAGCATATTGAAGTTGATTGTCACTTTATCCGCAAGAAATTTCAGTCTGGGCTCATTTCTCTTCCACATGTTGCATCCCATGATCAGATTGTCGACATTCTCACCAAGTCCCTCACTTCTGCACGTCACTCATTTCTAGTTGGCAAGCTATAACTTGTCGATGATCAACATTAGTTTGAGGGGGAATGTTAGACAGGCTTACATGCCTTGTATACCTTGTATAGCTAGTATACCTTGTATAGTTCGTTTCCATAGGTAGAGGATTCTGATTTTATTATTTTCCTTGTATAGATGACCGTAATCTCTATATATTCAACCCATTTGGGTTGTCTCAAATACAGAAAATCTTTCAGCTCCTCTGTTTTTTCACTGTTTACAGTTTATGGGCCATAAATCATATGGTTAAAATCATCAAATCAAAGTGTTACTTTAGAATCATAAGAAATAAAAAGTCAGATCTATCTAGTAGATGTTTCAAGATGATGACTAGACCTATTCTGTTTCCCCAGTCAACCTTGACTGTCCGTTTTCATGCTATTGATCAAAAGCTTAGGATCACTTGATTGGCATGATTTTTGCACCATGGCTTGCTCCTAGTTGTATGAATGAATGAACAGTTCAGATTGACAATAGATCACCCCGTGTGCCAAGTAAAAGGCTTGGGGACGTTTTCAGAACCCTATTAAATGCTCTTCGTGATATTCTATTCTAAAGGAAGACAAATAGAGAGCCTTCATGTAGTCTCGGATGACATGATAGCTCTGTAGGAAATATGTGCAGGCGTTGAAAGCTTATTTCCAGTTTTCATATATTCATCCTCAGTTCACAAGGCCCACCCTCAATGGGAAGTTTCAAGTGTCATAAGTGTTGGTGATGCAGTCAGTCTTATAGGTTAACATCCCGATTGATTGCAATGTCAGATCTAGTTGTATTGGAAGGATTCACAATGAGTTTTAACAACAAGATCTCATATATCAAATAAATTATTTAACAAAATCAGCAATTAAATTGAATTTATGGCATCCAAAATCCAAATTCCACCTGCTAGATCAAATTTCCAATAAATTGGCAGGATTTCAGCAAAGAAAACATATTTCCATCAATAAACACAATTTTCTGTTAGTACAAGTAGATGTCCAGCAATCCATATCAAATTAAACACAGGAGATTAACTTGTGTGATGGATAAGAGGGGAGAATCTCTTCAATTACGATGAATATGGCTCCAAAACACCCAAAAATATCCAAATGTACCCCATGTTTTATCTTCTAGAAAGAAAAGTGGTGCAATTTTTCATAAAATTCTCTCCATAAGGTTGAATAACAGCCTTTTCTCTCTATCTAAACCTAAAGCAAGCTCATATCTCCACCTTAGATTACGATATCTCAGACACTAAACCTGAAACTAAAGATTTCTAAATGGAGCAATAAATCATCATCATCATATAAGCCCTATCCCTACTAATGGGGGTTAGTGACATGATTCATTTTCCGCCATTCCACTCTAGTTTGGAATGTCATATTGCCTGGATTCATGATGAAGTTACGGCAAAAGTTTGACGCTGGCTGCAACCTAACGCAGCCCACTTTTATCCGGGCTTGGGACTGCAATGAGAGTGCAAAACTCCCACGGGTGCTTTGTAATAGACTATTACATAGGTTGATCACAATCAAGCGCTATCTATTATTAGTATATTACATAGGTTGAATACAAATCAATGAGTTAAAATGGAGTAATAATGCATCCCTAAATAACCACCTGACAGCTCTCTAAAATCCTCATAGATTTCATCACCTTTTAGAGGCTTAAACTCAAATGGAAAAGTCTAAATATCTGCTGCAAGAAGCCTTTTTTTTCTAACAGGCTTGCTGATATTAACATGGCATCAGAAAATTGCTTAGCTTGCTAAACTAACATGTTTACGGGTTTCCTGCAACTATTTTCAATGCTCAAATTTGAACCATACATGGTACAATCCTAGAACTTTTGCTGGTGCTGTTTTTAGGACTGTTCGGGTCTTTTCTGAATCTTGGTTTGTTCAGGATTGCCACTTCCACCTGCATCTACTATATGTGGATCTCATGTTCTTAATTGCATCAATCTTCCTCAGTTGGATAGAATTCGACCTCGAATTTGGGACTTTGCCGCATACATCTTTTTCATGCATAGGCTTTAGAAGAACACCTGCTATTCTTTTCGTACATGAATGATCACATATTGCTTCTTCCATGGAGTAGCACATGTCATGTAGCAATCAGGAATACCCCTAAGTAGGAGACAATGTAGGGTGAGGTTTCCCAAGGATCTCTAGAGTTGTTGCTTGCTTGGTTTATCATTCTAATCTCTCTATAGTCTATAGGATGGCTCAAGTCAGAAAGATTCGTGCCCGGTGCTTTAGCCAAGTGGGGGAGGATGTTGTGTCAAACCTGACTTTTAGAAGAAATTTTAGGGAAAAGGAGATTCCTCCTTCAGAAAGCTTATTGTATCCTTCTATTTTTATTGTGTGCCCTAGAAAGCCAATAATGATTGCTATGATCATGTACATAAATGACCAAACGTGTTTGGTCTTACCATGGATGACATAACTAAATCTATGGGAAACCTCAAATATCTATTGATTAATCGGTTAAAGGGAGGTTTCATCCAATTGTCCTAGGGAAGGCGAGTTTGGATAGAACAACTACAAGCTAAGGGAGAGTTGTGTTTCATGGATCTCAATACCCTAAATTCCATGACCACGGTTGTGGGATTGGACAATCTATTAAAGATTAATTGATCATCCTATACGAGGGAATCGCCAACTATTTGGGATGAAAGGTCTCCACCATTGGGAAACCGTGCCATGGCCTTACCCCCATACAGAAGTGTGAGTGTTCATGGAATGCAGATTGTTGTGTTTAAAGCTAGTTGAGCACTTGCATTGGAGATCGCATCAAGTCTCTGGTTTGGTAGACCGATCATGCACAGATCGGATCATCTCAATCATGCACTAGCTTTTACTAGTCCTTACTTGAGTATGTATGTGGCGTACGAGGTCCTAGTGTTGCGTGCTTTGTCTCACACTGGGAGGTTATATTAGTGGCTGACATATGGGTGTGGTTGGGTACATGAATCAAGGGTGTGGTCGTGGTACATATGTTCCAACAAGGGATCCATTGGTTACCTCAAGGAACTCGTTTGTAACTTAGATCTTAGTTATCCAGTCGCTCATCAAGTGGTTTTCTAGTTGGGCCCAGCACTTAAAAGGTTTTAAATGTTTAATGAAAGGTTTTTAACCGTTGATCTTTTGTTTAACCGTTAAAGGTGCTTTATCATGCTTGATGGACATCTAATGATCCACCCCTCATACTGGCATGGATTTTGGAAAAGAGTGGATGCCACTAGACAATGGAGGAATTGGATCAAGTTGGATGCATGAATAAGGAAGGTATACAGACTTTTGATGGTGTAAGGCATACCAAGTCTATAGGAGTCAGGTGCATCGTAACTAGTGTTCCCTCTAAAACCCTAACTCCTTACAAATAAATCATATCCCAAGGGAGATGGAGAACAAGTGAGCCTTGGACATCCATACTTCCTCAGGGACATTTGGAAAAAGTGAGAAAGGAAAGAGAACTAATAAAGAGAAGAAGAGAGAGGAACACCTCCCCCTAGGGGCAACTCTTAAGTGCTCATGCGCAAGCCTACCCTGGGGGTCTAAGCAGCTCTCTGCTCTCTTCTTTTTTGAGATATATCAGGGAGAGACTCCCTACGTTGGAAGACCAAAATTGGACTACTACAGCAATCACTTGGCACAAATCTAAGGTAAGATCCTGACCATTGCTTTGTGTTATTTTTGGAACTTGATATATATCTAGATAGTGTTCTTGGGGTTTCTAAAATCTGGAATTTTTGCATAAGTTTTACAGTTTTGTGTCTTTCAAAAAATCACTAACACCTTTGTGGTGTGTTCATCCCACAGGACTCCGGTTTTTAGAGAATGTTGGATTAGGTCATGGGAAGTTGCTTTTTTCATGTCCCTTTATGCCTTCCTTGTAGGAGTTATGGAGGCTTCCCAAACAACAAGGATATGAATGATCCCAGGTACTCACAGGTAGTTGGCTTTTTGTTTAGGAGTAGGCCTTGATATAGTGCTCACTAGCAACCATCACTGGAACAAACAAATGATAATCCTCAATTATTGATTTATGTGCTTAAAGGATGTGGAGTTGGTGGATCACCTCTATATGTTCATTTCCCTTTTGCTGCCATGGTGTTGCACAGCCTCTAATCTTTCTTCGGTGTTTTTTGGATGATACCCAGGCCCATTCTCCCTCTTGGAGGTTTGGAGGTTAAGGTTCCACAAGCCTAAAAGGCTTACTTTGTGGATCTTTCTTTGTCAAATGAGCCAATCTCAAAACGGGGCAATTGGAAGTGGTTGATGAAGGTGAGTGAAGAGTAGAAAGATATTAGAGGATGGCCTAGCCTTGGTTGTTAAGTTAAAGCTTAATTTTGATGGAAACTCTTCGGGAATCTGGACCAATCAGGAGCGATGGCATCACTAGCAACAAGCATAGAAGGATCAAGAGGGTCTTGTAAGCCCATTTTGCTCTTACAGTTTCAGCGAGGAGACTAGGGCTTTACAGACTGGGCTCAAAACTCGCATTTGAAATTTCTCGAGTTCGATTTTTTTTTTTTTTTTTTTTTTTTGGGGGGGGGGGGGTGTTCTTTATCAAATGTCCTTTTATATCATTAAAAATTCCAAGAATAATGAAGCAGTTGAGCAACTTTACAAGATCTCAAGGAGCAATTACTCCATTTCTTCAAATAATATAAAATTACTCGATTAGAAATTTAAGTTCCCCTGAATTATGTAGTGCCTCAAGAATCAAGACATAACATTCAATGCAAGATTGAGAATTTTATTGATATCCAAGCAACTAAAAAAAATAAAATCAAAGGAGCCTAAAAGGCATCAATCAGAAGAATGATATGGATGAAACCATTAAATAAATTTTTTTTTAAAAAAAAATAGCCATTACCGTAATTACACGATGAACAATTGGGATGTCCTTTCCCTGAAAGGAATTTAAATAGGAATATTAAGCATATATATAAAAAAATTAAAAATTAAAAATTAAAATTTTGCATTTGGTAGCAAAACTGAATAGCAACATGGATGAGAAATAGAAGATTAAACACTAGGCTTAAAAAACATGTGGCACAGTTAGGGGGTGTTTGGATCGTAAGTTACTTAAGATAAGCTACTTATGCCTCAGGTAACTTATATTGGTTTCTACTTATTAAACTGAAGTGATTAAGTAACTTTAAGTAAAAAAGTTACTTATAATTGATCTTAAACCAAACTTACTTATCTACTGTTGTAAGTAGAAAAAGTAACTTATTTGGTGGTATCCAAATGGGCCCTTAACATCTTAACAAAAGAAGCATCCCAGTCTCCAGGTGACATTCATGAACATCGGCATATTACTAAAATTCAAAATGCACCAACGACAAGTATCTTGAAAACACCAAGATGAGCATATTCTTCTATTAAAATTTTATTGGTCATCGTCGTCATAGCCTTGTTGCAGCTATTTAGATTTGGCACTATGAAAATTCAAAGGTCATCATCAAAATAATTTATTCCCATTTTTAGAAAAGTTACATTTCCCTGCAAATGAATTAATAATTGAAAATCAATATGCATTTTGATAGAAAATCATTAACTATGAAATTGAGTTGTATACACTTGATACGATGAATAGCAACACTACGTATTAAAAATTCACAGAAATTATAGCATCTGAACGTGGTTCTTGAGGACGTCTTGACTGACCGTATTCTGGCAGTTGCTCACATCCGTTACACCTAATTTTAGGTCAAATGGGTGACCTTAATTCCATTATTTTTTCACAAAAGTTTGATGGAAAAAATTATCTCCTTCGGTCCTATGCCATTGAGTTGTATCTTGGTCGGAAGAGACTTTGGGGCTTTGAGGATAGCACTTTTTCTCATCCTAATAGCGATTATCCAAAGTTTGTTGAGAAGATCTCGAGTGGAAAAGTTACAACCAACTCGTAATGTCGAGACTCCTAAATTCTATTGAACCAAAAATTGTTCGCAACCTTAAGTTTAGGTTCACCGACTAAGAAACATGAGACCACCTAGCAGGACTTTACTTGAGGAAATGCAGCCAAAATCTTCCAATTGGAATCTGAGATTAGACATTTGCAGCAAGGTAGTCTCTCAATCTATGAGTACTACAATAAGTTGGAAGTTTGTCTGGGAAGAAATCATGCATTACTCTCCATCTTTTAATGCACCTGAAATTATGTTTGTGGGCAACGAAAAAGGAGCATCCATTACACCAAACAACAATGCATGTCTCAATTGTTGGCTGGATTGAGATCTAAGTTTGATGTAATTAAGCTTTAGGTTCTCAAAAATACTTACTTGTCGTAGTCTAGACTTGGACATGCCCCATTTTCCATCATTCCTCTAAGTCAAACTATGAGCTCGATTCCTTTTGAAATGGTTAATACTGATTTGTGAAATCCAACACCTGTTGTCTCTGTTTATGGATATAAATATTCCCTTTAATTTATTGATGATTACTCCCACTTTACTTGGATCAATCTTTTAAAGTTAAGGAATGAGGTTTCATATGTATTCAAGATATTTCATCAAATGGTATTGGTACTAACCCAATTTAATTCCTACACAAAATGTTTATGGTCCAATAATGTTGGAGAATATGTATCAACGGAACTATTGTCTTATTTCCAAGAAAATGGAATCAATCCCAATACTCTTGTTCTTATTTTGCTTTAAAAAAAAAAAAAAAAAAAAAGGATGGCTGAATAAGGGGGAAAAAGACATCTTCTTGAAGTTACTCGGTCCCTTCCTACTAGTATGCATATCCCAAAACAATTTTGTCTGATGTCATGCTTACTGCTTATTACTTGATAAATAGATTAACTTCTCAGGCTATTTTTGGAAATTCTCCTTCTTCTTCTTCTTTTTTTTACCGCCTCGTACATTTGATTGTGCAGTGTTTGTCCATGATGTTTTTCCCAACCGAGATAAACTTAATAATAGGTCCATCAAGTGTATCTTTCTTAGGTATGTTGCAGGGAAAAAAAGGGGTTATACATGCTGCTGCCCTGCCAATGGAGTTAAGATTTTCATTTCGAAGGAAGTTACATCCTTTGAGATGACACCCTTTTATTCTATTCTCCTGAGGTGGAGGAGGAGGTAGCCTTGTCTTTGCCACTTCCTAAGGTCATAAATGGCCTTCCTTTAGTGTCTGAGTCCAATTTCTCGAAAGGGAGAGAGTGCCCGCTAAGCATGTTACTAAGTAAAAAATCCTAGAGCAGATTATGATCAAGTTTAGCGGCCTCACTATTATGAGGAGGCTTATACTCAAAGGAACAAGAAGGGACAACCCACCTCTCCACATACTTTTCATTGAGAGTCCACTCAGAACACAAATATTCCCTCTGTCTTGCGTTGTCTCCTTTTCTCTGTCACAGAGAGTAATTTGCCTATTGCTCCTAGAAAAGGGAAGAGTACACCTAATATGCCTACTAAATTTGCTCATTGTTCTACCATCCCATGAATCAATTTGTCACCTATCATTCGTTGTTTCCTCCATACAAGGCATTTGTATCTACCATCACCCCTCTTTGGGTACCGACTACTTTATCTAAAGCAATAACAAATCCAAAGTGGAGATGTGATATAGAGGAAGACATGGAAGCTCTACACGGAAACGAGACATGGGAACCTATCAATATTCCTAACGGGAAACATGTAGTTGGATGCAAGTGGGTTTATATAGTAAAGTGCAAACCCGATAGGACCATTGAAAGATATAAAACTAAGCTAGTTGCCAAGATCTATACTCAGATGCATGGCATCAACTATGACAAAATCTCCACCCAAATTGCCAAGATGAACACTAATAAGTTGGCTTATCCATCACCTAGATGTGATAATTGCCTTTTAAGCGGCATTTTACATGAAGTCCGTCTCCTCCACCTAGGTGTGTTTGTGAGGAGGGTAAAGGAAGGGTTTGTAAACTCAAGAAGGCTATTTATGACCAGAAGCAGTCCCCAAGAGTGTGGTTCGGTGTTTCTAAGAAGGAGAGAGAAGAGAACCATGATTCCACTGGTATATGTAGGTGATATTGTCCTCGTAGGAAATGATGAAGAATCATTCATGCAATGAAGTCTTATTTGACTGCAGAGTCTAACATTAACGCCTTGGGTCCTTTAACATACTTCCTCAAAATCAAGGTGGCTCGTTCCAAGGAAGGCATTTCTATTTACTAGAGAAAACAAATTTTGAACCAGAAAAGCTTGGTGCTTAACCGTCAAGAGTCCTATGGATATCAATCATCATCTTTGTGCGGATTAAGGAAGCCTTTTGAGTGATCCATGTTCTTATCAGGGGTTGGTAGGAAATTTGATATATTTAACAACTACACAGCGGTATCTCTCCTACACAGTCAGAGTGATCAGCCAGTTTATGCAATCTCCTACAGCACCCCATATGGAGGTCGTTCCTTCAATACCTCAAGGCTTCTCCCGGAAAAGGGAATCATTTTTCCAATTAGGTGATGTCTGTGCTTATTATGATGCCGACTAGGCAAGGTCTCCTAGTGATAGAAGATTAACTGCAGGATACTGCACATATGTGGGTGGTAACTTGGTTGCTTGGAAGAGCAAGAACCAAACTGTCATTGCTTGATAAAGTGTTGAAGCCGAATATCATGCTATGGCACATACCACTTGTGAGTTATCTTGGTTGAAGAACTTGTTTATAGAACTTATTCTTTCTCGTCAGAAGTCTATGGAGATGTATTACCATAGTCAAGCAGCAATTCACATCTCTATAACTGTGAATGGACAAAGCAAATAGAAGTTTATTGTTCCTTTGTCAGTGAAAAAGTTGCATCCAAGGAGATAACGCTGTCATTCATGAATTCTGGGGAGTAGACGGCTGGTTTTTTTATATATATTTTTTGAGAAATGACAATTTCTTTATTACAAAGTAGCCCGGGGCTCAAATTTACAATATTGCTAGGATCGACCCATCATTTGGGACAAAATTCTTTAAACAAGAAATCCACCCAATTACTTTCATATTTTGCCCTTCCAATTCGCTTGTATCTTGGAAGAGATCATTGAAAAAACATTGTTAACAAGCTGAGCATGGTTGATATACATGCACCAGCTTAAGGGGGTGTGTTTGAAGTGTTGATTAGTTGTTTGAGTATATATTCTTCTTATAGTGGTTATATTATTATTGTAAATTCCTTACAGTGTTGCTTTTGGCCTATTATTGAGAGGTAATAGGATTACTTTCTTGTCTCCCGAAAATGAGGGTTTTTTTTTTATGAGAATGAGTAGAAAATTAAATTTTTTTAATTTCAAGCACACCCTAGAAGGTTCTTTGTTGGAGGCAATAATGTGAATGTGTTTTTCCAGAAACTTATAGCATTTCTTTGAAATTGGAGGTAGCTTAACTCTCATCTTTCCTGAATTCGTTCCATTTGGATTGAATATTCGAACTTTTGTAGATCTTACTTAAATCATATAACAGCACGAATCATAAAACAGCATGGTCGCCAACCCTCTTTTTTTCCCTTTTTCCTCCTCTTCTGATATGGCTTCCTCTCAATTTTTCATGGTAAGCAATATCCAAGTGTAATTTATTTTGCATTCATCTCTTTTGGAGTTTGGAAAGTTCTTTTTATAGATTTTAAGTTGTTGGAACAACAGGCAAGTTTGATGTTTTCCACGAAACCCAAATCAAGGCTTGGGTTGGTCTTTTTTTCAGTTATCTTTCACTAACTGAAGAACACATATACACCCTGAACTTATGACAGGAAAATACCAAGTATGAATTGTACAATTCAAGCACTTTCATCTAAGAACGATGCCTCAATTTTTAATGTCCAAATTCAACCTACCTTTTCACTTCAAAACTTTGCATTGGAAAATAAATAAATAGACATGATTGCTGCCTTTTGGAGACCTCCATCTTTCACTTCTCTTATGGGCAATAATGTAATACAAAAATAGCAGGAAATTGAAGAATACATACCTCGACATGAAATACAACAATTTCCCCAGTGCGGATGGGAGCTTCATTCATGTGTAGGAACAGTATATCGCCCTACAAGAAAGACGAGTTTAAACAAGCTGAAATGAGATAAAGAGAAATGAAAACCAATAAAGAAATGAAAACCAATAAAGAACCAATAGTAGAAATGAAAACCAATAAAGAAATGAAAACCAATAAAGAACCAATAGTAGAAAGTCAGATCAATGTCGAAGATCCCTAGTTTTTGTAAAAGTCAACTTGATCATACTTAAATTCATCAATAAGCACAGACCAAATTCAGTCCCATTTTTTGTTCATGACTTTCTTGATAAACAGGTTTTTTTTTAAAGGCATATCAACCCTCTAACCTAACTCACAAAAACTTCATTTCCTTAATCCCATCATACTGTTAAAAATGCCCCATCTGCATTTTAACTTCTGAGCAATGTCCAATACAGGATGCATCTCTTGAACATCTTCATATCTCTTGAACATCTTCATATCTGCGTAGTGGAAGTAATGGTATCTGCGTAGTGGAAGTAATGGTATCCGTTGCTTAAGCAGAGAAGTAACGAAGTGCAGAAATGCTTCTCGTCTGCCCTTAAGAAAACTCTTTTCGACGTGAACGCATCATCCCTATATCACAACTCACAAGGATCCTCTATTTCAGAAGGATAACGATGTAAACCTTTGTAATCACCCAATTATGTAAAAACATGCTCATGCATACAGTAAAAAAATCGAACAATAGTTGCAAAATGATGAAAGGTAGCAGCAAATTTAATGCCTATGCCTTCTTCCTTCATTCATTTTATAAGCGGTAGCTTTTGCGCCAGAAAAAAAGGCCTCCTAAAGTTTTGGTGTGGAAGAGGGGAAGCCTCTATTTTAAAATCCTAGTAAGTATAAACAACAAGGAAGTTGGGGTGCTAAAGAGTGATTCGAACTGGAAGCATCACCCAAGTGGAAGGTTTGTGCAACTAAGTGTCAAAGCACAAAATGCAGCGTACTCATCCAAATATGGATTAGAAACATGTTTGCATACACATGTAAATACATGTATGTGCAGTTGCATATCATGAAAGTACATCAATAGCATTGTAACTAATATGGAAGTGTAAGGATGGTAAAGTAAGAAAAGGCAACATGAAAGAAGTATTGACATCATGGATTTCGGTTTGTAAATGAAAAGTGACTCGATCCTAACCTAGGAAACACAGTTTCACAATTGAACCATGAAAAGGAGATTCATGAGAAGCAGACTGAAGAGCATCTTCATGGCACAAATACCAACATGAGCCACATCACATGTGCAAGAGATCTGAAATTTCACCAGATGGGACCCACTCTGATACCAATACAACATAGATACCAACGTGAGCCACATGTGCAAGAGATTCGAACCATCACCAGGTGGGGCCCACTCTGACAATGCCCTGGCCCAAAAGTAGGCCCATGATCCATCCACTCATCCGGTGGGCTACAAGTCATATAAGACTACGATTGTCATTTTTCAAACACGTTGATTTCCCTCATACATGTAGATTCCACCAGATGATGGGACAAGCACAGCTTATGGGCCAGGGCATGTAGTAAGCCCCACCTAATGAATGATCGAATCTAACACAAAAGTTCCATGTTAGCATATGTGACTCAAAGATCCCTCTTCATGCATTTTCCCCTTCACATTTCACAATTGGAAAGATGTTAACATAACTCCATACAGTGCAGCAATCAAATCATACAGCAGCTTTCATGTGAAAGAAGAACAGAATGCTATTCACAGCTTAACCATTTTGAGATTGAGACCTTTTAAACTGACTAGAGGGGAGGAAATGTTATATGAAAGGAACTCACCCTTTTAAAGCCCGGTTCCATACTTTCAGAAAGTACAACTACAATAGGCGATTCACTTCCACTTATACATATCAAGAGCTTCCATATCATCAATGCAGATGAAACAATCATTCCTAAAACATGAGTACATGACCAACAGAAAGAGGGGGGAAAAAAGGGTGTCAAAGCGTCAATCAAATACAATTCATTAAAGAAGCATAACTAGACTATCCATTTAAAAAATAATAATAATAAGAAGAAGAAGAAGAGAAAAGGATCAGTCTATTGAGAGATGGACAAAAAAAAAAAGCCCCAAAAAACAAAGGTTGCAGAGGTTGGTCTAGAGCAAAAACACAGAGAACCAAAAACAATATTTCAACTGAAAAGCAATTGCTTGACTCATAACTGGATGCATCTAATATCACAAATGTAATGAGCCATGCAGCCATGTCTATTCTTCACCCGGATAAGATCTGAACATTCATTTTGGCATTTTACTACCAAGAGGAATCCAATACATCTCACTGCATCGTTGATGTGGTGAACCACCCTACAATATTTGGGGCACACCTTGATTGATCAGGCCACTCCGCCCCGTGGCTCTGGTGCAAATAAATATCTAATTGGACAATGCCTACTGCCTGAGCACATCCTGCACATGGATGGCCCGAAAAATATACATAGGCAACAGTCGACATCCAAATAATCATTGATCAAACGATTAGATTGTCCAATGAGGACAATTTTTTAGACATTCCAATCTGCGGTGGGGACAGCAAGTGGATCTCGGATGGGCACCAAATGAGATTTTGATGAGATGAAGACGCTCTAGAACATCTCTCTTTATTTTATATTTCCAATTCTCACAGGAATTGTTATTAACATCAAAAGAAGGCATTCACTACATTTAATTTTCACTAGCAATTCTTGCAGATATGAATCATTTTGTGGGGGAAAATTTTAAAAAAAAAAAGGAAAAAAAATTAATTCTAAATTTTCAATAGCCATTTTTCTATCCTCTTTGGCTGTGTGAAGAAGCATGGGGTTTGAGCTTCAGAAAATGTACAGTTTGCTAATGCTCCTGGTTCCTTACACATGGGGCCCATGATTTAGAGATCCATGCGGTTGATCTCGTGGAACCCGCCTGGAATGGTGGAAGCCCCAAAAGTCTCCAATTTGGAAGAGCATAGCCTTTCAATCTTTTGGTTAAATTACAACTATTGCTGTATTTCACCTACAGGTCACCAAATGAGAAATGAATGCATACAGCCATTTTTCTCTTGCCAACATGCAACATGTAGAATACCCTTACTGTACAAAAGGCGGGCCACAACATGATGATCACCTGGTATGAAGATCAAGCCGGACCATGTAAGAATTCTATAAGGTGGGCCTTATTGATCAATGGTCTGGATTATCCTAAGTGTTGGATAGTGTGATCGGGTGTACCAGTGGACCCCACTGAGTTGTGATGCATCTAAAATGGTGTAAGGGGTGGTGTACTGCAGCTGTGATACATACACAGTGTTTTAGTGGGACTGGGATTACCAAATTTGTGTGGAGCCTTAGGGAGAAAGTTTTGATGGGTTCCAAACTCCTCGACCCTCTACAACTATAAAACAGGGCTGGGTCCCCAATCCAACACATAGAATTCCCATCAGAGCTCATCTGATCTCCATATTCGATGCACAACACGGTCCTTTCGCAATTCCGACAGACCACATATAGAGAGGGACACCACGTCAATTTCAATGGACAGCCAATGGTAAGACTTAGTGTAGTAGTGTGGCCCACTGAATGAGTGGATCAGCCCGATTTCCATACCAGGCAATCATCATGGTGCTTCCCACGTCTTGCCGATAGAATAATCTGGATATGACTTGGGTCATAATCTGGATGTGACTTGCCTGTGACCCGGGGTCACTAGAATCCCTTGTACCACAAGCTCCATCAGCCCACCATGGTGTTCATGTTACATCCACACGCCCATCTGTTTAGCCAGCTCATTTTAAGACATGAGCTCGAGTATGAGGGAGATCCAAAACTCAAGTAAGCCACACCACAGGAACCAGCGGGGATGAAAAACGCCTGCTATTGAAACCATCTTGGGGCCCACCGTAGTGGTTATATGCCATCCAGCCCGTTCATGAGAAGGTTCCCACTTGGATGAAGGGAAAACGCAAATATCAGACTGATCCAAAACCCCCTTGGCCCCAATAAGGTTTCAATGGTGTGCATTCAATTGCAACTGTTTTTTTTTTTCGTGGTATGGCCCACTTGAGATTCGGATCTCCCTCATGTTCAGGCTCATGTCTCAAATGAGTTGGCGAAACGGATGGACAGAGTCGACATAAACATCACATTGGGCCCCACAGAACTTGGGGTTGCAGTTGATTCCTATAACCCAGGATTACAGGCAAGTCGCGTCCGGAGATTCTGCATATCTTCTTACATTGGCGGGAAAAAAAAAATGGTTGTATCGTAATGATACAGCCGCTGTGCTGATCGTTTCTCGTTCTAGAAAAAATCAATATTGAGAGAGAGAGAGAGAGAGAGAGAGAGAGAGAGTTGATACCAAGATTGATGAATTGATTTGTGAAGCGTCTGAAGGATTCCATGATTTCTCACGACGCTTCCTTTTTCTTATCTCTTATGTTGTCTTCTCCGACATGAGAAGAGGAGGTTTTGGGTTTATGATGCGAAAATGTTGGAGTTTTAAATGTTCCAAGTGTAGGTGATTTCGTAAGGAAGAAGGAAGGTGTGGAGATACATCGGACTCGGCATCACTCGTTGATTATTCTTCCGGTCTCGTCCTGGGATTACCGAAGACTTTGACATGCGAGCTTCGAAGCGGCAGTAAATTGCCCTGATTTGATTTTTCAAATTCATTGTAAATGCCCTGTAAATACCAGCTTATTACAATTTCGGACGCGGATTTCCTGCGAAAGCCTTTCGCAAGAAGTTCCTGCGCTGGGAACCAGGTGGGGCCCACTGTCACATTTTTGAGAAATCCTCTCCGTCCATCAAATGTATTTTAACTCTTTATACTTGTATGGGTTGAAATATGACCCGTACAACTATATGACCCACTTAAATAATGGATATGAACTTATCAGTTCTTTTATATATTTATTAAAGTCAAATTAGGATTTTAGATTGATTTATTGTTTGTGTGCGATTATAATTCGTATTAAGAATAGACGTGAAAATTTTGCTTCCCCTATCAAATGTATTTTAACTCTTTATTAACATAAATCGAGGGGAGGGGAGAAGTGGAAAAGTCCAACAAAACCTTTCTTACTCTCTCTCTCCATCTCACACTGTCACACACATTTTTTCTCTCTCTCTCTCTCTCCACGAGCTACATTATGTCTACTACAATACCGCTAGAGTGCCATACTACTGTAACAAGTATGTTGTTCTACAATTTGATTCAAGTGATGTTATAGATCAATGGTCCGATATGCTCAAAGTTAAAATCAAATAGCCCAATCAAACTAATATCAAAGATCAACGGTTTAATTGGGTTGAGAATTTAAATGAATTGTAGTTCAAGATCAATGAGTAGGTTAAGCCGACGTTAAAGATTAATGAGTATAGTATATTTAAAAGATGAATGGTTTAATTGGGCAAAAAAATGAAATGAATTGTTCGACTTAGCATATATTGATAATTGACTAATTGACATCGCCCCAGGGTCCAACGGGTGGCGATGGCATCGCCGGATTGACGAGGCCTCGCCAGCCAGCGGGCTGGGTGGCCCGTTTTTCTACACTGTTCGTCCAACTTCAAAAAATCATCTCCCTCATTATAACTCTGATTTAGGTGATTTAAAAACCAGATTGAAGATTAATAAGTCTAGTTTCATATAAAAATAAGTAAAAAAATATAATAAAAATTTTAATATAGTTAAATATAGGTCATTTTGACAACTGTTCGAAAATTATCAATTTCGACAGCTGCTGTTTCGAGAATTTTTAAAAATTTTCTACAACACGAAACCTAATGAAATTTGGTATAGATGAAGTAGACTTGATGACAAACTACTAGAAAAATAATTAAAATAATATACTACCTAAAAGAGCCAGAAAGGGGCGTAGAATTGCCCTAAGACCACATTCTTTCGTAATTATAGCATAATTTAGTTAAGTATTAAACTGAATACTCAGTAAAATTAGCTTGAACCACTTTAAATACGAATTACAAGACCCAAAATGAGTAGAACCACTAACGCTACGTTACTTAGAAACCTAAAATCAATCTCTAAACTCAGTTGCTCTTGGGAGCACATTGAAACTTCGTATTGGACCTGGACCGCGTGTCAAAAGGCCGATGACCACGAAACTATACGCTAATGGCCGCCTTATTGGGCTTGACAACCATCTCATAAATCAAGTCCTAACAGTATTCAGAAACACACAACTTGAGCCCGGAGCGAAGTATGTGAGAAACGCGAATACCTTTAGAAAATTAACAGAGACTTAAGTGAATTGGGTCGTCTCACTTGCGGGCTGAACCTAAGGATTCAAACCGTCAGATTCAAACCCAATTACACCCTCGGATCAGAGGAAATTTTCAACACATGTCAGTGTACTTGTGGCCTTGATCGAGTACCGGTGACTGTTGAACTGAAACTGGTCCGCCGCGGGCGATCTGTAAATCCGATCGGACCGAAAACTTAACTCGACCTAGATCCAATGTCAGGGAGCTTAAGTCCGACGCATGCAGAAAAGGGGCCTCCAGAAGTGCTCCGTTGGATCGAAACAACCCCCATTTGGCTATAACCTAAGTATATCATGGCCCTGGGGCCATTCCGGTCAGTTTTGTACCTATATGAGGACCTAAAACCCTCACTCTCTCATGTCATACGAATTTGTAACACTAAGAGAGGAGAGAAAAAAGAGAAGAAAAGAGAGAGAAAATGAGAGAGAGAGTTGGAGTTAGTTCCTAAGATTCAATCCCAACGCTCCACGTACCTAACTGCTACTTCTGTAACGCTATTCCAGCGATTCCGATGCCGTTCTTAGGTAAGAAAACCTAACCATAATCTGTTTTAGAGATTCAAATAGTGTAAGGGATGAAATAGTTAACCTATTTCATATTGTAGGTTGCCGTTGTATCGTAGACACAAACTCGGTATACAAACTGAGTTCGATACTTATTTATCGGCGAAAGGTGCGGACTATAAACGTTTAGGTTATGGTTTTCATGGCTTTCAACGTTGGTTAATGATTTATAACTAATTTGGGTGTCATTTCACATGCTAAATGCGATGTTTCCTTCGCTTTACAGATATATATGAACTATGTTAAATATATTATATTTCATGTGTTTGTTGAAATGTTTGAATGAGTTTGGAATTTGATTTCGTGCTTGACATGATTATCCGTCGTGGATATAGGGTTGTTGTATGTGCGACAACCCCTTGGCAAAAGGATTTGCCCTAATACATATTATGGCCAACATACGTCATGTATATTATAGTGTGTAGTTTAAGTGTTTGTTGAAATGACTGAATGAATATGGATTTATGATTTGTGTCTGCCATATGTATTGCATGTAAGAACATAATTGATGTGTATTAGAAAACTCCTCGGTGAAAGGAATTGCCCTATTATGTGTTGAAATCAACATACGTCACGTATGTCGGTTATATGTAGTTTAAATGTTTGACAAAATGCCTGAATGAGTTGTTGCTAGATGAACTGTGGTTAATAAGGTTGTTGAGATAGGATTCTAAACCACCTTAGCTATGTACCTAAATTCCTTCAAGTAGCTGTAAATCTATATGGTGCATCTTGAGTAGAATATGTATATAAAAAATGGCATGTTATATGTGTTTCATTGTATTTTTAAATGTTATCCATGGTTGCAATAGTTGTTAAGTGTTGTATGATTACCACATGTACATATTTCGTACATCAGAGTGTGTTTGAGACTATGGTATAGTCCAAGCAATCGGTAACAGGTCCTAACTAGGTGGTTGAGGTTGTTTTTGCCACACGGGACGTGTTCGATGGATCCGAGTTGTACTTTGGTTGTCGGCAGTGGTTAGGCCACACAGAGTGCTTACGCACTTCATGTTGATTAACTCAAGGTACGCTCGTACTAGTCGAGCTCATCAAGTAACCCGATTGGCCTTATGTATGTTCACTATGTATGGACGCTACTGCTTAAACCTAAGGTAATAAACTCACCAGTGAATCCTGTTAACCTTGGTACCTCGATCCGCTAAGACTCATGAGCCGGACATGGTGGTATGGGACACCGTGGTCGAGCTGTCGGCCTACGCCGGAGCGATATGCCCACCCATAGTGACCAGTGAGCAACCTAAGCTCGTGATCCGAATACGATGGTATGAGACACTGTATTTGAGCTGTCGGCCTACACTGATCGGGTGACGAGTCATTTGTAGTGATCTCGAGCATACTCTGAGACTGCATCGAGGCGACGAGCCTTCCCGTAGCAACTAGAGTATAAACTAGGCCTACAATGCATCGAGGTGACGAGCACTTTG
This sequence comes from Magnolia officinalis, assembly GCA_021015155.1. NCBI lineage: Eukaryota > Viridiplantae > Streptophyta > Magnoliopsida > Magnoliales > Magnoliaceae > Magnolia > Magnolia officinalis. The sequence continues at coordinate 81,315,285 of JAJHSJ010000006.1, forward strand.
TAGTGACCTAGAACCGCAACATCGTATGAGATTTACTAGGACTGACGACCCTATAATGGATCATTGTTTGAGATTGATATAAGAGAGGTACTTTAGTTTCTCAATCTTGTTGTATGAAAATGACTAATAAGAACTTGAAAATCACGCTCATGCACCGCATTACATGTGTCGTTTGGCGTTGGGTAGAGCACCGAGAAAGTGACTAACATGTCGCAACCGTGAGATGAAGATCGCAGAGGAAGTGCAGGCGAGGGCATGCATCATTACTACATATCATTCTTGCATTAATCAGAGTACTTAGGGATGTTTGATTATATTGTTTTATCATTACTGCTTGACTAAATTGATAACATGTTAATCTTTGCTTTATAGCTCCACTGAGTTGATCACTCACTCCCACGTTCTGGGACGGTGTTTTAAACACCAACCAGACCTTGTTGTAGTTTCAGATGATGGCGCGGTCTGTGAGGCGGAGCCAAACTTTGAGGATGATGAGGAGGCATTCTCATATATGCAGCATTCAGGCGGGTTCATGTGAGTCGTGCCCTGATCGACAGGGATTACTGGGATATTGACTAGAAGACATTACACATTTTGTATATTTTAAAGTTTTACGTGTAATTAATTGACCTGGTAACATGATCACACTCAAGAGACATACAATTACACATATGTTTATATATACTTATCACAGCCTTCCGCTTGCGTAAATTAACTGTTTCTGGAGTATGATATGTTGTTTTGGTATAATCTCATTCATGTTTAATGTACTAATATAGTCAACATTTAATCATCATTATCTATGTTGCATAAGTGATGCGTTGAAACTCGGGAATTGGGCTTCTGCTCGATCCCCAATTTTCAAGGCGTTACATAATCATATAACCAAACGTATAATGTAAATATATTTTCCACGTGATAACTTTTCACGTGAGAAGTTATCTACCCAAAATGTTTAGTTCTTTCGTGATAGTTTGACTAATTTACAACGCAACCTAATTGTTGCAAAACAATTGTTTAGTACATTCACCATAGACTTCATTTCTTACTACAATTTCTCGATTGACATTAACTCACGAGTAGTATAAATTGTTGCTCTATATTGTACTTCGGCACTTGATCACCACAACACTTTGATTCTATTTTCTCTCATAAACGCACGGTATCTAATAATAGATCACTCGGCTTTTAAAGAGTCGGCCCAGCCGACATTAGAGTATCTCATGACCTATGGTTGTTTTGTCTTTATAAAAACCCTTGACTTAGTGTTCTTTTAAAACATTGTATAATTCGAACGATTGTATCTATGTGCATGTAACATCCTGAATTTTTACTATTTTGTATTGCCAAAAATCTTTAAAAAATAAAAATAAATAAAATTATATAACTAGCCCACGCCGTCACTTACTAACCCTTGACGCTCAAGGTGAGCCTATACGTAGGTGATACCAGTAAAGAACCGCACAAATTCAATTAACCAACCGTATGAAGCCAATGAATCTGCCTAATCACTTAAACTTCAAGTCTAGTCTCGTGAATTATTCATCTATGACCCAAATCTAACCGACCTATCACTGACTAATTAAGACAATCGTAACTAAATTAAAGATCTACCCAAAGTCGAGCCAACTATGGCCCGGATCCTAACTAACGGACCAAGTCAACCTATTTACTCATTTAACCTAAGAACCAATAATTTATAGTGATCATGACCAAATCACTATCTTCGCTAATTTCGAATAGGCCACACTATGAACATAGTTAATCCAGACCCTAACAACTACACTCAAGAAATCTTCCAACCCAATTCATTCGAAAAATGCATCGATTATCCAAACAAGCTCCAGATCGCTCGTTAATGGGCCACTAATTCCGAAATTATAGAATAATGTCCATCTCACTGGGCTTGACATCCATTGCGGGTGGCGAACCAAGAAAGTGCTCAGAACTGCTCAACTTGGGCCAGAAGCTAAGTGCTTGAAACGCGCGAATCCCCTATGTCGAAATCTGAAAACTTAAGTGAAATAAACATTCTGCTCTTTCGCGAAGTTGTGGCTTTTCGACCATTAAATTGCAACCAAACTCGAGGCATGAATTAAGGATATTTCCCTGCTCATATCCATATAATTGTGGGCTCGATCAATCATCAGTGATCGTTGATCGCAAATCAGGCCCTCGCAACTAATCGGGTCATCGTTTGCCACCAAATTCGAACTAACCACTCATCCGACAATGGGGCACATGCCTCATGACACGGATGGGCCAAGGGGCCACTGGAATGGCCGTATGAGCCAAGATCCAACCCACTAGGGGCATGCATGTTATAAAAAGAACTCATATGGCCATAAAAACACAAATTTTAAACTATATAAGCCTGAAAATCACACTTCCTCGCTCCCATACGAATTTTTCTGTTGCAAGGGATAAAGGGAGTGGAGAAAGTAGATGAAGGGAGCCCCCAAGGAGCTGGATTTGTGAAAATTTTCCCTCTTGCCACAACCCGCATCAAAGCTCACGACTCCGTCGCCGTAGAAGCGACTCACCGGCAATAGAAAGGTAATCAAACTAGCCCCTTTCCAAATTTGCTAACTAATGACTAATCCTTATGCCTATTATCCTCCATGAAGTTAAATTTTAATTTGTGGTTGTCGATTATTGATTGTATACTAAAATAGACCGGATATATTGAAATTTCATGCCCACATGTTCCATATTTTTTCCAGATACATGCGCCTAATTAGCTGATTGTGGTAAATTGTACAATGATTGAATAGTGCACTTGCATGCCCATTTTTTTGCCATATTAGCTACAATATCCCGAAATACTGTTTAGTTGGTTGTCTATTCCTGAATAGAATTGATTGTGGCATGTTGTAAAATATTAGTCTATTGGTAACTGAGTTGGCCAGCAAATCTAACAAATTCACAAGAGCAGCCCTACTGGATCGACTACCCTGGGCCAATCCGACCGATTCAAGCCAAAAATAGACAACCGATAGTAGTTGGACTACATGAGATGCTTGCACCCAGTGTCAGTTATGCCGTAGTTCCCTTAAGTCAGCCGAATTAGTTCGCTAGTTAGTCAACCATGTATGGTCATGTCTACCCGAATATGAAGCACCCCATACATTTTAGAGGCCTGCTGATAACCGTTAGTGACACGATCCCACTAAGACTCATGAGTCAGGCATAGTGGAATGGGACACTATGTTCGAGCCGTCGGCCTACGCTAGGGTGACGAGCCTCCCCGTAGTGACCAATAAGCAACCAAGTCTCGAGAGCTGGGCATAATGGAATGTGACACTGTGTCCATGTTGTTAGCTTACGCTGGGGTGACGAGCCTCCCCATAGTGACTAGCGAGCACAGGAGGTGAAAGGTCATTGTTCGAATGGCCCCCGTTAAATTACATGGCTGATGGTTCCGTGACAGAGTACCGTTCGAACAACTCGGGCATGAATAGAATTGGGTGACGAGCCCTTCCCTACGGTGATTTGGTTATGCGACAAGCTCGCACCTCGGAACTGAGTGATCATACCCGGTGTTTAGGTGATGACCCATACCAAGTTGATCCTCATACATTTGGGTATCATGCCTTACCTTTGAAATTATTAATTTGTAAGACAGATAGATGATACCTAAATTCGGATCATGGATCACAGGCTCGGAGTCGCTACGGCTGCCGTAGGCCAAGTGATTTGGATAAAGTCATTGATTAAATGGAGGTGTTTCAGTTTTTTCAATTTTGTTGGCTGAACATACTTAATTAAGTACTAGGCTAACATGGATATTCATGGCGTTGCATTAGCATAGGTTGATGATTCGGCAGTCGAGGTCGCATTGAGAGAGTGTTGATCATTTGCGAATGTATGGAAAGTGTCACTTGAGAGAGTGTTGGATGGCGAGGGCATGCATCGTATCACATTACCATGCATGTGCATTAACAAGAGTGTTTAGGAATTGTATGCTTATTTTATTTTTCATTAATTGTGCATGTGGATTTAATAGCTTGTGTAACTTAATGTTAATAGAACCACTGAGTTAATCACTCACTCCCACTTTGAGACGGTGTTTTAAAACACTAACCAGACCCTATCTTAGATGCAAGTACCACAGAGACTGACAATCCGGATGAAGCGACCATTGCATACTCTATTTTTATTCCAAAAATTGCTCAATGCCAGGTAAAATGAACTATAGAACCCCACTTCCGCGAAGCATAAGTGGCACCCGGGATATCGGGAGTCGAGTATTTACTCGGCCCACGAAATCCAGGGTGTTAAGTGTAATACCCCTAAAGAGCTCATAAACTGACTCACCATAATCACAATGCAAGAATACGTAAGTAAAAATTTTCACCTCTATCATAAATAGGAAGTGTAATTAGACAAAAACAATGAATCAATCTATAATTCTATTTTAAATTTAATAAATAGATAAAAGAATGGCTAGGCCCATATCCATCATCCAAGTGGTCATACAGTTGTACATGCCATATCCCTAGATGGCATGTACATGTGTATGGCCCATATTTCTCATACTAACGCTCCCCCTTCATGTCAATGCATAGATATTGTCGATATCAAGCTTATAATATATATACGTAGACCAACCATGGGGAGGAATCTTGGTGAATATATCTGTAAGTTAATCATGTGACCAGACATACAGTATGGAGACTTTGCCATTGGATACCTTCTCACGTATGAAGTGGCTATCTGCCAAATATATTTAGTATTTTATGACAATCTAAATTATTTGCAATGCAACCAAATTGTCGCAAAACAATTATTGGTAAATACACCATAAACTCCATTTCGTGTAGCGGTTTCTTGATCCACATTAACTCACGAGTAGTATGAACTGTTACTCTATATTGTCCTCTGTCACTTGATCGCCATAACACTTTGCTTCAATTTCCTCTCATAAATGCATGGTATCCAGTAACAAATCGTTTGTCTTCCAAAAGAGTCGACCCAACCAACATCGAAGTATCTTGTGATATGAAGATGATTATTTTGTTTGTACAAAAACCCTTGACGTAGTGCTCTTTTAAAGTATCACATAATTCGAGTGATTGCATACATGTGCAATATCCCTAAGGAGCTCATGAGTTAACTCACCACAATCATAACACAAAAAATATATGGTCGAGTAATGGTCAAATAAATGAGTTTACCAACCAATATTTGATACCTCTTATGGATGTTAGATCCGCGAGATGGGGTGGGTCGCGCTTACGTATGCCTTTTTATAGGAGGCGTGTATTATTTGATTGAAATGTTAAGATAATATACTTGACTGAAGTCGCCATGTAACGTCTCGAAAAAATCTATACAAAGACCCTAGTATCACCTCAGGCAGTAATCAATAAGGACCGAATCCTTTAGAAATTATACGGAAATTAATTGAGTACTAAACTGAATTAATTAGTAAATTAGCTTGAACCGCTTTCTATATGAATTGCAAGACCCAAAATTAGTATAATTGCTAACTCTACATTACCTAAAAACCTAAGATAAATCTCAAAACCCAGTTGCTCTCGGGAGGACACCAAAATTCCGTATCAGACATAGACCACACGTCGAAAGCCCAATTACCGTGAAACTATACGGTTATGACTGCCTTACTGGGCTTGACAAACATCGTGGGAATCAAGTCCAAATAGTATCCAGAAATGCACAACTTGAGCTTAGAGCGAAGTGTGTGAAAAATGCGAATATCTTTAGAAAATGAACTCAGATTTGAGTGATTTTGGCCGTTCACTTGTAGGCCAAATTTAAGGTTTCAGACCGTCAGATTTTGACACAACTACACTCTTAGATTAGAGAAATTTTCTTACACATGTAAATGTACTTGTGGTCCTGATCGAGAGACGATGACCGTTGAACTGAAACTGGTCCTCCACGGTCGATCAACAAATCCGATCGGACCGAAATCGTAACCTAACATAGATACATTGTCAGGGAACTTTCCCTAAGCCGTATGCAGGCAATGGACCTCCAGATGAGCTTCGTTGGCCCAAAACAGATGTCTTTTGGCTATATCCTAAGTATACCATGGCCTTGGGGCCATTGACTTCACTTATGGGCCTATATAAGACCCTAAACCCACCCTTCTCTCATTCCATACGAATTTCTAAACCATAGAAGAGAGAAGAGAGAGAAAAGAGAATGAGAAAGTGGGAGAGAGTTGTGGTTTGTCGCTGGGATTCATTCCCGCCACTCCACGTGCTAAATCACCTCTCCCGTGTCGCTACACCGATGAATCTGAATCCATTTTTGGGTATGAAATCTTAACCCTAATCTGTTTTAAGAATCCAGATAGGTAAAATGGTGAAATAGCTAACCTATTTCATGTTATAGGTTGTCGTTGTGCTATAGACAAAGGCGTAGGATTCAAACTGAGTTCGATACGAGTATACCGACGAAAGGTGCGGATTATAAATGTTTAGGTTATGGTTTTCAAGGCTTTCAATGTCAGTTAATAATTTATGACTGACTTGATTGTTGTCACATGTGCGTAGACACGATGTTTTCCGTGTATTACACATATATGAACTATGTTGAATATAATGCATTCCATGTGTTTGTTGAAATGTCTGAATGAATATGGAATTATGATTTGTATTTGTCGTGCTTATTAATTGAGAATACGTGATTGTTGAATGCGTGACAACTCCTTTGTGAAAGGATTTGTCATAATATTGGTATGACTAATCTATTACATGTCTGTTTGAAATGTGTAGTCTAAGTGTTTGATAAAATGTCTGAATGGGTGATCGTTTGATGAAATGCATTTATTCAAGGTGTTGAGATGAGATTCTTAATTACCTTAGCTCTATGAATAGATTCATTCATGTAATTTACATTCGACTACGTGATTCATGTATGAAATGCCTATGTGTGATAACATGTGCACTATGTGTTTGTTAAGATGCTCGAATAAGATTAATATGTGATTTGATTGTTACATGTTGTTCGACTGTAACATATGAATGCCTATTACAACTGAGTATGATTGGGACTATCGTATAGTCCAGGTAATCAGTTAACAGCTTCCGATCGAGTGGCCGATTTAGTTTCGCCACCATTGGCACGTTCGATGAATCCGAGTCGTACGGTGATTATCGATAATGGTTAGGCCACAAAGAGTGCGTATACACTCCATGTTGATTAAGTTAGTGTGTGCTCGTACCAATCAGACTCGTCGATTAACCCGATTGGCCTAATATGTGTTTACCATGTATGGACGCAACTGCTTAAATCTAAGGTACCGCTTACCAATGTAAAACCCGTTTAACCTTGATACCACGATCCGCTAAGACTCATGAGCTGGGCATGGTGGTGTATGGGATACCGTGGTCGAGCTGTCGACCTATGCTGGGGTGACGAGCCTCCCCGTAGTGACCAGTGAGCAATACAAATTCATGAGCCGAATATGGTGGTGTATGGGACACCGTATTTGAGTTGTTGGCCTACTATAAGGTGACGAGCCTTCCCGTAGTGACTTCAAATATAAAATAGGCCTACAATTGGGTGACAAGCCTCTCGTAGTGACCTCGAGTATGAATTAAGACTACGCTGAGGTGACGAGCCTCCCGTAGCGACCTATAGTGTGAACTCAGGAACTTGTCTATCGTATGTGATTAACTAGGATTGACGACGCTAAATGGATCATTGTTTGGGTCAATAATATAAAGGGAGGTACTTTAGCTTCCCAACCCTGCTGTATGAATAAGTCTAAGTAGGAACTTGGCTAACACGACCATGCACCGCATTGCATGTGCCTTTCGCGTGGGCGTTGAGCACAGTGGGAGTTTAGCATGCGCGACCGTGAGATAATGTCGCAGAGGGAGTGCAGGCGAGGGCATGCATCATTAATACATATCATTCTTGCATTAACAAGAGTATTTATGACATGATTGTTGTCCTGCTTTATCATTACTGCTTGATTGAATTGATAACATGCTAACCTTTGCCTTATAGCTCCACTGAGTTGATCACTCACTCCCACTCTGGGATGGTGTTTTAAAATACCAACCAGACTCTATTGTAGCTGCAGATGATGGTGACGCTTACGAGATGGAGCTTGTCTTCTACGACGACGACGACGACGACGAGGAGTTCTCCTACCTGTCTTCTACGACGACGACGAGGAGTTCTCCTACTTGTAACTCTCTGGGGGGTCTACGACGACGACGAGTTGCATCACGGGGGCTACAGGGATATGGATTAGATGACATTACCCTTTATCATTTTGTATATTTTGGACCTATACATGTAATTATTCAGCCTGGTGACATGATCATACTCTGGGGTTCATATCCACTTATACACTTTATATATCTACCACAGTCTTCCACTTGCTTAATTTAATCGCCTCTAGAGTATGATATGTTGATTTAGTATAATCTCATTCATGTTTGAATGCACTAGCCCTGACAACATTTAATCATCATTATCTATGTTGCATAAGTGATGCGACGGATCTCGGGATTTGGGCCTTTGCTCGACTCTCGAAATTCGGGGCGTTACACGCCACTAACCAGTTACTCTGATTTTACAATCGGCTAGACTCTGTAGAAACGTTATGAGAGAGAATTTGAACGTCTCTCTATCATAAAATGATTCATTGATCTGCGACCAAAAACTCAGGTAAGGTACCACGGTTACAATGAGAGAGTGTTAGGCACCATTTTTTGCTCGTATAGACGCGCAATCTTTAGTTCACGGGATTAAAAAAACTATTAGGATTTAAAGTCAACTCTTGTGTACTGAGGATGCGCAAATGTGTGGAATACTGTGTTAATGTACCATTACCACCAAATAGTAGCCCCGGCCAGATAAATCTTCCCTAACTCACTCAATTGTCGAAAGCGGAAATATGACCGGTCAACTTGAGCTTTTGATGGGGCATGATCCGATAAATCGGCAAGCCACAAAGCATGCACTCAAATTGATTAGGTGAAAGTGCAATGTATGAGATGTTATGCTGATGATGAGCAGGGGAGTTAAGAAGGGTCTGGGTATTGCCTAATGGTTAATGTAGTTTGGATGAAGCTAATCAAGTTGGGTGGTAAGATGGACAATTGTTTCACATGGGACGGATTGAGTGGTTGAGATTAAGGTTTTGGTTGCTCAGGTGGCTAAAGGATGTGTCAAACTAGGTTGACCTAGGTTGGACTTATTTCTTTCTACTCTCTGTTCTTCTTGGTGGAGGGATAAAAGCTCTCTTGGGACAACATCTGAGTGCTTAGAAATCTAAAGGATTAAATAATGGCTTGAAATGAAAAGGGAGGAGGCTATTTATAGCCCCATAGCATGGTTTTATGGTAATTGTTGGGAACTCTAAGGTTAAAAAGGCTTTAATTGTTTGGATTTGAGATTGCCATGTAGCAGAATCTCAATGGTTAGATGGGGTGGTAAGATTGTAAATTTGGTTTAGAGGAAGGACATTGGAGTCATTTACCATTTTTGCACTATTACAGCTACATTCAGGGCAACTCTGCATGCTTTACACCCTCTCCTACCGAGGCAGGAAAGTTGCCATATGGCAGGCGGTAGCTTAGGCGTCGCCGACCACATGGCCTGCTCCCTGATTTAGTAGGGAGGCTACTGGCATGGGATGCAACCCCTTGGTCCTCCCAGGGTTTATTTAAAAGGGGGTCTTGTTTGATTGGGTGAGTTAACTGGTTGAATGGACTGGATTTGACTGGTTGAGTTGTTTATTTGAGTGGACTGGGTTTGACTAGCTTGTCAGCCTTAGGTAGGGTGTCTACACCTTTCTAGGTTTTCAAGTACCTCCTTTTAATCACCAGTAAGTTTGTGATTCGGATCTATATGTGTATATATTTGCTTAGTGCTAAGAATAACAGTTTCAATTATTAAATCCATGACATATTTTTGTTGAGATGGATTGATCATATAGAGTTGGAAGGTTTATGTGTAGTATATGTGTATTTTTACTTTTGGGTGTATGCATGTGCATCGTGCCAGGTTATCCTGAGGAATATGTATGTGCTATTGTAACGCCCTGAAAATCGGGGGTCGAGTATAACTCAACTCCCGAGTTCCAACGCATCACTTATGCAACATAAATAATGATGATTAAATGTTGTCTGTGTTAGAGTAATAAACATGAGTGAGATTATATCAAACAGTAATTCATACTCCAGATCAATTGTATAAAGGCAAGCGGAAGACTGAAACTGTATATATAAAGTATGTAAAGGAACAAAAACCATCTCGATCTCCAGAGTATGAACACTAACTGAGTATCCATATACATGTATTGTTTCTGAATAAAAAGAGTCAAAATACAGCTAAAGTTAGATCCTGAAACCCCCGCGATCCAGTCGGCCTAAGCCTAGCCGTCAGAGTACTGCATATATGAGAACTCATCCTGGTCCTCATCGTATTCCGGCTCTGCCTCCTGAATCGATGCATCCTCTATACCTGCAACAGAGTCTGGTTGGTGTGTAAAACACCGTCCCGTAACGTGGGAGTGAGTAGCTAACTCAGTGGGACAATAAAGCATAGGTTAACATGTTATCAATTTAATCAAGCAGTAATGATAAAGCAGTACAATCAAATAATTCTAACTACTCTTATTAAATGCAAGTATGAATGACATGATGAATGCCCTTGCCAAACTACCCTAATACGACATCATCTTACGTTCGCGGATGCATACCTCCTTCAGTGCTCCACATCTACTAGGCACATGCGGTGCGATGATGAGCATGATTACCGAGTTGTTATTAGTCCATTTCAACCAGCAGTATTGGGAAATTAAGGTACCTCCCTTGTATCATTCCCAAACATGATCCATTTTAGGGTCGTCAATCCTAATTAATCTCATACGGTATTATGGTTCGAGAGACATCGCGAAGGCATCGCAAAGGGCTTGTCACCCGTCAGCACGGATACAGATCTCACCATATGCGGCTCAATTGCTAACCGTCAGCTCGAGTACAAGTCTCACCGTACTCGGCTCAATCGCTAGCCGTCAGCTCGAATACAGGTCTCACCGTACTCGGCTCAACTCATACTCTAGTTGCTGTGAATGGCTCGTCGCCAATCACAGACCTTGGAGTATACTCGAAAACACTACGGAAGACTCGTCGCCCGTCAGCACGAGTACAGGTCTCACCGTACTCGGCCCTCGCCGTAAGTGTCGATAGCTCGAATACAGTGTCCCATACCACCGTATTCGGCTCACGAGTTTGGTTGCTCAATGGTCACTACGGGGAGGCACGTGGCCCCAGCGTAGGCCGACAGCTCGGCCACGGTGTCCCATACCACCATGTCCGGCTCATGAGTCTTAGCGGATCGAAGTACCATGGTTAACGGGATTTCCACTGGTAAGTTTGGTACTCTAGGTTCAAGCAGTAGCGACCAAACATGATGAACACACATTTGACATATTGGGTTACTTGACGAGCCTGACAAACTCGAGCGCACAATCAGTTGAACGACATGAAGTGCATAAGCACTTCGCGTGGCCTAACCACTGTCGCCAACTGACGTACGGCTCGGGTTCGTCAAACACATCCTACGTGGTGGAATGGATCTCAACCACGATCTCAAGTCTGGTACCAATTGTCTTGACTATAAACATAGTCCCAAACTCAATCAATTCTCATTCATAGCATGTGGAGTAAAGCATGACAAACAAAGTAATTCAAGCAAGTTAACCAATATGTTATGAAGCATGTTATAAAGCATGTGGTAAAACATGTTATAAGGTACTACATAAATAGGAATACAAACACATATGTTGAACAAGAAAACGATTTAAGTAAACAACCACATGGAGAAAATCATACATGTCCCTAAGGTAGTTGAGAATCTCATCTCAACACCCTCCTAAGGCATCAACATCCAAACACTTACTCACACAAGCCTTTCCACAAACACTTAACATACACTATTTCAACATACATAGTGTATGTTAACAAACATGTATTAGGGCGAGTCCTTTCGCCAAGCAAGTATTTTACGCATACATAATATATTTATACAACAATTAGTCATAGCAAACACATCTCTAAAATATACATGTATACGGTATTTCCTACAATAAAGTATTTCTACATACATAGTGTATATTAGTAAAACATGTATTTAGGCGAATCCTTTCGTCAAATAAGTATTTTATCCATATATCGTATATTTTTACAACAAATAATCATGTCAAACACATTTCCAAAAATATATACGTATACGGTATTTTCTACGAATACCTAGAATATGTAAAATTCCATATTCTACAACTTTAATCGAAACAGAAAACGGAAAGCACTTTGTACATGTGTAATTGCATGCAGATCACGAATCTATCATTATTTGCCATTGAAAGCGTTGAAAACCGTAACCTATACACCTAAAGTCCTCACCTTACGCCGATAAACGCGTGACGGAGTCAGTTCGTTCAACCTCGCTTTGTCTAAGGCACAACGACAACCTAAGACATGAAATAAGTTAGTTATTTCATAACCCACACCCTTCACAACTCCAAAACAGGTTAGGGTTAGGGTTTCTTACCTAGAAACGGAGTCGGTATCCCCGGGAAAGCAGTAAGATCGGTGTGGTGGAGCTAGGGTAGGGAGAGGAAACAACAATAGGGAGATTCTCCCACTTTCCTCACTCTTTCACTCTCTTTTCTTACTTCTCTCTCTAGGGTTTTCTTCAAATTCGTATGGCTGTGAGAGAGGGTATTCTAAGACCCTTATATAGCCTAAAAAGTCTTCAAAGTAGACTTAAGGTCAAGGTATACTTGGGTTATATCCAAATCGGCTTTAATTCAGCTCAAAAGAGGGTTTCTGGCGAGCCTCCTTGAGCTAAAAGTTGGACTTAAGCTGACTAACATTCGATCTACGTGGAGTTAAGTTTTCATCTCAGTCGGATTCCCAGATCACGCGTGGCGGACCAGTTTCAGTTCAACGGTCAGTGGGCCTTGATCCGAAATTCCAAGTACATGTAAATGTTCTTGAAATTTTTCCTGATCCGAGGGTGTATTTGGGTCAGATTCTGACGGTCTGGTTTCTTATAAATTGACCGCAAGTTTCAAGTATCAGATCACTATTCCAGATATTTATTTTGTAAAGGAATTATGTGTTTTCACACTCCTTCGCTCCGGACTCAAATGAACAGCCGTGGGACACTGTCTGGGTCTGATTTCCGAGATGGTTGTCAAGCCCAGCGAGGCGGTCCTAAGTCCTTAACCTCGTATTATTTAGACTCCCGATGTGCGGTCGAGACCTGATACGGAGCTTCAATGTGTTCCCGAGAGCAGTCGGGTAATGAGTTTGATCCTAGATTTTAGGGTAACTTAGTGTCAAGGATTCTACAAGTTTTGGGTCTTGTAGATCGTATTTAAAGTGATTCAAACGGATTTCATGACTAATCTAGTTTAGCACTTAGTTAACTTTGTCAAATTTTTAAAGGATTTAATCCTAAGTGATTTCTGGCCGAGGTGGTACTCGAGCCATTGTACGAAAATTTACGAGTCGTTACAGCTATGACATTATAATAAGAGATGTCTTAAGGATTTCCAACTCAAAACACGCATAAAATATTTTTATATAAAACTCTTTCTTCTTCTTCTTCTTCTTCTTCTTCTTCTCTCTCTCTCTCTCTCTCTCTCTCTCTCTCTCCCCTCTCTCTCTCTTTCCCTTCTTCCAATCTCACCTAAGATCATTCAATCTCAACTCATCTAACCTCACCTTGGTATCAGAGTAGTGTTTGAGTTGATCATAGCTACATGTGACTTGCTAACGTTAACAACCATATGGTTGACGTCAACAATGTATAGTCTATGTGAACTGTTTTCGAACGGGGAGAACATGGTCTGATGCATCTCGATTTTAAAAGATTTATGGTGATCTTGTGAGATTTTTGGAAGCCATCTGAGGTATGTTTGAGCCATTTTTCTCATCCAACAAAAAACCCATAATCTTTATTTTTCAGCGATCTTATTAACTCTTCATAGTCTATGTCCACGTGGCATTGTCATATAGGACATTCATCCTTATCTAGATTAAAACTTTTATTTACTTCAATGCATATAAATAAACCCATATGTTGTGAGACTTATAAATTTTCTAAACATCATCGAGTCATGTTTTCTCGTGGTTTATCTTAGAGAAAATTTAGACCATCTGAACTTATTCATTCTAATGTTTTGGGGCCCTACGCATGTTATTTCTCTGATTGGATATAAATATTTGATCACCCTCATTGATGATTGCTTTCGGAATAATATGGATTTGTCTTTTCAAATCTAAACATGATATGTTTGATATGTTCAAAATTTGTTACAATAAAGTATTTACTCAATTTTAGTGTCGTATTAAAATTTTACATTTAGATAATGGGGGAGTATATATCGATCGTTTTTGTCCTTCTTGCATGACCATGGTATATTATCCTATACTTCATGTCCGTGAACCGTCAACATAATGATGTGGCTGAGTGAATGAACCACCATATTCTTTAAGTAACATGTGCCTTCTTAGTTTATAAGAATCTCCCTAAACAATCTTGGGACGATGCTTTGCTTACTTCTATATTTTTATTAATCGCATACCACCCTGAATATTGTGACATAAATCTTCCTCTGAAATTTTCACCTACAAAATAAACCTCTTCCCCTACCTACAAAAGTCTTTGGGTATGTGTGTTTTATATTAAGCCCTTGATGAGAGCAATGACAAGTTAAGTCCTCGAGCTATAAAATGTGTATTCTTAGGGTACTCTCGATCTCATAAGGGGTATAAATGTTATAATCCTATGACCGGTAAGGGATATGTTTTAGCAAATGTGACCCTTTTTGAAGATATTCATTATTTTTATAATGAAGGGCGTGTATCAATCAAAAATGTGTTTCATATATTGGAATATCTATATTATAAATGAATAATAAAACTTGAATAAAAGAACACTCATCATCAATCATTTTATTAATTTGAATTGTTATTATAATTCTCACGTTGCCCTTAATTCTAAAATAACGTATGATTAATTGTGACAATTAAAAATAGTCCAACAGCAAATTCGATAGCATTTCAACTTGCAGAGAGTCCGTCGCTATGACGGAAGACTTATATAAGTTTAAAACCCCTGCGCCAATACATGAGTTAAAAGACCTAAATCAGTGATCCGTAAACACAACAATGTGACCCTATTGCGCGGTCGCGCAACACAATTCTGTTTCATGGTTGCACAACATGCTTGATCCTTGGTGCTGCTTCATCTTCATCCTCCTCCTTCCTGCACCGCAAAGCTCTTGATACCTGAATTTTGCGAGTCTTTTACTCCCAAAGCTCTCCAATATTTCTAAGTGTCTAAGGGCGTGTTTGGATGTTGGGCTCAGATGGTACAACATTATATATTTTAATAAAAATTACATTATACCGCGTTTGAATTGGATTATCAACACGTGGTCCATGACCTGACCGAGTACGTCGCCGAACCGTTTTACGGACTCCACGCGTCTCGATCCTCATAATACAATGTAGCTAGCAGTGCAGTGCTTTCATTGCACTGCACTGCCAAAGCAAAGAGAAGAGTTTCGTTTAGGCTCTTTCGCGACTGAGAATACAGTGTGCGTCGCCATCCATTGGGGACCATGTGGTAAGATGATCGAATGATCTAAACCGTACATAGTATCATTCATCGTAATAAAATTTCATTGATGATGTGATATTTGATTTATAGATTTAATACGAGTCACTGTTAATTTTCTTTCGTTTATTTGAATTTAGCAACTGATGGTGATGGTCATAATCATACGTTATGTACGTTCAATTAGGTTGTCTGTATGGTATATTCCACAAAATGGACGGTTGTGATCTGGTTGAAAGTCATTCTGTGAACTCCAGTACACGGAGACACATGGTGGAACTTCATCGCGATAGAGGAAGAACAAATTCAGGAGAAATTGCCTGAAAAAATGAAAAATGTTAGGTGTATTCGCAAGACTATGTACTTTATGTGTGTAGTAGATTTACACGTGCAAATTAAGCAGACGCGTGTGATATCTGATCCGTTCATGATACTAAAATTAATGTGTGTATGCCATCTAAAAAGACTCAGATTGATTTGATCATCTAATTTGGATTTCATTGAATTTCTCTTAATCTCATGATTTTGTAATTGTATGCATCATCTTATGATTTTTCAGACGTGAAAACTAAAATGCGTGGATTGCGTGAAGATAGGATTGGATGTTACAATTGTGTGCATCATTTTCATGTGCGACGTTGAATGCGTTTTCAAAGTTTTATCCCATATCTCGCCTAGATTTTGAAAAGCATGCATTGTCGTAAACATATTTTACGAATTTTCTTTTTTTACCAGCTATTTCTTTTTGTAAGTAGTTTTCAGGTGGATGCGATGGCGTACAACCGGACTTGGTCCTTGTAAGAGATCTGTGGGGCCCACTATAATGTATGTCATCTATCCAGTCTATCCATATGTTTTTAAAGATACTTTTACATCTTGGTCCCAAAAATGACATAGATACAAGGTGCAAGTGGGGCACACTACTGAAAGCAGTGGTGATAATGACACCACCATTGAAATCTTCTGAGGGCCCACCGTGATGGTTATTTTAAATCCAACCTGTTCATAAGGTCACATGGACACGTATTAAGCGCAAAAATAAATATCAACTTGATCGAAAACTTATGCAGACTCCGAAAAGTTTTCAATGGTGCGTGTCCAATCGCCACTTTTTCCTATTGCGTGATCCACTTGAAATTTATTATATGCCTTGTTTTCGAGATTGTATCCTGAAATGATCTGAGAAATAGATGGACAGCATGGATAAAACACATACATTACAGTGGGTCCCACGGAGCCCTATCAGGACCGAGTTAGACCTGGTGGGGTAGTACGCGAGCCACGTCCCTTTCAGGTGCGTTTTGGCAGGGAACAGTATTAGTTCGTGCCCTCCACTATATTGTACGGATGGTGAATCTTGAGCGTCCATCTGGTAGTTCTTCTCTGGGTGGTCCAAGGTAGAAGGTCTTTGTGACTACAGCCAGTGCAGTAGGAAGAAGACTCTACTCCCAAACATTGACTTCGGAAATCCACAATGTTTACGTATACAAGTGTACTCTAACCCAAACAGTGTCAGTGGTAATCACAATACAGACGCTATCGCGCTACAGTGTCACGAATATCATGATGGGACAGTTTTACATTGCAGTACAATACTATACGTGAATCCAAACAGGCCCTAAATGAGAATAATTAGTGGGTATTTACAGGCATCTGCATATGCGAAGCCCCAAATTCACGTAATATAACTTTGTTACACATGGCGCACGATACTTTTTGGTTGTACGAGATTCATATTGTGTGATCACACTACTGATCTTCCAATCTCGTCATGCTTCCTTATCATATTCATATTGAGACATAACATTTTTTGTCTTCTTTATTTGCTGCACGGTTGTGCAACACATCCTTGTTGCATAGGTGTGTAATTGATTTTTTTTTTGTTTCAATCGTCATTTGAAAAGAATAAAGTGACACTTGTGCACATAAATTATCTTCTAAGTGAAGGGCTATAGCAATAATAGTGACTTATTGTTTAAGAGTATCCGGGGAAGACACACATGATGGTTATAAGATGCAATTTATCATTGCCTAACTCCAATTGGTGTATAAAACATATATAAAGACTCTATGAGGTAAGGAGAACCATGTAGCATTTGGGTAGGTGGGTGTATGTAACGCCATGAAAATCGGGGGTTGAGCAGAAGCTTAGCTCCCGAGTTTCAATGCATCACTTATGCAACATAGATAATGATGATTAAATGTTGTTCGTATTAGTATATTAAACATGAATGAGATTACACTAAATCAGCATATCATACTCCAAAGACAATTAGATTACGCAAGCGGAAGACTGTGATAGATATATAAAGTATATAAGTGGTTGTAAGTCTCCAGAGTATGAACATGTCGCCGGGTTAAATAATTACATGTATAGTTCCTAAAATTAACAAAGTGATACAATGTAATATTCAATTAGTTTGTATCCCTGTAATCCCGTCGACGCAACTCCGGGTCTATATAGACCCGCTAGAGAGTTGCATGTAGGAGAACTCCTCGTCATCATAAAAGTTAGGCTCCGCTTCTTAAGCATCGTCATCACCTGAAGCTACAACAAAGTCTGGTTGGTGTTTTAAAATACCGTTCCAGAGTGGGAGTGAGTGATCAACTCAATGGAGCTATAAGGCAAAGGTTAATATGTTATCAATTTAGTCAAGCAGTAATGATAAAACAATATAATACTCATATCCTAAGTACTCTTATTAATGCAAGAATGATATACTGTAATGATGCATGCCCTCGCTTGCACTCCCTCAGCGACATCATCTCACGATCGCGACATGCACCACTTTGGACACATGCACTTCCTCGCCAAAGCACGTGCAATACGGTGCATGATCATGTTAGCCAATACTTAATTAAGCTTGTTCATACAACAGGTTTGGAAAGCTAAGATACCTCCCTTTACATCATTTACCCAAACGATGATCTATATAGGGTCGTCAATCCTAGTTAATCACACACGATAGGCAAGTTATAAAAACAGTGGACAGGCAAGTTTAGGTCGCTACGGGAAGCTCGTCACCTCGACGTAGGCCTAGTTTATACTCGAGGTCACTACGGGAAAGGCTCGTCACCTTAGTATAGGTCGACAGCTCGAATACAGTGTCCCATACCACCGTATTCGGCTCACGAGTTTGAGTTGCTTACTGGTCACTACGGGGAGGCTCGTCACCTCAGCATAGGCCGATAGCTCGACCACGGTGTCCCATACCACCACGTCCGACTCATGAGTCTTAGCAGATCGTGGTACGAAGGTTAAATAGGTTTTTCACTGGTAAGTGGTACCTTAGATTCAAGCAGTAACGTCCATACATGGTGAATATACATTAGGCCAATCGGGTTACTTGACAAGCTTGACTGGTACGAGCAAACGTTGAATTAATTTACATGGAGCGCATACGCACTCCTTGTGGCCTAACCACTGTTGATAATCATCGTATGACTCGGATTCATCGAACGTGTCCGTGGTGGTAAAACTGATTCAGCCACTCGATCGGAAGTCGTCACCGATTGCCTGGACTACGTATTAGTCCCAATCATACTCAAACACAACCGGCATTCATATGTGATAATCAAATAGCATGTGACAACTAATTTAATTCTAAATCTCATTTGAGCATTTTAACAAACACACAGTACACATATTATCATACATAGGCATTTCATTCATAAATCACGTAGTAGCAAATTAGGTTACGTGAAGGAAACAATAACAATAGATAAGGTAATTGAGAATCCTATCTCAATACCCTCATTAAATACATTTCGACAAGCGTTTTCTCATTCAGGCATTTTATCAAACACTTAGACTACACACATCAACATTCATATAATAAATTTGTTATAACATATGTTATAGCAAATCCTTTCACAAGGAGTTGCCACACATACAACAATCATGTATTCTCAATCGATAATCATGGCAAGCACAAATTATGATTCCATATTCACTCAAACATTTCAACAAACACATGGAGTGCATTATATTCAACATAGTTCATATATATGTGTAATATACGAAAAACATCATGTCTAAACACATGTAACAACAATCAAGTTAGTCATAAATCATTAATTGGCATTGAAAGCCTTGAAAACCATAACCTGAACGTTTATAGTCCACACCTTTCGTCGGTATACTCGCATCGAACTCAGTTTGAATCCTATGTTCTCGAATACGGAATAATGGGTACCTATACATTGAGATAAGTTATCTATTTCACCGATCTAGTTATTTGGATACCTAAAACAGATTAGGGTTAGGATTTCTTACCTAAAAATGGATTCAGCTTTGATGGTATAGCGACACAGGAGGGATGATTCGACACGTGGAGGGGTGTGAATCAATCCCAACAACTATCTCTCACACTCTCTCTCTCTCTCTCTCTCTCTCTCTCTCTCTCTTTTCTCCTCACTCTTTCCTTGTCTTTTCTCTCTTCTCTCCTAGGGTTAAGAATTTTGTATGGAATGAGAGAGGGGTGGGTTAAAGCCCTTATATAGGCCCAGAACTGATGTCAATGGCCTCATAGCCATGGTATACTTGAGTTATAGACAAAAGTTGTCTGTTCCGGGCTAACGGAGCCCATCTGGAGGTCTATTGCTTGCCTACGGTCCGAAGAAAGTTCCCTGACAATGGATCTATGTCAGGTTAAAGTTTCAGTCCGATAGGATTAGTGGATCGACCGTGGAGGACCAATTTCAGTTAAACGGTCATCGTCAATCGATCAGGGCCACAAGTACACTGACATGTGTAGGGAAATTTTCCTGATCCAAGGGTGTAGTTAGGTCAGATTCTGATGGTCAGAAATCTTAAATTTGGCCTGCAAGTGAACTGCTCAAATCACTTAAGTTTGAGTTCATTTTTTAAAGATATTCGCGTTTCTCACACACTTCGCTCCAGGCTAAAGTTGTGCGTTTTTGTACATTATTTGGACTTGATTCCTGAGATGGTTGTCAAGCTCAACAAGGCGGTCATAATCGTGTAGTTTCGCGGTAATCGGACTTTCGACGCGCGGTCCAGATCTGATACGGAGTTTCAGTGTGCTCCTGAGAGCAACTGGGTTTTGAGATTGATCCTAGGTTTTTAGGTAATGTAGAGTAAGCGATTATACTGGTTTTGGGTCTTGTAGTTCGTATAGAAAGTGATTTGAGCTAATTCACTGATTAATTCAGTTTAGTACTTAATTAATTTTCGTCTAATTTATACATGATTCGATCCTTAGCGATTTATGCTTGATGTGGTACTCGAGTCTTTGTACGGATTTTTTCGAGACGTTACAATCTACCCCCCTTAAAGAAAATTTTTGTCTTCAAAATTAGTACATTTTCGTACTCCTCGAGAATCTGAGGGTAGTTCTTAAGGACTTCGGTCTTTGTTTTCCAAGTAGCCTCCTCCTCAGTGTGGTGCGTCCACAGTACTTTCACAAGCGAAATAACCTTACTGCGCAACACCTTCTCCTTCCTGTATAGAATACGTGTCGGTCGCAGTACATAAGTAGCATCTTCACTCAACTGTACATGTTCCCATCTGATAATGTAGGAAGGATCATGAACGTATTTCTTCAGCATCAATACATGAAATACGTTGTGCATGCCTGCGATTGGTGTGGGTAAAGCAAGGCGGTATGCTATCGCACCCACTCGGTCTAGAATCTGGAACGACCCAATAAATTGTGGCATGAGTTTCCCTTTCTTGCCAAATCGAAGGACTCCATTCATGAGAAAAATCTTCAGGAATACATGGTCCCCAACCTCAAACTCTAGCTGTCGCCGTCTCGTATCAACGTAACTCTTCTGTCAGCTCTGTGCTGCTAGAAGTCGACACCTGGTAATGTCAATCTTATCTGAGGTCACCCGCACCAGATTTGGGTCAATCAAACTCTTCTCGCCAACCTCTGCCCAACAATGCGGTGCTCTACACATACACCCATACAATGCTTCGTAAGGAGCCATGCCAATACTCGTCTGAAAGCTGTTGTTATAAGCGAACTCAGCATAAGGAAGATAGTCATCCCAACTGTCTTTGAAATCGAGCACACAAGCTCGCAACATATTCTCTAATACTTGATTTACCTGTTCCGTCTGCCCATCCGTCTGTGGGTGGAACGCGGTAATGAATTTCAATTTCACACCCATTGCTTCCTGGATACGAGTCCAGAAGATAGAGGTGAATCGCGTGTCTCGATCCGATACGATCTCATAGGCACTCCATGCAGACGTACTATCTCCTCGATGTACAGCCTGGCCAGCTCGTCTGCGGAGTTTGAAACTCTAATCAGGAGGAAATGAGCCGATTTCGTCAATTGGTCCACAATCACCCAAATAGTCATGTCCCTTTCGGTAATCCTGAGATGAAATCCCATTTCCATTTAGCTATGGGCATGGGCTGAAGTAAACCAGGAGGTTGCGATGTTCGGCCTTGACTTGCTGGCATGTGAGACAACGGGATACATAGTCCGCTATGTGGGCCTTCATGTTGTCTCACCAGTACTAGCGCTTCATATCTCGATACATCTTCGTACTACCAGGATGCATCGCCATCTTCGAATTGTGAGCAGCCTCGAGAACTTCCCTTCTTAAGTCATGAAGATTTGTGACGCATAGGCGGCCACGATAACGTAGACCCCCATCCGTACAAACTCTCCATTCCGAGTCTTCACTGTCACTCACATGCTCTCTCATCTTTGCTAATAGTTCATCGTCTTTCTGAGCCGCAATAATCCTGTCATCAATGAGTGGCTGTACACGAATGTGTGCGACGCTCTTGAACGACTCCTCTACCGTAAGCTTTTGCTCGAAGTCTTGCACAAATTCTACCATGTTTCATTCATCTATCATAAGCGGAGCCGCAAATGCTATCGTTTTCTTGCAGCTCAACGCGTCTGCCACAGGGTTGGCCTTACCAGGATGGTAAGAGACCTTGAACTTGAAGTCCTTCAAGGTTTCCATCCATCGCTTATGCCTCATATTCAAGTCCCTCTATGTGAATATGTATCTGAGGCTCTTGTGGTCACAAAAGAGCTCGAACTCCTCTCCGTAGAGGTAATGTCTCAAGAGCTTTAATGCAAAGATGACGGCCGCTAACTCCAGGTTGTGCGTGGGGTAGTTTTCCTCGTGTTTCCTCAACTGTCGCGATGCATAGGCAATCACCATGTCCTTCTGCATAAGAACACACCCCAAACCAACACGAGAAGCGTCAGTGTAAATGGTATACTTGACCCCTTGCTCTGACAATACTAGCACAGGGGCGGACGTCAACTTGTCCTTCAGTTCTTGAAAAGCTGCTTCTGCCTTCTCATTCCAAACAAACTTAAGATCCTTTCGAGTCAGCTGAGACAATGGTCTAGCTATCTTGGAAAAGTCCATAATAAACCAACGGTAGTAGCTAGTAAGTCCCAGGAAGCTCCTCACTTCAGTAACCGAACCAGGCTGCTCCCAGTCCTGAACTATGGTCACCTTAGAAAGGTCCACAACTATTCCTTCCTTGGACACCACATGTCTCGGGAACTTGACCTCTTCATTCCAGAAGTCACACTTCTTATACTGAGCAAACAATTAATTCTACTTGAGAGTATCGAAGACTGCTCGTAGGTGCTCCTCGTGATCTTCCCGACTTTTAGAGTATATCAGGATGTCATCTATAAATACGATGATGAATCGATACAGATACGACCGAAACACCCTGTTCATAAGGTCCATGAACACGGCCGGTGCATTCGTGAGTCCAAATAACATCACAAAGAACTCGTAGTGCCCAAAGTTGGCTTTGAATGCCGTCTTCTGCACGTCCTCATCCTTTACGCGCAACTGGTGATACCTTGACTGTAAGTCGATCTTTGAAAAATACTGCACCCCTTTCAACTGATCGAACAGATAATCCATCCTAGGCAAAAGATACTTGTTCTTAACTGTCACTTGGTTCAACCTGCGATAATCAATACACAATCGCAGTGAACTATCCTTCTTCTTCACAAACAACACGGGCGCTCCCTAAGGAGACACACTCGGTCGTATGAAGCTTGCATCCAACAGATC
The DNA here is from genome assembly GCA_021015155.1 of Magnolia officinalis. Lineage (NCBI taxonomy): Eukaryota > Viridiplantae > Streptophyta > Magnoliopsida > Magnoliales > Magnoliaceae > Magnolia > Magnolia officinalis. Next base: position 81,338,949 of record JAJHSJ010000006.1, read on the forward strand.
ATTGATTTGTCTCCTCAGTTCCTCCATCTCAGACGGAGGCATGCAATACGTCGGTAGAGATACAAGTGTCGCATAATGCAGACTCTTAATGCTCGCATGATGATGCTCTTAATGCTCTTAATGCTGCAAGCTGCACAGGTTGTGCAGGTGCAGACGGGACCGCGTGCATGCTCTTAATGTTGTTGCTGTTGCTGCTGCTGTAATGACCCCATTAAGTTTTTTTAAATTTAGAAAACTCTAACTAGTTGGGAGGGGTCAACCATTTATTTTGAATAGGGCCCACCTTAATTACTTAGGTAAAATCTACCTGGACCATTAGATTTTTAATACTAATTTATGCTTATGGCAAAAAAAAGAAAAGAAAGAAGCAAGTTGATCAGTTATTCAGGTGGGCCACACTAAGGGAAATAGTTGGGAGAGAGACTTCCACCCTCGAAATTTACAGGGCCATTGTGAGCATTAAATAAATTCCACTCCAGGCATTAGATACCAAACCGGAAATTATGATTGGGTCCCAAATATCAGGTCTATACATTATTTAGGTGGGGCTATAACAAGGGAAATAGTTTAGAGGGTGAGTATTGCCTATGCACTGTTCCCAAACATGCGGTCCACCTGAAATATAACATGGGGTGATTTTTGGGACCTGGGTCTAACAAGAGGTGATACACTAGGTGGTTAGGGTGGATTTTACACAAACACTATGGTGGGGCTTACTTGAGTTAGCAACCACTCTAAAAAAAAGAAACTTAGAAGCTCAAATACTAGTCTCATTGCCACTCATCTCCCTTTCTCCCATCTCCAGCCCACTGCATGTTTCACCTCCAACCCACTCCGCCACAATGGGGCGTTCGCCATTGTAGCAGCGGCATCCTGGCTGCCAAGCCTTTGTCACCACGACAGGGACTTTCCATTGTAGCAACTGTGTCCTGGCAACTGCAACAGATTTGACTCTCTTTATCTCTGTTGACAGTGGGGTCTACCAAAGCATGGATCAGATTGCATAAGCCAAAGGTCGGGAGCCCCAAATTTTTTTTTTCTAAAACCTTTTTGGACACGAGTCAATCCCTATTTTAACATTTTAGTCTGGGCTCAAGCTTAACTATTCTGGCCCATCATAAGCCCAAGTCGGGCTTAGAATTACTTCAAAAAATATAGGCCTGGACAGAGCCTCCTCCGGACCTAAACAGGGCGTGACACACGTGTGACTGGTGATCCAAACACCTGGTGTGCCCTATCATGATGTATATGTTTTCCATCTATCCATTTTTCAGGTTCATTTTAAAGCATGGGCTTAAGAAAAAAGCAGATGCAAAGATCAAGCGGACCACACCGTTATATATAAGTTTTAGATTAAGCTGTTATATATATATATATATATATATATATATATATATATATATATATATATATATATATATGTATGTATATGTATATATTTCTTTCATCCAGGTTTGTGTGACTTTATGAACAGTTCGATGACAAATAAATATTACTGCAAACCCTATGAAGGTTTCAACGGTAGACATTGTTATCCCAATGTTTCCTACCATGGGTTTACCTGAGCTATGGATCTACCTCATTTATAGGATAATGACGTGAAATGATCTTAAAAAATGGATGAGCCGGACTGATAAAATACGTCAGCTAGCTGGGTGGTGTTGCGGGTGACCCGCCCAACCGCGTCCCGTCTCGAAAATGTGGTCACCGTTGCCTCTAAAATACCGTAAGAAACCCGAGTATACTGTGCTGCGGAGGCCGAGGACTTGTAATTCGTACTAACGGCTGGTCAAAACCCTTCCTCAAAAACCCCCTCCAAATCTCGTCTCCCTCTTTAAACCCTTCCGTTCTCCTCTCTTCAGCATCAGAAACTGCCGATGGATGGAGCCTTCGAATTCGATGCAGCCAGCTCTGATGAAGAGATGGAGAGGGAAGGAGAGAGAGAAGCTCAGTCGCCATGGGAGTTCGCCTCCTACTCAGAGTCCGTGGCCGAGGAACATGCCCGCAAGAGCACCACCTCCGTCGATTCGAAGATCTCCAGAGTTCGTCAGGAGCGCTCCGTTCCTTTGCCCGACAATGACGACGACGACGATGAGGAAGACGACAGCGACCGCCGTGCATCTCAACCGGTCAAGCGAGTAAGAATCGCCCTTGCTTTTCGGTATCTGTTTTTTTTTTTTTTTTTTTTTTAAAAAAAAAAAAATTATTTGATAGTAATGGAGAATTTCATATTGAAATGCTGAGGCGGGAGAAGTGCCAAGGTGGTTTGCCAGAGGTATGCTGATGTGATCCGTGTCACTAATCAGGCAGGGCCATTTTAAACATGCAATGGCCTAAAATTCTAGAGGGTTCCCTCGTTTGGTGGGGCACAAGCATTGATGAATATAGGTCGTTGGTCGCCTCTTATTTTCTTTTTCTTTTTATAAATAGACCTCCATTTTTTCTTACACATGTGGCCCATCTGATAGTTGGATTGGACTGGCGTTACTTCTGCATCAGGGCATGTTGATGGTGGGACTCACCCGATAGATGGTGTTGTTTGCACGTATATATGTGTGCAGTTTGATAGTTTCATGGCCCTTTTCATGGAAAGAAGAAGGTACTTCTAAGAAATATGGAAAACAAGAAATAACCGAATTTTCAAACACGACTCCGGTGCAGACATTGCTTGAGAAAATAAAGGAAGCATCATCACCTGGTTCCTCAACTCCCCAAATTTCAATGGCATCTCTGAATAGGAAGTCTATTAGGAGCAGTCTCCTGTGGTTTCAAGTGTGCTGCATTGGGGAAGTTTTGGTGAGAGATCAGTGCCGCCTTCTTACAGTGTCTGGATACTAAAGTTGGATGGTGCTTCTGTTATTAATCCCAGGCCCTTTGGTAGTGGGGTTGTGCTTAGGGATGAGAAATGCTGTATTCACATAGCTGGCTTAGGTTCAATTCCTTTGGTGTGGTCACGTGTCGAAGGTGCTCTCTTTAAGGGATGCTCTTAAAATGTTCAATAGCAGATTAATTGGAAGGGTGAAAGAGGGGGTCTTAGTGCCATGGGAATTGGGGTTTTGTCTCCAACAAGATATGTTCTACACATTTTGTTAACCATGCAGGCTGAGAGGCTAACCCCGTTGCAATGTGTTAGCCAAGGAGGGTGTGAGCCATTCTTCTCGTTGTATGGGGGACCCATTCCCCTTAGGGTTCATTTGGGGGCATGGAATTCATACCCTAGTTTTGAAATCCTGGATTTAAAACCCTAGATTTTCAGCTGTATTTGGTAGCTTAGATTTTCAAAATCATGGAATTCAGAAATTGTTTTTGGCAGCTTGGATTTCAACTTCAAGGATTATTGGAATTGTGTATGTTCATAGGATAATGAATGTGATAAGGTAAATTATTTCAAATATTCTAACATGACATGTGTGCAACATGCAAGACAATCATTGTGTTGAGTCCATTGTAAGATTGCATGGGCCCATAAAGTAATTCGAAACATCAGGTGACTCACAAAAGTGGGCCCACTAATTTAACAATCAAAATAAAATATGATATTTTTTCTGGGTGGTTGTCAAAAAGTTTCAATGGTGTGACCCACATTAATGATCGCACAAGCCTGATTTTTGTTGCATCCTTTCATCATTGCATGAATGTAAGTGAAAATATTCAACGGCCTAAATGATCGTGAATACCTTAAAAAGAGGAGGAGAGGTTAGTTATGAAAGTTGGAGAGAATTGAAAATCTAGGATTTTGCAACTTCGCTCTTTTTCAGGTTTTAAAAAAGGGTACTTCTCATGGATTTGAAATCCAGGTTGAAGTCCAAGATTTTTAGGGGTGCTGAACATGATCCGCTTTCAAATCTTGGATTTCAGGTGCCAAATGACCCCTTAGATTAAAGTTTCTGGCTTAATAAAGTTATTGTTATTTACTCCAAAGAAAAATCACATACGTGTCCCACAACATTTGCGATGCTTCACTGTCTCATAAATCTCTCACTTGAATCAACCTAGCAATTCTCAATTTCCGCACTAAATTCAGTTTGCATGCCTTTTGGTGAATGGGGACTGCATGTCTGCTTGATCGGATGATTTGAAATAATCCATCTGGTGGGTCTCACCATGGATGAATCTAGATATCTAGTTGATGAACTTGACCATCCAACAGGTGGCGTCATATAGGTAGTTGAAGTAATAACAAAAAAGAAAAAAAGAAAAAAAAAGTCAAGTCTCTAAATTGCTTCGATCAGTAACACCAATTTATCAAGGCTTGAAAATGAAAGTTACCATGAAGGGAGTAGGGTTGGCCTCTTGAGTCTTAACACCTTCCACGCTAAAACATTGAGTTTCCTTGGCAATTGGAGAAGGAATATAAATAACTCTACCGACACCCTTAGCCTCTTCAACCCAAGTATCCAACCCCTGGGGTACTTTTTTCTCCTTTAGAGTCCAACCTATGGAGTGCTTCCTTTAATCTATTTCTACCCAACATCACTACTGACCAACCCCATTATGAGGTTGTCTAGCTCGACTCCCTTCCCTCGAACTCTTTGCATACAATATACAGAGAATTTTTTTAAATCAATGTGATTCTTGGACAATGACCATTTGCCGTGCGGCCCACCATGTGGATGGTTTGGATCATTTAACCACGCAGTCATGTCAGCTCCACTTGGTGGTGCCAGTGTGAAAGATGAACTCGTGACTTTACAAATTGATTGACCTTTAGTTCTCAAGTGAGGTCATAGACTCATAGTATTCAGAGCCCTGAATGCAGATTGCCATTTCAGCCTTTCAAGGGTATCTTTGTAATGTGTATTTGACTGTAAGTTTGTTCCAGGGTGGTGCATTTATGAAATGTCAGTGCTAAAAAAATAAAATAAAATAAAATTGATGGAATTTTCTAAGAATGGGTCAAGGGCACTTGTAAACCATACAAGGTTGTAGAGTTGCTACTTGGAATATTTCAATAATCAGCTGTTGCACATGTTAGTATGTGAAGTTGATGTATGCATTTGCAAACCATCAAGGGATGTTTGGTATTGTAAATGGGTTCCAAACCTGTTTCTTCGAGTTTTGAAGCACGTCCATTGGCACCCCTCTCGTAAAATCAATATGAAACAGGAATGTCATAAGTTCTTCAAATTTAATAAATTCGAGCATTATCATTTCATTTTCATTTTGAGAGGATAGTGTGCTAGATGTAAACTTGGTTGATGAGTTGTTGCCTAATTGGCCCACATTTTTCTGTAACTGAACTGGTAGGAACCTTGAGTTCCTTGCTCTAAACTGCACCAAGTTGTTCTTGGGTGGAAAATCTTGCTAGGTTCTAGTATTGTGTATATTTTTTGTTGCTATTTCTTGGTGCTTTTCACATTTAATGAAGGGAAGTAGGGATAACTTTGTGGAGTCGCACCGTGCAAAACTTAAGGCAATCTCACCCAAAGGTTGTCTAGAAACATCTCATCACCAGACCATGTTTCCAATCACAAGAAACTCACAAGTTAGCGAATTGTCAGTCGGACTCCTACTTAAAGTGAAGAACCCAAGGCTAAAAGCCTATTTGGTCCAAATGAGTAACCTTTTGTGAATTGTCTTATCTTGCAATAAAAGAGAGATACTAAAGGAAAGCAAAATAACAGAGTAAAAATCTCATAAGACTCCCTATATATCATTGTATAAGCTATATATACTGTATACACAATCTTATGGTATGTATACGCTGCAGGCCCCACAGTCCAATTGGGCCATAAATTGTGGCCTGATTTGGCAATGTGTTCCCTGCTGACCCAGTGTGGAGGATTGAATGGTCTTACATCAGTTTGGGTGACAGCAAATGGGTTATGAGTAGAAGTTCCTCTGTGTTTCTTGTATTCTGTAGTATATCTGTTTTTGGTCTCTTGATTCATATTTAAGCATGAAATCGCTGCTAGCGTGTAACTAAGGTCAGGGATCTTATGAATCGCGTTATCTGTTCACAGGAAAGTAACAAAGCAGAGGATGCTGATGGGGGAATTGCGCCTGGAGGCACCAGCACCACTGCTTTTTTTGCATCATCAGAAGGAACGTCTTTTTCAGCAAATTCATTCATTGAACTTAATCTTTCTCGTCCTTTACTCAGAGCTTGCGAAGCCCTGGGATATCATAAACCAACACCAATCCAGGTTTCTGATTTTTCATCTTGTTTTTCATACTTGTTTCATTGTTTTACTGTTGGTTTAATTTTATTAACTTTTAATGAATGTAAAATATATGATCACATGGATAATTGAAATTGACTTTCCAAATTGCAGCAATGGTTAAATAAAGTTGATTGTGCTAGTATATATTCTCAGCTTCATTTCTTTAGAGGGCCACCTTGGTGGGCATGGCCTTAACCAATGGTTTGATAGCAAGCCATTGTTTTCCATTTCCCAAATGGAAATAGTAATATTTTATAAAACCATTTGACTTTCCTCTTATATACAAACCATCATTTGGTTATCATTATTAAAATCTATTGAAAAATTGCATTGTAGAAGGTACTTTTTATTGCACGCCTCTCATTTCATGTTCTGTTTTTAACTTTTCCCGTTTGGTGTATATCATGTCTTTTGGGTATTGGAGTAAATGGTAGTTGTTAACGCATGAGGATGTGGGCTATCCCACCGTACGATCTACCTAGCTTTTATCTCTTGTATATTTAGTATTTAGGATGGTTTGGAATATGAACATTACTAGCGAGGGTATTTTGTACTTTTTAGAACATTATTAGAAAGATGCTGGATCAAAGAAATGGTTGACTCCTATGTGCAGCCTAGTAATGTGTTTAAAGTTGTAACTGTATGCTGGTAACATGATCTGGAGTTGTGTTGTTGAGGTATATTATACTAAACCATCAGCTTAGAGTGATGTATGTATATGGAGTAGTAATATATCATAGACCAGAAGGAACCCATTAATATTGCCTTGCCGCACCTCCTCAACCACATCAGTGGAATCAGACTAGGAGGAACCTGCAAATTCGAGAGAAGATCTTCCTTCCTCGGGTGGTCGTAGCTTTGAGGACATGGTTAGGGACAAGTGGTGAAGAAAGGAGAGGTGAAAGGGGTTTCTTGTGAAGGGAAAGGGAAAGAAAGGATGGTCGAAGAAGAACCGGAGCTGCAGAACGAGGACAGGTGGACCTCGTTGTCTAGGAAGACGGCCGGAACTAATCGAAACAAAAGGGTCGATCATTGCGGGATTATCCGACACTCTTAGCGTTTTCAATCATTGTGGGAGAGTCATGGATTTTGCGATTCCTAAGGACATGAAGATGGACCTCTAGGTTTTGCCTTTGTCTGCATGTAGATGATGGAGGAGCTGGACAGTGCTGTAGCTGCGTTTCTTGGTAAAGCCTTCAAAGGTAGGGAGCTTATTGTGTAGAAAGCTCACTATGGGCTGGAGTCTAGGGTTGACGTAAGAGGTTATCAAGGTGAAGCAACTCAGGGCAGAGATTAGGCATAAAATAAAGGGAGGGAAAGTGAAATCATAAGATCATGAGAGCAAAGATTCTAAAGATGAGAGGAGGAGAAAATTGGGGGTAAAAAGGGTGAGAAGAAAAAAGAGTTAAGGGGTAAAGGTAAGGAAATCTGGGTAGCCAAATCCTTCGTCGAAGGGTGGTTGGGAAGGAGTTTGGGAAGATCGGAGAGAGGAAGGATCCACGGACTATGGAGGATAATTAAGAGGGGATCGTCTGGGCTTGAAGTAAGAGGAGGAAGGGGTTCCGGTGGTGAAGATCAATCCGGAAATTCTCAAGAGAACCCAACCACAATTGTAGAACTCCCTGATTGTTATTGCCAGAGAGGGAGCTTTGCTGAAGGAGATCGAGACTTGGTTCAAGTCTTGTTGTGAGTTACATGAAGCAAGGTTTTTCATATCATTTTCGGCAGATGTATCACACCTTTAGGATACGAAAATATACTGTTATCGCATGGGAAATATCGAGTGTATCACGTAATGTATTGTTGTTTTTGGGAAACATGGGAAAACATTGGGATTGGTCGAATTTTTTAACGAAACTTTAGAGATTGTTAAAAAAGACATCAATACACACTTAGAAATAAAAGCATCATAAAAAAGTGCACATGATAGGTTTCCTTTGTATAGGATCTTAATTTATGTGTTGCCTGACTAAAGTGATGCAATTATATTCAAAGTGATGCAAGTATATTCAAAGTTAATTCATATAAATTATAAATGTAAGAAGACATGTATAGAAACACAAGTAATACATTCAAAAGAAAAAGAAGTAGAAAAATAGAAATATACTTGTGAATGATGTGTGTGGTTGTGGCTCATACCCACAGCTGTGTGGTGGCTCCAAAATAATTTTTATCTCGATGGGGCCGGGCATACTATTGCGTCTTCACAAACTGACAATACTGTTCCCAAGTCATATTAGAATGATACAATGAGGATACTCTCTGATACAACACCGATACTTATCCTCTCTAAACTAGACCGATATGCCCATTCGTGGGTATTGCGTAATCCTCACAATATGTGGCTGATGTGGATTTGGAGCTGGATATGGGGTGAGTATATATGAAGCTTTTGAATAGCCATATTGTGAATATTCTTGCCTGTATGCGAAGGTGTACTCTTGTCCGTAGTTGAAAAACTGGCCGTAATTGCTGTAGTCACACAAATCCACTAGGTCCATAGTCACCATATGATTCATATCAATACCGCGCCTGTGGCATAGAAGTGGAGTTATTCTATTTATGATAATCATCAATGTCGATGGACCCCATACTCTGTGTTAAGAGATCCTCCTCAAACCAATTAGTTGTTGGGTCTGCTTCTTCTTCCTAAGAACACGATGAGCGAATGCCTTATTTTGGATGATGCGGGGCTGCGGTTCCTATGGACGAGAACCATGGTCTTTGTCCTGGGTGTTGTGGTCATAATCACTCCCTAGTGAACGGGCTAAGAGGCATCTGAGTTTAACTCCCAACCTGGGTCTGACTTTGACTCAGAGGCTGAGTCTCACTCTCGCCACCACCATCCCCGTCATTACCGTCGTCATCACTATTGTCATCATCTAATGCAGGATGGATAGTCTAACTTAGGATGGTGTACTGAAGCTAAATAACAGATTAATTAAAGCAATCAAACACAAAATAAACTACTCCATCACAAAGTTAAAGAATCTAAGTAACAAAACTTGTTCTAGTTCAAAGCCGTAGACAATCCCACAATGTAGATCTAACAAAATATGAATCAATTAGGATCTATGTAAGGTAGAACTTCCATCTAGCACAAGGATTCACTTGGTTTTAGGGTTTTGGCTAAACTAGGTTTAAGTTTAGGGTTTTTTAGATTTTGGGAATTAGGAATTAGGGTTTTAGGTTTTAGGAATTAGGGTTTTAGGTTTTAGGAATTGACGGTTTAGGTTTATGGATTGGGGATTTAGGGTTTTAGGAATTAGGATTTTGGGTAACTAGGGTTTTGGGGTTTGGAGTAATGGTTAAGAGGAAGAGAGAAACGAGGGAGATGGAGCGAGAGGGTCAAGGAACAAGGGGGCCGTCCGTACGGATAGCTGTACACGTGTGCCTGTATGACTGTACAGGCACAGGCTCAGGTCGGGGTAGGTTTGGGTTGGGGTTGGATGGGTTACGACTTGTTTGGGTTGAGGTTTAAATGGATTAGGGTTTGATTGGGGTGTGGTTTTTAGGAAGACAAAAGGAAAATAAAGAAAAGAGACCTATTTTGGGTTTAACATGGAGGAGTAGGTAAATCTGGTAAGGTTGTAGGTAAATCTGGTAAGGTTGTATGGAGGTTGCTCATTTTGGCGATATTTTGGACATTGAGGGGTGCTAGGAATGGGCGTTGTTTTAGGAATGAGTGTATGGGGGTGGAGGGTGTCATTTGTAAAGTGGAAAGTTCAGTGACTAGTTGGTTCTCGCTTCTTCCATTGTCTGGTGGAAGCCTTCCTTTTTGATTGGGCTGGTTGCTCGGTGTTGTATTCTTTGTCTGCTTCGGCGGCTTAATAAATTGCTGTTACCTTAAAAAAAATAAAATAAAGAAGAAAGAGAAATAGAGAGAGATTGAGGGAAGTAGAGAGAAAGAAAAGAAAAAAGGGAGATAATACCTTGAAGAAGAAGAGAATAAGAGAGATAGATAAGTGGAATCACTCCACGGCTTCACACCATCTCCATTCACAGGAGGTTTTCTTGTTGCTAAAAAAGCAAAAGAGAGAAATTTCATTCAATGCATAATATCCTCTAGGCTTCACACGCCCACCCCTTTATAGACTAATTGGGGTGCTTTTACAAAAACACGCTTATTACTTTAAAATATCCAAAATACCCCCTAACTCAACTAAAACATAAAACAACCCACAAAATAAATAAACTAAGAAAATCACTGAACTAATGTCCCATGTTGTCCACGACCAAGATGACCCAATGATCAACATGGGCCAACGGGCTGAATGATCCAACGTGTGAAATCCAACGGTTCGATGAAAGCGTCCACTCAATCCAACAGTTTAGATGTGTTCAATAAGCTCTTATATGTAACTCACATGCATCTTCCTAGTGTGGGGTCTTCAAAGATGCATAAACATGCATTGGGGTCTTCCAGGTGTTTACGTACTTGATCCGGGCCCCATATAATGATCATCTAACCATAGAGATGTTGGAACTGGGGCCAAAGCTCTCCTCTTCCTTTGGTATACTTTGAATAGTGCTCGGATGTCCTCCTCCTCATCATTATCACTAGACTCGCCACCTTTGTCTCTCTTAGTATCAGATAGGGTGTGGCCATCACTTGTCCTATGTGACAACGACTGTTGCGGGCTGCTTTCCTCATTCTTCATTAATGGGTCGAAGGCTTTGGAGGGAGATTTAGCCTTCTCTACATAAGCGTCAACGTTAATGCTCTGTGAAACTACCTCCTTTGCTACATGCAACACTGGTTGGCCATTCGCTCGATCTAGGCCATCACTCTTAAAGTGGGTCCTCTGTATCATCATCAACATATGCATGTTGACCGATTGTCATCAAGTTCAATGGGTCCTATGCTTTTTCTTCTTCCTTCATCATGTAGCAGGCTAGCAGCTTCTCTTGTAGCTTCATGTTGTAATGGTAGTAGACTAACTTTTGAAGCCTCTCATAACTTTATCTGTTTCGCTTGTTGTTGTGAATTAGAGAGGTGCTCCAATTTCTTTTACACGGTGATAAGGACACCATCTGTGCGAGCACACAGATAGCTAGTCGTTGTAATGTCTTGTAGTTGCTCCCATACATGGCCACCATTCGCTTGTGAAATTGATCATTTACTCTTAGTTCCACATGTAGTATTAAAACATCAAAACCAACTTTTAATTTTAGTAGATAACTAATGCAACGACTCACATGGCATCATCGTCTTCCTCAATCTCGCAGCCTCATACCCAAACCTACCATTTGCATCAGGGAAGGCAACAATCTGTTTATGATGTTTAATATTAATTGTGAGTATAAAGTGTTGGAGGAATTTAGACGAGCTAAGTGCGTAACACGTTTACCTCATTGTTGAAATTGGCTTTCCTCGGAGAGTTTGGGAATAGCTTCTTATATACTTCATGCAGTGCCTTCTTCAAGCTATTATCCTCGGTGTGTCTATGGCTATAGTGATACTTGGGATTTAGGAAGTATGCTGAAACCCAACATGGAGCACATATTTACATATTAATATAAGAAAAGAACCATACATACTATGCAAAGAACTGGTTAAGTATTGAAACACATGGAAAATTATATATAACTCATGTAACTACTTATTAGCCTTATGAAGTGGGTTCGCAAGAGCCCTTTCCTTGAGGTTGTCAATTATTTCATGCACCCATTTATATGAGTTAGGGGCTTTAGCCTTGATGACATCTTTCATTAACCAATGGACTCATACAAGGAACCCATTGATGGATGTCTTGTCATCCATCTACACTCGGTCCTAGAAGGAGCTGCTTAAAACAAACTCCTCGATCATCCATGCTACTCTCTTGCTACTGATTCCAATTGGAATGCTCCCCAGAGCTGAAGAGCTCACTCAATCCCTGCTATGTTTTAAGTGGCTGTCTAAGGCGACGAAATTTGTGGTGAACCGTGTTGCCCAAGGCCACACTATATCCCCACCACTCCTCTCCTGCTTCTCGGCTAGTAGTTAGGTGTGGTTGTAGATGAATTTGGTGATCGCCCGATCATCATTAATCGCACTCTTCATTAAAGGCCTATCCCTCATCGCCCTGAGCATGAGATCTATGCAATGGGCTGGGCACGGGGTCCAATACAAATTGTACTTCGTTAAGTCCTTCCCTGCCTTTACAAATGTGCTCCTATTGTCTGTGATGAACTGCACATTGTTCTTCTTTTCAGCTTCTTTCATGACATCGTGCATCAACCCATAGATGTAATTCGATTTATAATCTCATTATTAACGTCTATGGAATTTAAGAATATGATCCTCCCCTTACATCAGACTATGAAATTCCACAGGTCAAAGTGACGCCATATGTCTTCCATGATAGCCTTAACTCATTAACATATCGCTCCATGTCAGTGACATCATCATCTAAATATTTTTGCATAATCTTACGTGGTGTAGGTGGTATTACACTCCCCTACACCGCACTTCAACAATTATGTTTTTGAAGTGCGGGCTCACCGATGCATTCATTGGGATGCGATCATAAAAAAGAGATGAACTTACCCTTTTCTTCACATACCATCCACTAAATATTTCCTTCATTCTCTTCTGCTTTCCTCCCTCTTTATATATCACTGGATCTGAAGGTACATTCGGCACCCTCATGCTACTACTACACCCCAGCCCCATAACCCTCCCCTCCTACTACCCCTTGCTCCACTCTCTTGATTACTACTGATGCAGGACAATTAACCACTTGCTCTAAAAGCTCGAACCGATAGAGCATGACGAATCAAGCCCTTAGCCTAGGCCCCACATCCCATGGGTTAGGACCTCGACCGAACCCCCCTCGTGGGCCCCCCTTCACATGAGCCACCCACCTCACACGAGCCACTTGCTTCACACGGGTCGCCCACCCCGAGTGTGCCCCTACATCCCACATGCCACCTCACTCGAGCCCGGTGTGAAAATGCCCCTGCATTAACTACCCCTCCCTTCACTCCCTCCATTAGCCTCTCATGCAGATCCCTCAAAAGTAGGCATATTCAGTTCTCACTGCCTCTCTTGATCTTTATCTCACACATTTTGTAATGACTCCTCAACACCGCATTTATACTCAAGATCATCCTCCTCGTCCGCCTCCACTACATCCTCAAGGCTTCCGCTGACCGCTTTGACCACTCTAACTCCTCACTAATCTTCCTCTCACGCACAACAAGTTCATTTCTATTCTTTAGTCGTGCTCTCTCACCTCCCTTGGAACTTTTAGGCAATTGACAACAGTTCGATGCCCTCTCGCTAAGTGTTCCTTCAAGTGGGTCACGCTTCCACTCTTCTATAGATGGCCACAATAATTGCATTGGGACTCGAATCGATTATCGGGAAGAGGGATTCCGTACCGCCATCTAATATCAAGCTGTCTCCCTTTTCGTTATGACATTTTTTTCTTGCAAAACAACATTAAGTAAAAGATCATGTTAACATATTCAATGTACTACATCTATAAATATTAAGGGTAATTAACCGCAAAATTTTTTGAAGGATAATTAACCCCCAATCAAATTGGATTTTTTTTTTTTTTTCTTTTTTGGGAAAAAAAATCATTTTTATTATTTTTAAATTAATAAATTAATTACTTTTCCAATAAATCCCCAAACCACCATAAATTTGTAGATCAACCTCCAATATGTTCAGTTTCAACTTTTCATAGTTTAATTTGAATTTAATTGGGTGGAAATTTGGCCAAAATTTCCCAAATCCCCAAATTAGAGCGTATTTGATGATGTTTTCATCAAACACTCCTAAAGACTAAAATGGGGGTCAATTCACCGCTGATTGAAATGGATTTTCTAATTTTTTGAAAAACTATTTTTTTTTTTTTCCCGAAAAATCCCCAAACCACCAATAGTTTGTAGATCAAGTAACCAACATGTTTGATTTCATATTTGTATACTTAGATTGCAACTGATTAGGGTAAATTTTGAAAATTTCCCAATTTCCCCCAATTCAATGTATTTTCCTCAAATCCCTAAATTAGAGTGTATTTGATGATGTTTTCATCAAATACTCATAAACACACTCAAATGGGGGCCAATTCATCATTGACCGAAGTGAATTTGTTGAAAAAAAATTATACTTTTATTATAAAATTATTCTTTCCCAAAAATCCTCCAAACCACCAACAATCTGTAGATCAAGTGACATACATGTTTGATTTCATGTTGGATACTCAGATTGCAACCGATTTGGGAAAAAAAATTGGAGAAAATTTGAATATTCCCCAATTTCCCCCAAACCGATTATCCAAGGAAGAGGTGGGAAGATTGGTAGAGGTGTTTGGGTGTGGTGCGAATCATTTCCTTCGTAGTATCTTGGTCTTCCTTTTTTGCATCGACAAATCAACGAAACATCTTTGTGACAAGGTGATTGAAAGAGTCAAATGGAAGCTATCAAGATGGAAGAGCCGACATCTGTGCTTGGGTAGGAGATTGACATTATAAAACGCATCATTATGTAACCTGCCGATTGACATTTCAATTGTCCTAAGTTCGTTTGTACAGGTTGGATAGTTTGAGACGGGATTTTTTGTGGCAAGGTTCCAATGAAACTCACAAGTTCCACCTATTGAAATCGGAAGAAAGAAGCCACTTTTGTGTGTGTGTTGGGGGGTGATTAGGTGAGAATCCGCTTTAGTTGGAATTCCCAAAGCTTGCTCGTATTTCCCCCTAAAAAATATATTCTTGTGGCTCGATGCTTCTCTATCTGTGGTGAAGTCATGGTTTGGTCCCCCCCTTTGTCGTAGGAATTTATTAGATGAGGAAGCAGCCAATTTTATAAATCTTCTGGATTGTCTTCATTGTTGTTCCCCATCTTTGAGGAAAAGGGACATGATGGAGTAGAATAGAGAAAAGTTGGGTCATTTCTCAGTTGGATTGTTCTATAAGCTGTTGAGGGGAGTTACGATGGCAGAGAATCGTGGTTTCACATCCTTTACTTGGAATTAACCCCCCCCCCCCCCCCCCCCCCTAAAAAAAAAAAAGAAAAAAAAAGAAAAAAAAAAAGGTGTTGGTATTTGTATGGCTTGTAGGGAGAAAAAGGGTGCTTATAGTTGACAACTTGCAAAGAAGGTCAAAGGACTTGAATATGTTATTAATTTAAGTGAGAGAAATAAAAGTAGTTGTAAATGATGAAACACAATCTATTTCATGCTTATGCAGTTCTTGCACTCCATGGTGGATTCTAGATCACTCCTTCAACTCATTTTCTAACTAGGTCTTTGACCGTGTTTGGTACTTGGGTTGTTTTACTACTTGAATTTGGGTGCATCGAAGTAAACTTTGCAAAATAGGATTGAGTTCAGAAACTTGCTTGGTGTTTCCATCTGTGTGGTTGTCAGAGGGTATTTTGCAATTACAGTATTTGAATGTATCCTATTGAAATTTGCAAAATAGAGTTGTGTTCAAGATTTGCTTTCATTTTCCATCCATATGTGGTTGGCAATATAAAAGTTTTTTTCCCCTCGTGATTGCCATCCCGCAATTATGCATTACTTTCTTTATTCTCATGTAAGAAGTATTTCTTTTTTGACTTATTTTGCTTTTGAACCATGGGATCCAGGTTGATGCATAATTCTCTTCTAATAACAAAGCTATTTATAAACACTGATCTTGCTTAAACCCACACTTCTCTCTCCACACATACCTCTTCACTTGGCACGTCTGTGGGACGTTTAAGCTGTGTATCCGCAAGACCCACTCTGTAGGTGACATGGATCCAGAGTTACGGTGGTTCACTCATTAGCAGTGTTCGAAATATCAGTATCGCGTTATGTATCGTACCCAGTGTTCGAAATATCGGCATCACACCCTTGGGATACAGATACGTATCAATTATCACACGGTATATATCGTTTGTATTGCATAATTTATCGCACTTTTTGGGAAACATGGGGAAACATTGGAAAAATGGTTGAATTTTTTAATGAAACTTTAGGGATCGTTAAAAAAGCCCTTAATACACACTTTTAAAACATAACATCTTTAAAAAAAATGCACATAATAAATTTCCTTTGTATAGGGTCTTAAGCTATGCGTTGTTTAACTGAACTAATGCAACTAGACCCACATAGAGTTGCGCGGTGGCTTGTAATCATCGTGTTCCTAGTCTTAGTATCCCTATTTAACCCAAAAATGATTCACATCCAATGTTCAATAGGACCACACCACAAGAAACAATTGAATTGAATGTCTACCGTTGAAAATCATTATCCCCACTGTTTCCAGTGGTATGATCCACTTGATCTTTGGACATGCTTCAATTTTGGGATCAACCCCTTCAATTATATGAAAAAAACGTATGGACGGCGTGGATAGACCACATACATTTTAGGTGGGCCCAACCGAGTTTACTCGGTATGATAAGAGCGTACCGAGCAACTCAGTATGCGAACCGATTTCGCTGGGATGGTAGGTGGGGTCCACCTTGATGCTTGTAAGTAATCCACTCCGTCCATCCGTTTTATGATATCATTTTATGACATATGCCAGAAAATAAGGTGGATCCACACATCAAGTGGGCCATACGAGAGGGAAATATGGGGAAAGAGTTGTTTACCGTTGAAACCTTCGTAGGCTCCACCTTGATGTTTATATGCCATCGAACCTGTTTATAAGGTCATTCCCACTGGGATGAAGTGAAAACACTGTCCACTTTGCCTCATGTAGGAATCTCAAGTGAGGCCCACTTAAAAATATTTTAGTGGTGGTGATTGAATCCCCACTGTTTCCTCTAGTGCGGCCCACTTGAGTTTTGAATTCGCCTAGTCACATGTCCTAAAATGATCTCAGAAAATGAATGGATGGAGTGGATTTCTTACAACATCAAGGTGGACCCCACCTACAATCCCAGCGGTGCCCGGATGGTTTTAAAAGGAAGCGGATTGGCTGGTGTACCACACACCAGCTATATAGCTGCTGTAGGTACGTGTCGTGTGAAGATGAGCACTGACACTCCTCGAGCTCCGAGTTATACGAACGGTTCAAAGGAGATCAAAGTTACATGGGCCCCACAGTGATGTATTTATTATATCTACACCGTTCATCTATTTTTAGAGATCATTTTAGAGCATTATCCAAAAACTGAATTATATCCAAAGATCAAATGGACCACACCACAAATAGCAGCGGAGATAATGATTTTCACCGTTAAAAAAATCTCCACTTCTTTTTGCAGTGTGGTCTACTTGATAGTTAGATCTGTCTTATTTTTCGTCTCAAGCCTTAAGACGAGCTCGCCTAATTGATGAACAGTTTGGATATAACACATACCTCATGATGAGACCCACAGAACTTGCTGACATCAATACAGCAACTATATAGCTGGTGTGAGGTAACCGCTTCCGTTTTAAAAGGGAAAGTGGATTGCGTACTGAGTAACTCAATACCCTAAGTGTACTGAGTAAACTCTTTGGGACCCACCATCATTCATTACTTTTATCCAATCCGTTCATCCATTTTACCAGATAATTTTAGTGCTTAAACACAAAAATAAAGCATATCAAAATCTCAAGTGGACAACACCAATGGAAACAGTGTGATTTGAACGTTTACCGTTGAAAAGTTCTTGGGGGCCACAAAAGTTTTCTATCAAGCTGATATTTGATTTTTCCCTTCATCCATGTATTTTTGATACCATGAACGGGTTGGATGACAAATAAACATCACCGTATCCCTCAGAATGGTTTCAATGGTGGAAATAAATACTTGCTCTATTTCCTGTGGTATGGTCCACTTGAGTTGTTAATATGCTTCAATTTTGGGCTCAACACCTAAAATGATCTTTACAAACGGATGGATGGCATGGATAAATCACATGCATTCAAGGTGGGTCCCACAGAGTTTACCGAGTACGATTAATGCTTACTAAGTAACTCAGTACGATATCCGATTTCTTTAAAAGGGGTTTAATCCGATTTTGGGAGGGATTCTGAAACTCCTAGCCCCAAAATCACGCGCCTAAATAACGATTTCTACCCAAATCGCCTCAAATCGGCCAAAACCACGCCCAAATCTTGGAAAATATCCAATTTTTGGGGCTATCTTCTACAAGATTCACTCACCTTCAAGGCTCAAGCTGCAACGATCTGATTTTTGGAGAGCTTCTGATCACAACCCACCAGCTTCCGATCATAGCCCACCAACTTTCGATCACTGCCCACATCTTTATAGGTACGAAATTGAAAGATTGTTTCGAATGATGAATCTACCAATATCCCGCCACTTTTATCGGCGAAATTGGTAGGTGGCTACAGTAGCCCCGTGCATGAGTAGGTGGCTACAACGCTAAAAGTTCTAATATCGTCAATATCACATGATATTTTGTGATGTCGTGAGATATCGACCGATATTCATTGATATTTGGACAATATCGAGCATATTCCTATTTCTTTGTTTTTTTTTTAAAAATTTTTTTATGTCTCTCCACTCGGTTTCGTATCGCTAGAGTGCGATACTGATAATATCGGCCGATATTTCGGCCGATAATATCGATATTACGAACACTAATTGTACCCTTGGGATACGGATATGTATTGGTTTTCGCATGGGATATGTCGGTTATATCACATAATGTATCATTGTTGTTGGAAACATGGGGAAACATTGGGAAATTAGTAGAATTTTTCAATGAAACTTCAGTGATTGGTAAAAAAGACATACACACTTAAAAATCAAAACATTACAAAAAACAAGTGTACATAATATGTTTTCTTTGTATGGGGTCCTAATCTATGCTCCGTCTAACTGAATTGATGCAAGTATATTCAAAGTCTATTAATATAATTTATATATGTAAAAAGACTTGTGGAAATACAAGCAATACATTCAAAAGCGAAAGAAGAATCACTAGATCAGGTTGCATACATGTTTGGACACAGATGCAACCGATTTACAAGACATAAGGAAATTTTGATTTTGATTTTTTTTTTTTTCGATTTTCCGCAACTCGGCCCATCTCCTCCAAATCTCAAAATCGAAGCTTCCAATCCATGATTTTTCATGCAAAACATGAAAAATAATAGATTTGTAACAATTTGACATTAATTTAACATGATTTACAGAAAAAAAAAGGATTGAAAATTGAAAGTGCTCACCGGATCGAACAAGTGGGATATATCCCACTACTTGTGCGTTTCATATCGCACAGGTGGGATACAAGATATATCAGCCGATATCGTTGATATTTAAAACACTGCTCATTAGACAGACCACAAGCATATGTCGAATGAGGTCTGTCGGTAATTTCTTTTAAACCTTCATTTTTTTAGATGTGTGGCCCACTTTCGGGCCTGATCATGTGCACAGTGGGGCCCACCTGATGCAGGTCTTAGATGTTCCACGTACATGCCAGGTTTGCACAGTGGTGATGTGTGGAGGGGTGCATTTAAACATTTATACTCTTTATAGGGAGTTAGCCTTCTGGATATTTTCTTACCTTCTGATCATGGGATTATATCTTTGTTTCCTGCAGGCAGCATGCATTCCCTTAGCATTAACTGGACGTGATATCTGTGGCAGTGCGATAACTGGTTCTGGAAAGGTACATGCACAGCACCATACTTTTATTGAGTGGTGTTGCTTGTTTCGGTGGAAATATTAGTGTCTTAAATTTTGGGGTTTTCCATCATACAGACAGCTGCCTTCACATTACCTGTGCTGGAGAGGTTACTGTTCCGTCCAAAGCGTATACATGCGATCAGGGTGCTAGTTCTTACACCAACCAGGGAATTGGCTGTACAGTAAGTTTTGTTTTTATTTTTTCTACCCTTCTTATGCTTTACTTTCTTATATACATGCGCTATACCTTTGTTGTGCTACCGCATTGTATTTGAGATGCTTCCAGTATCAGTGAACACGGCATTTAGAATCTGAAAACTTACTTTTCTGTTAGTTTCTTTTGATTGTCCATCGACTACATTGTCCATACAGTATGCTACAACTAATTATTGTTCAAACTGCTGCCAATTCTTGTTTTCAGCTTTATGTTTTGTATTTTCTAGCATAATATCTTAGAAACATTTTTTTAAATCTGGAATCAAGTTCAAAATTTGGTGGCTGTTTTGATTAAGGACGAATGCTGATTTCTATGGATTTCATATCCAAAAGGTTTTGACTCCTAATTAGGGGTGAATGCTGACTTCTTTGGATTTCTTAACCAAAAGGTTTTGAATCCTAAAGAGTCAGGCATTTTGGTTTCAGCCAAAATATCCCCTGATGAAGTGGAAACATGCAAAAGATGCTCTTATCCAAATCATTTTGATTTCTCTCATGCACGAAATGATACCTATTTCATTTGGCCCATCTGGCATGCAAGCAGGCACACAAGGATGTATACCGTACTTGCAACTGTTCACCAAAAGGTTTTTTCTTGGGGAGCTAAACGGGGTTTGAGGCCAGGGGATCTGCTATCGCCAATTTTTTGGTGGTTGTGGCTGAATCCTTGACTGAGTGGATAAATATGGAATGGAATTAGAGGGTTTTAAGTGAGTCAGTGGACCTCAAAATATCTCACCTGTAGATCGCGGACGATACTTTGATCCTTTGTGGTGCAAGTTCTCAGCAGGCAGCTAATCCGAAGTGCATATTGAGATGCTTCAAGGCTATCTCAACTCAAAAGATTAACTTTTCAAAAAGTGATTTCTGAAGTGTCAATATGGAACACAAGCAGAATTGGCGAATGTGCTGGGGTGTAATTGTGTGTGGGGAACCTGTCAGAACGCCTTGGGGGCTTGTGATTGAAAGGTGTTGTAAATCATGTAGAAAAGGGAGAAAAAGAGGAGAGATGTGAGAAATAAAGAGGACAACACCCTCTCACCCCCCCCCCCCCCCCCCCCCCCCCCCCCAAATCTCTATATTATATTAAGTTAGGGCTCCACTAAAAGACGTAAAATGGCAAGCATACCCCTCTCACTTAAAGTTATTAAATACAGTAGTTCATGGGCCAAAAAATTAAACCCAAACATATGTTTAGGCCCAGAAACAAAGCCCAAGCATACAAGAACCAAGAATGGTTCACACGGCCATGCAGGTGACACATGCAAACCCCAAAAGGGCCATCTACACTCTCCCTCAAGCTAGAGCACATATATCATGGATGCCCAATTTGACAAAGAATCAATCTAGATGCGCACGACTTCAAGACTTTGTAAACATGTTCACCACTTGATCTTATGACTTGACGAATGGCATCTATATATTTTTACCAGCAACCTTCTCTCTGATGAAGTGAGTCTACTTCAACGTGCTTAGTTCATTCATGGTAGATTGAATTGTTTGCAATGTGAGTTGCAGCTTGATTATTATAGTATAATTTTATATGATTATCAACCATGAAACTGAGCTTGCACATTAATGTCTCAGCCAAACGAGTTCACATTTTGTATGGGCTATTGCTCTGTATTTTGCCTCTGTGGTTGACCGTGCCACTATTTTCTTTTCGCTTTTCCATGCAACTAAATTGCCTCTAACAAAGGTACTATAACCTGTGGTAGGCCACCTCTTAGAAGGGGAGCCAACCCAATATGCATTTGAATACTCTTTCTACTTGGAGACAATCCATTCTGTTTGTAAAGAATACCACAGCCACATGCTCCCTTTTAATATTTGAGGATGCGAAGTACATGCTCCATATGGGAAGCACGGGGAGTCTGCGTGAATTGATTAACTACACTGACTGCATAAGTGCAAGACCCTTCTCCATGGACGAAGTTATGTCTGGCATGATAAGGAGAGCAATAGTACCTTCTTCGAATTGTAATGATTGTGATTCCTTTGAGAAGTATGGAGCATGTTCAAAGAATGCAACATCAACTGACCCATAACATCTACAAGTAACTAGATTATAACATTTGTAATCCCGCTGAGTACAAGAATAACAGAAGAAAACCCACTTCACAACTTTTGGTTCAAATTTGTCAAAACATGGTCAAACTGATACACAACACACACAATCGAATACCTTAGGAGGAATTGAAAATTTTGATGTTGAGGATATATAGCGGAAAAAGGAGAGTTTCCACTTAAGACTGATGAAGGCATCCGATTTATCAAACAACATGCAGTTAAAACTGCATCACTCCAATGTTTTTTTCAAAACCTTCATATCTAACAACAATGCCTTAGTTACCTCAAGCAAATGATGATTTTTACGCTCTACTACTCCATTCTGTTGTGGTGTGTGAGCACATGAAATTTGGTGAATGATGCCATAGGATAGGAGATAGGAGTTAAAGTTAGGGGTGTCAACGGGCCGAGTTCAGGCCAGGTTGGGCCAACCTTTGTCCAAGCCAGGTCTGCAATATTCTACATAGGCCCGAACTCGGCTTGGGCCTGTAATTGGCCAAAAAAATCCGGCCCGAGCCTAGCTCGACATGTTTACACTGGGACTGAGCCCGAGCCCTTTCCATTGTGGAGAGAGAGAGAGAGAGAGAGAGAGAGAGAGAGAGAGAGAGAGAGAGAGAGAGAGAGAGAGAGAGAGAGAGAGAGAGAGAGAGAGAGAGAGAGAGATGGGTTTCTGAGGAAAGGATTTGAAGAGAGAGAGATGGGTTTTTGAGGAAAGGATTTGAAGAGAGAGAGATGGGTTTTTGAGGAGAAGATTTGCCGAGAAGAGCTAGGTTTTTGAGGAGAAGATTTGAGAGAAGCGCGAGAGCGGAGAGAGAGAGAGAGAGAGAGAGAGAGAGAGAGAGAGAGAGAGAGAGAGAGAGAGGGTTTCTGAGGAAGGATTTGAAGAGAGAGAGAGATGGGTTTTTGAGAAGAAGATTTGAGAGAGATGGGTTTTTTGAGGAGAAGATTGAAGATAAAGAGATAGGTTTTTGAGGAGAAGATTTGAGAGAGAGAGAGAGAGAGAGAGAGAGAGAGAGAGAGAGAGAGAGAGAGAGAGAGAGAGAGAGAGAGAGAGAGCTAGTTGCTAATGGGGGACTATTCATATTTCATAATCTTCTAAGCCTAATGGGCGGGCCGGGTTAACGGGCTATTATACTTGGCTCGAGCCCTGCCCATTTAAAAAATGGGCTTCAGATTTAGGCTCGATCCCGACCTCGACCCATCGACAACCCTACTTAAAGTCATGTGATACATATTCCCTAGCATTGTGTCACCTCAGAATACACACGTTAGCATTAAACTAAGTTTGTAGTTGCATATGAAATTCCTTAAAACAAGTGAACATCTCAGAATGATCCTTGATCAAATATAATTATGTCATTCTAGTGCAATCATTCATAAAGATAATATAATTTAAGATTAGACAAATTATAAACATGCACTAGAACCAAACATCAGAATGCATCAAATAAAACAATTTATCACTTTATCCTCACGAGGGAGGAATGACACACTATGATGCTTGCTTAACTCACAAGCTTCACACTCTAGCCTAGACACATAAGACAACAAGGGAGACTCTTTATACTAGTTAAGGAAGAATGACCAACCGTGGAATGCCACTGATGAGGAGAGACTTTAGCCTGCAATGCAGTTCAACCCCATATATTCTATTGTCGAGGTACTAAAGCTCATTTACTTCATGTCCTCCACCAACCTTCCTCCCTGTCTTTAGATCCTGAAATTCACAACATGCAGGATTCAATTTGATAGAACAATTTAAAGATTTGGTTAGTTTACTTACCAACAATAAAACTCATTTACTTCATGTTCTCCACCAGCCATCCTCCCTGCCTTTAGATCTTGAAATTCACAATAGGAGGGATACAATTTGACATAACAATTTAAAGATTTGGTTAGTTTACTTAGACAAAACTTAGGAATGTACAATACTGATGATAATGAAAGAGTTGAAGTAGGATGAACGGTACCACCCTAGATGCACGGGTTGAAGTGCCATTAACTAATGTTATGGAAGAAATAGGTGAAGATTGGACTAACAGAGACAGCACCTTGTGCTTACCATTCGGCAGCCTCCTTACTAGCAGCCTGGCAGGGATATAAGCTTGGTAAAGTGCAAACAAGAATATGGAGAATGGCTATTATTGCAATTTGGTGGGCTGTCTGGAAGGAAAGGAATGATAGATGTTTCAATGACGCTCAGTCTACAGCTAAAGACGTGGGATCCTTTGCCAAAAAGTTGATGTTTGATTGGGTGTTTAATGTTTTGGGTCTTAAAGACTATGATCTTGTTTTTTTAGGTGCTTAGTTGGCTGTCTGGCTGCTATCTCAGCAGTCCTATTTGTATGCTTTCTTTTCGTTTTAATATATTTTCTTTGTTACTTTAAAAAAAAAAAAAAAACCCTTGTGCTTACCATTCATGTGATCAAAAGCACCAGAATCAATAACCCAAGGAAGATACTTAAAAGTAGTGAAATAAGCTATCCACGACTGGGCAAAAGTCGTTGTAGAGGATGAGGAATGAGTGGAGTGATCTTTTATAAGCTTGGCATAATCTTCTTTAGACATATTAATTGTGTCACCTGAGGTACTTGGCTCAGTATGTGTGGAGGTAGACTTCGAGAAATAACCCTTAGAACCATCATCTGATGAGTGAACTTGATTTTCTCAGGCTAGTCTTCCAACAAGATTCTAACATGTGTCAATTGTATGATTAGTGAGGTCTCAATGTGTACATTATCGATTATCACGATTGGGGCAATGCCCACCGCTAAAGTCTGTGCCATGACCACCTCGTGTACTCTTGCCTCCGACGCGACCTCCCCCATAATTTTTACCACCACACCATCTGCTATGACCATGGCCACCTCGGCTCCCCCCATCTCGTCTCCTAGACATATAAATAAATGCAAATTGATCAGATGAGGATGAACATTGCAAATTCATACTTCTTGTATGTTGAACTCTGGTGAATGCCTCTATGACGAGTGAAATTTCACCACCTCCAAGGCTTTGAGCTCTTACAGGCTCAAACTTAGAGCGAAGGTGCAAGAGGAATTTAACCACATGAAATTCCTCTTTGCCATCACAAAGTCTCATAATCTGTCGACAAAGGCAAATATACATTTAGCTCTTCCCATATGCCTCACAAGTTAAGAGTAGTACTCTCCCACACTCTTATCTCTCTGTTGGAAGGAGAAACCATTCCGGAGTAATTCATAAATACGGGTCAAGTTCTTCTCACATGAATGCATTTAATTCAAGTTTTCACAGACTTCTTGTGCACTTTTGTAGAAGATAACTGTTGCACTAATATGCGGTTCCATACTATTCTACAATGACACCCTAATCTGAGAATCTTCAGTCGCCCAATCTTCATACTCTGTTGAAGTTTCTGTTGGTTTGGGAGAGGTTAAGTACTTAAAATTTGTCTTTCTCGAAAAAAAAAGACTTCTACAGATGTGGCCCCACTGTAGGTCATAAGTTCCAAGTTTCATTATTGTGATTTGCAGAGTCAACTCAGATAGAGACATGATATTATTTTTTGTCTCACTCTTGGCATCCATATTTTGTAAAATAAGAAACTTAAACAAACAAAGGGAAGAGCTTTCAACTTAATCTTACCACAAACAAACTTCTAGGATGATATGTATCCGTGAACACGATCAATTAGAACTTTTATTTTCTTTATGGCTTTCATTTGTGCACTTGATCTTCAATCGTGGCCATGAAAAAAACTTCACACACAACTATATATTCAAATCTGACCTTTTCCTTCAAATTGGACCGTAAATCCAACTCTTGATGATTGATGGTCTACTTTAACCTATCACAGTGGTAGAATATAACACAGGACCTTACACGCCTTCATAGAACATGACTACACAACCCATGAAGTGGTACAACAAAGGGTGGATTTAACTTAGATTAGCCCCAAACATGTTAGAGTTTCATCACAAGAGGAAGAAAGAAGAGAAGAAAGAAGAAGAAGGAGAGAAACAAGATATCGGTTAATCACACTCTGATACCATGATGTAAATGAGAGAGAGGAGATGTGAGAATCAAAGAGGAAAAGTAGAGTGGATAGCGATAGCCTCCCATGCTCCCTTCTCTATATTATATTGAGTTAGGGCTCCACCCAAATGTAAAATGACAAGCATACCCTTCTCACTTAAAGTTATTACAATATAATAGCCCATGGGCCTAAAACTAAACTTAAATACATGTTTAGGCCCAGAAATAAAACCCAAGAATATGAGAACCAAGAATGGTTCACATGGCCATACAAATGACACGTGTCGATCCTAGAAAGGCCATCAACAAAAGGGTTCAGTGTAAATTATTGGCTTAGAAAGGGAAACATATTTTCTTTTAAAAGTGACATAATTTATTAAGAGACAATGAGAGAAAACCGACCACATCAGCCAATACAACATGACTCTCTCGTCACTCCAACCACCAACAAACCAATGTGATACAAACATCCATAAAAAGAGGAACAACGAAAGCAATGGGAACCCAAAGCCTTGGGTTTATGCCGATCTACTTTACACTATTGTTCCAATGTCTCATGGCCGTAATCAATTAACCGGAGAGATTGCAGGAGGAGTTATTCTTGCAAGGATTGGAGGAAAGTTGAAAATACTATTTTCTAGAATGGAAAGGGGTCTGCAAACTGACTATTAAAGGGGGGTAAGGATAAAATTGCTTAAGATAATGAACTAAGCAACTTAGTGTACTGTAACGGTACCGGTGGGGACCCTTACTGATGGGTATTTGTGGGTGTAACGGTCGCCACCAATACCATTACGCATGATGGCCGTTACAGGGGGTGTAACGGATGTTATGCCCCTCTAACGATCACATTTTTTATTTTTTGTAAAAAAATATGGAAAAAATTTCTAATATTAGCATGAATGCAAAACTAATAACGGGGCACTTAATTATTTACATTTTGTAAACCAAAAATACATTTTATGTATATTTTTCTTGACATTCACTATTCATCTGAAAATCAGCCAAAAGTAAAAAAGTTGAAAAAAGGAATAAATGACTAATTTAAGTTTTGAATTTGTACATCCTTTTATCCTACATCTATTCCAACCATTTTCAATCAAAATATTAAATAAAAAAACTTTTTTTTTTTCGGAATTTATCTTGATAGTCACTATTCATAAAAAATAAGCTGATAATAAAAAAATACAAAATGGGGTTTTAATGGCTAATCTAGGGCATGAATTTGTACATGCATTTATCCTACATGTAGTCCAACCATTTACAATCAATAGTAGGAAAAAAAAACACTTTTGGGAGAGTTTTCTTGACAATCCCTGTTCATCTGAGTGTGATGAGGAGGCCATTAATGTGATCCCTTTTAGTAGAATTCATGGGCCAGCCCTTGACCTGAAGAGTGATACCCCTGTAGTTCCATAGAGTGTATATCGTAGATCCATTATCACAATGAAGAATGACAAATAGTTTGGAAAGGTATTTTCATTTCATTCTCCAAAAGTAAGAGAGGTTTCATGTCTGCTGTCATTCTGCCTTTGGGATCAAGAATTTAATCTGCAACCTGGAACGTCGAAGTCCGCGAAAAGAGGATTAGAGGCATGAATATCAGCAAGATCGAAGGAGAATAATGTCTTCTGATGAACAGCTTCCATAATCACCTGCAGCTAAATGTACTTGGGGTGGGATTTCCCATAGAGAACTTCAAGGAATTACACATGATAACAGAGAGCAGCCGGTTCCTATAGTGGTGAAAAAAATCAGATCTTGTGCTACCTTTTGGGCAATCGCCCTTAAGGAATTCATGGGGTACTGTAATATAGGTATATGGAGGGAACTGGGTAGAATGTCTTCGTAATATTCCCGCAGACAATTGCCTCACACTGTTGTGTTGTCTTCTTTGGGCTTTCAATAAAATTGCTCTAATCAAGAAAAAGAGAAAAAAAAAAGAAGAAAAAAAAAGACTTTTGATTTCTCTTTGGAGTTCCTTCACAGAGTTAATTAGGTAGTCTTGTAAATCATTTATATTTTTGCAAAATGTTTCCTTTTCTAATAAAACTTTGTATCAGTGCAACTAATTCAAGAGGATCTTTGACAGGGTTCATAGCATGATTGAGAAACTTGCACAATTTACTGATATCAGATGTTGCCTTGTGGTTGGTGGGCTTTCAACCAAGGTATATATATGCAGTTTTTTTTTTAATTAAATCCTGTTTGAGTTAATATATTGAAAGCACATCTTGATGGCCAATTATTGTTGTTTAAGGGCATCCTAATATGTAGTGTTAATTGGGTGATATTATCGATATTGCACCTCAGCGATATGAACCCCTAGGAAGTACTTTACTTTTTGGTGTCGGCGATATATCAATGATATACGCATTGTATCAATGATATTGCTGATACAATGCGATATATTGGGATGTATCAACGATACGATAGGGGGGTTTCGTTGAGAGAGAGAGAGAGAGAGAGAGAGAGAGAGAGAGAGAGAGAGAGAGAGAGAGAGAGAGAGCTCTGCGATTCTTCTCCTCCATCTGATTCTCATTCTCCTCCTCTTCCTCCCCCCTCCCTCTGCTTCGTCTCTCTCTCTCTCTCTCTCTCTCTCTCTCTCTCTCTCTCTCTCCTCTCTCAGTTTCATTTCTCCCTCTTCCTCCCCTCCCTCTAGTACATCTCTCTCTCTCATGATGTCCTACGGCTGCAACCTGCAACTAATATTTTGAAAATGAAAAGGCTGCCATGGCCGTGTGTCCAGCCTTTTATCATGTTTTTAAAAGGTGGGCCCCACCGAGATGTTTATGCGAAATCCACACCGACCACTAGGTGCATCACCGTGTTAGGCCCAGGCCGATGAGGACATTACATCATGTACACCCTTACGTACATATCAGAGGAGACGGGCCGTGCCGATTTCCCTATGGCTAGGCGAGTACCCGTGATCGTGTTGAAGACCCCATGTGCATGTGCGAGCATCTGGAAGACCTCACATTGGGAAGATGCACATGGGTTGCTTTATGGAGTGATCCAGACCGTTGGATCGGAGGGACGCGGCGATCGGGCCATTGGATCGCATGGATCACATGATCGGGACATTGATCGTTGATCGTCCACATCAGTTTTATACTTTATCATATTTTAGGATTTAGTTTTTGATTATTATATATTTGGACACATTATGAGTGTTTTAGTTGATTTTATTTAGACTAAGGTTATTTTCGTTAAAGTTCATAAGACAAAAATTTTTGTAATTTATGAAACTTCTTGGATCTATAAAAAGAGGGGGGGCGTGTGACCTCTCTTCCATTGAAAATTCGTAATAAAAAAGAGAAAAGCTATTGCTTTCTTTTCCTATTTTCATGTGATTTGAAGATACTTCCATGCGATTTAGAAGGAAGATAGGTGCGATGCTAATCTTCATCAACGGAGGTGCGAAGTCTCCATCTATCCCCACACCATCCTCTCTTTTCTTCCACATTCGGGTATTTTCTTCAGATTCTTAATTCTCCCATCCCAAATCTTCGTCTCCTCCCAAACCCAACTTTTCCATACCCATCCACAATCCAAACCCTAACCGACCTAAACCCATCATTCCACGCCACACATGTGGCCGTACCCACCTGCCCCTTTTGGTTTCCCGCCATCATTATATCAAAACCCCCTTCTTCCATCCTCGAAATCTTAACCCTTACCCTAAATTTCCTACTTTCCCAAATTACCAAAATCCTAATTTTCACCCCAAGTTGTATTAAGTTTCCTATTTTGAAATAGACTATATCCTATGCTAATTGGATGTTCCTACATCCATTAGATCCTAGTTTCTTTTGATTTTCATAATATTTGTGATGATTATAGCAATGTTTGTGGTTTTATTTATTTATTTATTAAATATCTTAATTCGGCTATTTGATCTCACATGTTACTTAGTTCATGCATTGGTCCTGCATCACATGCCCCAA
The DNA here is from genome assembly GCA_021015155.1 of Magnolia officinalis. NCBI lineage: Eukaryota > Viridiplantae > Streptophyta > Magnoliopsida > Magnoliales > Magnoliaceae > Magnolia > Magnolia officinalis. Next base: position 81,368,944 of record JAJHSJ010000006.1, read on the forward strand.
AAATCAGGCCAATTCATTAATCAGGTAGACTACACGATTGGAAGTAGTATATAGGGCAACACTCACGCTTAAAACTATTTCTCTTGGTATGGCCCACTTGAATCACATTTGGCCTTGATTTTTGGGCCCCATGCCTAAATTGTATTGTGACATCTAATGGTAGGATGGGATTTCATATAATCATCATAGTGGGCCTTGTAAAAATCAAGGGTGGATGCCTCTCTAAACTATTTCCTTTGGTGTGGCCCACTTGAATCACAAGTCATCCTGATTTTTTGACCTTAGTCCTAAATGAGATTACACATGATCGGAGTGGATTTCATGTATTGCATCATGGTGGGCCCATAAAAAATCAAGGGTGGGTGTCCCTCGTTTCAAAGGCATATTTTTAAAAAATTGATGGACACACCCTTGATTTTTCATGGGGCCCACCTTGATGTATATGTGAGATCCACTCCAACCATTAGATGTGCAATCCCACGTTAGGCCTAGGTCCAAAAGATCAAGCTGACTCGTGACTCAGGTGGGCCACATCAAGGGAAACGGTTTGGAGAGTGTGTTGCCCTGTACACTGTTTAGTGTTTACAATTGCGTGGTCCACTTGAATCATGGATAGGGCTAATTTTTGGGCCTTGGGCCTAACATGGGGTGATGCACCTAGTAGCTGGGGTGGATTTTGCATAAACATCACAGACGGCCCACCTGAGCTGACGAGATTCTCTTAGATACTGTACACGTGTCATATATCATCTCAAATTAAAACCAATTAAATTGTGGAACCCATTGTCCCTAAGTCACCATAAAAAGGATCCTTACCTTTGATTTACGGACACTTGTTTGTTAAACAAGACTGTTGGATTTTTTTTTTTTTTTTGTTTTCATTCTTTACTGTCCGCTAAGGGAGTGTTTGTTTTTTTCATTTCCTTCGCAAATACATGCAAGTAGTTAATTATTAGCTTTTACCTCCGTTTGACAAAAACAAAGTATTTCTTCCTTGAAAAGCCATTTGAAAAGGATCGACTTAAATTCATGAGCCCCACTGTGATGCCTGTGACATATCCATGCCGTCCATCCATTTTACCAGAACATTTTAGGGCATTAGCCCAAAAAATGAGGCAGATTCGAAGCTCAAGTGGCCCACACCATAGGAAATCATCGTTGTAAAAGGTTTTTAATGGTAAGCGTTCAACCCATTGTTTCGTGTGGTGTGGTCCACTTGAGCTTTGGATCTGCCTCAATTTTGGGCTCATTCCCTAAAATTAGCTTGCAAAATGGATGGACAGTGTGGATAAGCCACATATCATAGTGGACCCCGCATGAAATTTGCACCCTTGATTTTAGTATCCAAAAAGCAAGCCGTCATTGTCAACATAGAAAAAAGTGCAGGAATTATATTAGTAATTAGTCATTTACCCATTTACATGCATTTCCATGGGGGAATTGAAAAACAAACACCCCCTAAATGTCCACCAATGTCATTTGGACAAGGAAATAAACCTAAATTTTTGGTCATGAGACATAATTTGGACAATTTAATTTCAATTACTCGTACGCCATGTGTGTAATTAAAAAAAAATGGTTGTGTTTTCGTACATTTCTTCTATGATTTATGAAATATATGAATTGATTTTGAATATAGTTGCATCAGTTTGTCAAACAACACATGGTTTAAGACCCTATACAAAGGAAACTTATTATGTGCTCTTGTGATTTTTATTTATTTATAATTTTTATTTCCAAGTGTGAAATGATGTCTTTTTTTAACATCCCCTTAAGCTTCATTGAAAACTTTGACCAATTTCCCAATGTTTCCCAAAAATAGTGAAGCATTACGCGACACATCCAATAGACCGATATGGAAACATTGCTGATATGTTCTTGTAGGTACTAATTGGTAATTACACCTCCCTTTACCTTTCATTTTGACCTAAATTGCAACACAGCTAGGCTATTTTGCATTTTTTCTGGCGTTCTTGAATTTTGGATGGTTTGAAGTGTTAGATATATTTGAATGACTTCTAGGAGATGTAAATAGTGGAAGGTATCTTTTATTTTTTATTTTTTAATGCAGCTCATCACCTTTGTTTATAACATTCTAGAATCTCCAAAACTATCCTGGTGAATGTAAATATGTGTACGAAATTTGTTGTCTAATTGGATGTTAAATTCTCTAGTTTCTCTTGCTTCACAGTCAATTTCCTGCAGCTGTTTTGCTTGGGAGATGCCCTCGCTCTCATTCTTTATTTCTTACAACTTTATGCTGTTTCTTTCTTTCGTTCTTTCTTTGTTTTGTTTTTTGTTTTTTGAATTTTTTTTCAAAGGTAACTTTATGCTCTTTGTTTCTATTAGAATTATGAAACTGATATCATGTTTGGTTCAGATGCAAGAGGCAGCCTTAAGATCCATGCCGGATATTGTTGTGGCCACTCCAGGGAGGATGATAGATCATTTACGCAATTCTCAGTCAGTGGGGTTAGAAGATCTTGCAGTTTTAATCCTTGATGAGGCAGACCGCCTTCTAGAACTTGGTTTTAGTGCTGAAATAAATGAGATGGTATTTCTTGACACTTGTTTATTTCATCTATTTAAGATAAGATTGCAGATGTATTTTTGATCTCCATGCATGCTTGGAAGTCCTTTCTTCTTGACTTCTTGTTGGGTTTTATGTTTGTAATATCTTTCAGATATCTGGATTTCAGCTACACTTTTCTCTTTTTTGCTGAAAGAATTGGGAGAGTTGTTTGCAATACAAGTTGTGCCAGTATTTACTGAGCTCTATAGGTTAATTGAACTGGAGGTTCAATAAAAACTTATAGTTCCTACATCCCACACACTTTTAAAAAAATAAAAATAAAAAAATTTAATTCACATGCAATTAGAGTTGTTTGATTCTTATCTTTTCTTTTGCATCTTGTAACACTTTGCAGATCTATTTCTGATGCAGGCATTCTTTTTTGGAGTCCCTCTTTTTTTTTTTTTTTTTAGAGATTCCCATTATCTCCCAAATAAGCTGAGTTATATAAATACCCTTTCATATGCAAGCTAGAAAAGGAGGAAGTCTTTTGATGTTGTGTTTTGACTAGTATAATTAGTTAAACTATGATTTGATTTGTGTTTTGATTAGTGTGATTAGTACATCTGGAGATCCAGTAGCACGATGTTTCATCAGTGGAAATGATGGCTTTTGACGGAGCGCGTGTATAATTCTTTTTTTTTTTTTCCTTTTCAAAATGGTTGTTTGAAATGTTGCTACTAGGGTGGTAGGGGTAATTAGAGATGAGGCAGGCCTGTTAAGAGCTTTTTTTTTGGGGCTGTACAGGAATAGTAATGCTATCCAAGTGCAATTGATCATCATTGAAGTATTTGGGGTCGGCTACACGAATCTTGTTCCACCATTCTAACTAATTGGAAACAATGACCATATCTCTAGTTAAACCATAAGCAAGGTGTTCCATAATGGTAACGGTGGCCGTAATGGCCACTGCCGTCACCGTTACGATACGGGCCGTAATAGCCGTTACGACATTTTTTATTTTTATTTTTGAAAAACCCTATTACAGGCTGTTACATGCAGTTTTTCCTATAACGGCCGTTACGGCCCCGTAACGCATAATAGTTATGACCGTTATGTAACCGTTTTTGTATACCTTGACCATAAATCATCAAATCTTTTCTTACAACCTCCACCCGTGTCCTTTTGGGCTTTCCTCCTGCCCTTTTAGGGACTTGAACCAACTCACTCTTGTTGCACGTGGCAAAGCCATATAAGTCTACTTCCCTCATTTTATTACCTATTGGCACCACTCTAAATTCCCACGAATGTGTTCATTTCTTATTCTATCTTTCCTCATCTCGCTACTCATCCATCTTGACATTCTCATTTCAGCTGCACTCATCCTATGAGCATGTTGTTCCTTAACTGTTCAACATTCTGTCCTGTAAAGCATGGCTGGTCTTATAGCTATCCTATAAAATCCCCCCTTAAGTTTGATTGGTATGCTGTGATCATGTAAAATTCCAGAGGCACATCTCCACTTCATCCACCCACCTCTTAATTCTTATGAGCAACATCCTTTGGAACCTCTCTGCTCCCAAGATTTATTGACCCAAGATAGAAAAAATCATCATTTTGGGGTACTTTTAGGTGAACATTCTTAGCAATTCCTTGTTTCCACTCCTGTTGTTACTAAAATTGCATTCCATATAAAACCTTTAGATTCTAAAGCATTCCTCCATTGTTCTTGCTTTGCGTTTACCCCCTCGCTCATTCTTGTCAATCAAAACTATGTCATCTACATAAAACACATACCACAAATATGTTCCTGTAAATGCTTTGTTAGTACACCCATAACCAATGCAAAAAGATACAGGCCCATTGCCAATCCCTGGTGTAAGCCTAGGGTAATTTAAAACTCACTTGTCTCTCCACTGGTGGTCCGCACATTTGTTACCTCCCCCTCTTACATATCCTCAATTATGTTAATATATCCTCTTCGAGACCTCCTCTCTTTCCCAACACCCATCAAATTGGTTCTCTAAGGACCCTATCACATGCTTTTTCTAAGTTAATAAAGACCTTGTGGAGATCCTTCCTCTCCCTGTATTTTCTGTCAGGTAAGTAGGAAAAGAGCCTCAATGGTTGACTTTTCTGGCATAAATCCGAACTGATTTATTGATTCATTTGTCTCATGCCTTGATATTTGCTCAATCACTCACAAAGTTTCATAGTATGACTCATAAGTTTAATCCCATGATAGTTAGTGGTGTCCTTTATTCTTTCAACTACCACGGTACTTCTCCATTCGTCTAGCATTTTCTTCGATCTAACAATGTTGTTGAACAACTTCTTTCAAGAACCTTGACAATCCAAGTGCATTCGAAAACCATAAGCGTCAAGATGTTTTTGGCTCTTTCAATGGCCCTCTAATTCTGGAGGGAGATTCAAAGACCGTTTCTTGGGCAGACAGTTCAAAACCTGTGGTGTGAAAGTGTGCCTTTACCATAAATGGATTTAAGGCATTAACTGTTTGTAAGTAGGCTCTTCCAGGTGTCTAAAGATGCTAATTCTATTCTCTTGCAAAGGTCTCAAGGCCTGCCCTCTTCTAGGAACTCCCATTCACTCCCATCCATTGTCTTTATAGACAAGAGCTCCTTTCTTCTTAATAAAATCTGTTGCTGCTTAACTCAGAAATAGCTGTTTCGGAATGTGAGTCCTTGATGTTTACATATTTTGCGTAAACATTGTCTTGGGTTGATTTCTGATTTTGTATCATAGATTGGGCTGATTGTGGTATTTTTCATTTTTTATATGTATTTTCTGTTGCAGCTTTAGTCTTTATTTCTTATTAATGTAAGTTGAGAACATTTGCAAGCTAATCTAATACTTGGCCTTTAGATAAGAGTTTTTGTTGGGATTTTTCGAAAGACGGAAGTGTGACGGTTCTCAAAAATCCAATTTTAGATGACTAGGATCTACTTCCCATCTAGATGAAATCAAATTTTCAGGAGATACGAATCAATGGTTAAGATCATACCTGTCATTGTTTCTTCTAATTGTGTAGATACTCAATGTCGATCCTTCAACGTAGAAGGTCTCTCCTTGATCTATCTTTAAAAAGGATTGACTTGAATGCCTTCTCGCAGCCTCACTATATGGCTATTGATGTGAGAAACAATGTGAGATGTCCACTAGGTGGACTGTACGAGAGATGGAGGAAGAGAGTGAGACATCTCTCTCTCTCTCTCTCTCTCTCTCTCTCTCTCTCTCTCTCTCTCAAGCTTGATTGGGGGGGGGGTGGGTTTCAAAGTCTTTTCTGAGCAATCCCCGACGGGGATAAGATCTATTAATAGGAACTTGGGGTTTTTAGAGAGTTCCACCATATGGTGGGGATACTTTTGCTATTGCCCTACATCATAAAAAAAATCTGTGTTCCTGCCTATTCTTGTACCCAAATTGACCCAAATCTGTCTGTGTGGTGTTTGTAATCGGCCCAAAATCCCATGTAAGTAGAAGAGGACCACCTAAAGATCCAACCATCAACTATCTGTCAAGTTTAACCAAAACACTCCCAACGTTGAAATCAAAAGATCTAATGGTTGAAAATGTCCAAAGGCCTTTCGAAAATATTTGAGAGTGCTGGCCAGCTATAAAACACTTGAGGGATGGTCTGATGGCAGGATCACAATTAACTCTCGGAAGACTAGTGGATCCCATGTTGATGCATGTAAGGTTTCAACTGCATCCTAGCGTGTGAACCCAACAACACTATGTTGGCCACCAATTTGATCTAAAAAAGTCTGTCAAGGCCCACTATACTAGTACCATGAAGTCCTTCCATGACTCTAGGGCTTAAGGTAGCATGCGATCAAATTATTCTAATCCAAGCATGATGGGCCTCTCAGTTAGGACTAGGAGACATGCGATCCTCCAATGCTAATTTCCAATCGAGTCTTCACAACCACTTGTAAACTAGTGAACATTCACACTCCCATGTGGTGAAGGGTACAAGAAACAAGATGCTCGATGGTGGAGATCCATACCAGCTTGGAGTTGGTTTCTCGTCCTGATCCTGGATTGCCCAAACCCGATGGAGTGGTTATGTAATTTAGGGTATTCAAGAACCATGATGCCACAACCCTCTCTTAGCCATGCAAGCGGTTGTGTCTAGTTCATCCTTTTTCCCCATGGACCTGGAGAGAGATTCCATAAGGGAATCCCTATAACCTACTAAACATGCAATGCATGAGTTCCACACACAATTAATAGTGAAAATAAAACACATTCCATTTAACCTAAGTGATCATGAATAAACAAGTTCTCCAGGGCACACACATCTAACAATTTTGAGGTTCATACTCGAAGGGCCGTTTGAAGTACACCGAAACCATGTTTTTGGTGTATATGGGGTGGGACATTTTTGATAAAAAAGGGATGGTGTTTGTACATAAACTAATATGCCCATCCACATTAGGTAGGCTATTGCTTTATGTTGTTTCCATCCAAAATTAATATTTCTGTCCATGAAACGGGTGGTGTGAATTTGAGCACAAAACTCCCATGTAACTATATTCTCAAGGCCCTAACATGTTAAACAAACTAAACAAAGAAAAAAACACACGTGATCTATATAGAAAGGACTAGTGTTCGAAATATCGGTATCACATTATGTATTGCACCCTTGGGATACAGATATGTATTGGTTATCGCATGGGATATATTGATTATATTGCGTGATGTATCGTTGTTGTCGAAGACATGGGGGAACATTGGGAAATTGGTAGAATTTTTCAATGAAACTTTAGTAATTGTTAAAAAAGACACCAATACACACTTATACATCAAAACATTAGAAAAACAAGTGCACATAATAGGTTTTCTTTGTATGGGGTCCTAATCTATGCGTTGTCTAACTGAATTGATGCAAGTATATTCAAAGTCTATTCATATAATTTATAAATATAAGAAGACGTGTGGAAACACAAGTAATACATTAAAAAACAAAAGAATAATCACTAGATCAGGTTACATGTTTGATTTTATGTTTGGATGCAAAGATTGCAACCGATTTGCGAGAAATTGATTTTTTTTTTTTTCAATTTTCCGCAACTTGGCCCGTCTCCTCCAAATCTCAAAATTGAAGCTCCCAATCCATGATTTTTCATGCAAAACATGCAAAATCATGGATTTGTAACAATTTGACACTAATTTAACATGATTTATGGAAAAAATGATCGAAAATCGAAAATGTTCACCGGATCGAACATGTGGGATATATCGCACTACTTGTGTGTTTCGTATTGCACATGTGGGATTAGAGCTGTACACGAGCCAAGCCGAGCCGAGTATCGCCCTACTCGTACTTGGCTCTACTCGGCCAACGAGCATAGACTCCCTGCTCGTACTCTACTCGCCCGAGTATGAGTAGAAAACGAGTCGAGTCGAGTCCAAGTTTTCGAGGCGAGTTCGAGTACGAGTAGAAATCAATTTCCAACATATATTAACATATTAACAATTTCTAACATATATTAGCAATATTAATATATGATATTGATATCAATTTCCAAAAAATAAAATAAAATAAAATAAATGAAGTAATCAACACCACACAATATTCTAAAAAACAAATAATAAATCAATTTCTTACAATTTATAAAAATAAAAAATAAAAAATCAACCCCACACATTACAGGGCGAGCTGGGCAGGAACGACCAGCAGCTGCGTGCAGGGCAGGGCGATGACGGGCGAGTGGCAGCCTGGCAGGGACGAGTTGCGGCACTGGACAAGTGGCAGGGACGAGCTCCGTCACCGGACAGGCCGTAGGGACGAGCGGCAGGGTCTAGCACCGCCGGATAGGGGAAAGGGATGAGTGAGAGAGAGAGATGGAAGAAGAGGGACGGCCGGACGGGCGCTGAGAGAGAGAGAGAGAGAGAGAGAGAGAGAGAGAGAGAGGATTTTTTTAAGGAAAGGGGGTTTTCGAACGGGCGCTGTTTAAAAACGACTGGAAAGTAATTTTTTTTTTTTTTTTTTTTTTTTTTTTGGGGGGGGGGGTTATATATAGTGTACACGAGTCGAGTACCGAGTCGAGCACATGAGTCGAGTACCTCTCAACTCATACTCTACTCGTAATCTAAATGAGTCTTAGAAACCCGCTCGTACTCGGCTCAAACTCACACGAGTTGAGTATCGATTCGAGTATTCCGAGTCGAGTCGAGCGAGTACCCGAGCTTAGTCTGCTCGTGTACAGCTCTATGTGGGATATAAGATATATTGTGGGATATATCAGCTAATATCGTTGATACTTAAAACACCGGAAAGGACTAGGGCACTCTTATTAGATTAGAGCTCCTAGGTGTGCAGGATGCTACTTTGCTTATGGGATTTGGAAGGAGAGAAACCACATGATGTTTGAGGAGAATTTCGCTTCAGGTGCAAGCATGAAATTGAGTATATTGGCCATGACTTGGGCCCTAATGTGGTCCAAGTTTTGTGGCTGTTCATTATTTGGCCTCTTGTGGGATGGGGATGGGGACTAGAGATTCCAATTAGTATCAGGGGTGAAGAAATCTGTATCCTTTTTCTATTTTTTATTTTATTTTATTTTTGCATTTATTTCTCCCATGGACGGTGACGAGAGGGTCACGTCATGATTTGGTTTTAGCTCATTTCTGATTCGATGAATATTTGTCATCTTTCACAAAAAAAGAAGAAGCATTTGCTTACACATTCCACTCACAAGACTAGATGACTTGAGCCCCTTTATATAGATGGGAGTTGCAACCCATTCCTCTACATGTATCCAATGTGGGACTAAACTCACAAGACAATAGACACAAAACACGGGATAATAAAAATTGAGTCTGTACTCTCAATATAGCACACCCATACTCTTATTTTATACAAATAGATCATGCCAAAATGTGACCCTTAGCATATGTTTTCTACAATATCACTTCTATCACCACTAAAATATGCATATAAGTATTTTATTTCAGTTTTTGGCAATTTTAAACTTAGCAAGGTACTTGGACTTGTAAAGCTCGTATGGTTCTTTTGTTGCTGGCAGTAAACCAGCAACCAGTTCCTAAATCACACTAGCTGATCTATTGAAACTCACACACACACACACACACACACACAAACACACACACACACACACACACACACACATATATATATATATATATATATATATATATATATATATATATATTCAGTAAACAGAAAAGAGGACCATGTGAAACCATTGCCCCATTATGCTTGATGTGATTATTTCTATTCGGATAATGAAATCCTACGCTTCTTGATAACCATCTAAAATTGTTTAACTTTGCCCTTTTCAATATTTACATTTTATTTTGCAGATTCGCGTTTGTCCAAAACGGAGACAAACCATGCTTTTTTCAGCCACAATGACTGAAGAAGTTGACCAATTAATCAAGCTTTCTCTGAGCAGGCCCATGCGTCTTTCAGCTGATCCATCTACAAAACGGCCAGCAACATTGACTGAGGAGTAATTTCCTTTTTTACTTTCTATACACAGGGTTTTAGGTGTAATTGATATTCATGTTTGTGATAGATTTGTCTTCAAGTTGTATATCTATTAGATGAATGATTGGACTAGTTTCTTCATAATATTTTTAAGGAGTCTGCTGTTTGTTATGATTGTTGACTTTACTGTTCAAAACTCTTAGCCTTTATCCCATGATGCTCTTTAGCTTAATTGTTTACCCTCTGTAGTATTCCTGATTGTTATCTACTACAACTCAATTGTTTATAGAAGCAGGGTTGTGTAAGTCCTCATTGGCTAGAGAAAGCCTTGCCTTGTTTTCATGAAGTTTTTTGATTCTGTACCAGTTCTATTTGCAGAAGACATTCAAGCTCAGAACTGTTATAGCTTTTTAATGAATGTAGATGCTATGTGGGGTGAGGAATCTGCGACCTCTTGGAAGAAGGTTATGGGGAACTCGTTGTTGCATATGCTCATAATGTACTGTCATGGTTTACACATAGAGCTGTACACGAGCAGAGTTAGCTCGGTAGCTCGCTCGACTCGACTCGAAAAAGCTCGACTCGACTCGGATCGAAGCTGAGTTCGAACCGAGTCGAGCTGATTTTTGGAGCTCGAAACGAGTTCGAGCCGAGTTCGATCTTGCCCCAGCTCGACTCGACTCGAATACTGCTCAAACTCGGCTCGACTCGGTACAGGGTATATATACCCTTCAAAAAAAAAAAACCCTACCTTGTATGGGTGGAACTATTAAATTATGGGGGTGGAAATATCCAAAAAGAAAACCATTACAACCCAAATACCAAACACCCTTCCAGAGAAAAAAAAAAAAAAAAAAAACAGGAGCTTGATTGTTTCAAGAACCTTAGAAAAAGGCAAAAAAAAAAAAAAAAACATAAAAATCGGATCTTGATCCCTTTGTAAAATCCTTTTTAAAAAAAACCCCCAAAAAAGAAACAAAATCTAGATAACTTCTTCAAAAGTTTTTTTTTTTTTTTTTTAAAGGATCTTGGTAGCTACAGAAACCTTAAAAAAAAGAAAGAAAAGAGTCAGATCTTGCTAGGTTAAGAAACTCCAAAGGAAAACCCTAAAAACTCATAGAAAAATCACATCTCAAATCCCTTCAGAAGAAAAAACCCAAATTCCAACAGCATCAAAGACTTAAAAGAATCCAATCCCTTCAACTCAAATCACCTGATCTGAGACCCAACCCCGCTTCTCCCTCTGGCTTGCAATCTGGCGGATCTTCGAAGAGCGAAAGCGAGAGTTGCTTATGGGCAACTCGGCTCGAACTCTGCTCGAACTCGGCCGAGCCGAGCACGAGCTGTTGTTCCGAGCTCAAAGGCCGAGCCGAGCACGAGTTGCTGTTCCGAGCTCAAAGGCTGAGCCGAGCACGAGCTGCTGTTCCGAGCTCAAAGGCCGAGCCGAGCACGAGTTGCTGTTCCGAGCTCAAAGGCTGAGCCGAGCACGAGCTGAGACTCGAGCAGTCCGAGTCGAGCATGAGCTGGGCAAAGCTCGGCTCGGCTCGACTTGTGTACACCTCTATTTACACATGGCTTAAACTTGTTTTATTGAGGGCTAATGCTATCCCAGGTTTTCTCCCCAAGGAATGCGATCCTAACTTCACCATTGGAACTAAATCCCTGATCTTGGACTTTTTCCCATTGATACAATTCGGTAAATCCGAATGTTAGGGGCTTTTGAGAAAGCTATAAATGGAGGTCTGCCAAATATGCTATGACTTGTTGAAATTTTTATGATTAATAGCTACACATCTGACAATTTACACTGACTTACTGCATTTTTTTTCATTGATATTAGAGTTTCAGGCTCTTAACTGATCTTGTTATCCACACTATGACATCATCAGATTCCACTTTTATCATTCCATTGGCTTCCAACTTCAGTCCTTGGAGGTCAAGATCTTGCCACATTTATTGTTGTTGTCAGCATTGGTATCGATCACTTGTCATTAGCTTCCGTTGCTATCGTTTGTTGTGTAGGAATTTGGAAAATCTCTTCTTTTTTTTTTTCCCTCTTCACAGATTTTGTATCACTACTGATGTACTTGACTTGTCAATCACGCGGGCTCCATCCTTCGTAGCCATTTTTCAATCCTCTTGGTGGTTTCCATTGTCGGTCATCATCAATGTGTTCTCTTAATCCCCTTTTATGGAAAGGAAATGTTGCCTTTTCCAAGATTGCATTTGTGTTAAAGAAGGAATCTTGGAATATTCTTAGACACTTGTCTTTGGTTTTGTGTTTCTTTTATGTGGTTGCGAGTTATGGGAAAATGAAGTCCTCTACTAGTTTTAGCTCAATCAAAGGCTCCAACATACTTCAAGGCCAGAAACCCATTGCCTTTTCGGGATGCCTAATTCTAGACTCAGTTTAATGAGGACAAATGTTGGATGTTATTATACAAATAGTTTTTGCCAAACGGATGTCAATCATTGCTCTTCTGGTGTATACATGCTTTTAGTGGCTAGGAGTTCAATTGTTTCTCTCTCGACACCCCTAGATGTTCCGATAACAAAGGGGGGGGGGGGGGGGGGGGGGGGGAAAGGCTTGGCCATAAGGCCAACCAAGGCGACGGGGTTTAGTCCGTACACCCGGCATAAAAAGTAAAAACAAGTCTGATCTACAACGCCTGGCACAAGAACAAGTCCGGTGTCCATAACACCCGATACAATTAAACTAAATCAAACCATGTTGGAAACTAAATCAAACTCGAAATTGGTCTTTGCAACCCAATCTAAAAAAATTGGAGCCCACTGAGTTGAAGATAAAAGAAAATCTATCTCCTTTGTTTTTAAATCCCCCCCCCCCCCCCCCCCCCCCCCCCCCCCCCCCCCCCCAATTAAGGAAAAAAAACGACCAACCCAGATCACATAATCAGGAAAAGACCCAGATGGAAGGACGACAAAAACCACATAAGAGGAATCCTTGAAAAATCAACTACCTGTTTATTTTCATTGTCAGAAAGAATAGATTTGTTGGTGACAAGATCTAAGACAATGATTTTGCGCATCTAGCAGGTATAACAAGCGGTGGCAATGGAGGATCCGATGGTGATTCCAGATTTGTGATGGCCAAAGGCGGTGACAATGATGGTAAGAGGTGGTGGTGGCAGCAGATGGGGTCTACTGGGTTCAAGCGAGTGACTAATGGCAAGATTGCGGACAAGGAAAGGTTCCGGCTCCACAGCTGATGTTGGAGAAGAGGGGTGGTAGTGTGATCATTGCCGAAAACAACTCTGGTATGATTAGAGACCAACGACGAAGTGGGACGTGGGTGTCGGGCCTGAAGATGATGGATTCAACATCTGGGTAGATATTGTGATTTGTGATCTACCATAGAGAGCCGATGGGTGCTGAGGACAGTTTGACGTGATTGAGAAAAAGGGATTTCAGGTGGTGGTGCAGAGGTCCAATATGCGAGAAGACAGATCGATTAAGGGATCGGGTGACGGAGAGAACATGGGTTCTAGTGATTGTGAGATGAAGGGAGCATGTGCTGTTGGGTGGGATGGATATTCAGTTGCAGGTGACAGTTTGTGAATGAGAATGGCATGACTAATGCGTTTCTTGTGTCTCTGAGATCTAAAACACCAGTGAACATTCAAGCAACCACCCCATCTCCTCTAAACCGTAGCTTGTTGGACTTGATTTTCGGTAGTGACTATCACAGTTGTGGCAAAATTTATCATCTTGATGCTGTCGTTCACGGAGATGATGAGATCATATTACTGGAGATGATGATGGGTTTTGGGCATATCCAAATTTGGTAGGGTTTGCAAGATGGGGCAGCCTACAATGGTGGCGGGTGGCTCTTCAACGACAATTTCAATGTCTAACGACATACAACATAGGACTGGCTATTCTGTGGTGCGCTGGAGGTGATGAATGGTGAGGATTAGGCCTTTGATTAGCGGCTCTGAATGGTGAATCCAGGTTGGCAATGAGTCTGGTTGATGATTTTGGCTGCAGAGGAGGATGTGTAGAGATGATAGATTTGTCGCTCATGTAGGGCAAAGAGACTTGATGGGGCCTTGTGTGCGTAGTGGCAAAAAGGCTGCAAGCAGTTGAGACGAGGTTGTCGGAATCATTGGCAAATGGTTGATGGTAGATGGGATGTTGATCAATGGCCAAGATAATCTCATGCCTTTGGCACCATGTTAAAACACAAGACACTAGATTGTGGAAAGTGTAATTCGTTTATGTTATTGAGAATAATAGGAATATATAGAAGAGGTGGATGATCTGTAGAGATCTGTACAGATACACATCTTAACAAAAAAGGAAATATCCTGGTCTAGGAAGATTGCCCTAATCTACTCTATCAAAAAGGAAAATTTCCTTTTCCAAGATCTCATTTGCATTAAAGAATTAACTTGGAATATTCTTACATATTTTCTTTGGTTTTGCATCTTTTAGGTGGGCTCGAGTTATGGGAAATTGAAATCCTATACCGGCTCTTTGGTTTTATATCTTTTTGGTAGGCACTACTTATGGGGAATCGAAATCCTAATTAACTCTAACAGAAAGGAAATGTTGCCTTTTCCAAGATCGCATTTGCATTAAAGAAGGAATCTTGGAATATTCTTAGATATTGTCTTTGGTTTTGTGTCTTTAGGTGGACACGAGTTATGTGAAATTGAAATCCTATACTGGCTCTTAATCAAATGCTCCAACATGCTCCAAGGCTTGAAACCCATTGCTTTTTTGTATGCATAATTGTATGCTCAATTTTCTGAGGATGAACACTGGAGATTCTGATGCAAATTAGTTTTGTTCCTACTCATGCTTAGTGTCATAAGCTGAAATCCCTATGAGCATAAAGATTCACATACATGATTTTTCCAATACCTACACGACACAAATATTCATCCTCTTTTCATTGTGTTCAGTTTCTTTCAAATTTGAGTAGAAGTTATTTTTTCTTTTTCTTTCTTTGAGAGTCGCAAAAGTTATTTATTTCTAGCCGGTGAATCAGATTTGATCCATCAAGTTAGCATTGTGTCTACATTATTGTCACTTTTGTGAAGCATTTTAAGCGATTTTCAGTTTTGATAGCTCGAAAGTTAATATTTTCCTAAACTAGCTTAAAATGGTTGGCCCCATCATAAATATCACCGAGCGCAAAAATCAAGCCAATTCACTCATTAGGTGGGGCCACACATGTATTATGGATGAGATTGGCAGTGGTCCATTGTTTTATATGGTCTTGCCAACACGATGAGTGGATCAGTTGAATTTTTGCACCATGTGTTTGTGAGGTGATCCAACCTTTAGGGTGGGTTGAATGTCGTGCACACTTGACACATTGGCATTTAGGAGCTAGTTGGATGAGAACACTATTTTCCAAGTTGTGTGTGAGATCTCCTCCATACACACATCTACCCAATGTTTTAAGTAGTGACGATATCAGCCAATATATCCCACGATATATCTTGTATCCCACCTGTGCGATACGAAACACACAGGTAGTGCAGATATATTCCACACGTTTGATCCGGTGAGCATTTTCAATTTTGATCCCTTTTTTGTTGAAATTATGTTAAATTAGTGTCAAATGGTGACAAATACATTAGTTCTTCATGTTTTGCATGAAAAATCATGAAGTTGGAGCTTTGATTTCAATATCCATTGGTTCTTCATGTTCTCCGTGTTTTTTTTCAAAATTTTCCTTCAACTAGCTGTCAATTGAGACTAATTTCAAAGTATTTAGGGGTGTTTAATGAAATGATCATCACATGCACTCTAATTTTGAAGTATTTAGGAGTATTTAATGAAATGATCATCACATACACTCTAATTTTGAAATTCGAGTGTAGGTGGTCCGATTTTGGGAAAATTCAAAATTTTCCTAATTTCTCTCAAATTGCTTGCAGTGTTGCATTCCAAATGTGAAATCAAGCTTGTATGAGGGTTGATCTACTGATTTGTTAAGTCGTCGTCAATTTTCGGAAAACAAGAATCATTTTTAATTATAAATTATTAATTTTTTTTTTTTTTTTCAAAATTTTCCTTCAACAAGATGTCAATTGAGACTAATTTCGAAGGATTTAGGAGTGTTTAATGAAATGATCATTACATACACTAAATATTATGCATTCAATTTGAATATAGTTGCATTAGTTCAATCAGACAACGCATATAGCTTAGGTCCCTATACAAAGGAAACCTATTATGTGCAGTTCTTTTTGAAATGTTTTGATTTTAAAGTGTGTATTAAGGTCTTTTTTAACAATCCCAGAATTTCATTGAAAAATTTAACCATTTCCCCAATGTTTCCCCATGTTTTCCAAAAAGCGTGATAAATTACCCGATACAAATGATATATCCCGTGTGATAACCAATACATATCTATATCCCAAGGATGCGATACATAACATGATACCGATATTTCTAACACTCCATCTACCTATTTATATATATGTATCTATATGGGCATGCTAGCAAACTCCACTGATTGGAGTTTTGCATGCTCATTGTTGGTCCTAAGCCCACATAGAGGAGGTTATGTTAGGCTGGTAGCCGGCATCGAACTTCCCCCACAACTTTTTCTCATGAATCCCAACAATCTGGCATAGGGAGAGGAGGAAGGATCTCCACATGGTCTTTATTGACTTAGAGAAAGCATAAGATAAGGTCCCTATAGAGTTAATTTGGCAGAGGGAGAGGAGAATCGCCACATGGTCTTTATTGACTTAGAGAAAGCATATAAGATAGGGTCCCTAGAGAGTTAATTTGGTGGATGTTGGAAAAGAAATGGATCTAAAGAGGATACATTGACATGATTAAAGATACTTATTAGAGAGCGACAATAAATGAGCCGATGGAGATGGTACAGTGCATCTAAGCGATCCAGGGTTTAATCCCTGATTTGGTTACATTTCAAAAGAAAAAAAGAGAGTACCACTAATGGAGTGATAAGTGAGTTTCCAATTGTGGTTAGGAATAGGCCTGCATCTTTTTGTATTGGTCATGTATGAGTTAACGAGGTCATTTACAGTAAGAGGTGCCGTGGTGTATGTTGGTTGCAGATGACATAGTTTTGATTGACGAGACGAGGGAGGGGGTGAACACAAAGCTAAAACTATGGAGAGATGCTTTGGAATCTAAAGGTTTTTAAATTGGTTGTACTAAAATAGAGTATGACACACAATTTTAGTAACAATAGGAGTGAAAACGAGGAATTAACTAAGATTGTTGGCCAAGAAGTTACCCAAAATGACCATTTTTGATATCTTGGATTGATAATTCATGAGAGCAGAGAAGGAACCAAAGGACCATCTAGTGTCTCTCTCTTATCTCAATCCTTTTGGGTGATCTGGTTAGAACGCAATGCTTGAACTTTTGTCAATATGATGGTGGAACTGGACTAGGTGGCCCACAAGGCTAGGTGGTTTGTTGTGGAATGGACACAAGCTACCAATGTGCTTAAGGGTAGCCCAGTGGAGTTGTTTCCAGGTAGTTGGGGGCTCATCTCTTTGTATTAGCTGGATGATTCCTCATCATCCTTTTTGTATTGTTTCTCTTTCATTTTTAACTAAAATTTGAGTTGGCCTTAAAAAAAAATAAAATTCATGAGAGCAGAGAGATTGAGAATGATGTTGCTAATAGAATTCAATCTTAGTGGAAGAAGTGGAGATGGGCCTTTGGAGTTTTATGTGATAGCTATAAGATTAGCCATGCTTTATGGGACAAAAGTTGGGCAATTAAGGAACATGTTCATAGGATGGGCGTGGCCGTAATTAAGCTGTTAAGAAGGATGAGTGGCAAGATGAGGAAGGATAGAACAAGAAATGAATGTATTCTAGGGAATTTAGTAGTGCCAATAAGTAATAAAGTGAGGGAAAGTAAACTTAGATGGTTTAGCCACATGCAATGGAAACCAAGAATTACACAAGTTAGGAATGAGTTGGTTCAAGTTGATGATGCTAACCATATGATCTATGGCTCGCAAAAATTGGATGATTGTAACAAAATGGTCCACATTTAGAGGGCTTGGATCATCTGTTTGGCATGATGTTTTGAACATAGTTTACACTCAAATGTATGAATGAATGGATGTTCCGATTGGCAATTGACCGTCCCATGTGCCATTCATAAGCTTTGCGGATGTTGTTAACGTCCCAAGAATTTCAGAAAAAAGCTTGCTTTTGGTTTTGAAATATGGTAAAAAAGCCAGACTTTGACTAACGACTGTCATGGAACTCCGTCTATTGTGTTAAAAAAAGACGATCTTGCCCTCTTAAAACTTTGTTCCTTGCACAAGGTGGCACGTGGTATCCACTCTGGTGGTGGACTACGTCCTGGGGCCAATGATGATGCATTTATTTGATCCACACCGCCCATCCTTCGTTGATTATGATTTCAGGGCATACACCCAAAAATTAAAAAAGATCAAATCTCATGTGGGCCCCACAAGAGTTAACAGTGGCAATTAAATCCTACCATTAAAAAATGCTAGAGCCTACTGTAAAATTTTTTTTTGCCATCCAACCTATTGATTAGGTAACGTGGACCTAAATTAAGGGCTTATTATAATTCTTTTTTTCCATCCAACATGTTTGGCCCCCCAAGAAGTTATTAGGGGTAGGCGTTTAATCCTTCATGTTTCCTATGCTGTGGTCCACTTGAGATTTCGATCTGCCTCGTATTTGGGCCCATGCCCAAAATGACCTAACAAAATGGATGGACGGTGTGGATGCACCACATACATCATGATGGGTCTGCAACTTTTGAATCTCTAATGGTAAAGGTGGTGCTAGAGGAGCACCGCTTGGCTTTGACCCAAAACCAGCGAAATCGGATTGCTTACTAAGTAACTTAGTATGCTTTTATCATACCGAGTAAACTCTGTTGATCCCACTATGAATGTATGTGGTTTGTCCACGTTGTCCATACGTTTTTCCGGCTCATGTTAAGGGTTGAGCCCAAAATTGAAGCGTATCCAAAGCTCAACTGGACCACACAACATGGAAAACTGGGAATATTGATTTGCACTGTTAAAACCTTCCTAGGGTCCACGGTGATGTTTATTTGTCGTCCAAATTGTTCATAAGATCACATAGGCATGGATGATAGGAAAACAAAAATATCAAGTTGATCTAGAACTTCTGTGGCCCCTGAGAATTTCAACGACATAGATTCAATTCACATTGTTTCCTATGGTGTGGTCCACTTAATTTTTGGGGTCAAGCCATAAAATTATCAAGTAAAATGGATGGACGGAGTGGGTAAAATACATAAATCACGGTGGGGCCCATAGAGCTTACTCAGTACGATACGCAATCCACTTCTGGAACCAGCGGACGCGGATTTCTTGCAAAAGGGATCCGGGTTTCCTGCAAAAGCCTTTGGCACTGTGTTGGGAAGCTAGGTGGGGCCCGTCGTGATGTCTGTGAGTAATCCACCCTGTCCATCCCTTTTGAGAGCTTATTTTGTGACATGCAACCAAAAATGAGCCATATGCCGTATCCAAGACTCAAGTTGGCCACACGAGAGGGAGAACTGGGAAATGAAATGCCTATCGTTGAAACCTTCCTGGGCTACACCTTGATGGTATATGCCATCCTAATCGTTTATAAGGTCATTCCCACTGGGATGAACTGAAAACACAAAAAACTGATCTTGATACAAAACTTGTGGCAATACGAATATTTTAATGGTGGCCGTTCAATTCCCATTGTTTCCTCTCGTGTGGCCTACTTTAGTCTTGGATTTGGCTGACTTTTTGTTGCATATCTTAAAATGAACTAAAAAAACGGACAAATGGGGTGGATTTCTCACAAACATCATGGTGGGTCCCATCTAATTTCCTTGCCTAGAAACTTCTTGCCGAAGCCTTCCGCATGGAAAGAGATTGCGTGGTGTGCCACACACCATTGACCTCTGTGGTGTTGACATCATCGAGTTTTGTGGGGCCCACCATGATGTATGCGTTATATCCACATCGTTCATCCATTTTACGAGAGCATTTTAGGTCATGAGCCCAAAAATGAGACATCAAAATCATAAGTGGACCAAACCACAAAGTAGTGGGTACAATGATTCCTACCGTCGAAACCTTCTTAGGGCTCACCATGATGTTTATTTGTCATCCAACCTGTTCATGAGGTCACACAAACCTGGATGAAGGGAGGAAATAAATATCAGATTGATCCAAAACTTCTATGGTCCCAAGAACTTTTCAATGGTAGACGTTTAATCCCCAATGCTTTCTTTGGTATGGTCCATTTGAGCTTTGGATCTACCTCATTCTTGGGTCCATTCCCTAAAATGCTCTCATAAAATGGATGGACAACTTGGATATAACACATACATCATGGTAGGTCCCACAAAACTTGGTGACGTCAACACACCCTGGAGGTTGTAGGTGTGTGGCACAACATGCAATCCGTTGCCATCCGCAACCAGCGATGTGGGTGGGACCAGTGTTCGAATTATCTCCGATATTATCTTTATCTCCAGCTCAATGATACCGATAACACTGGTAGTGATACCGATAACGCTGGTAGTATCAGAAATTCCAGGTATTAGCAATGTATCGCCAACATATCAATATCGCTAATGTAATCGCCAATATTTCCAACTATGTGAATTCTAGGAGTTGCTTGTATTGCCAATGCATCAATATCACCAATGTATCGCCAATATTGTTTACTATGTAAATTCTAGGTCTAGGTAATGCTTGTGCCAGTGTATCGACGATATTTTAATAATATCGCCAATGTAATGATATCATCAAAATTTTGTTTATTAGAAAAAATTTTATTTCAATTTTTTTTTTTTCATGGGCACATGGTTGTATGTGGTGTTCAATCTCTCATTTATAATATTGATAATATCTCGATATTATCAATATTGCAACACACACGATATTGCGACCACAATTTTCGTTTCCTTTCCAATTGTTGATGATTTCTTGGTGAAATATAATGTGTTGATATTTTGCAATATCGATGGATGTTTGGATGGTTCGATTGATTTCTTACAACAACACATGCTTTTAAGGCCCCATTAAATGGAAAACTTGTTATGTTGCCTTTGATATATATATATATATATATATATATATATATATATATATATATATATGCAAAAATGTACATTTTAACATCTCTTAAAGTTTTGCTGAAAATTCCACCAAATTTCCCATGTTTCCCCACATTTCCGGTTATTAACGGTATTATCGGCGATATCAATATTGTTTCCGTATCCTTGGCCAGCAAAACTTTTAGTGATACCGATACTTCGAACACTGGGTGGGACTGACCGTGGGGCCCACCTTGCTGTTTGCATTGTATATCCACGCGGTTGTGAAGGTTTCAACGGGTGGTGGTGGTGTGGCCTGGGAAGGTTTCGACGGTGGGTGGTGGTGTGGCCCTTAGAAGGTTTAAAAGGAGGGTAGTGATGTGGCCAAGATTTTAGGGGGCTTGGGGAGGGAGAGAGAGAATTGTATTTTTTTTTTTTTTTGGTATTTTGTTTCGAGGGTTGGCTTCAAAGGTAAAAATTTCATTTTAAAAATACAGTGTGGAATACATAACAAGATGAGACGGAGTGTGTTTTTTTAGCTAATGGCAGAAACCATAGGTGAGTTTTAGGAAACAATTTAAAAACAAGCTTTAAAAAATTAAAAAATAAATAAAATAAAAAAATCAACCAAAACCTAAGCATTTGTACACCATTGTCTCATATATGTATGTATCACCATAGACTTGTTCCAAGTATTTGAGGTCAGCTGTGTGGATCCTTTATTGTTGTTCATACTCAAAACAGGAATTCTCAGCAATTAGCATTGCTTGGCAAAAATTCTATGACCGGATGCACATCGCTTCAGGAGAGTTCCCAAATATGGATCAAATATTTAACACAGACCCCCTGGAACCTGAGAATTTACTTTATACCAAAATAGATACCACATTGTGTTGAAATTTAAACTATAGGTTTTTTCTAATACACAGTTGTGGGTGTGCACACCCACACTATTTAAACACAGCCTTCATTCTTGAATGGATAATTTTGTTAATTGTTTAGGGCGTGTTTGGATTGTGGAGTTCCACGGAAATGTGGTGTGGTCCACTGTAAATGGGTAATGATTATCACTACCACAGTAGTCCGAAGTAAAGCCGTATATAATACCAATATCACTCTTGGTAGCTTTAATTTTTTGATATGCATGTAATGTACTCATGTGATTAGATTCATGTTGATATAACTTGCCTAATATGTGTTATATCCACACCGTCCATCCATTTTGCAATATCATTTTATGTCATGATCCCAAATATCAGCTTCATCCAACACTCCTGTGGGCTGCAGGAAGTTTTTAATGGCAGGCGTTCAATCCCGAATGTGTCTGTGGTGTGGTCAATTTCTGTTTTGGATGTGGCTCATTTTTTGTTTATTTCCATAAAATGATCTCATAAGATGAATGGATGGTGTGGATATAACACATACATCACGGTGGGTCCTACGGAACTATGCCATGTAAACGCACCTCCGCCCATCCAAGTCGGTGGGTATTCTGACGGATTACTATGATTTGGCAGCTTGGTTTATCCAA
Source organism: Magnolia officinalis (assembly GCA_021015155.1). Taxonomy (NCBI): domain Eukaryota; kingdom Viridiplantae; phylum Streptophyta; class Magnoliopsida; order Magnoliales; family Magnoliaceae; genus Magnolia; species Magnolia officinalis. The sequence continues at coordinate 81,391,528 of JAJHSJ010000006.1, forward strand.
TTGGCTACAAGGAGTAATGATGTGAGTTTTACACCACATTGCCGTGGAAAACACGCCCTTATGCATTGGTGCTCGTCTGACTTCATAACTGTGTTCACTCTTGTGCAGAGTAATTCGGATACGCCGTATGCGTGAAGCAAATCAGGAGGCAGTTCTTCTTGCGCTTTGTTCAAAGACCTTCACCAAGAAAGTGATCATTTTCAGGTTCTTATTATAACAAATAACCAGCAAAGTGATTGGTTTTTAATTATCACGTTATTGTTAGCCAACTTTTTGAAACTATGCTTAACATTGAAATCTTTAGTTCACTTAGAAGTTTAATGGTCTCAGTCTTCACTGAATTTAAAAAGAATCAGCCAAGTCAATGATAACATTACTCATGTTTTTGCTGACATGAAGTCCAGACTCTGTACATGGAGTTGAACTAAACCAAGTTGTCTTGGCCGCGGCCTGAGTCGATCAACCAGTTCTCAATCATTTATTGAGAGCATATTTCTGGCACCGTTCTTGCTTTTGCATATATGTACTTGGATCTGTAGTTATATAAGAGATCAAACCAGAAATGGTAACGTTTCATCATTGTCATCATCATCTAAACCTTGTCCTTTTCCTCTATTCCACTCTATCAAGGGCCATAATTTCAGTTGACCATTAATGATCAAGGGTTTTCTTACTACCTCCTACCACATCCTTTTGGGCTTTCCCCTTGCCCTTTTTTAGCCTTCAAGTTGCACCGATTCAATCCTTCTAACCGGCATAGTTCTTGGTCTCCGTTGCACATGACCAAGCCATCTAAATCTACTTTCCCTCATCTTATTACCTATCGGTGCTCCTCATAAGTTTCCTTGGATGTTTTCATATCTAATTTTATTCTTCCTCATCTTTGCACTCATCCATCTCAAGATCCTCATTTATGCTACACATCCTATGAACATGTTCTTTAACTACCTAAGATTCTGTCCCACAAAGCATGGTTGGTCTTATAGCTATCCTACAAAAATTTCCCTTCAGTTTGATTGGTACACGAGTCACATAAAACTCTAAAGGCACATCTCCCTCTAAAGGCACATCTCCATTTGTTATGCCCAACTTGAATTCTATGGACAACATCTTTCTTAATCTCTCCACTCTCATGAATTACTGACCCAAGATATCAAAAGTGGTCATTCTGGGAAACTTCGGTCAACAATCTTAACTAATTCCTTGTTTCCACTCCTTTTGTTAGTAAAATCACACTCCATATGCTCTGTTTTAGTGTGGCTAGTTTTAAATCCTTTAGATTCTTAAGCACTCCATAAATCTAGATTTATATCTACGCCCTCTCTCATCATATCAATCGAAACGATGTCATTTGCAAACAACATAGACATTGGGTTCTCTTCCTGCAAATGCCTTGTTACCTCGTCCATAACCAATATGAAAAGGTACAGGCTCAATGCCGGCCCTTGGTGCAAGCTTATAGTTATTGGAAACTCAACGGTCTTGCCACTAGTGGTCCTCACATTTGTCACTGCTCCCTCATGCACATCTTTAATCATGTCAATAAATCCTTTTGAAACTCCATTTCTTAGGGCCCACCAAATTAATATGGACGCTATCATATGCTTTCTCTAATTCAATAAAGACCACGTGGAGATCCTTCCTCCTCTCTCTATATTTCTACATCAATTGTCTAAGTAGTAAAATAGCTTCAGTGTTAGATCTCCCTGGCATGAAACCAAAACTGATTTTTCTGATACATTCATCTCATGCCCTAGTCTTTGTTCAATCCCTCTCTTCCTAAATTTCACAGCATTCTCATAAATTTAATCCATCAGTTGTTATATGTCTACTTTGTTCTTATAAATAGGTATCACGGTACTTTTCCTTCATTCATTTGGCATTTTCTTCGATCTTGCAATCTTGTTGAACAACATAGTCAGCCAAAATAACCTACTATCTCCCATGCACTTCCAAACCTCTATTGGTATACTATATGGTCTGAGGGCCTCTCTCAACCATGTGTGATTTCCTATATATATATATATATATATATATATATATATATATAAAGTTACAGCCCTTGATTAGAGAGGAATGGCGGAAAAGGATTCGTGTAGCTTAACCAATTAGTTGGGATAAGGCTTAGATGATGATGATGATGATGATGACAATTTGAGGCTTTTAAACCTGCTATGAATTTGTGCGTTGCCAGTTTGTAACATCATATTGATGCAAAGTTTCTATGGCAGTGGAACAAAACAGGCTGCACATAGGTTGAAGATTTTGTTTGGGCTGGCAGGATTTAAAGCTGCTGAACTTCATGGCAATCTTACCCAGGCTCAGCGCCTTGATGTGAGTTTGATCAATATGATCTATTATTAGAGAATGAATTTCACATGCTCTGTAATTATCATAATGTTAAAATCTGCATTTTGAAAATTTGATAACCTAATGTGGTATTGGAGGGGGTGATGATTTTAAGCATCTGTCTATGATTTATTATTGCCTTTATGGATATCTTCAATTTTACTTGCGTAAATATCTTGTGCACAAGTTCTCTGTTGAATGTTTATTCGTTTTCACTGTAATATACCATGTATCTACGGAATTGTTTTTGACTTCTTACCTTTTCTTTTCTTTCTTTTTTCGTTTTTTCGGAATGTCACTTATTTCTTTTCTATTTTCATAATTAATGCTATCTTGTTTCTCTGGTTGTCCTTTCTAGGCATTGGAACTTTTCAGGAAGCAGCAAGTGGATTTTCTCATTGCAACTGATGTTGCTGCTCGTGTAAGTAGAAATGTTTTATGCTGTTTCAACGAAGTTCCATTTTCTAATTTTACACATAATACATGCACACTCATCCACTTGCATGTTTTTTTGTGTATATGCATGGTATGGTATGTGCATTTGTAGATGCATATGAGTATACATAACCAAACTCCTCTCATTGCATGCGCACATATCATGTGCATCCAGACACTCAAATTTCTCTTCCTCCCTCTCTCTCTCTCACTCTCTAACACACACAGAGACACAGTAATAGAGGCCCATTTCATATCTGAGTTGTAGGATCCTTCTAACCAGTGCCACTCCCACTTCGACTTGCCATTCGGACTCTCGCTTCTGCGCCTGCTTCCCTACCTATTTATACTTGTTTACATTTTTAAATAGATGCTTCCCCACTCCCACAGGCAACTATAATTCATATATGTTGGTATTTTTTTATTTTTTTTCGTTGAATGGTAACTGAAGAGCTCGGTTTGATTTTTCATAATTGAAGTTTTGGACCTGGTTTACTCAAACACATATCCAAGTGAGCAGCTTTTTTGTCGCTAGGCATCAAGGTATTCGGTAACAGTAATGGCTGGCACTACAGCCATTAAGTTACGGGCCATAACTGCCTTTACGACCCTCGTAACAGGCTCTAACATTAAAATATTTTTTAGAAGGAAAAATGTAAAAGAAATAAAGGAAATTTCAGAAAAATGTGAGGATTTCAAATGTGTTTTCTTTTCTAGTTTTCAACACACATTTAATGTTCTTTAGTACGAATGCTGTCTAGGGCTCCCTGACACTATTAACCTAAGACCGACTTTAATACATTATAACTCTTATCTTTAGGCTTCTAAATATCTAGTATCAATATATAATTAAGATTATGTCTGCTATCTGTTGATGACACAATTATAGGCCGTTATGTAATTGCTATATTCAGGCTTTGAACACAAGTCAAGCAGATTTAGTGCATTAGGGTCCATTACACACAAGTACAACAAACGAAGATGGAAAAATGAAAACAAAAAGTGATAATTTACCCCTTCCGATATTTCCCTACGTGGTCCACTGTGCTTTGATTCATCAAATCCTACTCAATTTCATGTTTTGATCCTCGAAATATTCTTACATCTAGTTCAAACTTAGTTTCTACGTTTCCTTCAAGGTTGAAAGGAATAAAGAAGTTGAAAAACAAGAGAAAATTTGAAAATGAAAATTTTCAAAATGGGGCCTTTATGGTCGTATCAGCCTCTAACAGGCGTACCAGCCTGTATCGACTGATATGGCCCCCCCTTTTTTTTTCATAGCGGACTGATTCACCCCCCATATCACATAATGGGGGTGACTGTTTCCTTTATGTAATGGCCTTTACGGACGCAACACAACTGTTTTTTAATACGAAGCTAGGCATCCGCTTATGTAACCCCTGAGGTTTCGGAGGTTCTTACTTTCTTTGTGACAAAGAACAAATAACCACCATATTCATGAAATCAGATGCATCAAGTTCCACCTTTTTCCACAAAACCTGACTTTGTTTCTACTATTATGCAGGGACTTGACATAATTGGTGTTCAAACTGTTATAAATTTCGCATGCCCTCGTGACATTACGAGGTGAATATGATTTCTTTTCTCTCCTTGCTGATGACGACTATGCATTTGTAATAGATAGTTCATTGGTTCTTCTAATACATGAATGTTATGTCCTCTACTTCCACCATATAAAAATTTAATTATTCGGTTACATGTGCTCTTTATGATGACACAAGCCTCCGTATTGTAGATTTTTGGTCCTCTTTTTGCTTTTATTTGGATTATGATGTCTTACCACACGCTTCTTTTATTTTGACTCATTGCTACCTCTTGTTTATTAAATGAGAACCAGTGTTCGCAGTATTGCTATTGGTGCATGTATTGTACCCATGGGATATGGAAACTCATCAATATTGCATGTATCGGGAATGTATAACCGTCTGAGGAATGGAAAATGATGGAATTTTGCAATGGAACTTCAGGAGATGTTAAAAGAGAGGTGATTACACACTTAGAACTCAAAACATCACACACACACACACAAAAAAGAAGCAAAAAAGAAAAAAAGAAACATGCAGAAGAAGTTTCTTTTTGTATAGGGTCCTAAACTATGCGTTATCCAACAAAAGTTATGCAGTCATATCAAAATTAGTTTATATTATTCATAAATCATACAATGTACGGATCAAAACACAATCAATACATCTAAAAGGTAAAAAAGAAGAAGCAAAAATACATATGTGCCCACTTGCCACTACGTCTATGCTCAGACCCATATAGAGTTATGAGGTGGCGCAAAGTCATTGTCTCTGTCTCCACTAGGGCAGCCATAATACTGTTACTCTTCAAACCGACAATACTGTGTCCATGTCATGTTGGAATGGTACCAACTCAGGTACTCAAGTATCACTGGTACTCATCCTCTCCAAATTGGATGGGTACGCCCATTCGTGGGTACTGCACAATCGTCACCATCTTTGGTTGATAGGATTTGGAGTTGGAAACGGGATGGGTATGTATGTCACTCATGAAAATATTTTCCCATAGCCATAGCATGGATATCCTTGCTCCTGTTGTCTGTGTCCGTACACATACTCCTATCTGTATTCGTAGTTAGGTCATTGTGACTATCTCCCGTAGCTGTTGGAGTTGCTTGTTCCATTTTTCCATATTTATAGGAACATAACTATATTTGTATGATCCATATCTATGCTGTGGCATAGAATTGGAGCTGCCCTAACCACCAGCTACGTTTATGGACCTTATGTTATGCGTTAATGACTCAGCTGCTTCTTACTACGACAATCGTACTTATTCTTCAGTTGGGAAGGGCATGCTGTTACAAGACGAGAACCATAGTCTTCGTCCTAGGTGGCATGATCAAACTCTTTCGCCAATGGATGGGCTAAGATGCATTGGACTTTGACTCGGACCATCACCACTGCCTTCACCACCATCACCACTGTCGTTGTACGAGCTGGTGTCACTAAGAGTCTGACCACCACTTGTGCCATGTGATCCTGATGGCCGGCTGTCTCGTCTTGTCAATAGGTCAAAAGAAATCGTGCTTTTGGGGAGATGCCTCTTATTTTTGAATAAATGTATTCCATGCCTTTCAAACTCAAGCTCCTCCTTTCAGAGTACCTTGAGTTTGAGGGGGGTGGTAGAGTATAGGATATCTATGCACAACTGTACATACTATAAATAGGTATAAGGATGGATTGGAGTGGATACATTTAGATCTTTTAAGATCTCTATAGATCTCCCATCTCATCTATATGTTCTGGGAACTCTCAATGGAATATACACACAACCATTCTCTGCAATGTACTCCCTAAAAGATATCAAGCCATAAACCTCAATTTAGCTATGGGAGTAGCATTGAGTATTTTCTTCCGCCTTGCCCTGAGGCGTTAAGCATTTACTAACAGATTCTCTTTTATGGACAAGTTGTGTTGTTTTAATTTAATATAGATGAGGTACTGTGAAACTGATGTGTAACATCATATCGTAAATTTGCAATAACTTCTCATACCAGTTCCTTCCCTAGCGTGTAAACAAGGGGTTATTGTCTTATTGATCGGTTTAATACTTCTCAATATGCACTTTTGAATCATTTCTAGTGCGTTTTCACCATGCCCTGGATGACTTAATGTTGTTTCAGTGAGTTATAATATCCGTCAGGCTACATCATATTGTTTTCCATAGTCCACATTTATTATAATTTGGGTTAGTTTGGCATTTCCTTTGAGGGCTTTTGCTGAAGCAAAGAAAATGACATCATACAGTTTCTTGATGGCAATGGTGTATTTTTGTCCCTAGTTCACACTTTCAATAAATTTGGAAAGAGAACTGATCACTGACAGCTAGCATGAGCATACGAAGCATGCAGCTGCATTTTTCCTGCCAAAACTATTGCTTGTGCAGGACATCCAAGTGATGTTAATTGTGGCCTCACCATGGAGATAACCTGTCTCAAAAATCATGCCCATCCACTCATTACATCAGCAACACCTGTACGCTGAGTCAGATCATCAGCCATCCATTGATTTCGACAGTGTGGCCTGGCTGATCAGTGGACCGATTTCGTGCCAGGTGATCTTCATGGTGTGGCCCAGCACTTACATTGGTTGGATGTTCTACATGTGATGTGTAGGCAGGAAATATGGGCTGTATGCCAACTTAGCATGCAGCCAGCTGTAGGTGATCAATTCTTATTGTAATGATCTGAAGAGCGTCATTTTCGTAAATTCAGGTTAATGGTTAACCATGAGCCAATCTTTATATTTCTCCTTTGCTGTGTTGATTTTCTGATTTTTGAAGCATCATTCTGTGCCTGAGGTAACGATGATGATAACTTTGAATTATATTCTCATTTCTAGTCACGAAAGTTAATGGCCCTGCACTCCTGAATGAAGTTCCAGTGTTGTTTGTTTACTTAATGAGAATGTGACTATGGATCAAATGTTTCCCATGTTTGCCATTTGAATTGCCTAAGGGTTCGTTTTTTCCCGCTCTCTGATGGAAGTTCCTCTGCTGATTTTAATACGTATCTTCATTATTTTATTGATGCTCATCTTGTTATTGCTCTTTTATCAGTTATGTTCATCGAGTAGGTCGTACAGCAAGAGCTGGTAGAGAAGGGTATGCTGTTACATTTGTTACTGATAATGACCGATCTCTCTTAATGGCCATTGTGAGTAAAGAAATATGTCCTTTTCCATGGATGTGATACAATTTATTTCTGCATCTGTTTTTTTTTTTTTTTTCCAGAAGCTGATTATCAATGAGATATAGACACTTCCAAAATTAACTCTAGTGACCTTAAGGTACAAATGGTTGTCCAGTGATTCACCAATATGTTGTTCTGATAGATTCATGCATTCAAAGAATCTTGCAAAAGAGGGCCCATAGATCCTCTCGTATAGGGGATCTTTATCCATTGCCTTTGTAGGCATGTATTTGTATGGAATCGTGGTCCACATAGGTTATATTGTATATGTTAGGCACTTAGTCTCTTATTCTGAAATGTTTATTAGAGGAAAACAGAAGTAGGGATTTATTGATGGAAGTACATTGGAGCCTTCTAAGATTGATTATTTCCTTGGAGATTGGAAATCCAACAATTTGTTAGTTGTGTTCTTGCTTAAGGATTCTAAGGATTGTTTCTGTTGTCTACTATGCTTGAGATTTGGTTGATTGTGTATGAACTGTATATTGATTAGAATAATATGGCTCGAATTAACAATATTTATTAGGAGATTAGTAATTTGAGATGGAGTGATAGGTATTTGATTATTATGCCAAGATGCGTAGTTTGTGGCAAGATTTGTCTTTCTTGGATGATATTTAATTTGTTCGTGCTACACATGTCGAGGCATATGAAAGAAGGGTGTTGAGAAGAAAATGATATTTAAATTGCTGATAGGTCTTAATTCTGAGTTTGAACTTGTTCGAGCTCAAATTATTGACCTTCACTTAACAATGTATTTGCCTTACTTCTAAGAGATGAAAAGTGTCATATGGATATGGGATCAACTGTAGTTGAGAAATTTGCTCTTTTAACAATAAAAAAATTGATGGTGTTGATGTTGGCCGAGGTAGATGTAAAGGGAGAGGAGGTCGTGATGGTGTCCTAGGTCGTGGTCTTGGCCGTGGTTATGGTATGGATCGTCTGCGCACTCATTGTGGTCAATATGAACAATATTAATTATTTTCTATGTTCTTCATCGTAGACTTTAGGCCAAGTTGCTAATTCTGCAACTACAGATGGTTTCTCATAATACTGTTGAGGATGTTTTGCCTTCGGCAAGTTCTCCTGTGATTCTACCCGTTGTCGATGTGGTCCATATCTCTAAAAGTGAGTATGATGCCTTGTTAAGGGATACCATTTAAAACAAGGCATGTTTGTCTACATCTTTGGTTCATATAGGCAGTGTTCGAAATGTCGGTATCACGTTATGTATTGCACCCTTAGGATACAGATACGTATCAGTTATCGCATGGGATATGTCAGTTGTATCGCGTAATGTATCGTTGTTGTTGGAGACATGGGGAAACATTGGGAAATTGGTCCAATTTTTCAATGAAGCTTCAGTAATTGTTAAAAAGACACCAATACATACTTATAAATCAAAACATTAGAAAAAAAAAAGTGCACATAATAGGTTTTCTTTGTATGGGGTCCTAATCTATGCATTGTCCAACTGAATTGATGCAAGTATATTCAAAGCCTATTCATATAATTTATAAATGTAAGAAGACGTATGAAAACATAAGCAATACATTCAAAAGAAAAAAGAATAATCACTAGATCAGGTTACATACATGTTTGATTTTATGTTTGGACACAGATTGCAATCGATTTGCAAGAAATTGGAAATTTTTCAGTAAAAGCGAGTTATTGGGGGTTGGTGTTTCAAGGGAGGAGGTGGATCTTTTTGTGATTGTATTCGGCTACAAGGCAGGTTCCTTTCTGTTATTATATTTTGGTCGCCCTTTATGTATATGAAGGCCGACTAAGCATCTTTGGGATAAGTTTATACAGAGATTTGAAAGCAAGTTATCTCAATGGAAGAGTAGTCACTTATCTTTAGGAGGAAGGCTAACTCTTATCGAGGAGGTGGTGTCTAACGTTCTGATTTATTTTGTCTTTATTTGAGTGCCCAAAATTGGTTTTGGTCAAATTAAAAAAGAAAAAGATAAATAGGTTTTGTGTGTGTGTGTGTGTGTGTGGAAGGGAGTGGAAGAAAAGCACTAGTCCAACTTATGAAGTGGGAAGATGTTTGTAAACAATGAGATCGAGGGGTGCTGGTCTTAAGAAATTAGAGGTAATGTATTTAGCATTATTAAGCAAATGGGTTTGGAGATTTAGGGTGGAAGAGGGTAGCTTGTGGAGAGAGATGGTGTGTACGAAATATGGGGTAGAAGAAGGGGATAGGTGGATTGTTCTTCTTCGTTGTATTGGGCTTCATATCTTTGGAAGTCGGTGGTGTTATTAAAAAATATAGTGTGGGAAGGGATTGGTTTTCCCTTGGGTAATGGAAAGAAGATTGGGTTTTAGGAGGATATTTGGGTGGGGGAGCAAAAGTTGAGTGTTCTTTTTCCTCGTTTGGCGAGGATTTTGTCAGATAAAATTTTATTGGTTGAGAGGTGTTTTAGTGTGTAAGGTGAGAGAAAAATTTATTGGTTGAGTAATTTGTTGGTTCTACTGTCCAAGCGTCATCTCTTGTTATCAGAAGGGGACTCCATGGTTTGGTTGAAAGAAAAATCTGGAAGATTCTTAGTGAAGTCATTCAAGATGCTTAGTGTTGGTGATAGAAGTGAAGGAGGTTAGTCAATCAACTTATGTGTGGTGCTCTGGTGCTACTCCAAAGGTTGCTGCTCTAGTTTGGCTTGTGGGTTGTAATAAGATACACATATTGAACAACCTTTGAAAGAGAAAGATGATACTTCCAAATATTTGTTTGATGTGTTATCATGATGAGGAATCAGGGGATCACCTTTTTATCCTTTGCTCATTCGTAAAAAGTTTGTGGAATTGCTTCTTCAATTTGTTCAGGTCAATTTGGGTCATGTTGAGGTCTATTGATCAATTTTTCTTAATGTGACATGGCGATGGCATAGGGAAGGCAGGGAAACAAGTTTGGCATCTTTCTCTACTTTTTGGGATCTTGTTTCTTTGGTTGGAAAGGAATAATTTTTGCTTTAGGAATCGGTCGGGGCAAGCATCGAAGGTCTTCAGTAGGGGTTAAAATGCATGTAATGGACTAGGCAATTTCATCAAAGTTGTAGCTGTTTCCTCTTTTGTTTGTATTCTTTTGGTTGCAACCTTCTTTTAATAAAATTCATTGACGTTTTAAAAAAAAAGGCCTCTGGCATTCGGAAAGTGATGATGGGTGTCTCAAGACTTTATCAAAGGCATCTCCTTCATACTAGGAGACACTACTCGGATCAAATTCTGGGAAGATGCTTAGCTTAATGATAGGTAATTGCATCAGAAGATGCAAAACTCTACTGCATTTGAAATCAAGGGGACTTTATCTCCAGTTGTTTTGAAATGGATGGAAACGTGACAATCAAGTCTCTTGTATTTCGTAGAAACCTTATTGAAGAGGGCATGTGAATTTCTAAGGCCCCAGGGTAAAATCCAGGCAGATGTGGTCTCTTTAGGGATTTCAGATAGGTGAAGGTGGAAGAGGAAGAGAGACAAGTTAGGTTTATTCTCGGTCATATCCTTCTACAATTTGCTTAAACTGGCAGGAGGATGAGCCAAGTTGTCCCATTTGCTCATGTTTGGTGCTAACTCAACCCCCCTAAAGTGGTTGTTAGGACTGCTAGCCACTGACTATAAGACCCTGATTATTGATCATTGTAGGAGGAATATGATCATCACAAATGCTTGTTCGTTATGTCTCAATAATGTGGAATTGGTGAATCATATCTTTATTCACCACAAGGTTGCCTTCCTATGGGGAAGATTTATGGTCCTCTTTGGCTTGTGGTGGGTTATTCTGAGGTCAATAGAAGATTTGTTCCTTTCATGGAGGTGGGTTCCCTTTGTGAAAAGGAAGAACTTCTGGGACGCTTGTCTCTTTTGGCTGGCCTTCATCCTTGTGGTATGAACATGATAACAGAATTTTCAACAACAGACCCCCTCCCCCTCTTTTCTATTCTCTCTTTTTTTTTTTCCCTTCCTTTTTTGGTATTTTATGTTTAGGGTGTTTTGGGTGCCACTGAGAATGGATTTTAACAAAATTTTCTCCTGGCAACAGCTGGATTGAGCTTCAGATTATCACCCACTGACATGGCATGCAAATTGCCTGCAACCTAACACGCCATGTGCAGCTATTAGATGTGGGGCCTATAGTGAAAGGGCAAAACCATGGTTTCACCTAGAGGAATCTTTGCTTTTCACTGCGCGGTCCGAATTTGACACATCCACATGAGGCTCTTTCATTGGACCCCACCTACTAACATGTCCAATTGCCCTGAAAATTCAGAAGAATGGTTTTTCATGATTCCAAGTTTGATGAGCAGCTTGGATTCTCAGACACATAGGACATATGAACAATGTGAGAGAGTCAATTCTTGCCTTGCTAACTTCATTTTTTGATAAAGCCAGGTCAACATATTCCTGACAAATGCCAGTTCCACAGATTTAATGAGAGACAAAAATGGGTGGCATCCAAACACACCCTTACTGTTTCATTTAACTTTTGTGTTGCCATGAAAAAAAAAACATCTTTTCACTTGGATGCAATATGAATTAATCCAAAGTGCATATGAGCTCGCTGTTTATTCTATGTTGCCAGAATATGTTAACTGTAGGAAACTTGGAAATGGACCTCTCAAGAAACAAGTAAAACATCCTTCTAATGGAAAGTGATTTTAATTCGCAAAGCATATTTACATTACAGGCCAAGAGAGCTGGTTCGACGCTGAAGAATCGAATAGTTGCAGAGCAATCTATATTGCAGTGGTCTCAAATGATTGAACAAATGGAAGATCAAGTTGCTTCCATTCTTCAAGAAGAAAGGTTTCTTATTAGATCTTATCTACAAACTTGTTCCTACCTGTTATCTTTCTGTAGGCTTACTTATAAACCTGAACATTGTGCAGGGAAGAGAGAGTATTAAGGAAAGCCGAAATGGAAGCAATAAAGGTTTTGTAACTTCTCCATGACAGGATCATTCCTGTTTTTTCATTCTCTCGGAGATTTTTAGTTTTTATTCATTTATTTTAAAAGGGATTTCTCCTTTCTTTGGTCCAAATGACCCAAGGTCCTGTTTGGATTGAGAATTACATCAGTAATTTTTTGTACAAGTACAATGATTACAAATTACAATACCTGTTGTCTGAAAATAGGTAACTTGACCAACAATTCCCATGTTTGAATAGGCGTGGTAAAATCACAAGGATGATACTTTTACATTACTTCAATGTCAAATTAAAGAGAAAAAAAACATTGATGTATGTGTTTGGATAGGAGATTTCCATTGTCATACAATGTAAAATAGTAATGCCTACAAATTCCTTTACCCGTCTCTTATTGTATCTGCATTTGACCGCCAAGTTACATGTTTAAACAAACGTTGTAAAATCGTAATAATGGTGCTTTTACAATACATTACTGATGTAATTCGCAACCCAAACATGCCCCAAATGTAAGAGACAAACTATGGAAGGAATCGAATGATGTTTCTAAGGAATGGCATCTCCCTTGGTGTGTGGGTGTGTCATGGTTCTAAAAATCAGTATTGTATCAGCCGGTACGAGTGTATCGTATCCGTATCGGGTCGATATAATATGTGATATGGGGCTGTATCGAAATCTGTTGGACTGTATCAGCCCGTATTGGTCGTACAACCCATATTGGTGCCGATACAAGGCCGATACGCCCATGGAACTCCAATTTTGATTTTGATTTTTTTTTTTTTTTCAAAAATTCACTCATGTCTTCCCTTGTTTTCATTTAAACCATGGAAGAATCTTAAAAACTTATTTTAGGCTAGATCTAGACCTATTTTAGGATCAAAACAAATGATTTGAATGAGATTCAACAAATCGAAACGAAGTGGACCATTATGGTAAAATCAGAAAGACGGGTAAACCTTCACTTTTCTTTTTATATTTTCATCTTCTTTTTGTTGTATTTCCAATGTAATGGGCTATTGTTCACCAAATCATTTTTAATTTGTGTTCAATTAAGGCTCATTTAATTGACCTTCAATAAGTCAAATCGACAGACAATATTCTCATCAAAGAATGGTCCATGCACCATTGAATACATAGTCAAAAGACAAAAAATGATAGATTCGTGAATATCTCATTTTTTCCCCTATTTTTCTGATATTTTTTTGCTTTTAAAAAAATTCTGACTGATATGGGCCAATACAGCCCCGATTCCAATGCGTGATGCCATATCATATTGGCACTTCTCTCAGGGCAGTTGTTTCGAATTTGGGGATGGTGAGATTATCCGATGATTGGACCAGTGACAACCCGCTTCTTTGCAACAGCAATTCTCTCTTTCGAGTTGTGTGCCACCCTTAGGATAAGGTGGGATTGGCGGTCAGATTGTCTAGTCTCCATCTTTCAGGCGGAATCTCGGAGAGGAAGAATCGTATGACTCTGTTGTAGTCCTTTGTATCATTGTGAAAATAGGAATTGATCAAGAATTTGAGGTGGGAAAAAATGGCACTTCTCGGTTAAATCCTTCTACAACCACATTCAGGTTGTCGGGAGAGATGCAATTGTTTCTGCTCCATGGCTTGGATATGGAAGTCAAATGCTCTGCCTAGAGTCATTGCTTTTTTGTGGCTAGTGGGCTGGGATAAAATCCTAACTATTGACCATCTGCGGAATGGGGATAAAAATTATCGTCAATGGTTGTTGCTTGTGCTTAAGGGATGGGAAATATGTGAATCATCTGTTTGTCTGTTGCTTGTCTGCGTCCGCAATATGGCATTGTTGTTTTTTGCAGTATGGAGTCAGTTGGACTCTGCCAAATTCTATTGCAGCCCTTCTCAAGGCTTGGAGAGGGGCACATTTCCAGGGCAAAGGAAGGAAATTGAACTTTGCTTCTTGGCCATTTTGCAGGCCATTGGAAAAGGAATAGTTGGATTATTGTCGATTGCTTGCATCTACCATCAAAGGTGGTGGAATCAATCAAGTTGTTTGTTTCCTATTGGGCTTGCTCCCTCAAAGTTGTCACTCAGTATAATCTCATGTAAATGTGTGGATTGAAGTGAGGAGATAGCTTTGTATCTTTGGAAGTTTGTACCGCCTGCATTTTTTCCCCCCTTTTAGGAGTCTTTTAATACCATTGTTTTACTGATTAAAAAAATACTTGTATGATGCTTTTGGATTTCCCTTATTTTGCAGGCAGAAAATATGATTGAGCATAAGGATGATATTTATTCGCGCCCTAAAAGAACCTGGTTCGCTACAGAACGGGAGAAGAAACTTATAGCTAAGGCTGCAAAGGTAAATTCTGTTGCATAATGGTTGTTCATGTTAAATACTTGCCTGGAAATGTTTGGTGACAGAGAATTGACTCTGCTTGAATTGGTTCAATTGTTCGAGTGATCTATGAGGATGTCTATATGCACACACTCTCGGTTGAATATTGTTAGGAATACAATATTTACTAAGATTATCATGGTTACATGTAGTGGTAGTTGGTGAACTAGAAACCATATGCTTCATTCTTTTACAAAAATGTTATCCTGCAATTCAATATGCTATTAAGACTTCTTCGTTGCTGATAGCATTATATCGGTTGCATATGTCACTTGTGATATGCAAGATCGAGTTGATATCCACTTTTTTTTCTTTCTTTCTTTTTTTCTTTCTTTTTTTTTTTGTGAGTTTGATATCCTCGTTGCTGGGGCTTGTTTCAATCAGATCTACCGGAGTCTGATGTTCTTGTTCTCTGGTTGTTGTTATTATAAAACATATTGTTCATTTGCAGGCAAAGAATTATATATTGTGGTCATGTTTTTTACATTGCTGATATCTACCGATTACTCTGGATTCTGGAAAGGTTGCATGTTATTTTCGGCTGCATACTCCAGTTAGTGAAATAAACAAGAGTAGCAATATCTTAACCTATCTAAATTTGAAAATCAAATGTGTGTGGTCCATTGAAGATGAATTCATTTGTTATTTCTATATTTTCCCATGACAGTTTTTTTCCTCTCTCTCATGTATGGCACTAAATATCATCACCATTTTTGGCCATGACAATGTGATATGGACTTGCAAATTGCCAGGTCAAAATAAGAAGCCAAAAATCTCATTCTATATACTTTAAGAGCATTAACTGTGTGGTTAGTTCACATTAAGTACTGTTCAAACATTATGATGTTCAAGAAACCTCCATGACCGGGAGCTATCTGAATACACGGATCTTCTCGATTGCTTCTCAAAAGCTATGCCTCTCCAATCCTCGCCCAACAGACTTATCTGGAGGCTAGATAAATCTAGCTCGTTCACGGTCAGCTCACTCTATTCCTTCATCATGCCAAAATCGCATCAGGCTGTCCCTGCCTCCCCATTCATTTGGAGGTACCCTGCCCCCCCTAAATTCCTCTGTAAATGTGTGGGTCGTAACAGAATCTTAACTGTAGACAACCTCAGAAAGAGGGGAATGCAGATCATGAACGTCTGCTTATGTTGTATGAAAGAAGCAGAATCGGTGAATCATCTTCTGGTGCACTGTCCTTTTATTACCCAAATCTGGGCTGACTTCTGTCAGCGCTTTAAGATAAGTTGGTGCATTCCAGACTCGGCCCTCAACCTTCTATCGACATGGCAAGGGTTCAAATTGGGAAAAATCAGAACGCCTATTTGGAGAATGGCTATTTTGGCAATCTGGTGGTCAGTTTAGGTAGAGAGAAATGAAAGATGTTTCAATGACAACTCCTCAGCTATCACAGTCAGTTCTAGGGCCAAAAGGCTGTTATTCGAATGGGTGGTCAATGTTAAGGGGTTGAAAGATTGTGATCTGTGCTTTTTAGGCTGTTAGGGGCTGTCTGCTATCTCAGCAGATCTGCTGTTTCCTTTTTGCTTTCTGTAATCTCTAATTTTATGATATATATATATATATAGCTTTTGAAAAAAAAAAAAAAACATTATGATGTTTTCCCATTTGTCGCTGATTATGTTTTTTTCTGGAACTAAAAGGAATCATGTTGTATAACTCAATACATCTTGGGTCTCATAACTAACTTTTTGAAATAATTTTCAAGTATGTTGATTAATTATTTGTTATTTTTCGCCATACACTCCAATGATCAAGTCTCAGAGCCAACTGGTATGTGGTCAGTGACTGATTTTTCTCACTTTCAGTAATGACATGAATCAATGAATCTGATGATAATACTGCTTATGTTACTCTGCGTCTCCAAAGTCTTTTCATTTGAAATCTTAATTTCCTTTGTTGTAATAGTATCATATTGGCTTAATGAATTATTTTTTTTCATTTATCATTTATTGTGCAATTATCTGCAAACCGATCAAAACCTTCCAAAAGGATGTCCAACTGTGTTGAAAAGATGTAGCCAACTCATATCAAGAGCACCCTAACTCTGTATTGAAGTGTTTTAAAACGCAAAAAATATACCCAACATGTTTAAGAATGCATCTTGACCTACTCAAAATATTTTCATACATGTGTACCGTGCACCATCCTGGTACCCAATGTCAGTTGCAAGTATTTGTTCTTATTAGCAGTTATCATGTTGCCTGGAGTCATCTGTGTATTTTAACTTATTCAGATCACACCAACATGCCATGGGTCACAACTACTCTTCTATGGGCAGTCGGTTTTTCCGTATTTTGTTGTAGGATATCTTTAAAGCTCAAACCAGAGTGTTATGTTTAAGATTGTAATTCAGTTCTGCTGGAAGATGCAGTTTCAATTGAAATGTTGTGCTGTAAAATTGTATGCTGGTCATATCAACACCCCGCTTTTGTTGGAAATCATGCCTATGTATTCTCATATATAGCATTTTTTGTTATCTTTATTTGAATAACTGTGTAACATCTTCGAGTACTTCTTTTTGGCGTACATTACTTCTTTTGACAGGAATCAAAGGAGAAAGGTCAGGGTGGCAAAAATGAGGTCATGAGTGCCCAGCAGGCAGAGGACTTGAAAACGAAGGAAAAGAGACGGAGGGAGCGTGAGGTAATTTCATTTTTTCTCTGCTATTGCAATTATTTGTTTGTCTGTTTAAGTTACTTTAAGCACATGGGTCTTGGATATGCTTTGCTGATTCCTATTAAACAGAAACATATGCCACGAAAGAAACGCCGAAGATTGGAAGCAGCTCGGGAGATGTTGGAAGATGAAGGTCAAACTGGCAATTCAGAGCAGGTCTGTTCAAATGTCTGCACGCATTTGTATAAATACAAAAACATGATACACAAATCTGTTGCAATAACTTGGCTGTAAAGTTCACACTAAGCTGCTGCATCTGCTATCGCTTCCTGCAATTTGATATGCATTTCCAGTGTATTTCTCCAGAACTAAAGAGTCGGGGGTGTGAATGAGCGGTGTTCATGCTAGATTGGGGTCAGCATCAGCCTGGCATATTTATTTCTTGAGCCTTGAATCCCAGCCTGTTTATTGATAGGGCCTAAAAGTCAGGCTTCTGCTGGGCCATGGCAGCTGTCAACAGGGCTGGACGTGCTGGGTAGACCTTGGATGGAGAAAGTGGTCAAACTTGGGCCCACTTGCATCCTGTTTATTTTTCATCGATAAAGATTGGGCCTAGGCCCAATACATGGGGTCTGAAAATCAGGTCCAAGGTGGTAGGCCAGGCCTAGAAACCCGTTGGACCAGCCTGGTCCATTGACAGGCTGGTTCAAACATGCTTTCTAAGGGAACACCCGTTTTCTTAATCACAATCAATAGGGGCATTCATGTCCAGTTTTTTAAATAGCATTAGCGTATAGCATCGTGTTCACCCCTATATGGTGTATGCTAGTATTTTTTAATTAAAATAATAAGGAAAATATTTAAATAGAAAAAAAAAAAAAAAAAAAAAAAAAAACCTAGAAAAAATATGCTTCCTTTTTCGAGTAAAAGCATGTTCAAAACAAGTTATCAAAAGCCAGCCTAGTTATATTCAGTCTGAAAAAAATCACATTAAGTCATTAACAAGTTAGAAAACAAACAAATATACACAACTCTCTTTTGCAGCTTTAGTGAAAAATAATAAAAAGAAAAGAAAAAAAAAAAAAGAGGAGTAGCCAAGTATCAATAAATAACTAAACACATAAAAGTTGTGTAACTATGTGCCCCCCCCCCCCCCCCCCCCCCCCCCCCCCCCCAAAAACCACACACAAACATTTAAATAAATAAATAAAAAAAACGAAACGAAACGAAACGAAAGAAAGGACATCCACCACAGAGAAAAAAAGTTAGGCCTATGACTATCCAACCTTCACGTGGGCCACAACATAGAAAACAATGCACTAGTGTTTCAAATAGTGCTTGTAGGGCACGCTATGTAGCGTAGCTAAATAGTGTTCGTAGCGTATGCTACAGCTACGTAGCGTGTAGTGTCCGTAGCATAAGCTAGAAATTTTTTATTTATTATTTTATTTTTAAGTTGTTTATTAAAAATTATGAAAACTCACATTAAAAAATAAAAATAAATAAAAACTTAAAACCAAACCTTTCTTTGTCTATTTTCGCTTAAAATGATGATCATCCTTTGTTAAAGTTGGCATGAAACTCATATGCTAAAAAACCTTCAAAAATAAACTTAAAAGAAGAAGGGTTTTTGAAAACTTCTCTTTGTATAGTTGACATTTATATTGTACTTCATACTCTTAACCGGTGGGATTTTTATTTCTTTTCATTCTTGTAAGTTTTGACTTGTGGTTTTTAATTAATTAAAGTTGTTTGGTTAGAAAGTTGTTGATGTGATAATTATTTGATTTGGTTTATGACTTTATATATGTGGATTGGCTTTTGATAAATGATAATTATAACTTGTTTGAACTATATATATTATAACATATATATATATATATATATATATATATATATATATATATATATATATATATCGTGTAGCTTATGCTACACACTACAGAGGACTGAACGCTACCGCTATTCAAACACCGCAATGCAACAACCACTCAAAAACCACCACTGTAGCATGGTGGCCCACATGATGGACTAGACAAGTTGGGCGGTATGCCATATGCACCACAATAGGCCCCGCATAACAAATGGTTGTAGAACAAGCTTATTCTATGATGTTGCATTGGATCTACTCTCCCAAAAAAGAAGAAAAAATGAAAAGAATGCCAAAATACCCTAAATCTACATCCAAAATGAAATAAAATCCATTACCAAAGATTAAGGGAAAGAACATACCTCTTTTTAGCTTTAAAAACAAAAAACAGAAAACTTGAGCTCCACAACAGTACAAATGTTAAAAGGGGGAAAATCAATCTTCTCCTTTGTTTGGGCTCCAATGCTCCTCAAAATTTAGCCAAAAGATGTTCATGTGGGGCCAATTGGTAAGGATTGAGAAAACCAAAAGAGGGCTTTCAAAAGAGTCAATAGGGATTTTGGTGAGAGAGGGAATAGCTGCTTTCGAAGGAGGGAAATAAATAAATAATAATAATAAGTCTTTGATTTTATGTGTTAGTTTTAGTAACTCTTCAACCGTTCACTTGGCAGAGTTGTTACAGTTGCCTGATAAATATGATTCTAGGATATGTTTCATTCCCAATAGGACCTGAATTTGGATGGTCTGGATAGCTGTAAATAATGCCACATGTGAGGAGAATGAGTCACCAACATTTTTCAAATTGTGCTTTACTAACATAAAAAGTATTACAATATAACTTTTTGAGTTTTTAGGCTTTAAAATGCACTTCCACAGTAGCGTATGCTACCATGCCATATGTTACATTGCGTATAGCATACACCGCTGTAGCTACACTATGTTATGTAGTGTATGCTACTATATTTATGTCCATTGTAGCAGTTTGCAATAATTAAAATAAATAAATAAAACCATGCATGCACATCCTACACAACCTGGCTTTGAGTTTCGATAGTGTAATAATCTATTTCCACTGCAGGGGAATGGAAAAGGGAGCAAGGAGAAAGCAGGAAAGTCACTTGTCGATCTGGGTTATCAACGTGCCAAATCAGTGAAGGCGATACAGAAGTCACGCGAAGCTGGAAAGACCTTGCGAAAGGTGGGTAAACCATCAAAACGTCCTTCGCAAAGAACTCAAGGCAGAACAGAAGAGATGCAAGAATTGTTCCAGACTGATATGAGTGATAGGAAACAGATGCGTGGCTCGAAGAGAAGCATTAGTGGAGGAGCAAAGAAAAAGTCTAAGCATTCTTTCAAGAGCAAATCACGGTAAGGAGTGCATTCCAGATTACAGATCCTTCTAGCTACAGTTTTCATGTATCCAGGTTCATTAATTGTGATGTATGTGTAGGCTGTGATAGGTTTGGGTACAAAAATCTCAAATTCTGTTTTGTGTTATATTAATGATGCGCTTGGATGCACTACTGGATCAAGCTGTAGTTCTTAGTCTAATTAAGCGGAAAGAATCAAATTGGAATTTCCCTAGTGTGCATATCGAGGGACAAATATGAGGGAACATGACTAATTTGTACCATTTCCTCTTAATTAAACTGAATGCCTGATATTCAGTTTGCTTCACATCCAAATGCAACCTTCAATGAAATAGAATTGCAATTATTCAATCCAATAAAGTGGAAATAACCAAAATAGGCGTGCCATTTTTTGTTCACAGTGACAACCAAACCCCTAATTGGAATTCCATGTGTTTCAAGTTTTACCTTGTAAGAATCTTACTGATGGTTTGGAGGCTAGACTTCATGAATGAAGTGGGATTAACCCAGCATTCTTTGTTGCTGTTTATTGATGTAGCTCAGTTCATTTTTTTTGAGCATCAAAGTGAAATCTTAAATTGTTTTCGGCTTTTCTATGATGTTAAAACAATCCACTTCTTTGCATGACATTTTCTTTCAGTAAAATTTGTTCCCATAACATATTTTGAAGTACCAAGGGGTCTCATAGGACAGATACTCTGCTTTATCCATTCAAAATCTTGGTCAGCCCCTCCAGTGGTACCAGTACCTCGATAAGCTACTAATGTCCCAGGCAGATGTAGGGTCCATTTGCTGTGTGAACAACATCCAAGCAATCAATCAGATTCTTTTCATCCCAAAATATCCCAAGGGCCCAATAATTATGCTGATCCAAAACTCAGATGGGCCACAGCAGAGAGAACGAGGGATGGGGCGTCTACCCTTTATTTGGATGGGGTGCCCACAGTGTTGTGTATATGGAATCGAGGCCGCGAAGATTCCTTTGGTTTTCTCTGCCACCTTGTTCTCAGGTGGGCCCCCTTTGGTGTTCTCTGCCACCTTGTTCCCCGTTCTGTCTCACCTGACTTTTGGATCAAACTGATTTTTGGGACCTGGAGGGATATTGAGGTGATGCATTAATGGACGGACGGGTTGGTTGTCACACATGCCCCCAGTTGCCTGGTAGCACTGTAAGCTTACAGGGTCACTGTTGCTACTGGAGTGCACCTCTTCTATTAAGCTCATTCCAAGCATACACTAATCGTGCCTCAAAATCTGACTAGGGAGGAATTTTGAGTCGCATTTTGCTTTCCATGTATTCTAGTTCTATCTTATTTTGGTCTCCTGTATGTGGTTTTTAGGTTACCTAGTTATTGGTAAGTGGATACAACAGTGCCAATCTATACCTTTCAGAGGATGTGTGGATATGAAGGGCATGTACATGCCTGGCCTATCTGCCACCTAATGCATGGATTGGATGTCCAATCATGCCAGACTGGCTGTTTTGGTATGCAGACTCAGAAAGTCTCATTAGATGACACGTATTATTTAATATATTCTGCATGTATGTGCCATTTTTATTTGTATATCTAGCACAGATTGTTAGTATGTTTAAAAAAAAAAAAACAGATTGTTGGTGCTACAATCATGTATTATATGCTATTAGTAATTACAGGATTTCTGATTTATTTGTCATGCCATCAAGTGTGATGGAAATGTGCATTTCTGAATGCATGCTTGTGCTACAATTATGTATTATATGCTATTAGTAACATGGTTTATTCAAGATGACCATGTTCCCAGCCTTGCGGAGCCCACATTTCATGAACATTCCAAACAGCACCTTATTCTAGATTTTGATTTTGGAATTTTCTGATTGCTCCTTGGAACTCTCCTTGCAGGTATAAGCGCAAAAGATAGGATCAAATTGATTGTTGGAGTCACCATCGAGGGAGGGGACTCGAGAGGAGAGTCATCGGAATCCATGACAGCGAGCTCTTTAAATCAGATGCTCATTTTTGTGCAAATGTCATCCTTTTTTTCTAAGAGGAGCAGACTTTTAAGCATTGGCCTGAAATGTATCGCTTAGGCTGCATAATTTACTCTTGTGCAAGTTTACGATTTTATTTATTACTGGCGGGATGGATGTATGTACATTTTTAGATCCTCCATTGAAAATTCGATATCCTTTGTTTATTTAGAATCCTATGGGATAACAATTTCAGTTCTACAATCATTTTGTATGATCTCTGGTAAGGCCCCACACATCTTACTCGTGGTCACACATTCCAACCTGGCATGATCGAGATACCCTAGCCATGCATTAGGTGGGACACTAGCCGTTTGGATGACCTGGACAGAATCAGGTGCTTCAAATCATCAGCTTGGTGTCAAAATTCTATTATCAGGAATTATGTGATCCTTGCTATTAAGATATTATAGTGTCCTTTGGTTTTCAGTTTGTATGAGTGGACCAAACATTTACAAAATAATAATAATAACAAAATACTGTTAACCTGTTGGGCCCCACCAATGATAGACATCTCTCAGGTTGGAAGATTTTGAAAGAATATAGCCACAACTTTCACCAAAGAGTGCAGTGGAATGGTTGGCTTTTTTGGTGCATGATCTTTCTGCACTGAGGCCCTCCAGATCGATGGGCGTATCAACATTCAACAGGTTCAAGGCCAGAGAGTGCTGATAAACACTTTTAAGTTTGTCTCCCACCTGAGCATTTGTCCATATAAATTGAAGGCGATGGGGTAAGATCTCCATGGTTCAGCTATACTACATTCCTACTATGCACTGCTGCCCTCTTCATTTTCATGTACATTCATTGCTGTGCCTTACAGATGGGGTCATTGTGCAGGGTTTCACAACAATTGGTTAATCCTAGCACTCTGAATTTTTCCATTTTTAATGTCCATACCACACATTGTTAATGCCATTGTGCCAGGGCCAGGCCTCTTTACCAAAAAGCTACCCCAGATGGTTAGTAGAGAGCCTGAAGAGCCTTACCCAACATGATTGGCCTACAAGTGACTAAACCCGAGCAGGTGTTACCATGTTTTGCATTGGGTCCCAAGATACAAGCTGCTTTTTAGCAACCACAAAATGGCTATTATAGCTTTATAGTGCTTGATTATGACAATCGTAACAGGTGGGACCTTTGAAATTGCACCTAGCAGAGTGGGTCCAAGGCCAAACCCAAAAAGAACCAATTGGACTCCAGGCCTAACTTGGACCTGTCTGAAAATTGATCAAGCAGGCTCCACATGTACAAAGATGATACATTTAGAAGAACGGAAACCAACACAATATTGCATATAATTGAAGTTTATAATAGAACACAAGTACAGGAGAAGTCAGGATAGGGTCAGCCTAGAATGCCCTAAAAGCCCATGATCGCCCCAAAAATTAATGGGCCAGACATGCCATGCCTAAGCCAGCCATGGGCACGGCATAGTATGCATGTCAACAAGTCTAGCCCATGAACCAAGGCTGGTAAATGGGTCATTATTACTCCCTAGCCATCTTTGATTTTTGAGAGTATTTCCATCTCGAAAATCAGTCCAAAAAAGGACCGACTTCAATTTGTGGGCCCCACCATGATGCATGTGAGATATCCATGCCAGTTATCTGTTTTAACAGAACATTTTAGTTTATGAGCCCAAAAATCAGGCAGATCCAATGCTCAAGTGGACCACACCTCAAGAAAACAGTGGTCATAAAACTACTACCATCGAAACGTTTTTTCCTCATTAGGCCTTAAAGACTTTGTTTGTCATCTAACCTGTCCATAAGGTCACGTGGACATGGATAAGGGGAAAAACACAAATATCAGTTTGATCCAAAACTTCTGGGGCCCTCAAAAAGTTTTCAGTGGTATGCCTTTAATTCCCACTGTTTCCTGTGATATGGTCCACTTCAGCTTTAGAGCTGCCTCATTTTTGGGCTCATGCCCTAAAATCAGCTAACAAAATGGATGGACGGATAAGACATATGTACATCATAGTGGGCCCCACATGAAATTCATATTCCACATTGATTTTAGCGTTCAAAAAGCAAAACGCCAACTCTGCCTTTGAGAATGGTGTGGGAATTACGGTGGGAAACAATTAATACCTATTTCCAGGTATTTAGGAGAGTGAATTAGAAAATAAACAGCCCCAAAGGAGATCAGTTAAGCACACACCACAAGTGGGGCGGAGGAATAAGCCCTACCTTCCAAATAGAATCCACCTAAGCAGTATTTAGAATATTTCTGCGACTTGTAGGGTTGCGTTACCCAGAACAGGCACTCATTTTATGCAAAGACTCAATTCCTTTTTGTGTTAGAATACTTTATGAGAGATATACAGGATACGTGTTCCCACCCCACTCTCCCTCCCAGCTTTTCACCTGCTGCTGCTGCTACAAATGACCCCTTCTTTGAAACACCAAAAACAATTAAAACTACAATCAATCTCATCATATAACTTTTTTTTTTATCAATTAATCTACCCGACCTTATTCACTTCTTT
This sequence comes from Magnolia officinalis, assembly GCA_021015155.1. NCBI lineage: Eukaryota > Viridiplantae > Streptophyta > Magnoliopsida > Magnoliales > Magnoliaceae > Magnolia > Magnolia officinalis. The sequence continues at coordinate 81,416,725 of JAJHSJ010000006.1, forward strand.
TCTTCTTTTAAAAAAAAAAAAAAAAAAAAAAACAAGTCCCTTCTCACAATGCCAATGGGCCCACCACCATCTTCATCTTCTGGGCCGTTCATGACATCTTCGAACACTCCATGACCCAAGTTGCCTTGAGAGAAAGAAAATGTCCTGAATAGAAACTAATGCCACGGCATCTCCTGTTTGTAACTGATCAGGTTCAGCTCCCACCCGCATTCTGGTTCCTTCCGTTTCAGTGACATTCCAGTGCTAGCTGGCTGCAAACCGCCATGACTGAACAGCTGTCTCATGGCCCCCATGTCCCTACTCTCACCATCCATGGACACCAGACCTGAGTTCAAATCAAGACCTGTCTGTGAGACCCCGAACCCATTAAGACCAGACTGCGAACCCGTCAGGTTCATGAGAAGGGGTTGCCGGGATAAGGGATGAACAGCAGACGACTGGCCTAGTACCTGAGGTATACCAGTGGCTACTCTTGAATCAAACATGTAAGGGAGGGACCCAGCAGGTCCATACAACTGTGGGGACAGAGACGTGGTGGGCCCCACTGTGAGGCTATTGTAGCTGAATGCATGAGGTGGCATAGGTGCATGACCTATCGTGGGCTGTGCACCATAACCGCCACCAGCTCTTGCCAAGCTCATACCCATGGATGACGGACTGTTTGCCAGAAACAAATGAGTTCGGTCAGCGAATTCTTTCCTGTCAAAGGCCATTCTTGAACCCATGATTGAAACAACGGGATCATCGAGTTTCAAACTTCCATAAGCTTTTGTGTCCTGCAATGATGATTTTTGGAGGCCGTGATGATGAACAAGGGAACTGCGTGTTTCATAGAATGATGGGTTGTCATTCAAATCGAAGTCTCTCATGGAAGGGTGCTTTGACGATGAGGATGAAGCAGGAGATGGGCTGTGATTACCATTTTGGTGGTGACGGAAATGTCCATCCACTCTCCAATCCGATGGCGGAAATGGGCAAGCATCATCATTATCCCCAATGCAGTTGAGGTCCAACTTGAACCTCTCTGCTCTTCTTGAACTGACTTCCATGGAGGAATCGCCTGAAGGTAGGCCAGGTGATGCCGGAATGGGTTTCACAGGTACCAGATCGATAGCGGCATCACTGTCACGCTCAGCCACATTCAGATCAAATTCAAGGAAGTTCTGTCTTGGCTTCGAATTCTTGCTGCTAGACTCAACCAAAGATGTCTTCTCACCATCCGGAGTTCTTCGAGGAGACGCTGGGCGGAAGGCACTTGTTGCTGCAGACCCCCTCCATCCCAGTTCTCCTTCGAAGTGGAGAGGGGTGGTGGGCAATGAGGGAGCTCCTTTCGAAGCAGCTACAACAGCAATGGGTGCAGACAACGTGTTCGCCTGATTAGGGATGGGAACCAACGGGCTTTCAATTTCCTCTGTGTAAACATCCTCATTCAAATCAAAATCGCATCTGCTTTTATCAACATGACCACCTGATTCTTGAACCACCGCAGACCGAGGTGATTCTGAGTCATGTTTTCGACCTTCTGGTTCAGTATTGCTGCTGTTGGAAATTTTTAAGCGCTTTGCCTTGGGAGAGGAGCCACCACCAGGACTATCTTGCTCCATTGGAGTTTCATTGTCATTGAGTCGTTCCATCATTAGTTCATCCTGCTTGCCTTCCACAGAATCAGGGCTACCAGGCCGTTCCTCTTCCAAATTTTTCTCAGTAGAGGAGCTGCAGAACGGTTCTCTATAATCGACAACTTCACGCTCTACTTGTCTAGCAACTAGCCGAGCAACTTCCAATGCATCGTCCTCCCCATATTCAAGTTCCATTTCTGACATTCTCTTGTCAACCTCTTTTGAGTCTCTAACACTCATCACTGGCTTCAAGATGGTGGTGACAACAGAATCCGCTGCTTTGCTCGCCTTCGATTTTGACTTGCTGGAAAGCTCTTCAGCATTTGTAACTGCTATGGAAGCATCCTTCCTGCGAGAGGAAGACTCCAGAACCGACTTTTCTGGGATACACCCATTTCTACCTAAATCAGGCAAAGCCTTAGCATAAGATTCACCACCATGCCCTGCAGATCTGAGATCTATTTTGTTTCTCGAATATTTTGGCATCACAGAATCAACCACCCCACTCTTTGGCTGCGACTCCAGTAGGCCACTGCCAAGATCAGCAGATGCAGTCTTTCTTAGATGGGTTTGGGTCTCTTTAGCATCCATATCACATGACAGATCAGGTTCCACCACAGAAGTTTGAGCATTCACGTGATCGTTGTGTCCGGTAGATGTAGAAACAGCGCATGTTTCTTTTTTGATAAATCTAGAAGTGCTACCTTCATTAAGATTCATCTCCTTCTCTTTCTTAACACCAGTGATATCTTCCAACACAGAAGCACCAGATGACCTGACGTCAACATTTTGATCCTTCGTAATCGGAGAACTGCATGCATCCATGGAGGTCACACTAGGTATAATAGAGGACAGCTCAGCTACAGGCAAGCTTTCCTGACGAGTGTTTGAAACGGGTGAGGAGCCTGCTGGATCATGGTTTGAAGTCATTGATGACATTTCTTGATTAGATGTAGCATTTTTCACTTCCTCACAGGTCTCAGCCTGGGAAGCATCTGAGGTTCTTGTGGCATCTGAATGCTGGAACCCACTCCCAGCAGGCTTTTCATCAGCACTCCCTTTGAAAGGAGATTCAACAACTGGAGACTTTGTGCACCCGTCCTCGGAGGTTGCTTTCACATCAGCTGATGGCTTGGGATCATCATCACAGCATGTCTCTCCTTTCCTAACAACATTGCTTTTCATATCTTTATCACCCATCTGGTTCCAGCTATCAAACAGAGCTCTTGCCTCTTCCTGGATTTTAGAGCTCTTGTGACTGAAAAGATGCTTGAGAGTTACCACAATCTGAGAAACACTGGACTGTTCCTTATCTATCGGCAGCTTCTCAAGAGCTCTTACCACTGCGCTGATTGATGCTTCCACAGGGCTATCGTCTGTGTCACTACTATGTTTTTGAGCGACCTGAAGCCATTGATCGAGAAATCGAAGTCCTCCTAAGTGAATAAAATGATTAAGACAATCCTTGTTGCCAATGGCTGCTACGATGCTTGCAACAGTTGACCATTGCCTGGCTGCGTCACCTAAATTCTTCGTATCATACTCAGCTGTCTGCATAACAGCAACCAGCTCTTCAACTCTAGCAAGGGTCGCAAGCCCATCTTTCATCTCAGTCAGGGTAAAGAAGTCTTCCAGTGGCATGCTGCTTCTATACGCTGGCTAGGTACTTCCAAGCTTCGGTTGGGCACTCCTCGTGACATGCAAATACTCCTGTCATCAGCCTTTCCTGAAACATGCAAGAAATTTGACGAGGTGTTTATAGATAACCAAAATGATTGAATATAACGTTTCTTAAGACAACAAGAAGTCTATGAAACAGTATGTTCTTTTGAATACTGTGCTTACAAACCAACTTCAGAATTCATGAAAGAATGTACCACATAAGTGCAAGATGAGAAGAAGTTGAAATAAGAAACCACGATCACTATGTGCAGTTGTAAAAACTCAGTACCACATGAAGCTTGTTCTGTTTTTCTGGGTATTTCCCCCCTTTCCTTCTTTCTTTTTGAAAACTAATGCAAAAATTTAGCTATTCATAATTGAGATACATCAGGATGGAATGGGCTCCCAATATGACAGTAAGACCAGGACACTTTATTCCTTTCGCTAACCCATCAGCAGCAACATTCGCCTCTCTACCCATGTTTGCAGATGAAATGTTTAGCCTAAAAGGCAATTTGGCGAATTTCCTCCTATGCAGAGGACAACTTTCACAGCTAGGAATTGTGTTTTCACACCCAATTTAAGACATTCAAGGAATAACCTCTACAATGACAGGACAGGAGATTTCATTAGCAAACAACAAAAGGCCTCTCAGGGCCATAGCCTCCATCATCAACGCATCAACTACTCCTTCACGGCCCAAGAAGGCGAAGGAAATTGAAACATTACTGTCTCTCACACCACTAGCCCCACTCCAGTCTCGGCTTGAATGGAGAAACCCATGAAATTTGCTCTTACACCAACTACTAGGTGGACCATACCAATGGGAGGGTATTTTAGGTTTGAAGTCCTCAGTATTCACTGCACGGACCAATCAATCATGAAGAGATCAACCAAAATTCCGGAAGAACAAAGCACCAAGCTTTTCTTGGAACATCCACACCACCCACGAGTTTCGACCCAAAATCTTCACACCACTACAATGAATAAACAAAATGGTGACACATTTCCTCTTCCTTTCCACAAATCAAACAAATATTGGAAAGTAGTGTTCTACGTGTTTCGATGATCCAAAGTTAGAATCTTGTCGAATACCAGTAAACGAGAAGGTGCTTCCACTCTTATGGAGGCCGACAATGACCAAACAGGAGCACTAGGGGGATTTCCTCCAACTTTAGACAAGGCATGCGAAGGAACAGGAGCACTAGGGGGATTTCCTCCAACTTTAGACAAAGCATGCAAAAGAGCCAGAGGGAAAACAACATGCTGTCCACTGCCAATTTCCACACGCGCTCATCCTCCCTGCACCGTGCTATAAGCACCCTGCTAAGATGTTCCACAACAAAGCAAAATCCTCTCCCTATCTGCCGCATGAAGTTGTTCATTAACATTTCCTTCTTTCTTTCTTTCTTTCTTTTTTTCAAAGCAATATGAAAAAAATTTATTAAGAGAAAAAAGCAGGAGCCAGAATAAATATTAAATACAAAACAGGAAAAACTATACAACACCCCCAAAGAGTTGTTATAGCTCAGCCCAAATATCCAGAAAAAGAACAACGGCCTTCGAGGCTTTCCATTTTGCATAAAGTTTCAATTATACATAAGGGCCCATTAAGGGTTGGTAAACTCAGTGCTTTTAAGCATTTGTAATTCTTAAAACATTAAACATGTTTTGCCGGCCTTAATATTCATTTAATTAATTATTAAGAATAAATTTCCCATATAAGCATTTTTTTTCCCTAAATGGTGAAGGGGGTGTTTCCCATCTCTAAAAACAATTTCACCTTGGGTATGCAACCTCACACAGTGAATCATACCTCACATTTACCATAAACTATCCAAAAGTGTATACAACACACATGTCAGAGATCTGCATCATTCATCAAGTAGGGCGCACTGTGAACAAATGCCATATACCAAAAAATCAGGTAAGGTACTTATCAAAGTGAGCCATACTTTTCCATGCCACCTGATAAGCAGACCAACATTATTTTTGGTTCATGGCATTTTTACAGTGTATCCAACCGGAATGGAGGACCAAGGCATTTGATGTTCACAATGAGAATACCTTGACAGTTGGACATGCCACGTGGATGGTTGGATGTGGCGTGTCTGCCACCATGGCACATGTAATAGCATATGGATGGTATGCCTTGTACACACATGTGAATTTATAGCAAACCTCCAACTATTTGATAGGATCTAATAGGCCTATTTTATAAGATTTTAGGATACATTCTACACAATAAAAATCCTAGAAGGGTAGACTCCTATGTTAGTTTTTCACCATTTAAAAAATGGTGGTGAGTCAGTACAGGTAGAGGTGTACACAAGTCGAACCGAGTCGAGCTTGGCACAGCTCGACTCGGCTCGGCCACTAGCTGACCCCAGCTCGAACTCGGCTCAACTCGGTCCTCGAGCTTAACTGGCCAGCTTAGCTTGGTTCGGTCAGCAGCTCGGGCTAGTTCGAGCCGAGTTCGAGCCAAGATCGAGCCTGTGCGGCATTTTCATAAACATGAAGTGCACTTTCAATTTCTTACTGTATGTATAACAGCAGTAACTGTTTACAGGTATTTCATCGAACACCTTGTAGGCAACATCAAAATCAAGAAAAAATGGTATTTGTTTCATATACATAAGAGTTGGGCATGTCTAACCCGATCCGAACCAAACTGACGGCCTGGATCGGTGTGGATCAAGTAGGGCCATTCAGATCCGACAGTTTTTCGGATCGTGGTCAATCCGAACCGATCCAATCCGGGATCCAATCCGATCCGACTCAGTCGGGTCCTATATGAGAAATAAAAGGATAGGGTTAGACCATTTCCCAAAAAAAGGTGACGTGAGGGCAGTGGGTGACGCATTGATGAGGCCTGGGTTGGGCAGGTAGGCAGCCTGCTGTGGTGGGCGACTACTCAGTATGCTTTTATTATACCGAGTAAACTCTGTTGGCCCACCTTGAATTCATGTGGTTTATCCACGCCGCCCATCCGTTTTTTTATCTCATTTTAGCCGTTGGGCCAAAAATTGAAACATATCCTAAGCTCAAGTGGGCCATACCACAGAAAACAGTGGGAATAATTATTTCCACCGTTGAAACCTTCCCAGGGTCCACATTAACGTTTATTTGTCATCCTACCTGTTCATAAGATCACAAGAACAAGGATGAAGGGAAAAAACAAATATCAGCTTGATACAAAAAGTCTGTCCACCTAAAGAATTTTAAAACAGTAGATGTTCAATTCATACTGTTCCCTATGGTGTGGTCCACTTGAGCTTTGGATATTCTTTATTTTTGGTCCCATTTATTAAAATTAAATTATAAAATGTATGGACAGAGTGGATAAAATAAACACATCATGTTGGGCCCCACATAGTTTACTCAGTACGCACGCAATCCACTTCCCTCTCCTCTGCCCAAATTTCGTCGCTGCCTAGAGTCCCTACCAAGTAGGTTGGAAACGAATCAGCTACTCCCCCTGCCACCAGCCAATGGCGAATGGTTAGTGCTCTGTGGGCCCCACCATGATGTATGTGTTTCATCCATGCCGTCCATATTTTTAAAATAAATAAATTAAAAAAACAAAAGACTCGATCCGAACCATACCCAACCCGATCCGACTCGGTTTCCCTAACCAAGTCGGACTCGGTTCGGGTCAGGCCAGTGATGCATCGGATTCGATCGAGTCAGCTGACCCGGACTCGGTCCCAGATCGAATCGAGTTCGGATCAATTATTGAAAAATTCGGATTGAGTCGAGTTGGACCCAATCCGGTCCGACTTGACTCGATGCCCACCTCTACATATACATACTTTCCTTGCCACCAGCCGACATTTCGTTGAGTCATTTCATCAAACACTTGGTGAGCAGCATCAATATCAAAGTAATCGAGTCACCGAACTGGTTCGTTCCGAGTCGAGTTGAGCTCAGGCAAGCTCGAACTTGGTTTGAAATTTTTTTGAGCTCAAAAAATCAGCTTCACTCGACTCGAACTCAGTTTTGAATCGAGCTTTTTCGAGTCAAGTCGAGCGAGCTAACCGAGCTAACTCGGTTCGTGTACAACCCTAAGTACAGGAAATGTTTGGGTTTATTTCGGGTAATGACTTCAAATAAAATGGTCATTTCAGTTAAAGATATGCGCCAAAAAGAAGGGAAGTGAAAAGTTTGGGTGTGATACGGGTTTAACTCATAAAAACAGATTTTTTATTTTATTTTGAAAGGTGGTGAAATTTTATTAAAGAGACATATATATATATATATATATATATATATATATATATATATATATATAGGGAAAAGGTACTATGCGCTCGACCTCACAATAAGCTCCTGTGAGGTCGAGCTGTGTGGGCCCCACCGTGATGTGTGTCGACCATCAACACCGTGCATTTGATGGGTCCCCTTTAAATTATGGGATATCCCAAAAACCAGCCGTATACGGAACTCAGGTGGGCCATACCATCTAAAATCATGTGAAGACATGCCAAAAACATATAAAACCACTTGGTGGGGCCCACCTGAGTTTTGAATGCTGCTGAAACTTGGTCTGAACCCTCATCCAAGTGGGACACACATAATGGATGGGCTAGATTTGCAAACCACATCTCGGTGGGCCCAAAAAATGATTATGAATGTTGTAATGGTGCACGGGCCCTCTCCACTTCTGTATGTGGTGTGGCCCACACAAGTCACGGATTGACTTGATTTTTGAGACCTAGGCCCACGATGGAATGGTGCATCTGACTGATGGGGTAGATGTTCGAAACGCATCACGATGGGGCCCACACAGCTCGACCTCATGGGGCGTTAAAATCAGCTCGAGCGCATTGAACCTTTTCCCACACACACACACACACATATATATATAGCGAAACGCTCACATGCGCACCTTCTTAGGTGAGCACCCGTGCTCACCTTTGCACGCATGTCATCGGCACAAAATCCGAACAATCCATGTGATGTGGCACTGTTTCAAATAGCGCCCGTAGCGTAGCGGTAGAGTACGCTACGTAGCATAGTGTGGCTGTAGCGCTACATAGCATAGTGTGGCTGTAGCGCTACGTAGCGTCCCAAATAGCGTAAATCCCCTATAGCGTACGCTACAGGGGTCGTAGCGTATTTTTAATTTTTTTTCACGTTTTCTTTGTTTCTAATGTTGAGGAATGTGACACTTGTGTTGTACTTGATACTTTTAACCTATGGGATTTTTATTTCTTTTCATAATTGTGACTTATGGTTTCAATTAGACATTATTAATTAAGGTGGTTTGCTTTGAAAGTTGTTGATGTGATAATTATTTGATTTGGCTTATATATGTGGATAGGCTTTTGATAAATGATAACTAATAACTTTTTTGAATATGCTTATAATTGATAAAATGAATCATCTTTTAAGCATTTTTATATCTTTTTTTTTCCACTATTTATTATATTTATCCTATTTTTAAATTAAAGAATAGAAGTATCATGTAGCGTACGCTACACGCTACGTATTTATGCTACACGCTATAGAGGGCTGAGCGCTACGCATCACGCTACGGCTATTTAAAACACTGATGTGGCATCCCATGAAACCCCCAGGGGCCAACTTTTAGCCTGATCCAAAACTTGGTGGACCATGGCAAAAGGAAACAGTTTCCTCCCTTGCCTTTCTCTTTGCTATGGCCCACCAGAGTTTTGGATCAGGCTGAAAGTTGGGCCCTGGAGATTTCATGGGATGCCGCATCACATGGACCGTTAGATATATGTCACATAGGCAATTTTGAGTGCCATACGTTATTAAAATATTACATAAATTCCACAAGTTGTATTTGTAAGTAAATTTTGAACATCGGTTCATCTACAAAATCCTCGTGGAATAAGCTTATTCTAAAGTGTTTTTTTTTTTTAACGACATGCTTATTCTAAAGGTTAATCAATTGTGAGTAAAAATCTGCAAGTTAATCACCTGCTTGTATGAATCTATTCATGTACCTGTAAGAGGTAGTATTCACCAGCCAATTCAGCTATTCATACACCTACCTATACACTATTGCGAGGGTGGGGCCCATCATATCATGTTTATCCCATCCAACCCATGCACTAAGTGAAGTACACAATGACAATGGGATTTGCCAAAATTCAGGCCTATCCAATCATTGTGGGCCATGACATAGAAAGCAATTGACGACCACCAAAAAAAAAAAAAAAAACTGCCAAATTCATGTGGTGCCATCATGATGGTTGAGTAGGCTTGATTTTTGCGGTGTCCAACTTTCATGATGGGGCAACCTTTCTGGACAGGTTGGATTTGATATACACACCAGGAAGGGCCCAAGCGCAACCCTTGTGGAAGGGAGCTTATTCTGCCACGAATTGTGGAAGAACTGGTGTCAGCAAACTCCCATATTAATAAGGGGAGTTAATTGATACTCTGGAAGCATATGACGCTTGATATGCATGCACCCATAAAATATATACTTGGAATGAATCAAGTCAAAATAAACCAACTGAATTGGGTAACCCATTGTCACTGACTCAGTCCTAAAATCAGTCTTCTTGACCACATGTTGAAATTGGATTTTTAGATATTTTTAAATTTTAACTGTCCAAATTAATGCCCAACAATCTGATATTCATACAATAAAATAATATTAGCTTTTGGTTCTTGATACATCTAAACTGCCAACCATAATTTGAATGGTTTAATCTCAATTAATTGTATTCCAGGTATGCATATTAAGCATCCGCATCAATTGTATTCAAGGAATGAGAGGTGTTTCATAAATCAAAAAAGGCAAGTTATGGAAGTATTCAAAAGGGCTAAATCTAATGTAATAGAGTGGGGCAAAAGCTTCGAAGCTCATTATTCAGTTTCCAGAAAGTTGGTGTGAGTTGTAATATTATTTCGGTTCTGTTCTTGTAAATTCAGGCTTTGGCCTTTCATCAAAAAATTATCAATGTTCAAAAAAAAAATTTATTTAGTGTCTGCATGTCATCCATCACACTTAGATGAAGTATATAAGCTTTACTCTAGAAAAGAGGTGAGCAGAACTCAGAATTTAGCGGAGCAGCAGCTGATGAGAAGGAGAGAGGGTGGAATATGTGTCCATGCATACGACACACGTCATAGATCCAGACCATTCAACTCTAGATATCAAAGGTTAGGATTATCATTATAGTATGATAAAGGATACTAGATTACTTATGTTAGCAACAATATATTGGACAGTTGAAATCATTAGACCGTCTTAGCATGTGGGCCCCATGGGTGGTGACACACACTGGATGTTGCCTGGTGACAGAGGCAAAACAGACTTTAAAAATAAAATAGTAACAACAACAACAAAAAAAAAGAAAGAGAGAGAGAATCATTTCTTCTTCTGCACAGGGAGGTTTTTACAGTCACCATCAACCAAGGAACTCAGATTCTCAGAGAGAAGGGGAGAGCTTCCGATGCTGGTTTTTTTTCCGGTCTTAAATGATTTTCATTTAATTCATGTCGTAATCAAATCCACACAGTTAAAAAAAGGCATTTTAACTGAATCCACAAAAAAATAATATAAAAATAAAAAAATAAAAAATCGTGTTTTTTTTCTATCATTTTGAAAGACATGCCATTTTATACGGTTAAGGATTTCAACACATATTTTTGATAAATACACAGTATAAACAGCGTGTTGCTAACTAGGATCTATCCTGACCATCTGAACAGCGGGTCCTATTGTGGATGGAGCGTATCTCTGAAAGTACACTGATCAAGCAATCCTAACCATCCAATGAATGGCTATCAAATGGATCGTTAAAAGTAAAATAGTGAGTGGTCCAAATTATAATATGATCTTCTCAGTCCAGTATTTTTACTATGCTCCATCCACATTTGGGTCAGCAACTGAAATGGTCTAGAGTGCCTTAAAACAGCGCCATGCAAATGTTAGAAGAGTCGCCACTGATCTTTTGATGTTGCAAAACTAAAATAGGAATCTAGCCCATCCTACAAAATATAGTAGGATTTTAGGATCTGTGTTGTTTTAGAATATGTTGGGACCAAAGTGCCATTTGATCTCAGATCATGTTTCAATGATCCAACCCATTTATATGAGGGTCCCCGATATTGGATATCGGATTCCATTCAATGATCCGAGACATGATCCGATGCATTTATATGATGGGCCCACCACAGATACCATAAACCCTTTGATCATTTAAATCTTTTCTTTTAAGTATGGTAGATACATCATATTAATTTTTGGACTGTCTTGGATTACTGTATAACTACGCCATGATAGATGGCTTAGATCCATTGAAATATTAACCATCTCATTTTATTGTAGGAATTTGGACAACTCCCTACTTTGCTTTTAACCATTCATTTGATAGCCATCCTACAAGAAAAAAAAAAAAAAAAAATCTTTCATGCATATTTATCAAACACGTTTATTTTTGCAGAAGCACTTCTTAGTAAGCAATTCTAAAGATTTCTTTGTTTCTTAAGAAATTGACAATTCTAGAGAATTAGCAAACAATTTAGAATTGTTTATAGTGAATCAATTCTTCACTTCCGTGACACAACAACAAACTGGCCTAAATCATGCAAGAAAGATTGCATATTTCATATAAATCATATGATTGCATACATCATACATCACATGAGGCTGGAGCAATCTTCTAAAAAAAAGAATGAATCAGTATTCTGAATAGGTGCAACGTGAACCAGATACCTAAGTATCTCGAATTCATACCAAATCACCGACAGGATCAATACCAGTCGAATTTCCAAAACCTATGAAAACCAGCCTGACCAAATGCTACTTCCATTTTTTTCTGAAACAACACGGCCTAGTGATAAATGGTAACTAACCTAACTTTTTTCTATTATTAATTATTAAACCTAATAGATGCCTTACAGCTAGAAAAAGCTAATAGTTGCCTTAAATTTGTTGTATTTTTGTATCACTAAACACTAAGCATTTTATATATTAAACTTTATGCCATATCTTTTTCTTTTTTCTTTTTTTTTTTTGTCTCTTTAACATGGTTATTTTTATGCATATTTTAATTTATTTTCTATATTCTATATTTTTAAATATTTCAATAGTCAATTGGTTCGACTATTGGCCCTAATCAATTGGAATGGTGACGCGGGACCAATGATCAAAGTATCGGTATCGCTACAAGTTTCGCTAGCCAGGGATATGGAAACAATATCGATATCGCCAATAATATCGTTGATAACCGAAAATGCGAGGAAACATAGGGAAAACGGTGGAATTTTTAGTGAAACTTCATGAGATGTTAAAATGTACATATTTGCATATTTAGAAATAAAAAATTTGTAAAAAGAATGCATACATAACAAGTTTCCATTTAATGGGGCCTTGCATGTGTTGTTGTAAGAAATCAATCCAACCATCCCATCTAGCCTATTTAACCATCCAACCTTCCATCCAAACATCCATCGATATTGCAAAATATCAACAACACATGATATTTCACCTAGAAATCATCAACAAATGGAAAGGTAACGGAAGATTGTGGTCTCAATATCGCGCGTGTTACGATATTGATAATATCAAGATATTATCAATGTTATCAATGACAAATTGAACACTACATACAACTATGAACCTGTGAAAAAAAAAATATTTTGAAATAATTTTTTTCCTAATAAACAAATTTTTAATGATATCAATTCGTTGGCGATATTATTGAAATATCGTCAATAAACTTATGATACAAGCATTACCTAGAATTTACATTGTCGAAAATATTGGTGATACTGGTGTTTTAAATATCGACGATATCGGCCGATATATCCCATGATATTTCTTGTATCCCACCTGTGCGATACGAAACGCACAAATAGTAAGATACATCCCACATGTTCAATCCGATGAGAATTTTTTTATTTTCGATCATTTTTTTTGTAAATCATGTTAAATCAGTGTCAAATTGTTACAAATCCATGTTTTTTCATGTTTTGCATTAAAAATCATGGATTGGGAGCTTCAATTTTGAGATTTGGAGAAGGACCAAGTTGCGGAAAATTGAAAAAAAAAAATCTCAATTTCTCGCAAATCAGTTGCAATCTGTGTCCAAACATAAAATCAAACATGTAACCTAATTTAGTGATTCTTCTTTTGCTTTTGAATGTATTGCTTGTGTTTCCACACATCTTCTTACATTTATAAATTATATGAATAAACTTTGAATATACTTCCATCAATTCAGTTAGACAACGCATGGATTAAGACCCTATAAAAAGAAAAGATATTATGTGCACTTGTTTTTTGTAATGTTTTGATTTGTGTGTATTGATGTCTTTTTTAACAATCACTGAAATTTCATTGAAAAATTCAAACAATTTCCAACGTTTCCCCATGTTTTGAACAACAACAATACATTACGTGATACAACCGATATTATCCCATGCGATAATCGATACGTATCCATATCCCAAGGGTGCGATACGTAACGCAATACCAATATTTCGAACACTTGGTGATACATTGGCGATATTGATGCATTAGTAATACAAGCGACACCTAGAATTTACATAGTTGAAAATATTAGCGATTACATTAGCGATATTGATACGTTGGCGATACTTAGCGATACATTGCTAATACCTGGAACTTTTAATACTACCAGCATTATCGGTATTGCTACCAGTGTTATCGGTATTGCTAAGCTGGAGATAAAGATAATATCGGAGATATTTCAATAATATCGGAGATATTTCAAACACTGCGCAGGACAACTAACCACTTGCTCTAAAAGCTCGAACTGATAGAGCGTGGAGAATCGATCCCTTTATCTCATAGCTCAGGCCCCACTCCCCATAAGTTAGGTCATCGCCTGAACCCTCCTCATGCGCCCCACATCACATGGATCTCGCCTTACGTGAGTCACCCACCTCACATGGGCTGCCCACCCTAAGTGTACCCCTGCATCCTACAGGCCATCCCACTCGAGCCCAATGTGAAAATGCCCCTACATTAATCACCCCCAATGAGGAGTCTCAAACACGAGACCTCTCGCTCTAATACCATTTAACGCATGACAACTAACCACCGGCTCTAAAAGCTCGAACTGATAGATCATGGCGAATCAATCCCTTTATCCCCCCGCTTCCCATGGGTTATAGGATCTCGGCCAAACCCTCCCCGTGGCCCCGCATCACATGGGTCTCACCTCACACGAATCACCCGCCTCAGCAAGCCGCCCACCCCGAGTGTGCCCCTACATCCCACAGGCCACCCAACTCGAGCCCAGTGTGAAAATGCCCATACATACCCCTGATCAAGTGGAATGGCGCAACAGGATTCGCATAGCTGAACCAATTAGTTGGGATATGGCCTAGATGATGATGATCATGAATTGGTTTGACCAATTGGACCAGCAGTTGGACTCCCAAAAAAGAAAAAACCAATCTGAAAACATTTCCAGTTCAGTGACTGGTTCGGCTTTACAATGTTGGGCTAGAGTGGACTATCCAGTCAGAGAGTTTGTGCTGAAAGGAAACTCGACTTGCTATATAGGACTAGGCATTGGAAATGATAATGCTACCCCGTGGACCGAATAAGTATCCATCATACAAGTCAATTCTTTATAACATAGTAAGGTAGAAACTAATCAATGCTACTTTTTTTTTCCTTTTTCTTTTCAAACAGGTAAGGTGGGGCAAAACATGAGACCTTAGTGTAGAAAGACAGGCCGTCTACCATTGACAAAGGCTTACCTTGTATTCAGAAAAGGAAAAAAAAAAAAAGTTCATAGTCCTAGCCTTTCATTTTAATTGTAGGATTAAGGGGCTAGGCGGACCATACAAGAGCACTGGGAAGAGGAGGAAATTATGACCTTGAATGCGGTGTATATATCCTCATTCAGAAAGAAATTGCTGGGTTAAAAGGACTGATAGGACTGGCATCAGAGCCTCATGACCCTTCTTATAGCTGTCAGCAGGCTGTACTGGGTTGATTTGCGCCTTAAACTGGTTAGTTGGCCTATTTGAAAATATTAATTTTGTTCAGCAGGACCCAGCGCATTGAAAACCCTACCCTTCTTCACAAGCAGGCCAACGGCCCAATTCCACTCATTCCAAGACAGTGACTGCCTCAGCAAGATCAAAAATGAAAAAAGGGTTCTTATGTTGGCCTTGTGGACAGAACATAAATTAATCCTATATATAACATATAAAGTGACTGAAGGGTTCTGGCCTTGCTTCTAGACAGAAAAGATATTAATCCCATATATCATATAAATTGACTCTAGTTATGACTATTTGATAGCAAACTAAGACGGACCTGACAAAGCCTGCAGATTTCTTAAACCAAAATGTAATAAATCTACCTTGACCCAATAAGTTAGAGAGGTGAAATTTGCAATGTGTAACTTGCTCAATGCATTACATGAGGGGGCTAAAAACACCCATGCAAACTCTTGAAAATAATGAGAATAAATCAGCTCATGGAAGCTTGAATGTTGATACTAACTCACCTGAGGGGTCAAGACTGCAAGTAAGGTCCAGAATATTGGGGAAGTTAGTTTGTGAAATTGAAATATGATTTGGACCGCTACCACCTTGCCTAAGATGATCTGAATCAAACAGAAAGCTAGGAAATAACATACTTACCAAAATTAATGTGGTAAATAAATCCTAGGAAAAAAAGATAAAGAAAAAAGTGGAAATGAACTTCTATGAAAAGACTTTGACCAAAATGTGGCTCTAGTTGGTTGGATATCTGCTAAGGCCCAACAGTAGCCACAAGGTATCTGTATGACCCTCCTCAAAGTAAGGGTGAAGTGCATTGGAATTGAGTTTGCTAGAAAGAATTGTTGTTAGGTAGGCTTCCTCTATTGTCACTGGATATAATCAAATTGTGGTGGATGCTACAAAAGTAGCTGGGTAAAGTGAGTGTGGAGGGGCATTCATTTGTGACGAGGCTCGATGATCTCTTGTTACACAGCTCTATCATGAGGCTCTATAACCTCTCATAGGAGATTCTTAAGATTGTATGGAGGTCTATCATTCAAAAAAAATAAAATTTGTAAGGTCTTTATGAACCCCCAAAAGAGCCACCATACAATGGACATGATTTAGATTCATTATGAGTTAGTTTCTTTTACACAAATGAGAATCTCCTCTTCTGCAAATTCTAGCTTAGAGGGGAGAGCAGTTGGATTATCCCATAGTACCTTTTTCTGGCCTAAATATGAATTTTGAGTGTTCACAGAGAATTTGATCAATTTTGAAGTGGTATACATTCAATTTCCTTCAAGTTTGCTACTTCAGCATGACTCCTTCAATATCACCCACCATACAACATGCAGTTGGTGAACATTTTTTTCATAGATACCAATTGAGATGATATTGCTAAATCAGGTCAAGACCTGCCAGAGTAATGACTTCAGCCTTTCATCGTCAATCAATTGGTTCATTTAAAATCAATAGATAGCAACTTAACACATGACTTTTACAAAGGAAAAAAAAAAAAAAAAATCATATGACTTCTATGAAATACAAAAGGGAATCTATAAAAATAAAATAAATCTTTGAAAGATAACTGAATTTTATTAGAAGGGCATAAGATGAAAAACAACTTTTAGAAAGGGATAGAAACATAGCATAACAAAGAGGAGCAATAATGTCAAGAAAATAAGCAAAACAGAAAAACTTGCCATCTTAATAAAGCAAAAGAAAATTAGAATATAGAAAAATATGTAATATCAAAAGCGTTAGAAAAAATATGAAAAACAACAGCAAAAACCCAAAAGGGCAATGTGAACACGGCAGAGACTAAAGTAATATAAAATTTACTAAGATTGCCCAAAAATTGAAATCTTCGCGAAAAAAGACCCTCAGTTTGAATAAGAAAAATCTATGATCACAGAGCATTCCTAATGCAGGGAGTATCAGCCAACGCATCAAAAGCTCCGGAGTTGTTGGGGAAGCTCCAATTTATCCCTTTATCTTGGGCCTTCCCAGACAAACCCAAGTGAGACCTCCTCGTGAGCAACCCCCGCATCGCATGAGTCCCCGAGTCCGCACAGGCACCACCCTATGAGCCACCCCACCCCAATGTGGAGATGCACAACATCCTTGGAGTCCGCACCAAGATGCTCCTACATCAATTCCTACCAACAAGCAAAATTCTGAAAGCCCCATATATAATGTACAAGAAAAAGAAATGCATTGTTAACTATTTTTCGTCAGACACAGGGATTGGATAAACATAATACATAATAGACTAGCCAGTGAAGGGATCAATAGGGTCGCTTGTTGGCTATGGACTCTCTTAGCTTTGCTTGTTCTTTAGCCTGATGGGGTTTGTCTTTTGTTTTGTCTTCTTTTTTAATAGAATTTATCGCCCCCGATAGGCAATAGGAAAGGGAGTATGAAGACCAATAATCTCCGCGAGGGTGTTCAAATGTTAGCAAACCTCAAGCCTCAAGGGAACCTATTACAAATATCTAAGGCGGGGGTATCTATAAATGCTAGGGAAGTTAGGGTTATATACAAACTTCCTGAAAAGTAAAGGGCATTTTCCGACTCTAGCTGATAGGAGGCACAACTAATCACATCAGACCTTGAGCCTCAAGGGAACCTACTACAAATATCTAAGGCAGGGGTATCTATAAATGCTAGGGAAGTTAGGGTTATATACAAACTTCCTGAAAAATAAAGGGCATCTTCCGACTCTAGCTGATAGGAGGCACAACTAATCACATCAGTGCCGACCCCCCCCCCCCCCCCCCCCCCCCCCCCCCAAGGCAGGGGTATCTATAAATGCTAGGGAAGTTAGGGTTATATACAAACTTCCTGAAAAATAAAGAGCATCTTCCGACTCTAGCTGATAGGAGGCACAACTAATCACATCAGTGCCCCCCAAAAAAAAAAAAAAAAATCGAGGATCTGGAAAGATTTTTCAGAAAAATCATCAACCCTTGGTAAGAAAAATGGCTTCCACAACAATCGCTTCTCCCCAGGTGTTAGACCGAATAAGTTTTATGGACAAAGCTTCTCATCTCTAATCGCCCAACAATAACACATTGTCACACACCCACAAGAGGAGCCATCAAAATTCAATTTCCACATCCCATCAAGCAGCCTTTTCCACCAGGATAAAGGTTTGAGCCTTGAGACCCTTACCATTAAGCAACCAAATCCAATATCCAATCCCAAAGGATTCCTAAAGTCGTTACCACAAGGAATTCCCATCACACTAGAGTTCATTGAGTGATGCTAGATGGTCTTCTTGTCAATCATCTCAACCAGCAGTGAGATTCTCAAAGTTGCAATTAGAGTCAATCTCCACAAAATCCTTCATCTCTTCTTGAAAGGACCCCAACTCCTAATTTCGGAAGAAGTATCCACATAGAAGCACAGCGAAGTCAACATCTGGTCATCTTTCCACTTTTTTAATCAAAATGAAAACAACAAGAAGCAACAGAATATCATAGCGACAACAAATGGAAAATATCACGATGCTAAGAGATCCCCAAACAATAGTAGATTGTTCCTCCAATCTCGTTCAATATCTTCTTTACAATGCCAACAAAAGTTTCTAAACTAATAACCAACATACCGGCTCCCTTTGATTGTCGAAAACCTTATCCGATGTGTCACCTTATTATTAAATTTTATGCCATCTCGTTCCTTCCATATAGCCCATGACACAGTAATATGAACAGCATCGCTAAGTCCTTATTAGAGCAAAAGCAAGACAAGGAAGATGAAAACCACAAGCTCTGCAATCAGAACTTTTATCATGAATACTCTATTGAAGAAACTACAAAACATCCATATAGCCCACGACACTGGTAACATGGACTGCCTCCATAAAGTATATATTGAAGCAAAAGCAAGACAAAAAGCTCTACAATCACAACTTTTATCATGAATGCTTTGTTGAATAAAATATAAAAACAACAGTGACCTCATATATATAGTGATCACCTCTAGATATCAAATAACGACAATCTACACCATAGTTGCATGAATAAGATGGAGTGCATATTCAAGTCGTGGGGAAGTGATGGTTCTGAAAAATTGATGCCAGAGTACCTAGCAAGCACATATTCAAAAAAACATAAGAAAAACAAAATTATGCAGTTATATTTGCTAAAATATAGAAATTAAACTATTAAGAGAGCTTTAGAAACTTCAAATATTTTTAGATTCCCAAGTTATAGAAAACAATTGATTTGGGTTAAAGATGGTTTTAGTGGAATCACGGTAGCAATACTTAGTTGTAGGAGCTCCAAGGGGCTTCAAAGCAGCAGCTGGACTACTGGTACAAGGATCCTGCAACTGTGTACACGATATGTACACAACCCATATCGTGTCATGGACTTCCTGTGATTTCTCTCTGCGGCACCATCCATGATTTCGTCCTCAGGATTGTGTACACTTCATTGGGTAAGACTTAAGAGGGCATTTACATCAACATTCATTGACACGTTTATGTAAGAAAACAAGTCAATGAGAACTTCCACATCATTAATCATCCATATTGAACTAACAGCACATCAAGCTCATTACTTCAATGTCCCAAAGCCCCTGTCAGTTTATCGATTCACGCAAATCAAGTTGCAGCACCCAGGTGGTAACACCAATGTCAAAAACCCTTAAACTTGATTAGGGTAGATTCCTAGAGACTTCATTGGCCATCGAAAGTCACAAATCAGTCTTCCAAGACTTCAACCTGACCACATTAACTCCTTAATTTCTCCAAGTCCGAAATCCCTATCAATTCATCATCATTTAAAACCCACAAATCGAGCTGGATCACCCAAGTACAATCAAAGTTGTTTGAGTTGGATTTTTCCTTGCAAAGAAAGACTCCATTAATTCTCAAAGTTCATGAAACAAAGTTCACTACTCGATAATGGCTAGGCAATATGCTAAGTAAACAAAATCCTGTAAAGGATATCCAAGTTCCTCACGAATCTTACCCAAATAAGGCTGCATATGGCTGCGCTTGTTTGGCTCCAATTATTATTTGGGTAATCCCAAATAGGTGAAATAATATTCACAGCCAAAATAAATGGCAGAAGTTAATTGATTTATCTCAAACACAAGTCCTTAAATCAACTTTGAGTTTAAAACTGAAATCTAGGCCTGGGGAACCAAGGCCACCACAAAACAAATTACTGAACAGCCTGACCATTTTTGGAGATAACATCAAGAACTCACGCTAGGCAGGCTATGGGCACTGTTTGGGCAGGGACCCAATGTTTATAGTTGTTACCAAATCTCCTTAGGGAGCAATATAGGAATGCTCCATGATTGATTCCACAAATTGGGGCCCACCTAGCAACTGCATGACATTGGCTACTTAGATTGCCTTAGATGGCCGAGCTCAACGGTGACATTGTGGCTTCTCCTGATCTCATTATCTCTGATTTTTATAAGAGTGACCCAATAAGCCCACTTAATTTATTGAATGATATCCAGCAAAGACTTCCAGTAGAATATAACTCAATTCCAGAAGATAAACAGTCATATTCTTGTAAAGGGGCCCATCATGTAAATCAACAAAGACTGTTAATAAAAATATAAGAACCATCAAATATGGCAAAAACGCCCATTACCAATCGAACTTGCTAAATGTGAATGTCGTTTCATAGGAATTCATATTCAGCTCTCAAGCAACATCTAACTCACAATAAATATCATGAATTATCCGATCTCTAACAGTCAATTCTACTCGCGAGTATCTTTCATTAAAAAAAAGGTAAGAATTAATTGCAAACAGCTCAAACCACATAAGTAAAGAGACATTGAGCAAGTAACGATAATTGTGCACCAGTTGCCCAGTGAAACATGTGAGCAAATGCATACAAGATCCTGACCGTTCACCTGGCAGGCCCCACAATGTATGGGCCCCTGCACAAAACTCAGCCTAACAACAAGATGATCCCAACAGCCCGATCAGACACGTCCCACAAAATAAGCACAGTAATTTTCCCCTCAAATCTAGTCATTAGGAGCGCCTGATCAGACCAGAATTTTGGGAAATGATCCATCAACGGTGGGACCCACAAGGTGATCGGTCTGAATTTGTCCATGTCCACCGCGTCTCCCACGTGACCTCTTGCAGAGCAAGAACAAAACCCTCTGTAACATTCTTACAGCTGAACTACTCAAAAAAATCAGACAAAATAACAGAAAATAATAGCGCGATTTCAGTACATCAAAGTCAAGACAAAAATGAAGGCGTCAGCATCATTTCAAAGAGTTTGATGAACGCCAAGACCGCGAATAAAACCCCTTAATTGCAGAAACCGGTGTGAGATCTCTCCAAAAGAAAATCCAAGAAACTAATCAAGATGGAGAAACTGCAGGAAACACGAGCCGTTTGAAATCGAATAATAAACCCTAGAATTCAAGAAACGAAATCAATAGAAAGAGAAAAAGAAAACCGGCAAAGCCCCAAAAAACCCTAGCGCGACTTCCATTTTGATGGCGACGGATTCCTCAACGAAATAGGAAAACTAAAGGAAATGAAATGGGAAATTCTAAGATGCGCAGGGGGCGTACGTTACCGGGCGTCGGTGCAATGCCAAAAACCTCAGGCGATGATGGTGCGCACGAGCTTAATCTTCACCCCTTAAGACTTATCCTTCACCACCTCATGAAATCTCTCTCCCTCTCTCTCTCTCTCTCTCACCAGAGCGCAACCTTCTTTCTTCTCACCGTCTTCCTTTTTTTCACATTTTCTTAATTTTTATTTCTTCACACGGAACAGAATTAGTAGTCCGCGGGACTATCTTAACTCGTGATCTGCAGGATCTCAGCCGTTGGAATCGATCGTCCCCCATTCCAATTTTTTGGTGATGGAATGTGAGTCGTTGGAATTTTTATTTTTATTTTTTTTTTACACACTACACACACTCACGCTAATGGAATTTTACCACCCATGGATGCTCGAACCCTTGACTTGACTGGGAGTCCACCACCAGAGTAAGGATCCATATGGTGAATCGTTGGACTTCTACGGACCGTATTGTGAATCCGAATGCTCCATTCATCATTCATGTTGATCAAACAAACGGTTGAAGAAGCCCATCCATTTGACACTTCCAGGATCTTCCACCGTTAGAGAAATCCCCATATTAGACTATCAAAGGGATGACCCACCATCTGAACGGATAGGATCACTCATGGTGGGCCCCACATACGCTGAACGTGAATGTTTGGCCCTTGAGTTATAATTAACCATCCCCTCATAAGCCAGGGCGGGACCCATTGTACTTTTCAGTGGTGAAATGTAAATCTGGCCTTCCATCTTAATCCCGATAAGCATTAGATCATCCATCGTGTACAAACAAACGGTTTGAATAAGCCCATCCATTTGACCTTTCGGAGATCTTTTAAAGTTCAAGTAGACCATCCAAGGAATGGCCCACCAAATGAACGGAAAGGATCACTCAGATTGGGCCCCATACTCATACAACGCTGATCAGACGAAGTACCAACTTTCAGTAGTCCTGT
This sequence comes from Magnolia officinalis, assembly GCA_021015155.1. Taxonomy (NCBI): domain Eukaryota; kingdom Viridiplantae; phylum Streptophyta; class Magnoliopsida; order Magnoliales; family Magnoliaceae; genus Magnolia; species Magnolia officinalis. The sequence continues at coordinate 81,439,482 of JAJHSJ010000006.1, forward strand.
GTAATATACATACTCTTTTCCATCTTTATTTATTTATTTTTACTTATTCTCTCGTTCAAGTCACGTGTGCCGCGCGTGCTGACGCACCATTTGACCAGGGCTCGACGGTTTTCCCTGGTCGGCTTGATGGCGACCGGCCAAACCGGTCGCTTTCCTACAATAGCCGGTCTACAGCAGTGTGCGAGCAGCGGCAGCCCGGTTCAAAGTCATGTATTTGTTTTGTTGCGGTGGATTCAAAGTTCAAAAGGCTTTCAAAAGAGGGAATGATGATATGCTCTTCTTTGTTCTTTCTTCTAATTATCTAACCATGCCTGTCACGTGCCACGCACGAGCCCTAAAAGGCAGATGAGATGGCCCCCAGGCTACACTGCTGGCCCACCACAAGTTGGGAGCGGATTAGGTGTTACCCGGGTTACACGTTATTGGGTGTTCCGCTTAACGTGGGTCCCACCTTGATACGTATGTTGTATATCCATGCCGTCCATCAGCTTTTACAGCTGATTTTAAGGTGTGGTACTAAAAATTAAGTAGATATAAATCTCTAGTGGGCCACATCTTAGGGATTGAATATCTACCATTAAAAAAGCTTATTGGGGACTATACAAGTTTTGGGTCAAGCTGATATTTGTGGTTTCCCTTCGTCCAGGTCCGTGTTACCTTATCGACAGGTTGGACAGTAAATAATCATTATGGAGGGCCTTCTAATGGTGGGCGTTCATCCTAACCGTCGGATTTTGGCTGCTACATTTGGACTGATGTGTATTTTATTTTCAGCCATTATTTATAGCCACTAGTTGGACGACTTGTGTCGTTTGGTCAGTGTCGTTCTAGGGGTACGATCTATCCACAATCGTCCCATAGATTTGGAGAATCAGGATTGCCATACACGTGTATTCACCACGTGGCACCGTTTTGCAAAGGGTTTTCGTGATCTATGGGACCCAGATTTCCTGTGCTGGAATGCTATGTGGAGAAGAGAATTTTCCTACTGTACAACCCACTTATTGGCCACAAACCTTTTTAGCCCATTTATTTTTACATCCCAAGAATAAGCCTCAGCTGCAGGTGGAAAATGCCCCTGCTTAATAAATTTCACTCCATTCTCTCCCTTACACCCAAATACATGTATGAACTCACCTCTATCATGATATCATCTCTATTCCTTCTTTTCACCCATTTTCTTCACTAAATTTCCGTATAATCTCCATCCTACTATCACATTACATCTTCCATGTTACATTCTACTCAAGGCTAACTGCATTCTTTTTTTAAGAGGATGTTGATGCATTGATAAACGTGAAATCTTGAAGACTTTTTTTCGAAAAAATATGTTTCACATCAACGCGCTCTTATTCTTTTTCTTGAACACGGATTTCACTGAGTGTAAGGGAGTGAATGGAGTTCGCGGTCAATTACCTAGAAGTTTAAATTCTAGGTAAATTCGTAAGAAATTACCTAGAAGTTTGTGGTCAATTTCACGTAGTCAATTTCATGCATTGCTAAGTCAATTTTACGTGGTTATCCAATAAACTTCAAGAAGTTCGCGGTCAATTTGGCGAAGTTTCGCGGTCAATTTCACTTAGTTCCCAGTCAATTTACTGAATTGATCCGTCAACTTCATGCACTACTTGGTCAATTTCACGCATTTTATCGTCAAATTGTATTGCGTTTTTGTAATACGATTGTGAATTTGTAGTGCATTTTTTATAATACGACTGTGAATGTTATATATTGAATACATTTGTTGCTTTATTTGAAATTGCAAATTTCTTAGCACTACGATTCAAATTTCCAATAAGACATTCATATCATGGTTAATTTCATGCATTTCACGGTCAATTCCCTTCACTTCACTGTCAATTCCATGCACTTTACAGTTAATTCCATGCGATTCCCCCTCACTTTACGGTCAATTCAATTAATTTCACGGTCAATCTCCTTCACAATTAATTCCATGCATTTCACTGTTATTTCCCTTCACTTCACAGTCAATTCCTTTCATTTCACGGTCAATCCCCTTCACTTCACAGTCAATTCCATGCATTTCACGGTCAATTCCTTTCACTTCATGGTCAATTCAATTCATTTCACGGTCAATCCCCTTCACTTCACGATCAATTTCATGCATTTCATGATCAATTCTCTTCACTCTATGGTCAATTCCCTTCACTTCTCACGGTCAATTCCGTCGTTTCCCCTTCACTGCAAGGTCAATTCAATTCCCTTAGGGCCTGTTTGATTTTCCATAATACATGTAAATCATGGTAAATAAGTAATTATTACTTTTTCACCTAGTTTGAAAAGGTGAGAGTAATTCCACCTCGAAAAGCAATACAAAAATGTTGACTTAAATATGTGGACCCCACTGTAATGTATGTGATATATCCACACCGTCCATCTATTTTATTATAACATTTTGGGGCATCAAACCAAAAATGAGGTTGATCCAACACTCAAATGGCTCACACGAAAGGAAACAACGACCTTAATTCTTATATCGTTGAAAGTTATTTCCTTAACTGGGCCCACATTGAGGTTTTTTCATCATCTAACCCGTTCATAGGGTCACATAGACATGGACAAGGGGAAAACACAAATATCAACTTTATTCAAAACTTTTAAAGGCCCCAAAAAGTTTTTAATGGTAGGTGTGCGATTCTCGTTGTTTCCTATGGTGTGGTCCACTTGAGCGTTAGATCTACTCCATTTTTTTGCTCATGCCCTAAATTCAGCTAGCATAACAAATGAGCGGTGTGGATATGTCACATACATCACGGTGGGCCCCACATTGATTTTGTAAATTTCTCAATTTAAGTGTTAAAAAAATAAGTTGTCACATCTACATTGGGAAAGATGTGGTAATTACCTAAGTAAATAATTATTACCCATTTACATGGTAATTACAGTTGAGCCCAAATATCAAACAAGCCCTTAAGTTTACTCAATTTGCAGTCATTTTCAATCACTTCAGGATCGAGAGTAGGTGAAATTCATCACGAAGTGAGTGAACCTGCCCTAGAAGTGAGTGAAATTAACTGCGAAGTGAGTGAGAATCATCGCGAACTTAGTGGCATACATCCCTGCAATTTAGAACTTTGAAAATCTAACCGATAAGTCGGTCATATTTGAGCTAGTACAATGATGGATTTCCTACTACTCGGTTAGATCCACCTTATACATGTGAATACTAAACGAGTTATATTATTGTGTTTGTTTTCAGAAAATGGCTTCGGTAATCATTCTATGCTCATATGGTGGGGAGTTAGTAAGCGAAAACAATCGATACACGTACTAGGGTGGAGACTCGAAACCTACTGCTGTGGGCGTTGACACTACATATGAACAACTTCTATAAAAAATGTACAGAATTGCGAAGAGTAGACTTAAGGATTACAATATTCAGTTGAAAGCATTGTATCCTTACACAAACGAATCAGTCCCTCCATCTGTAATTGAAGACGACGAAGATGTGAGAATATTCTTGGCAGCACAGTTGAAGCATCTGGATGACTACATCCCTTTATTTATCGAGACAATGCAGCGAGTTAATGAGGCAATACTTGAAGACCCGGTGGCTTACAGTGGTTTCGAACATGACGCCCCAGCTATTGGAAGTTTGGGTGAGAAACATGACTTGAAATATGAATATATGACATCACCTTCACAGGTTCCTCTAAGCAACACTCCAGTACCCGAGCCGGCTCAGACATCAAACTTCATGACAAGTCAAGTGAGCGCGTCGGCTGACTTCAAGCTCAAAAGTGAATATACGGCATCACTTTCATTTACAAAAGTAGATTTGCCCTCGACATTCAACGCCAAAAATGTAAGTGGAAGTGACATTCCATTGCCCGAGCAGGCTCGAACATCGGACTTCACCACCGGCCTTCCCATTGTGTCTTTCGAGGATGCTGGTTACACCAATGCAAACCTGTCACTGTATTCATATCCACTTGATGACCTGATTGATATAGCCGTTGGCCAAACGTTTAAGGACAAAAGCCAGTTTAAGTATGTTTTGAGCCAATTTGCAATTCGCAATAACTTTCAGTACAAGGTCCTGTATTCCACATCCAAGAAATTCACCGTGTTGTGTATAGAAGATAAGCGTGAATGGAGGGTACACGTATCTAGGGTAAATGATGCGGGAATATTCAAGATTAAGACTTACAGTCCATACATACATGTGGGATGTCATGGATGAAGAGCGATTATCGGCAAGCAAGCAGTAAGTTGGCCAGTGAACTGCTTGTCAATCGCATTGAGCAATACCTGGGATTAAGGCCGAAGGACATTATATTCGCAGTGCAAAAGAAGTATAATATTCTTATTAGTTATAAGAAGGCATGGCGCGCTAAAAAAATTGCAATTGATCGCGTAATGGGGTCTTATAAAGACTCTTATAAAGAACTCTCGATGTACTTGCATGAGTTGAGGATGGCGAACCCAAGGACGGTGACTGCCCTGCTTGTAAATCAACAGACGATGAGGTTCGAGAGATGTTTTGTTGCGCTCGGACAGTGCGTCAGAAGTTTTTAAACATTTCTGCGAAGAGTCTTGGCCGTTGACGGTGTCACGCCCCAAAATTCGGGTACCCGAATAGGGTGTCCAGGACCTGAATTTCAGACCCGTGACTTATATAAAAAAATAAAAAATAAATACAAATAAAGTATGGCAATTTCATGAGCATTTCATTTTCTCCCAGCATAGCCCAAAACTTAAAAATCCAAACATATATTAAGATAACTAATTACATACTCTTTTATTACATCGATGCATATTTATTTAACTTAACTTGAAGTGAGAAAGTCAAGTCAAACATTACTACATTCAGAGTTCTAAACTAAAATAAAATCTATCCTATGTAGAATGACATGCCACGTGCATCAAATCACATTCCATGCTCTACTATTAATAGAAGTACTCTGCATCTTCAAAATATTCATAACTTGAAACGGTTAACACATAATGAGTTGACAACTCGATAGGATCACATCAATCCCGAGTTGAAAATCTCACAAAATGCTACCAAATTTAATCTCGACATATTAATCAAAATAAGACAAACATTGGATGTAAAATCATAGTAAATATTTTGACATTCATGAATATGGAATGAATAAATTATTTTACATAGCTTTTCCAAAGATGATAAGATTTGGAGTGGCAGAACACTCATGTGTGCTGATCCTTTTATGGGATGACCCACGGCAGAGCACCGATGTTAATCCTTTCAGGGTATGACCCTCGGCAGAGCACCAGTATAACCTTTTAGGGACTAAAGCCCAGGGCAGTGCACCCGTGTGTACTGATCCTTTTAGGGAATCACCCAGGGCAGAGCACCCGTGCCGATCCTTTTGAGAATGACCCTGGGTAGAGCATCCGTGTCGTGCTGATCATTTTGGGAATGACCCTGGGCAGAGCACCCGTAACAATCATTGCATAAAAGAATAATTATTCACATACGATGCATCTAACTTACAAGGAAATATTTTAACAAATATTATCAGAGCACCCATAACAAATAATATGGTGATCTTTTTAGGGCAAAGCACCCGTAAAAATCATTGCATAAAAATAGTTAACATAAAATACATCTAATTTACAAGGAAGTATGACAGATAGAGTATTTATGTTCATATAATGAATATTCATTATCACTACTAGAAAATATATATATATTTTTTTAAAATGATATTTGCATTGGTTCAATCAAATAAAGAATATCTCAATGTCTAGATTAACTAAGGTCATTACTTATAAAATTTTCAAATAAGGAATGATCACCTACCTGTTGTGGAAAATTTGTGTGATGGAAGGAAAATAATCTGAAGAGATGTTGATTTCTACGTGCACTAACTTGGATTGGATTGCTCTGAACTCAATGTTGAACCCTCACGGATACTCTCCCTTTTCCTGAGCTCTCTTTTTCTTCTCACAAACTTTCTTTCATGATTTTCTCTCTCGTTTCCTCTAGATAGCATGAGAAAATGAGGTATAAAAAATAATGACAGATGAGTTAATGGGTTGGGAGTTTAATGAACGGTTTAGATTGAGGAATGGGTCCCACCATGATGATGGAAATCATGGTGAATGGGTTCCCATCAACAACCGTTGTAGAGAAGTGGGAAAGAGAGGGAGTCGTGGAGGAGAGAGTTGTGGGGAAGTGGAAAGCAAGTGACACACGTCACTTGCTTTGCTTTTTGTTTTTTTATTTTTTTATTATTTTTTTTGAAAAGTGGGCCCCACAACTATGATGTGATAAATCCACACCGTTCATAAAATTTGCCCTTCAAAGTTAGGGCATGAGCCCAAAAATGAGAGTCATCTAACTCTCAGGTGGGCCACATCATATGAAACAATGGGTCAACGGTGGAACCCACTGTTGAAAAAGATACAGGGTATTGCAGACGGGACGCATTTAAAAGGTAAGTACAAGGGTGTTTTGTTCGTTGTTACGGCTTTGGATAACAATAATCATATCTTTCCAGTCGTTTTTGGTATTGGAGAATCAGAGAACAGAAGCAGTTGGAACTGGTTCCTTACCTACCTCAGCGATTTGTTAGGGGATCTACCTGGTCTTGTGATCATATCAGACTGGCATAAAGATCTAATGAAAGAAGTTCCCCAGGTCTTCCAAGCAGCAATCCATGGCCACTGCGCATACCATATATACCAAAACTTGGTGGACACGTTCAAAGACAGGTCGTTAGAAATCTACTACTGACAAGCTGTAAAGACTTGTAGGAGGGCTGAGTTCGAAAAGTTAATGCATGATATCGAACTTGCCAACCCCCGGTATATGCATGGCTGAGGGAAATAGGGTATGAAAAGTGGGCATCTTCGCACTTCCCATAACAAAAAAAATTAATTTGGTCATTACAAACATAACTGAGTGTGTTAATGCTCTATTCAAAGAAGCGCGAGAATATCCCGTGACTATGCTAATAGAGACGGTCATAATGAAAATTCAAGAGATGTTCTATAAGAGAAGTCGTTGGACCGTTGACACCGTGGGCCGAGAAACAATTAAAAGATCTCACACCGAAGGCACGAGATATTCGTTGCCACGCAATTTCTCGGGATGAATACTATTGTAACGCCCTGAAAATTGGGTCGAGTAGAAACCCAACTCCCGAGTTCCAACACATCACTTATGCAACATATTTAATGATGATTGTATGTTGTCCGTATTAATGCATAAAACATGAATAAGATTAAGCCAAAACAGCAAAACATAATCCAGGGACAATTGTAATATGCAAGCGGAAGACTAAAACGAATATGTATAACTTTATAAACCAGTAGAGGTCTCCAAAGTATGCATGCGTTGTCAGGTCAATAATTACAAGTATTGTTTCAAAATACAAAATGTCAAAAAAAATGTGATAGTCCACTACAAGTATAACCCTGAAGCCCCGTCGATCAAAACGGTCTATATAAACCCTCCTGAATACTGCATATATGAGAAAACATCCTCATCATATGCGAAGTCTGGCTCCGCCTCATCAGTCGGGTCTCCATCTGCAACTAAGACAGAGTCTGGTTGGTGTTTAAAACACCGTCCCGTAACGTGGGAGTGAGTGATTAACTCAGTAGAATAATAAAGAAAAGGTTAACATGTTATCAATTCAGTCAAGCAGTAATGATAAAACAATACAATCAAACATCCTTAAGTACTCTGATTAATGCAGGAATGGTATATATAAATGATGCATGCCCTCGCCTGCACTCCTTCTGCGATCTTCATCTAACGGTCGCGCATGTCAGTCACTTCCTCAGTGCTCTCTACTCAACGTCAAACGGTACATGCAGTGCGGTGCATGAGCGTGATTACCAAGTTCTTATTAGTCCTTTTCATACAGCAGGATTGGAAAACTAAGGTACCTCCCTTATATCATTTCCCAAACAATGATCCATTCTAGGGTCATTAGTCCTAGTAAATATCATACGATGTTGCGGTTCTAGGTCACTACAAAGGGCTTCACCTGATCAGTGTAGGCCTAGTTTATACTCTAGTTGCTATGGAAAGGCTCGTCGCCTCAACGTAGTCTCAGAGTATGCTCGAGGTCACTACAAAGGGCTCGTCACCTGATCGTGTAGGTTGACAGCTCGAATACAGTGTCTCATACCACTATATTCGGCTCACAAGTCTAGGTTGCTCACTGGATACTACAGGGAGGCTCGTCGCCCCAGCGTAGGCCGACAGCTCGACCACGGTGTCCCATACCACCATGTCCGGCTCATGAGTCTTAGCGGATGGAGGTACCAAGGTTAACAGGATTTCTAATGGTGAGTTTGGTATCCTAGGTTCAAGCAGTAGCGTCCAAACATGTTGAACACACATCGGGCCAATCGGATTACTTGACGAGCTTAACTAGCACGAGCGCACGTCGAGCTGATTGACATGAAGTGCGTGAGCACTCCGCGTGGCCTAACCACTGCCAACAACCGAAGTACGGCTCGGATTCGTCAGGCACGTCCCATGTGGCGAAATAAGATCGGCCACCTATCCAGGATCTGTTACCGATTACCTAGACTATACCGTAGTCCCAAACACATCTAATTCCAACAAGTATTCATATGAAATAGTAAAAGCAATAATAAGCACATAATTCCAATCCTACAACCATTTGAGCATGTTATGAAGTACATCATACACAGAAATTCACACATGCGCATTTCATAAGTAAAATAGACAATATGGTATAGGTTACATGGACAAATTTATACATCTAGAGAAGGTAGTTGAGAATTTTTATCTCAACACCCATATAAAGTACCTGATGGCAAGTACTTGCTCATTCAGACATTTTTACGAACACTTAGACTACACTTTTTAATATACACGACGTATGTTGCCCACAACATGTATTGGGACAAATCCTTTCGCCAAGGAGTTGTTACACATACAACTAGTATAAACACACGGCAGTTAATCATGGCAAACACACTTTCAAATTCCATACATATACGATCATTTCTACAAACACATGGAATACCCTAAACTCAACAAAGTTCATATATATTTGAAACACGAAACAAACATCGCATTTGGCATGTGAAATAGCACCCACGTTAGTAATAAATCATTAACCGATATTGAAAGCCTTGAAAACCATAACCTATACGTTTATAATCCGCACCTTACGCCGGTAACAACGGAGCACTTCTGGAGCCCCCTTTTCGGCGTGCGGTCGAGTTAAGTATACCGATCGGTATACTTAACTCGCTGCCACGGTCGATCTGTAAAGCCGATCGGACCGAAAACTTAACTCGACCTAGATCCAATGCCAGGGAGCTTAACTCGACCTAGATCCAATGTCAGGCAGCCACTGCCAGGCACATCCAGCCTCTCTACTGATTCAAAAAAAATATATATATATATATATATATATAATCAGAAGAAGAAGTAGAAAAGAAGGAAATAAAGGAAAGGAGAAAAGATAGTAGTAGAAGAAGATAAGGCAGGGGAAGAGAGTTTGGGGCTGAGTTGTTGGCCGACTCATTGCCGAGTCAGTTGGGTCGAGTTAGACATGGGCCTAGCCTAGGTCTAGCTGGAGGAGAGGGTGCAGTCGAATGTTGCACCACTCGACTCAGTCGGGTCACATCAAATATAATATTATACAATTTTCAATTCATTTATATGTATAATATATTATTATATATTATGAATTATATATCAATAAATATGTGACCAATAACATGTATATAGTAGTATATTAATATTAAAATTAAATTTATATGAGATTTTAATCATCATAATTATAAGTAATATGCAATAACAACAAAATTTAAATTAATATTAGTATTGGTTAGCAATGCATGATGTGAGCCTTGCAAATGGCCCATTAGGACTTTTTAACCATTGATGATCAAACTCGGGACGGTCCGACCGTCAGATCAGCAAAAATCGATACATGGAACCCAAATCAAGTGGTGGTCCCCACTTGGGCCCTGATCTGCCTGATTTCTGGTCAAAGGCCCTAACTTGGACCTTTAAAGGGAATGAGCAGAGTGGATTTATCACAAACACCATGGTGGACACCCCACTTGATGGACCGCATGTACATAGCTGGTGCACACCCACTGTGCACCAGTCGCCCCAGGCCGGTCAGCACGAGCTGACTCGTGCTTCCCTTAAAAAGGGAAAAGCTCTCTCTCTCTCTTTGCCTTCAACAGAGGACGGACGGACGTCCATTTGGAACGTCCATGGCCCAGCATCACCACTCCAATGATGGATCCAAACCGTCCATCTGACAGAGGACACGCGTGAGACCAAAACTGACAAGTTTCACGTGATTCAGCGCGTGTGCATGCACACGATTCTGGGTGCAAACAAGTCCCAAAAACACAACAATTCCGATTATGGGTGCAAATAAGTCCAAAAAAACACAATAATTCTAAAAATGAAAGTTGTTTTTCTTCCAACTCAGCGATCCGAGTGAAGTCGAATATGCCCATTCTCGCCGTCCCTCTACTGAGGCATCTCAGCCACCCATCCGCTCAGGGCTTCCCAAGCAAAACCAAGGGCCAATTTCGGCTCCTACCCACGGTATTTGAAGGCAGATTCAATCGGATCAAATCTGGACCACTCTTTGCCAATCTAACGGCCCTGAGATGTTATGATAAGGGAATAAGAGGGAGAGGATCGAGCAGTAGGTTACCCTTCTCCGTTTTCTAGCAGCCACACTAAAAAAAATGGTTGCTTCCTTCCAAACTCAAACCCACCACTCTAGCCTTCCTTAAGCTTTGAAAAAGCTTATCTGAAAGCTTTCTAGGACCCATACGAATCGTCTAAAGGAAGCGGATTGGAGAAAGAAACACCATTTTCAAAGACACCATTAATGGCCGTCTTCTCCTCCGCCAAGCAACAACTCAAGTGCGGTCTGCTGGGATGTCGAGGAGGCTGTTGATGCACGTACGCTGGTATCTAGACATGATGGCCTTATTTCTCTTATGCAAGTGCAACCAAATCCATTAACATCAAGGGCATCAGCAAATGAGTTTGCAAATGCACGCCCACTGTTAGTTATGGCTAGTGACGGAGCTTCGGGTAGTGGAGATATTCAAGATGCACCTGGGTTTTCCTGTAATGGGAGTGTTAACAGTATCCATGAGATAGGAAGAGAAGGAAGAAAGAGCGGAAAAAGGATAAAAAAGAAGAATGGGTGCATTTCAGAGTCAACTCAAACCGAGCCGAGCCTAACTCGCTGCTGAGTTGTGAGCTCGAGTCAGGCCAAGTTTTGAGCCTGGCCGAGCCACTGCCAAGCGCATCCAGCCTCTCTACTGATTCAAAAAATATATATAATCAGAAGAAGTAGAAAGGAAGGAAATAAAGGAAAGGAGAAAAGATAGTAGTAGAAGAAGATAAGGCAGGGGAAGAGAGTTTGGGGCTGAGTTGTTGGCTGACTCACTGCCGAGTCAGTTGGGTCGAGTTAGACATGGGCCTAGCCTAGGTCTAACTGGAGGAGAGGGTGCAGTCGGATGTTGCACCACTCGACTCAGTCAGGTTGTGACCAAACCAACAACTTGCTGGGTGACTCGGGCTGGGTTGTCCGAACTCCATCCGAGTCCAAGCCTGTTCTAGCCAGGTCGGGGCTTGCTGGACGCTACAAGCTGAAAAAGAAAAGAAAGGAATGATGAAGGAAGAGAGAAGAACGAGAGAGAGGGAGAAGGAGAGCATGTGTCGAGCCAAGTTAGCTCAACTCGAACCGAGTTGACCAGGTGAGCCCACATTTTCTGTCCTGCTTGAAATTATTTTGATTATCATTGTTATTATCATTTCTAAGGTTATTAAATTTAGATATAATTAACCATTAGTAAATTATCCATACTAATAATGGTTAATACATATAGAAATTATCACTATTAAAATATTAGCATTTTATTTATCATGCTTAAATATTATCATTGATAGTAGATTTTGCAATTTGATATCATCATAATGATTATCATTGCTGTGATGGCTAGCATTAATTGTAACATTGATGTTAATAAATATTTTATAACTATTAAATTAACATTAGAATAAATTTGACATCACTAGGGTTCAACCTTTAAAAAAAATAAAAAAATCTAGCCTATATATAAACTATAAGTTAAGACTTTAACCCTAAATAGTGTGTTAGGATTGGATCTAACCGTAGAATCTCATAATTCATGGTAGGTCATAGTATTTATAATTATTATAATGATTATCATTATTATGCGAGCTAATATTAATCATAACATTAAGGATAATTATTATTTTCTAATTATTAAATTGACATTTTGACTTATTTTACACTAATTACAATTTAAATACTAGAATCTAAGTTTAGGATTAAACCCTAGGATGAAAATCCTAATTTTACATCAAAACCCTAAGATAAGTAATTCAAACCCTAGGCTACGATCTTAAACCTAGGTGGTGCATAGAACTTGGACCTAATTGTACAAGTTCACAATTTATAATAGGATTCAATTCTAAAGGCGCAAGCACTTAGCGACATTAGAAGGCGATTCAAAGTATAAGGTGATGATTCATCCCCTTGAGATTTCCATTTTCTCATTAGCTTAAGTTATAGTTTTATTTTAATTTATGAATGATATCTTCATTCTATAACCACATATGTTAATTGTTGGAATTGAGTTGCTACATCACATGCTTAATGCTTATCCTGTATATTTAATTCATGTTATTGGATTACTTGTGGATTGCTTATGGGATTTAAACTGGTACATTAGTGGGAAACTCCCACTTATAAATGTACACCCATACTTGAGATGTAACTCGATTGATGGTGATTACAATGGACATTCGATCTAGTAGTTATTGAGTGGTGGTTTAGATGGATCATTATGTGGGCCAACCATCCAGGGTTGTTGTGTCTAAGTGGTTTTCAAGGATGGTCTTTCATCACATGGTTTTGATACTCACCCTATGTGGCTTATTTTGATATTTGCCCTATGTGGCTTGTTTTGATATTGGCCCTACGTGGCTTTGTTTTGGTATTTTTCCTATATGGGTTCGATGCTTTATACTGTGCAACTATGCGATGGTAAGCCCCATATATTGAAATATGATTGACTACTAGTCGATGGGGTTCCATTAAACATCCTAAGGTGGTAGTCTCATAAGTCGGGGATGGTGGTATGGGACCTATACCTGAGCTGTCGGCCTATGCTGGCAACTAGCCCTCGTAGTGACCTTTGAGCATATGTAAATTGGCTAGTTGTAATCAAATTAATAATGGCTTGGCTAATCATGTATACATGGCACAGACCAACATCTATTGTTATCGTACGTGATGTACGTATCCGACCGTCTGGATGCTTTTCCCGGGTCGATGATTGCATGGGTGACGAGCCCAATGTCCATCTAGATGTTTTTCTCGGGACAATGATTGCATGGGTGACGAGCCCAATGTCCGCATGGATGAGCATCCTCGGGGCGATGATTGCATTCACGTATCCATGCATATAATAAGACTGCATTTAATCTGTGTTGGCTACTTAGATATTTTTTATTATTTCTTACCTAATGCGACGGTGTGTAATTTTGAGGGAAATTCACACTGAGTTGACCACTTATTCATCAAATATACAACTGTACAGGTAGCCCGGATGATATTCACATTCATATTGGTGACGAGCAGGCTATAATTGACAAGGGTGCATAATTGTATTTGCTAAGGACTGCTACAGGATTTCACAGCTGAAGATTGTTGCAATTTACTTTGTTTCACATGTAATGTTATTTTATTTTGTATTTATAAGAATGGGGACATTGGTTTGTATAAGGCATTATGGTCAGCTTCTTGTATATTTAAATGATAATGAAACTTTACATTTGATTTGTCCATGCTACACTAATTTGCTAACTCTGATGAAAGAAAAAAATTATGTATGGAATTTTGTCTCTCTATAAGTTAACACTCAGGTTTTTGGGAAATGGGTCGTGTACTCGGGTCCTGAAAAGTCGGGGCGTTACACTATAAGTAAGAGCAAGTTCATTAAATGAGAAAGAAAACAAGCAATATTGCTGCAATCAATCACAAAAAGGAAAGGGTCTGAGTTAGTTACTTACTGGCCTCAGAGTTGGATATAATATAGAAAGCCCAAGATTCTTATTAGGGCCATGCTAGTCTACACGGTCAATTCCCTTCACCTCACGGTCATTTCCATGCATTTCATAGTCAATTTCTTTCACTTCACAGTCAATTCAATGCATTTCATGGTCAATTTCCTTCACTTCACGATCAATTCAATGCATTTCACGGTCAATTTCCTTCACTTCATGGTCAATTCAATGAATTCCTTCACCTCACAGTCAATCTCCTTCACTTCACGGTCAATTCAATGCATTTCACGGTCAATTCCCTTCACTTCACGGTTAATTCGATGCATTTCACGGGCAATCCCCTTCACTTCACGGTCAATTCCAATTCATTTCACAGTTAATCCCCTTCACGTCACGATCAATTTCATGCATTTCACGATCAATTCCCTTCACTTCACGGTCAATTCCATACATTTCACGGTCAATTCCCTTCACTTCACGGTCAATCCAATTCATTTCACGGTCAATTCCCTTCACTTCATGGTCAATTCCATGCGTTGCACGGTCAATTCCCTTCATTTCATGGTCAATCCAATTCATTTCACGGTCAATTCAGTCACTTCTCAATAAGGGAGTGAAGGGAATTGTCTTGGAATTCGCCGAAGTTGCATATGGTCCAACTACAAAAACTCATCAACTATTTGGGTAATGCTTTCCAGCTTGAGAAAGTCCTGGAACTAGTGTTTTAAGTATCAGTATCTGTTGAGACTCAAATATTGCATAATTTCCCCATTTATATCCTGGTTTTATGAACATGAATCCGCTTAATATTTTATTTTACTCATGTATGTGTTGCAAGGTGAATTTAAGTGCTTAGATTGAAAAAGGGTGCCAAAAAGTATGAATTTGATGCTCAAGAATCACTAAGGCAAGGGATGGATCTTAGGAGACCAAGATTGAAGAATTCACATGCCAAAGATCTAAGAAAACCAAGTGAGGAATGAAGAGAATCGAAGATTTGAAGTGAAGAATCCTGAAATTGTCCAGAAAAAGTGTATTCTGAAGCTGTGAAGTTTATTTTGGAAAACTGCACAACAGGAAGTTTATTTTAAACGAACTATGCAGCGAGAAGTCTATTTTAGGAAAATACGTTTATTTGAGGCAGTTTCTAGGGTTTTTCAACTTTGTACAAAAATTAAAGTTCCCTACTTATAAATAAGACTTCCTAGGGCATTCTTAAACATCATTCAAAGCATTCAAGAGCAAAATTAAGAGTTTTTAAAGAGTTTTCAATTTTATATAAGTTTTATAAATTATTATTATATTTTTTTCTTTTAGATCTTTTCTATTTGCATTTATTCTTTCTTGTTTATTTCTTTCTCTATTCTAGTTATGTTTTTCTAAGTTCCCTCTAACCCAAGCTAGAAGGGAAGCACATGAGTTTAATATTTCTTTAAGTTATGATGATTGATTATTTTAATGATGAGAAGAATGGTGTATGCATGTTATCTATTATTTAGGTTTTATTTTTTATCCTCTTGTGAGATCCATATGTTTCCATCATATGAGATCCATATTGATGGATAGGCTTACCCTGAATCAATCAGATTTCCTAGATAGGAGAGGTTCTCAACCTGTTATATTTCTTTGATATTCATTATCCTATAGATATTAAATACTTAAAATCACTGGCGCTTGAGAATATATGTCAATGGTGCAAATTCATTATTTTTTAATATTTTATATCATTTATTAAAATATTTAAACTGTTTTATTTTCCGATTAGTTTGACCGTAATGCTTAGATCCTAGTTATGTTATCCAAGTCATCATGATTTTGGAACATTAACCTATGTGTGGAACTTTGAAAATTGGGTGTTATTTTAATTCAGTTGAATTACATCCATTTAAAAATTCCAAAATCAAATCATCAGTTTTAGTTTTTATTACTTAGTTTGTTTTGCATTTGATTTTTTCCTTCTCGCAATTCATCTCCTTGTGAGATCGACCCTGTATTCACAGGATATTACTTACAAACCTCTACACTTGGAGGCAAGCAATCAAGTTTTTGGCGCCGTTGTCGGGGAGAGACTTAGAGAGATCAGATCTGTGCAAGATAGCTAAGGTAAGTTTTTTTTTCTAAAGTAAGTTCTCTTCTTAACCTTCCGAATTTTCTATAGATTTCTTTTCTTTTCTTTTTCTTTGAAAATAAATTCAGTTAGGTCTTTTAAGCACTAACTATGACATAAGGTTGCCCTGCTTGGGATTTTATCACCCAAGTGCTATGGTTGTCCTACAATTGTTGTTTAATCACAAAGATCATCCGCTGAATCTATTTTCCAGATTAGCATAGTTTAATTTCTGCATTAGTTTTACTTATTTATTTTATTATTATTTTTTTTTTGTGGACTGAACCCTCATGGTCGGCCATGCCGTTTGGGTTGATGATTTATTTTACTTTGTGGACTGAACCCTCATGGTCAGCCCTACCGCCCGGGTTGTTGATTTAAGTTTTCATTTTTATTTTAAGTATCATACTTGCTATTTGAAATAGTGGTATTTATTGTGTGGTGTGGATGGTTTATGTCCCGTTGGAGTAGAGATCAAAACAATCGACTCTCCTCTTAAGGGGGACTAGTTGCAGGCCTTAATCATTCACTTAGAAGAGACACTCAACATCACTTGGATTCCATGGCAAACCCAGCTGATAATCCAAATCCAAATATGCCAGATCCAACTATAAATCAAAATAGAGAAAATCAACTTAATCCTCCTCTTGAGGATGAAAATGAAGTTTATAGAATGTGTTAAACCAACCACGACTTTACGTGAACATTTACACCCTAAGAGATCAACTTTACCATCTTGCATAGTGTTCCCTGCTCACACAGGGAACATTGATTTTAAATCAAGTGTGATTCAATTGATTCCTAAATTTCATGGCTTAGATTCTGAAAGCCACACTTGCACCTCAAGGACTTTGAGGAAGTAATTGCAACGTTACAAGTAAATAATGGCAATAGAGATGTACTTAAACTTAGGTTATTCTCATTTTCTCTAAAGGATCGGGCCAAAGCATGGCTCAACTCTCTAAGACCTAATACCATCACTTCATGGCAAGCCTTAAGTAGAAAGTTTTTTGAAAAAGTTTTTCCTGAGCACAAAACAAATGCACTAAAACAAGAAATCATGTCATTCTCCCAAAAGGGGATTGAACTATTTTTTCAAGCTTGGGAGCGCTTCAAAGACATTCTAATTACTTGTCCACATCATGGTTATGAACCATGACACGTGATTGATGCTTTACGAAAGGGGCTCACCATGGATACCCGTCAGTTCATAGAGATGATGTGTGGTGGAACCTTTCTTGACAAAGATCATAATGAGGCTTGGAATTTTCTAGATATGTTAGCAGAGAATACACAGACATGGGATGTCTCTGCTAAATCAGACCAAACTAGACCCATTCCTAGAAAGAAAGCGGGGATTTATGTCCTAAGAGAGGAAGACGACCTTAATGCAAAATTCGCTGCATTGGCTAGAAAGGTCGAAGCCTTGAAAATTAGGAAGGTCGATATGGTTAAAGCAAACACTTCCTTAGGTAATTTTTGTAGCATTTGTGCTGGTATAGACCATGACACAAAGGATTGTCCAATAATCTCAGTTGTACAAAATATCACGCATGAGCATGATCAAGCAAATACTATAAATAACTACCAAAGGTTAGTTATGCAACCAATAGGAAACACGTATAATCCAAATTGGCGTAACCGTCCTAATCTTAGTTGGAGGAATGGACCACAAATTAATGCGCCCAATGCACCTCAAATGCATCCACAAAACAACTTCTTTGGGACACCTAACAATGCACCATATGTGCCCCCGCCAAAGCGATCATCTGTGGAGGATGCATTGACCACATTCATGAACTCTCAAGCTCAAATGAATCAGTCTCTAATCCAATCAAATCAGGAATTAAAGATAGTTGTGGCTAGGATTAAGACTCAACTAAATGCTAGGGAAAAAGGCACCCTTCCTTCTCAACCTGTGTCAAACCCTAAAAACACACATCTCATTGGAGACTCAAATTCAAGTGAGCTACATCATGAACAAGCTAAGACCATCATTACCTTGAGAAGTGGAAAAGAGGTCGATAACAAGATAATGCAACCGGTAGAAATACCAGAGGATGAACCACTATCTCAAGAAAATTATGAACCGGCTATGTTTCAAGAGCCGCAACAACAAAAAGATAAAGAGACTAAGTCATATGAGCCTCCAGTTCCATTCCCATCTAACTTCGGAATCCGACTGTCCCCATGAAATATCAAGAGGTGTTGGATGTGCTCCAAAAGGTTACTGTCAATATTCCTTTGCTTGATGTCATTAGACAAATTTCATCATATGCTAAATATCTAAAGGACTTGTGCATTGTAAAGAGGAAATTAAATGTGCACAAAAAGGCCTTCCTTACTGAGAAAGTGAGCGCTATCATTCAACAAAGGGCTGTACCCAAATACAAAGACCCGGGAAGTCCCACTATTCCTTGTGTTATTGAGAATTTCCAAATTGAGCATGCTTGCTAGATTTGGGTGCAAGTGTCAACTTAGTACCTTATTCAGTTTACAAACAAATGGGGTTAGGCGAGCTTAAACCAACCATGATTACACTCCAACTCACCGACCGCTCCATTAAGGTACCAATGAAAATTTTAGAGGACGTGCTAGTCCAAGTGAAGAAATTCTACTTCCTTATAGATTTTATTGTACTAGACACTGAACGATGTGTAAATGCTAGTGTTCAAGTTCCCATCATTTTAGGCCGCCCATTTCTACCAACTTCAAATGCAATCATAAATTGCAGGAATGAAATGATGAACTTGTCTTTTGGTAACATGACTCTAGAGCTAAATATTTTCAATCTATGTAAGCAGCCCATTGATAATAATGAAATCCATGAGTTGAATTTCATGGACTACTTGATAGAATAAGAGGAATTGGAACCTAGTCTGACGAAGGAATTGATTCAAGTCTTTGGGAACTTGAAAAATTCTGATTTAGAAAAAGTGTTTGCTGAAATTTGTGATGATAATGAGAGATAACCACCTAAGACATTGGTACGTACCAATGGAGACCGCGCACTCAAATCCTATCTATCGAGGACTCACAACCTTTGACATCACCAACCAATATTCCAAAGCTTGATTTAAAACCACTACCAAATGAGCTTAAGTATGTATACTTAGGTGAAAATAAAACTTATCCTGTGGTGATCTCTTCATTTTTAAACAAGGAACAAAAGATTAAATTGTTAATGTTCTAAGGGACCACAAAGGAACCTTGGGCTGGGCCATTTCTGACATTAGGGGTATAAGCCCTTCCATATGCACCCATCGGATCCACCTCGATGAGGACGCTAAACCAATTAGACAACTTCAAAGGCGTCTCAATCCAAACATGATGAAAGTTATAAAAAATGAGGTGATCAAATTGTTGGATGTGGGAATCATCTACCCAATATCCGATAGTGTTTGGGTGAGTCCAACTCAAGTAGTCGCAAAGAAATCCGGAATAACTATTGTGCAGAATTCTAATAATGAACTCATACCAACATGTGTCACCACAGGTTGGCGTGTTTGGATTGACTATAGAAAATTGAACCAGGTTACAAAGAAGGACCATTTCCCTCTACCATTCATTGATCAAGTTTTAGAGAGGGTAGCAGGTCACTCTTTCTATAGTTTTCTTGATGGATATTCCGGATATAACCAAATAGAGATAGCCTTGGAAGACAAAGAGAAAACCACGTTCACTTGTCCATTTGGCACATTTGCTTTCAAACGGATGCCATTTGGATTGTGTAACGCTCTAGAAACTTTCTAACGGTGTATGTTAAGTATTTTTTCAAATATGGTTGGAAAGTTTCTTGAGGTTTTCATGGATGACTTCTCTGTATTTGAGAGTAGTTTTGAGGAATGCCTCAACAATTTATCTCTTGTCTTGTCTAGGTGTGAAGAGAAACACCTTGTCTTAAATTGGGAGAAATGTCATTTTATGGTTTAAAAGAGAATTATTTTGGGTCATGTTATCTCCAAAAATGAAATCGAGGTAGATCGCTCAAAACTCGACATTATTGTTAATTTATCTATCTCCCGAACTGTTAGACATATTAGATCACTTATAGGGCACGTTGGTTTCTATAGAAGGTTCATCAAGGACTTTAGTGCCATTAGACCCTTGACTAATCTTCTTCAAAAGGATGTTCCATTTAAGTAGACAGATGAGTGTGCAAGTGCATTTAATAAAATTAAATCATCCCTTACCACTGCACCTATCACGCGTCCACCAGATTGGACACTTCCTTTTGAACTAATGTGCGATGCAAGTGATTATGCTATATGTGCTGTTTTGGGCCAAAGGAAAGATAAACGGCCCTACGTTATTCACTATGCGAGTAGAACTCTAAACTCGGCCCAAGTAAACTACTCAACAACTGAAAAAGAGTTACTTGCAGTAGTTTTTGCTTTGGATAAGTTTAGGTCCTACTTGTTGGGATCTAAAGTGTTCATTTTCACGGACCACTCGGCTTTGAAATATTTGTTATCTAAGAATGATGCAAAGCCGAGACTTTTGAGATGGATCATCCTACTCCAAGAATTTGACTTACAGATAAAAGATAAGAAATAAGTAGAAAATGTAGTAGTCGATCACCTTTCCAGATTGGTGTTAGATGATTCCATTGAGGAGATGCATATTCATGACACTTTTCCTGATGAACAATTATTTGCGATCTCCAAATTGCCTTGGTATGCAGATATAGTGAACTATTTTGTAACAGGAAAAATGTCATATCATTGGAAGTCACAAGATAGGAAGCGTTTCGAAACCGAGGTTAAAAACCTCTTCTGGGATGACCCGTATTTATATAAATATGAGACTGATCAAATTTTTAGACATTGTGTCCCAGAGGATGAAGTTTAGAGTGTTATTTCTTTTTGTCACATGGAAGCATGTGGTGACCATTTTTCTGCTAAGAAAACCACTGTAAAAATCCTGCATTGTGGTTTTTACTGGCCTACCATGTTTAAAGACACCCATACTTTCTGTGTTGCTTGTGATGGATGTCAAAGGTTGGGAAGAGTGTCCCGGCGCAACATGATGCATTTATCCCCAATTTTACCATTGAAGATTTTTTATTGTTGGGGTATTGATTTTATGGGCCCATTTTCATCTTCTTTTGAATTTCTTTAGATATTGGTTGGTGTGGACTATCTTTCAAATTGGATTGAGGCAGTTCCAAGTAGGACCAATGACAACAAAGTGGTCATACGATTCATCAAGGAAAATATTTTTTTTAGATTTGGAACTCCAAAGGCCATCATTAGTGATGGCGGGTCTCACTTTTGCAATAGGACATTTGAGGCTTTGATGAAAAAATATGTCATCAAGCATAAAGTGAACACCCCATACCACCCACAAACGAGTGGGCAAGCTGAGATTTCTAATCGGGAAATCAAACACATTTTAGAGAAAACTATAAATCCAGAGAAGAAGGATTGGTCTCTCAGACTATCCGATGCTTTATGGGCTTATAGGACTGCTTATAAGACCACCGATTGGAATGTCTCCATACAGATTGATGTATGGGAAGACTTGCCACTTGCCTGTGAAATTGGAACATAGAGCCTACTGGGTAATAAAGAAATTAAACTTTGATATGGACCAAGTAAGTAGACAAAAGAAATTAGAGTTGAATGAATTAGAGGAGCTGAGGAGAGACTCCTATAAAAATTCTAAAATATACAAAGAGAGGACCAAAGCTTTTCATGACAAAAATATCATAAGGAAGAATTTTGAACCTCTGCAAAAGGTCCTATTGCACAATTCTGGTCTCCAGTTCTTTCCGGGAAAGTTAAGATCAAGATGGACAGGCCCCTTCATTGTGAAGAATGTTTATACACATGGGGCTATTGAAATTGAGAATTCATGTAATGACAATGTGTACAAGGTTAATGGTCAGAGGTTGAAGCCTTACGTGGAAAACTTTCATTTGGGAGATGAGTCCTTCCCTCTTCATGAGCTAGAATATTCAGATTGATGCTCCTAATCTGACAGAGCATTTCTGTAGGATTTGTATCATATTTAATTCTTTTTAGTGTCACATAATAGGTGAGTTTTTCATAGTAGGTACTATCCACCCTTTCTTTTATTTTTATTGTTCTTTGCATTACATTGGAGACAATGTAGATTTTAGGTTGGGGGTGTGGATAGTCATTCTGTGATAGTCATCCATGTGAGTTTTTTTTTAAAAAATTTTTTTGTTTCAGTTTATTTTATTATTATTAATTTAGGTTTCAGTTTTTTTTTTTCAGGTTTATGGGAAAATTTTTTCAACATTTTAAAAATAATATATACAAGAATATGAACATGATATTTTGCGAATTCCAAAGGCAAAGTTAATACTTAGTCTAGGTCGATAGTAGTCAGAAATCTGATAACTGAAAATTATAGACTTGAGTTCAATTATCTAATCACTAGTTTAAAGTGAGTTATAATTTGATGTACTGAATTCACAATACACCCTAGTTAACTAAGTGAGGAATATGATATGTGAACTAGAATAACAACTTTTGATTCAAACAAGGTTGAAGAACTAGTACCATTAATATATGCTTAAAAGAGAGAATATTGAAGGAAAAAAAGAAGAGTGATGGAAAAAAGAAAATTTTATTATAGAGCATGAATGCAATGACCATAACAATCGTGTCAGTAATCTAGAGTAAGGATACCTAAGTATCCATTACCGTTACCATTACAAGTATGATATCTTAGGTTATGAAGCAAACCCGGTGGGAATCTTCATCTAAGGGTGGTATATAATAATGAGGATATGATGACAAAAGAAGAAATGACATGAAGAAAATGAGATAACTAGATATTTCATATTCCTGGAATGATTGAAAGAAGTTAGGATAGAGAACATGCATATTTTTCAAAGTTAAACTAGTGTCACGAGCACCTAAGTATATTGGATCATAATTATTCTAAATTTTGATTAGGTCTTTGAACTCAAGGATGTAATGGATTAAGAAATTGAAATTCTAACTAACTTCAGGCTTAGGGTAAGTATTGTTTTGTTTTGGAATTCATATAATGAATAGAGGCATAATTGTATAAAATTTTGAGTGTTGAACTATTTTTCATGTTTTCAATGTTTGTAGGTAACATTTCTGGAAATCCTTACGAGACTATAACTCGTCCACTAGGGGAAACCTAGGAGTTTAAAGGCTTGTTGCATATGCTAAATGCAATCGAGATTACCTGCGAAAGTGGTGTAGTTAGAATTTTTTTTTGTTTTAATTTTATTTCTAAAATTAGTTTTTATTTTTATTTTTTTTCTTTCGCTTATTTTGCTCGGGACTAACAAAATGCTGGTTGGGGGGTGTGTTGGGACTCAAATATTACATAATTTCTCCCATTTATATCTTGGTTTTATAAACATAAATCCGCTTAATATTATATTTTACTCATGTATGTGTTGCAAGGTGAATTTAAGTGCTTGGATTGAAAAAGGGTGTTAAAAAGCATGGATTTGATGCTCAAGAATCACCAAGGCAAGAGATGGATCTTAGGAGACCAAGATTGAAGAATTCACATGCCAAAGATCCAAGAAAACCAAGTGAGGAATGAAAAGAATCGAAGATTTGAAGTGAAGAATCCTGAAATCGTCCTGAAAAAGTGTATTTTAAAGCTGTGAAGTTTATTTTGGAAATCGCACAACAGGAAGTCTGTTTTAAACGAACTATGCAGCGAGAAGTCTATTTGGAAAAATACGTATATTTAAGGCAGTTTTAGGTTTTTTCAACTTTGTACGAAAATTAGAGTTCTCTACTTATAAATAGGGTTTCCTAGGGCATTCTTAAACATCATTCAAAGCATTCAAGAGCAAAATTTAAGGTTTTTAAAGAGTTTTCAATTTTATTTAAGTTTTATAATTTTTTTCTTTTAGATCTTTTCTATTTGCATTTATTCTTTCTTGTTTATTTCTTTTTCTATTCTAATTATGTTTTTCTAAGTTCCCTCTAGCCCAAGCTAGAAGGGAAGCACCTGAGTTTAATATTTTTTTAAGTTATGATGATTGATTATTTTAATGATGAGAAGAATGGTGTATGCATGTTATATATTATTTAGGTTTTATTTTTTATCCTCTTGTGAGATCCATATGTTTCCATCATATGAGATCCATATTGATAAATGGGCTTACCTTGAATCAATCAAATTTCCTAGATAGGAGAGGTTCTCAACCTGTTATATTTTTTTGATATTCATTATCCTATAGATATTGAATACTTAAAATCATTAGTGCTTGAGGATATATGTCAATGGTGCAAATCCATTATTTTCTAATATTTTAAATCATTTATTAAAATATTTAAACTGTTTTATTTTTCGATTAGGCTGACCATAGTGCTCAGATCATAGTTGTGTTATCCAAGTCATCATGATTTTGGAACATTAACCTATGTGTGAAACTTTAAAGCTTGGGTGTTATTTTAATTCAGTTGAATTACATCCATTCAAAAATCCCAAAATCAAATCATTAGTTTTAGTTTTTATTACCTAGTTTATTTTTTATTTGATTTTTTCCTTCTCGCAATTCATCTCCCTGTGGGATCGATCTGTATTCACAGGATATTACTTACGAACATCTGCACTTGGAGGCAAGCAATTAGTATCGCTACAAGTTTCGCTGGCCAGGGATACGGAAACAATATCGATATCGTTGATAATATCACTGATAACCGGAACTGCGGACAATACAAGCAACGCTTATAATTTACATAGTTGAAAATATTGGTGATTACATTAGCGATATTAATACGTTGGGAATACTTAGCGATGCATTGCTAATACCTGAAATTTCGACACTACCAACGTTATCGATGTCATTGCCAGTGTTATCATTATCACTGAGCTGGAGATGAAGATAATATCGGAGATATTTTGATATTATTATAGATAATTAAAACACTACAAAAGACATGACCGACCTGCAATGGTGCAAATCCAGGTGATGGGTATTGATGATTTTCACTCCATATTGTGTACCCACATTGTGCTAAATAAATTCATCATAAGGACATTCAGTACATAAGTTGCAAATAACACAATACTCATGCATTTTAGGTAACCCATAAAGATTTTCCATGCGTTTCTTTTTCATTCACCAAGACATTCAGTACATAGGATGCAAAGAAACAAGTGAAATGCATGAAGAGCTACAGGTATTTCACATTTTGAGTGAAGGGAGCAACGTGTTGATCTATTGGCTCTGCTGGTTTTAACTCAGTCTTAATAAAACAACACTCTTTTACTATTTAGCATAATTGATCATCACATACAAACTTGATATCAGTTCTGAATAGTTTTGGCTTTTCTACAGGCAGCCTACTTGAAACCGATGAGTAAGATTGAAAATACTTCGCAATTAATTCCCTTCACTACAAGCCAATCACATGAATTGATTGGATGAATTGAAAATTGGCCACAACATATGAATGTTTAGAGTTATCAACATATAGGACAGACAAGGTACCATCAAATATCATCATTCATTCACCAAATAATAACCAAAATGACTACCCCAAGTTCGAGTCCGGCGAACAATATCAAAAAATGACAGAAAACTTGATGACATACAATATCTGAAAAATGATATACAATATCTAAAAAATAAAAAAAAATTCTTTAACAACATTTTTCAACTAAGCATCAGCCAGGGTTGAAGGACCGGCTTCGGGTGGCACGGAGTCATCTTGTCTACATGTGATCATCGATATCAAGTCCTGAAGCTTTTTCTCTACTCGCTCCAGTCCTCTTTGCGTCGCACCTACGATCTCCTCGATCTTTGACAATCATTCATCTTGCTGTTGAAGATGATATACAATCGAGGTTCGACGCTCTCGATGGCCAACATGATGATGGGTATATGGGACTGGCGAGAACGGAGCGTCACTGTGTTGTTGCCTCTCATCTCCAGTCTCTCCTACCTCAGTATCCATCGCTTCAATCTCAGCTCCTTCGGCTTCGGTTTCGGCCATAGTATCATCATGATGACGTGCGGAAGAGGAAGTTGGTGTGTCAAGCTGAGCCATTTTTTTATGTTTAATTTGGTAAATTTGCGAAACTCTCGGGAACGGTCACTGGTGGGAAGCAATCCCACATGTCGGGACAATAGACAAATAAGATGAGGGAATGGAATGTACACATCTCTAGTGACTTGGATTGCTACGGCCAAATAATGCAACATGAGAGTAGGCAGACACAGTTCGACTCTTTGGCCGACAACATAGAGAATCCCCAATATGAATGGGGTAAGATCAGACCTGTTGGTGCCCCTGGGATAGATGTTTGTACAAAAAATTGCGTGAAGAATGCGAAATTGCGTAGACATGTAGGTGCCACGCAGGGAATTACCCTTATGCCAAGGAATGTCTTGGCCATTGCAGAGATGTTTTGTAATTTTTGAATGAACTTCAAGTGAGTTGAAGTCGTAGTCTGCAAAGCCTTGGGATTTGTGGGAATTCCAATTAATTGACTGATAATGGCATGAGTGATGTGAGTTGTGGTTTGCCCAATGGTGACATCTATGGCCGGGGGGGTTAGATACTGGTGAATGACAGTAGGCTAAAAACCTATATCTTTGTTCATTGCGTGTGACTCCATCAAAGTCAAGCATACGAGACCGGCCAATGGCCTCGAGCATTAGTCCAATCCTATATGTAGCTAGACAGGACCTGTCAACTTGTCTTTCATACTCCATCTTCCTTGCTTTAAATTTTTTATATAAAGCCTCGGGAGGTGGTGGCACAGTAGGGATTTCAAGTTCAGGTGCTGGATCGTTTCTACGTGGTGGAGAGACATTTTAGGTCGGTGGTTGAGCCATTTTTCTTATGACAACTATTTTAGAACGTTTTGGCCTAGGATTGGTGGATTCTCCCAGATGAACAGACTTACTCTTGTCTTTTCCCATTTAGAGGAAAACTCAGAGGATATTATTAAAGAAACTAAAGGGAAATCTAGGAGATTGTAGAAAAGGACAACAAATATGATTTAATAGCAAAAGGAAAATCTAGGGAAATCTAGGGTTTTGATTGATTGAACAACGAAAATGATTTACCAACCTTAAAAACTTGAGAAAATGGCTCAATTGCACCTCCACCAGTTTCTGTGAGTGGATGCGTCGCATAGGAGGAAGGAAATGGAGTGAATGAAGTGAAGTGGACGCGTCGTACTATAAATACAGGCGTTTCTTCGATATATAGAAGGTCACTCGATATATCGAAGGGAGTCCAATGGACAGGACAAAGGGTTTAGGGTTTTTCAAGGTTTTTTTTATAACCGAGTAAACTTCGAGTGATATCAAACTGTCCTTCGATATATCGAAGTGCAATCGATATCATCGAAAATTCGTTTTAAATGAACATGAAGTCTCTAGACAGTTTTGGTTCTTTTTCGATATATCGAATGAAATTCGATATATCTAAGAATATCATATCGAATTAATGCGAATATATCGAAGAGCACTTGATAATTTTAGCTTTGAGATCACAAGAAATTCAAGGTCTTTGTAATCGAGGAACATTCGATTGGTATCGAACTATCCTTCGATATATCGAAGGTCAATTGATATAATCGAAAATTAGTTGTAAATGAACATAAAGTCTCTTGACAGTTTTAGGCCTTTTTCGATATATCGAATGGAAGTCGATATATCGAAGCATAGCATATCGAACAGGCTTCAATATATCGTAAAATGCAGTGAATGTTTTAGTACGATAACATCAAATAGACTTCGATGTTATCAACAACTTAGGCTCGATATCATCGAGTAACATTCGATAACATCGAAGAGCACTTGATAATTTTACCTTTGACATCATCAATAAATTCAATGTATTTGTAATCGAGTTGATATCGAAATGTCATTCGATATATCAAAAGTCAATCGATATCATCGAAAATTCGTTGTAAATGAACATAAAGTCTCTGGACAGTTTTGGGCCAATTTTTGATATATCGAATGGCAGTCGATATATCGAAGGATGTCATATTGAAGAAGATTCGATATATCGTAAAATTCAGAGAATTTTCCATGAGCCAATTGTTGGACGAAACTGATTTAGGTTTTTTTTTTTTTTTTATGCATGTTTGGTAGCTAGGAATTGGAGGGCTTCATTCAAAAAAAGCTTAGGAATTGGAGGGATTTGGATTTGAGAGAAATCCAAATCCTTCAAAAGAGCTCCTTTTGAACTCCCACATCAAAGCTCTGATTCCAAATCCACTTGATTTTGTTTGGATTAAAATCCACATTGATTCCATAGGAGTTCAAATCCACGCTATACCATCAACAGAAGCTTCTTCGATATGTAGTGAAATTCATTGAATTGACCGTGAAGTAGTTGTGTTATTTATGTTTTCCACTTGGTTAGGTATATATGGGAACAATGTACAATCTCAGATTATAAATGAAATTGTTTCCACTTTGGTTTACCATGTGCAGTAGTGTATGGATGTTCTCATTTTACCGGGGGTCATATACTATTTCACTCTCATCCCCTTCATCATGCATCTCAGATTCATTATGGGGCCTTCAAAATCAGAGCTGATTCTGTCATTCCTCATCCCAGTGAAGAATATTGAATTCATTCAAACCCATTGCAATGGATTCTCATGCACAAATGGCTTGCTGCTCAACTGGGTAATTTTGATTTGTTATGATTGGTATTGGTGGAAGCTTGTTGATTTTGAATTGATGATTGGATTTCCACTGATTGGTAGGTAAGGTTGTTCTCTTCTCAATTCGATGTTTTTGATCTAAGAATTCTTGACTTTTTGTGTGGGTTTTGCGATTGGGTAGTTTTGATTTGTTTCCACTATTATTGATGCAATTTTGTGTGAATTTGAATCAATAGTTGGATTTCCATTGACCGTTAAGGCTTCGGCCTCTCAATATGATTTTAGCAAAGTATTCATGGTTTTTTAGGTATTGGGTAGTTTTGAATTATTACAGTAATTACTTTTGCTAGTTTATGTGAATTTGAATCCATATTTGGATTTCCATTGACTTTATGGTGTGGTTTTTCGCCTCTTTTTTCATGTCAGTTATGGAGTTTTGGTTTGTTATGAGTATTATTGATACACTTTTTGTGGATTTCAATTGGTAATTGGAGGTAAATGGGTGGTTTGAAGAAATTGAGCAATGGTCTGTAGTCTACTTGATTATCAGGAAGGGCTGATTTTAAATACCATGAGACTACATTGTTGGCCCATCCGATGAACAGATTGGATCTTACGTGTGCACGATTTTGCCATGTGCGAGAGGCGAGTGCCAAAGATGTGTGCTTGCTTTCCTTGAAGTCAAAGAGACTGGCACCCTAATATTAGTGGTGGCAAGGTCCTATAAATGAATGGAAATGACCGTGAAGTGAAGGGAATTGACCGTGAAGTGAGGGGGATTGACCGTGAAATGCATGGAAATGACCGTGATGTGAAGGGGAATCACGGGAATTGACCATGAAATGAATGGAAATGACCGTGAAATGCATGGAAATTACCGTGATGTGAAGGGGAATCACGGGAATTGACCGTGAAATGAAGGGGAATTGCCGAAATTGACCGTGAAATGAATGGAAATGACCGTGAAGTGAAGGAAATTGAACGTGAAATGCATTGAATTGACCGTGAAGTGAAGGGGAATCGCCGTCGAATGCATGGAAATGACCGTGAAGTAAAGGGAATTGACCGTGAAATGCATTTAATTGACCGTGAAGTGAAGGAAATTGACCGTGAAATGCATGGAAATGACTGTGAAATGAAGGGGAATCGCTGTGAAATGCATGGAAATGATCGTGAAGTGAAGGGAATTAACTGTGAAATGAATTCAATTGACCGTGAAGTGAAGGAAATTGACCACGAAATGCATGGAAATGACCGTGAAATACATTGAATTGATCGTGAAGTAAAGGAAATTGACTGTGGAATGCATGGAAATGACCGTGAAGTGAAGGGAATTGACCGTGAAATGCATTGAATTGGCAGTGAAGTGAAGGAAATTGACCGTGAAATGCATTGAATTGACCGTGAAGTGAAGGAAATTGACCGTGAAATGCATAGAAATGACCGTGAAGTGAAGGGAATTGACCGTGAAATGCATTCAATTGACTGTGAAGTGAAGGAAATTGACCGTGAAATACATTGAATTGACCGTGAAGTAAAGAAAATTGACCGTGAAATGCATGGAAATAACCGTGAAGTGAAGGGAATTGACCGTGAAATGCATTGAATTGGCCGTGAAGTGAAGGGAATTAACCGTGAAATGCATTGAATTGACCATGAAGTGAAGGAAATTAACAGTGAAATGTATGAAAATGACTGTAAAGTGAAGGGAATTGACCATGAAATACATTCAATTTGCCGTGAAGTGAAGGAAATTGTAACACCCCGTACCTCTAGTGCACGGGTGTTACCCCTTAAAACTACGTCTATGAAAAACCAAGGTTGATTAACTAGACGACTTGAATTTGATCGTCCTCTGGTGGATTAACACTCCGTACCTCTGGTGCACAGGATGGGACTTCCAGTCAACGTTGAAGCCGTCCATCGGAGGCCTGGGAGCCGATTGCACCCCACGACAATTAAGAAGGTAATCCTTATTAATCCCCTTGAGTTAAAGCAATCCTTAAATCAACTAATAGTAAGAGAATGAATCAACGCCCTAGTAATTGATCTTCGAGGGCTAGTAGATAACGAACCGAGCAACCACTGTGACCCAGACCCACTTTTGACCGTTGAAATCGAGAACCAAGTCGATCCGGCCATTGGATTGATGATATTGGCCGTAAGATGGCATGAGAGGCGTGATATGGCCCACCTGGGCCTCGGCGCCCACCCCAAACTAGGCCGGGTCCCCTATGTGAGGATCCCAAGGGGAATGGATGGACTGGATTTGTCACGAACGTTGTGGTGGACCCCACACGGAGTGTGTGTACACCCCACGCCTAAGTGCATGATGTGCACTGGAATGGCAGGCTCGGTTAAAACAGCTTTGACCGAACCAAAATGAAAAAGGAAGAAACGAATTTCTTCTCGCATGTTTAAAATTTCAAACTGACGATCTTTGAGCTTCAAAGTGGCCCACCCTGACCACTTTCTGAGCGATCTGAACCGTTCAATTGCCTCGTGGGATTCGACTTAATAAAACGGTATATGCTTTTAAGCCTATGCAAAGGAACGAAGAAGTTGGGATACAACCATCCAAGGCTTTACACGTGGTGGATATCCACAATGTGGGACCTATCTGGGACTACTTGGGTGGCCTGTAATCGTCCTGATCAGGCCATCCCAGCTGTCCATCGCCAGGGAGAGCCATGCTCTCTCTTTTCCAGAAATGGTCGAGCAAGACCTGCCCATAATAAAGCAAAAAAGCAGATTTTCTCTTTGGGAAGAGAGTACTGGCACATTCCTAGCCATTCCTGGGGCCACGTGGAGCCATCCGAGCTGCTTGTTCGGGATGAGATGAGAAGGAGATGGGAAACGTATCATCTCACGAGAAAATAGCGAGAAATGGATATTCTCGTGAGATGATTTGAAACTAACGTTTGAGGTCTAAAAAGTGGGCCTCACATTGATCCGAGGCCTCATCTGATCCGTCCGAATGGACCAGATCTCAAGAATATGTTATATATGGGAAGTTTCCATTAATGGCTCTCTCATCTTCTCCGTTAAACCACCTGAACCCAATCATGAGATGGACTCCACCAAACCAGAAAAGTTACTTTTCTGATAGGCCAGGGCATCCACAATCCATCCCCAGGATTGGATTGGCCCCATGCATGACCATCGTCGATCACCACCGTTGCAATGTGGGCCGTTTTTCCAACCATTGGAGCTTTCTCTCCCAATGTTATAAAAAGGGTCTTGTAGCTTTGGGATCTGCACCAACAAGAGTGAAAGGAGAAAGGAGAGAGATAAAGGAAAGAGAGAAAGAAGGAGAGAGGAACCATCCGGCCAAGTGGACTCAGTTCTCACTGCTCCAACCTAGTCCGTGCAAGGGTCGAACCGAGTCGGATCAGTGTGGGGCTTGTAGCTTTACAGTTAGGGGGTGAAAGGAGGAAGTAAGGAGAGTGTGTGAGGTGTGGGTGCATTGTTAATCTCTGAGTCAGGTGACTCGTCCTCCCCTATCTCATTGTAGCTTTCCGTTTAAGCTGAAAATGACACCTGAGTGTGCCGAAACTAAGCCAAGCAACGACTGCATTTCAGGCTGAAAACAGGTCAATCTATGGCTGTACTTCGGGATGAAAATAAATAGAACAACGACTGCGTAATGGGCCGAGTCCATGCCAGACAATGGCTAGATTTTGGGCTGAATCCGGGCCAAACAATGGCCATATGTCGAGGCAAAATCAGGCCAAGCAGAGGAGGTGCTTTGAGCTGAAATCGGACCCAGATATGGCTCTGTTTCGGGCCGGGATCAGGCCAAATAATGGCGGAGTTCTAGGCCAGGATTGTGGCAGAAAATAGGCTCCTAACCGAGCTTTGTTATGGGCTGAGGATGACCGTAATCAGGCGGTGAAAGCAGCCTCCTACTGGCTCAAGTAGCGGGCTGAAACCAGTCCTCCAATAAGCTATGATTTGGACGGGAGATAACTCTCGGATGGGCTCTAAATCAAGCCAGAATCTGGCCTCAGTTAGGTTTCCATATGGGCCTTAATCCCAACTAAAACTAGACCTGAAATATTGCTGAAACTAAGTTCCAGCTGGGCCATGATTTCAACCTGGAACCGGGCTTTAACTAGCCTTTGAATTGAGCTGCAGACGTCCCTTATCTGGGCCATGCAATGGCTCAAAACGACCCTTAAATAGGCTCTGAAATCCAGCTGAGAATAGGCCCTAAGCTAGGCTCTGAGATGGTTCGAGATGGGCCTCACCATGCATTCCAAAGGGCCAGGAAAACAGCGTTCCACTGTTACATGAAACAGGCCGAAACAAACCCAACAATGGGCCGAAATCAGCCACACATACTGGGCTGAAACCAGCCTAGTGGGCCACATTTTGGTATCGAGTGGGCAGCACCTCGTTACATAGAGTGGGCCACACCTGAGCTTCAAGCTCAGTGGGCCCCACCACACATCATAGTGGGCTCGAGCCAAAGCTCAGGCCTTGTGTGTTGCAGGTGGACCACGCCACGCCACACCACACATCACAGTGGGCCACACTGTAGAGCAGGCCGCACCATGCCGTGGGCCGCACTATAGAGCAGGCCGCACCATGCTTGGGCCGCATTACAGTGGGCCTCACCATATATAATGGTAGGCCGCACCAAATGAAGTCGGGTGGGCCTCACCTTATCTAAAACTCAGGTGGGCCTCACCATATATAAAGGTGGGCCACACACTGCTACAGGAGGGCTACACCTCGTCTAAAGGTCAGGTGGGCCGCATGATGTGAAGCAGTGGGCCAACCCTATTTGGGCCTATTATCGTACCCAATAACTGGGTCGAAATAGGCCCAGTTCGGGTTTTGTTGTGAAAGGGGAGTAGGCCTAGTCAGGCCACCTTGGGACAAGTATATGATGGGCCTGGTTACTTTGAAGCAAGCTCAGTCTCCTCCATAACGAGCCCTATAAACCCCATGCACTTTTAATGATCTAGGCACTTCGAAACACTTATCTAATGTGGGTCATTGAATCGGAAATGACAACCAGGTAGTCACTTGCATGGTATTGGGCCGCAAGACACTCACGGGAGCTTGGATCGAGGGACACACTGCGACTTGTCTGGTGATAATTCCTTTCCCCTTGGGCTTTCTATCCCTAACTAGATTAAGGGTAGCTTTTATAGCTATGACTGATAATCTAGAAATGTAGAAACATTTAATGATTATTTAGAATTTATGATTACAAGTGATTTGCTCGTGATTGAGTTATCTGGACACTGCTTCAAGGGATGATTAAATAGATTAGAAATGGATTGTATTTGTTTGGTATGTCTGTTTAGTTAATAATTCATATGTTTTAGAAGTGATCTTCAATCTATGTGATGGGATTATTTAATGTAATTGATTATTAGGTTTGAAAGCATGCCCTAGGTTCACATTTATGCTTGGTTAATTCGTTTGAACATGTGTATTAAACTCGTCCAAGTAATTCAACTAGTTACTCATTATATTGCGAAATGTGTTAGTCTATTGAGTACGTATTTTTGGATTATAAACTTATGATCAGGTGACTTGTAGGAATACATGTATTGCTACCTAATTTCCTAATCATGATTAGGTTCCATGCCATTGTTTATTAGACATACATCATTTAAATCTCTCCATGGAAATCTCTGACTAAGGAGAGTCCGTATCTAGGGGGTAACTAGACTGGTTGTGATGTAAGTAGATCCCCAACCCGGAGGTTATGGTTGGTGACATTTGATCGTGGGGATTACCACACATGGGGCGGTTGACTTACTTGGCTATGGAATGAACGTTGTAGTTTCCACAATTACCACCGTTTATTTGTTTTTGAATCATACATGCCGTTACATTTTAATCACCGCATTTAACAACTTCAACGTATCATTCCAAGTTAGTATATGGTGGTAGTCCCCATAGTATTGAGAATTGATTGACCACAGGTTGGTGGGTTCAATACACACCCTAAGGATGGTAACCTCATGAGTTGGGGATGGTAGTATGGGACCTATGCTCAAGCTGTCGGCCTACGCTGGTGATAAGCCCCGTAATGACCTTGAGCTTATTTAAATTGGCTGATTGTAATTAGATTAATAATGGCTTAGCTAATCATACATACATGTCACAGACCAACGTCTACCGCTATCGTACGTGATGTACGTATTTGTCCGACTGGATGAGTTTTTCCAGGTCGATGATCGCATGGGTGACGAGCCCAATGTCCACACGGATGAGCATCCCCGGGACGATGATTGCATTCACGCATCCATGCATAATAAGACTGTATTTGCTATGTTTTGGATTGCCTGTATATTTTATGCTATTTCTTGACTAGGGCGGCGGTGTGTAATCTTGAGGGGAGATCACACTGAGCTGGTCACTCATTCATCAATGTTCAATCGTATAGAGGACACAGGTGTAGAGACAAGAGACTACGCAACAGACTTCGGGGCTGCTGAAGTTAGAGTAGATGAGGAGCCTTTCGAGGAAGAGCCGCATCAGGAGGCGGCTGCATATTATGGCATCAACCAGTAGATTCCTTTATGATAGTTTGTTTAGAATTATTACATTTGAGGATTTTGTATGTGGCCCCCAGCTAAGTGGGCCAGGATATTGTTTCCCGTTTGATCATATCTATGTTATGGTTGTTTTCCGCTACTTGCACTTTGATTTCCATTGATTACCATTATCATTCAGTTAACTCCTGGGGTTTTTGGGATACGAGTCGTGTACTCGGGTTTTGAAAACCGGGGCGTTACAAGTTGGTATCAAAGCGGAGTATGAGATAGCCTGGCTGTGGGATCAATATACAAAATCTTAAGGGATTAACTTAGACAAAATTTAGACATTTCCCTCAGGGAGTAGGAAGGATGAGTAAACTTAAAGACAAAACACTTAGGCCCCTTAGATATTAGCAGAATGAACATTTGAACTTATGAAGGAATCCCCAATAATTAGAAAGAACTTAGAGTATGAATCACCTGGGAAAGAATCTAGAATTCCTTGGGAAACGGTAAGCGGTCGTTTGAACTTAGAAACAGAAACCTTAGTCCCCTTGAGAATTCAACTAGGATAGATCTCTAACTCTTGTGTTGTCTCGTAATTGACTAGAATTACTTTTCCCATACCTAAAACCTTAAATTCTAATCACACAGGTAGCCATGCCACCTGTATTGCGATTACACCAGACCCGCACAATCGACGTTTACCCCCTCCCCTCTCCAGAGCGTCAACGGGAGCGCGATCCCGTCTACAAACCAGGCCTTCCGCTTGGAGTGGCAAACGGGGACACGAGGTCCGAAGCTGTAGGGGATTCTCCCTCCCCTCGGATAATCACGTCTAGGTTGCCCTCGCAATACTTCGAGCGGCGGGCCCCTTCGGCTGGGCCCTCAATGGATGCACATACTGATTCACCAACAGAGGCAGCGGCCTTTGCAGCATTTGTGCAGATTGCCGCCACTATGCAGTAATAACAAGATACGTTCGTCCAGCAACAGCAGGACGTACACGTGTTAGTAGTGGAGACTCTTCGAGAGAGGGACCGCCGAGCGGCATCTCGAGAAAGGGACGTCAGAGGTTCAGATGTGTTCGACCAATTTATGAGGCTCCGCCCACCGACTTTTGGAGGAGCACCTGACCCAGTTCAGGCCGAGCGTTAGTTGGCGAGGATCACCAAAATGATGAGGCTAATGGAGTGCACAGACTCCTAGATGGTTATGCTGGCCACATACCTACTCGAGGGAGAGGCGAAACACTGGTGGGACAACGTGCAAGAGGCGTGCCAGATGGGTACGCCTGGACATGGGCTGGCTTCAGGGCAAAGTTCGTAGAGAAGTATTTCGCAGTCGTGTCAAAGAGAGAGATCGATCCGAAGTGACCTGTTCTCGTGGAAGTTTGGGAACAGGGAAAACCTGGACGTCACACCAGTACGAGATGAAGTTTGACGAGCTATCCTGGTATGTACCCAAAGCCCTCGAGGACAAGGAGTATAAGTTAGAAGAGTTTAGGGAAGGGTTGAAGCCCGGGATACAATCTCGGCTGTGCACCTGAGATCTCGGGGACTTCCCGGAATTAGTGGACAAGGCGATGCGAGTAGAGAAAGACTTCGAGCGTACCATCCCCGCCTTCCAGCACGAGACGCCCCGGTCAGACCAAGACAAATACCTCCTGCCCCGCCCATTCCAGCAGGAAACGTTTTCGCTACTCGCGCGAGCTCCGCCTTTGCCTTCCGGCGGGGGCTGTGGTTACTGCGATAGGGTAAATCACATTGCCCGGAACTGCTTCCAGAGGATGCAGGATCAGGGTATTCCACTCCGGACGAACCAACCCCAGCAGAACCAGGCGGTGGCCAGAGCAGTGCTTAGCCTCAGCAGCCCAGATAGGGGCCTCCAGCTCAGCAGAGAGCTCCCTCAGTGCGAGTATATGCAGTTGCTGCCGCAGAGGCTGAGTAGGACCCCCTTCAGACTATTCATGGTACCGCTCACATTAATGGTACCCCTGTACTCACTTTATTTGATTCCGGTGCAACTCTGTCTTTGATTGATTCTGCTATTAAATCTAGACTAGAATTGAACACAACTCGGATGCATGCCCCCTTAGTTGTAGCATCCCCTATAGGTAAATTATAGAAACATACAAGATGTGTAGAGCATGTCCCATCACTCTCGCAAATCGTGAAGTGTCCATGGACCTAATCGTTATGCCCGTCAGACACTTTAATGTCATCCTCGGGATGGACTGGCTTACATTAGAGCGTACGGTCATAGACTGTCGCGACAAGATGGTTACTATATCCGTCCCCGGGCAGGCCTCTTCACTTTGAAAGGAAGGGTAGACACAAAGAATTCAAGAGCTTACATGTTCTAATGAAGCCGAGACAGTGGAAGCTACCATCAGACGAATACCGGTAGTCCGAGATTTTCCCGAAGTGTTTTAAGAAATACCAAGGCTGCCTCCTAGGCGAGTGGTAGATTTTTGCATCGATCTTAAACTAGGAACCGCCCTTATATCGCTTTCCCCGTTTTGTATGTCTCCTTGCGAGATGGAGGAGCTGAGAAGTCATATTGATGAGTTGCTGGCTCGAGGTTTCATCCGCCCCAGCGTGTCTCCCTGGGGAGCGCCTGTTCTCTTTGTAAAGAAGAAGGATGGGTCAATATGTCTCAGTATAGACTACAGAAGACTGAATGATGTGACGATCAAGAACATATATCCCTTGGCACGCATCGATGATCTGTTCGACCAGCTTAAGGGCGCCAAATATTTCTCCAAGATAGATCTGTGCTTGGGGTACCATCAGTTGAGGATCAAGGATGAGGATATCCCAAAGACGACTTTCAAGACTCGCTATGGGCACTACGAGTTCTTGGTGATGTCGTTCGGTCTCACCGATGCCCCAGCCATGTTCATGAACTTGATGAATCAAGTATTCATGCCATACCTAGACCGGTTCGTAATCGTATTCATCGATGATATTCTGGTCTACTCGAAGAATCGGGAAGAGCACGAATGACACCTACTCACAATCTTGAATACTCTGAAGGAGAATCAGTTGTACGCCAAAATGAGCAAGCGTGTGTTCTGGGAAGAGGAAGTGAAATTCCTGAGGCACGTCGTGAAAGCGGAAGGAATAGCGGTTAACCCAGCTAAGGTGGAGGCTGTATCTAAGTGGGAGCAGCCCACTACAGTTACCGAGGTTCGGAGTTTTCTAAGCATGGCAGGGTACTACATGCGATTTATGAAGGAGTTCTCCAGGATTGCGTGGCCGCTCACCCAACTAACGAAGAAAAACAACCGATTTACGTGGGATGAGAATACGAAAGCAGCCTTCTAGGAGCTAAAGATGAGACTGACTTCCGCACCAGTACTCACTCTTCCACAAGAAGGAGAGACGTTCGTGGTTTACAGCGACGCGTCTAAATTAGGACCAGGGTGCGTACTGATGCAGATTGATAAAGTGATCGCTTACGCTTCAAGGCAGTTGAAGAAGCATGAAGAAAACTACCCAACACACGATCTGAAACTGGCATCAGTGGTATTCACCCGTGTGCGTTCCTTTAAGGCCCGTTTGGCCGGGCGGATTGGAAGGGAATGGAAGTTAAATCTCGGGATTGTCCAAGCGTGCAAAACAGACTAGGTGATCTGATCCCAGGATATAGCAATCCCATGGATCTTAAGACAATCCACTGGCAACACCATCATTACCTTTAACATCCCATCACCCTAATTCGTTCAAATTTGTCTGGGACATGTTTGGTTTGAGGGATTGGAAGGGATGGGAAGGTTTAATCCCGGGATTGGCCGGACGTGCCAAACAAACTCGATATAGCAATCCCGATATATAACAATCACATGGATCTTGCACCAATCCACTGACGCAACCATCATTACCTTGAAATCCGGGCCATCCACCCTAATACCATTCAATCCCTTCCAATCCACCCGGCCAAACGGGCCCTTAGCTTCAACTCTTCCCTATCTCTCTCCAACTGAATCCTCTCCACCTTCAGCTTCTCCCTATCCTCCCTCGACTCCCCAATCAATTGCAATCTCTCTCCCTCTCCATCTCCCTCATCACCACTCTCTTCCTTTTCCCCTTCTTCTCCCTCTCCCTGTCCCAATCTCTCTTCCATATCTTCATCATCTTCATCTTTAATGCCATACAAAATGAAGCAATGTATGTATCAATTATATAACATGTCAAAGTAAATATAAAATATCAACATAAAATAAGACTTTTGTGACATCTTACGTCAAATCTATCACGGACCAAACGAACGGCCTTCGTCTCCAGCTCCTCAATGGTAGGCTCTAAGATAAGAACTATCTCAGTCTGCAAGAGAACATCTTCGTTTTCATGTACAAAAACATATATATAGTTCAATGAGTGACTACTTAGCTTCGTAGAAATTGACTTACATCTTCACTCTCTAGTATTTGATGAATCTTCCTATACCTCCAACCCTTCCATCCTTGATATTGTATGAATTTTGAAATTTGGGAGTAAACATATGAAATGATACATTCTCAGAGAGTCGGTACTCTCTCAAGGGCTCATATTTGTTACAATAAAATGACAAGATGATCTTAAATAAATATAGTTTCGTATAAACTATAAATTAAAATAGACAATGAAAGAATCCTTACTTGTAGGGAAAATATGCAACCGGTGACATTGTAATGAAGCCCATGCGATCCCATCAAGGCACTCTCGATCCCTTCAGTCATCGTCTGGAAGGCCAAACTACCCCAAGGGTAAATATTAAAGTCTTCCAACGAGTCCACAAGGTTGATAAAGTCTGTACAACACATAATATTCATGTCGGTTCTCCTAACAAACCACTCTACGCATAATATTAGGGCTACCTTCACGACATCTTCGTGCTTATTGCTATCACCTGCTGTACATGTTTCTTTAGGATATGATATTCATTGAAGTATTTCTCTCTTATTGACTTCTTCGAACGATGGATATTAGGTATGGAGAGGTCACCGGTCCTCAGCCCTGTTATTAGGGTGAAGTCCATCTCGAAAAATTTTACACGGTTCCCCTGTATCTCGAATACAAGATTGCCTATATATCTTTCAATAACTGAGTGAAACAATGCTCCTATAAACCTAAATGATGGAATGTGTAATAAAAATGAGAATGAGGTCTGCCTAAAAATATTTAATCTACTGTTATTCTTCTCGAAACCACTCTTCACGCTATCAAACTACCATGTCAAAGAATATCTGCATGACAGACTGGGGGCCGACTCGCCAAATCCTTTATGCAAGGGTTTGTCATCTGGAAGGATGAATTGAAAATTATATCAACGATATCATTCAATATTTAACGAAGCATAATGTGAAAGTTGACTTGTTGTGGTGAAAAAATCATAAAGTATGGTGTGAGTTTGCTGAGTCGGCGGTCAGTTTTTGGCAAATTCCAAATGAAAGTACAAGCTTATAAGTGAATTTTCACAAGTTTTGTGTCTGTTTCACTCATTTATCAATCAATTTCATGAAGTTGTCGGTATATTTATACAAGGTTGTCGGTCAAAAAGATGTCAATATCAAGTAGTTATCGGTCATTTCGACGAATTCCATGTTAAAGTGGTCGACTCATAGGTGACATTCAACAAGTCTACGGCCAATTTCACTAAGTTATTGGTCAATTTCTGAGTTATATGTTGCATTTTGGCCAGAGAACGTCGTGAAATTGACCATGAGTGAAATTGACTAAAGATTGAAAATGACCGTTAAGTGAAGGGAATTGACCGTGAAATGCATGGAATTGACCGTGAAGTGAAGGAAATTGTCTGTGAAATGAGTGGAATTGACTGTGACATGAAGGGAATTGTCCGTGAAATGCATGGAATTGAGCGTGAAGTGAAGGGGAATCGCCAGAAATGATTGTGAAATGCATGTAATTGACCGTGAAGTGAAGGGAAATGACCGTGAAATAAATGGAAATGACCGTGAAGTGAAGCAAATTGACCGTGAAATGCATGAAAATGACCGTGAAGTGAAGGGGATTGACCATGAAATGCATGGAATTGACCGTGAAGTGAAGGAGAATCGCCGGAATTGACCTTGAAATGCATG
This sequence comes from Magnolia officinalis, assembly GCA_021015155.1. NCBI lineage: Eukaryota > Viridiplantae > Streptophyta > Magnoliopsida > Magnoliales > Magnoliaceae > Magnolia > Magnolia officinalis. The sequence continues at coordinate 81,480,851 of JAJHSJ010000006.1, forward strand.
GAATTAACTGTGAAGTGAAGGGAATTGACCGTGAAATGAAGGGAATTGATCGTGAAATGAATGGAAATGACCGTGAAGTGAAGGGAATTAACCGTAAAGTGAGTTATATGTTTCTTGCAGTTGTGAGTCGAATTTCACTTAGTCCTCAGTCATTTCCATTCACTTTGCGGTCAATTTAAGTAAGTTCACGGTCATTTTAAGTCAGATCACGGTTATGTTAACTCAGTTCATGGTCATTTTAGCTCAGTTCACGGTCATTTTAGCTCAGTTCACAATCATTTTAACTCAATTCATGGTCCTCATCAATAACTCAGTGGGTCCTCGGTCTATTAACTCAGTCGGTGCTCGGTCTCTTTCACTTGGTTTTCGTTTAGTTTCACATCTCATTTCGTTCTTTGTTTCAAAAACCTTCAATGTGGGTCATTTGAGCATTGAATTTGCTCATTTATCAGGACATGCCATACTATTCAGTGTTTTAAAAAATTGAAAATGGATTGTGGACCGTGTGCATATATAGTATAATATACAGTGGGGTCCACAAAAAGAAAGCAGGGATTTGAATATACCTGCCGTTCGGAGCTTCTTAGATGGGGGGACCATTTTCGTCCTATCTTGGGTTCACAAAAGTTGAAAATGACGTGTGTGGGGTGTGCATTTCGGCCAGATAAAGGGGAAAGAAGAAAGCAATAAAGGGAGGGTTTTACTTCTAGGGTGGATAGTCACAGAGGGAGAGAGGCAATCAGAAAATGAGATTCTTCGGCCGGAGTGAAGGATCAGGGAGAGGAAAGAAGAAAAAACCTATTTTTCGAAGGAGATGTGGCTGGCAGCGTTTGAAGGTGCATTTGGTATAAAGCAGGGGCATTTTGGACATGTAAAAAGCTATCGGTACAGCTAGGGCTTATTCTGGGGAGGTAAAAATAAGTGGGCTTAAAAATGTTAGTGGCCATAAATGGGTTGTATGGTAGGAAATTTCTCAGTGGAGAACAGATTGGCTACTCCCACTCGTACTCGCTTGGTGGCTAGTGGTCAGTTTTCTGTGGGCCCCACCATGATGTATGCATTTGGTTCATCCAATTTTTACATATCATTTTAGGTCTTCATCCCAAAAATGGAAGGGATATAATTCTCACGGAAAACAATAGTGATTGGATATACACCATTAAAATCCTCCTGACGCCCACTGTAGTGTTTATTTGACATCTAATCGTTTGATTAGGTCATACATACCCAGATGAAAGGAAAAAACAAAGATCAGCTTAATCCAAAACTTTTAAGGCCCCCGAAGAGGTTTTAATGGTTGACATTCATTCAACACTGTTTCTGTAATGTGGTCCAATTGATATGGCTATATAACTCATTTTTTGTCTCATACCCTAAAATGATATATGGACGGAATGGATGAAACACATACATCATGGTGGGGCCCACGGAGCACCTACCACCAGCCATTGGCCGTTGCAGGGGGAGTAGCCAATCCGTTTCCTGCTAAGTGGGGCATGCTTGTCACCGTACACGCTCATTTTAAGACATGCTAACAAAAATGAGTCAGAATCCAAAACTCAAGTTCGCCATTTGGAGAAAGAAATTAATAGAGTTGAAACATCTTGATGTTTATATGTCATCCAAACTGTTTATAAAGTTATTTTCAACAGGACGAAGTGAAAACAAGAAAAACTTATCATAATATAAAACTTTTGTGGCCAAATGAATGTGTCAACGGTGTTTATTGAATTCCCATTGTTTCCTCTTGTGTGGCTCAGTTGATTTTTGTACTCATCTCATTTTTGGTCACATACCCTAAAATTTGCTCACAAAAACGTATGAAGGAGTAGATTTATGACAAACATCATAAAGAGCTTCACCTAACATCCCACTGCAGGAACTTTTAACAGGAAATCCGCGTCCGTGATCTATGTGCGCGACTCGGCTGGTAACCCGGAACCAGCGATGTAGGTGGTACCCTGTCCATAGGACCCACGTAGACATGTAATATATAATCTACGCCGTCCATCCCTTTTTTCAACTCATTTTATGGTATGAACCAAAAGCAGTTGTATAAAAATCTCATGTCCCCACAGGAAATAGCGGTCACTGAACGCCCCCACCCCCAATTAAAAACTTTCTAATACCCATTGTAATGTTTATTTTCCATCCAACCAATTGATAAGTTTAGGGCCTGGCCAGTGGTATTAAGTTGTATTAAATGGGATTGCATTGCTAATCCTAGCTTGAGATTGAAAATGATATGTTTGGAAGGATTGTGAGATGCGATTAAAATTAATTTTATAGACTCTGGATAATAAACCTTGTGTTGGAAAGTGATTAAAATTAATTTTATAGACTCTGGATAATAAACCTTGTGTTGGAAAGTGTGAAATAGGAATTTAAAATTCTATGGATGATGAATTTTTCTTATACCCAAGTATAATTTAAAAGGAAATCTTGGGATTAACTTTTAATTGCATTCATTCCTAATATGGTAATGGATAACATAGGATACACCCAATCCTGGGACAATACCTTACACATGCATTTATTGTTACTTTTACAATTTCATCCACCTTAATTCCACCTAATGCAGTTGACCAAACAGGCCCTTAAATGGCGTGTATTCAATAGAAACATAAATATCAGTTGGATCCAAAACTTTTGTGACCCACAAAAAGTTTTAATAATCATTCACCACTGTTTCCTGTTGTGTGGTCCACCTGAAATTCATGCCTGTTTAATTTTTTGGATTATACCATAAAATGAATTGGAAAAACGGATGGAGGGCATACACAACATATGTATCAATATGTGCCCCACGGTCAGGATACCACCCACACCGCTTGTTCAATGAAAGGCAATAGACAGTATCTGGTGCTCTCACTCGCTTTTCTGTAACCATCTATCCACATGTGAGGGATCCGGACCATCCATTTCGTACCTCCTATTGTAGATGGTCGGTGACAGAAAACACACCAGCTGCAATATGATCATAGCCATCAATTGGATGATTGTGATGATTGGAAAGGGACAGTTAGAAAAAAGTCCAACTGTCAACTTTCTGTAGTGAAAAATCCTCTAGTTGCCGATGGGATATTCCAACCACTGTGATTGGGATATAAGGACGCGGATTGCGAGGTGACCGGACGCGGATTGCAAACTGACCGACATCAACGTCGCTTCTGGTCAATGCTACGTGGGCCCACTGTGATGTATGTGTTTTATCATCGCCGCCCATTCATTTTGCCAGCTTTAGTGCATAAACCTAAAAAATAGGCAGATCCAAATCTCCACAGTAAAACAGTTTATTTTTCATCCAACCTGCTGATTAGGTCACACAGTCCCGGGAAGTCTTTAACGGTGGTCCTTCAATCACCACTGTTGCATGTGGTGTGGTCCACTTGAGATTTGGACCTGCCTTATTTTTGGGCTCATGCCCTAAAATGATATGGAAAAATGGATGGACGGCATGGATAAATTACATAAATCATGGTGGAGCCCACATAGCACCGACCGACTGGGTACTAGCAGGGTCAGCATGCAATCCGCGTCCGTGGTGATCGTGCCACCACCGACCTCGGTGGCGGCAGAACTCTGTGGGGCCCACTGTGATGTATGTGTTCTATCTATGCCGTCCATCCGTTTTTCGAGCTCATTTTAGTCCATGATCCCAAAATTGAAGCATATCCAAAATTGAAAACTTCTTGTGGCCAAAGAAGTTTAAGATCAATCTGATATTAGTGTTTACCCTTCATCCATGTCCGTGTGGCCTTAAGAACAGGTTTGGGATGACAAATAAACATTACTTATGGTTCGTAGGAAGGTTTCAACCGTGGACCTCATTGTCCCCACTGTTTCTTGTGGTGTGGTCCATTTGAACTTTGGATATGCTTCGATGTAGAGGGAATGACCTAAAATGATCTGCAAAAATGGATGAACGGCATGGATAAAATACATACATCACGGTGGACCCCACAGAGTCCTGCAACCGTGGAGGTCGGTGATGGCAGGGTCACGACGCGGTGGCTGGGCTTGAGCTGAGCCTGAGTCCGGCAGAGTTGGGCCAGAGAGAGATTTTACCAGGAGCTACATGTTTCCCAAAAATAAATCTGGTCCACTTTGCATGCGAGCCCCAAGATTAGAAGCTGGTGGATGGGTTAGAAAAATCGGCCAAGCTTTCCATAGCTGTACATGTCTTTTGCAAACTGTGGCCCGTCTGACCAGTAGATCAACCTGATTCTTGGACCAGGGGACCAATATAGTTATGCCTTTCTAATGCATGGATTGGATCTTTGACCTATCACAAAATGCTGGAAGATGTATGGCATGTACATGTACAAAGCTCTTGACCCAGTAAGGAGTGGCAATGAGTCGGATCAGCCCAAGCCCAACCCTTTCAATAAACAGGCCAAGAATTCTAGCCCTTAGCCGATTACTTTGTAACCTCACCCAGCCACCTAAAACTCGTCAAGATAAAACTCATTTTACGGCCTGTTTGGACGTATCAAAAAAGGTTTTGCAAATCTCTTTTTCTTCCGTTGACATCTTTAGCAAGTAAAGATTTTAGAATTCATTTATGAGAACGGAGACAAGATGGGACTTATAAAAGTGCATCCAAACACAATTGACAAAATAAAGTACACCTCAAAATAGCATTTCAAAAGCTCCCTTTTAGGGTGCGTTCCAACGGGCCCTTAAAGAAGGGAATATGGGACAAGGCATCTTAGGCTACCCAATTATTAACATGCATAACATACAGCATGATATATTCAATTCAATAAGGTGACAGTAATGTTATATTATTTACTTGTTTCTCTTATATTAAGATGGATGAGCTGCAAGTCAAAGACAGAATTATAAATGAATCCATTCACATAAATAAATAAGGCCTAATTATTGTCACATACCAACTTCGCTTGCCAATCCGGTTTTTAAATGTTATAAACCAGACCTTCGTCCTCTCGAATTCTGCCTGAGATACCATAGAGTCCCGGGTTTTCTAGGGTGGACCAATCAAAATTCAACATGTGTACATGCGACCACCTGATCAATGCACCTGCCTGATTTTTGTGCCAGGACATCAACATGGTGGGGAAAAAATTCGTGGCTTGGATGTGCCCGGCACATGCCAGGCAGCCAAGTACAGGGAGGTGCATGTATGCTTAGCAAAACTCTCAACTCTATGAGGACATTGTCTGAAAACTGAGTCAAGAATCCCAACCCAGACTCACCCAGTCGCTGAAACATTACCCATTGTTTACATACATTTACAAAATGAAAGGCAGCGAATCCATTAGCCCAGACAAATTCCAGCATGCCATTTGCGGAATCTGATCATAACAGTTCTAATAATTCCTTTACAGAAATTGACCCATCATCAGATTTTTGTAGTTCTCAAACCAATAGGACAGTCAAAAGAAAGAATATTAGAACAAGAACATGCTAGGCTGCCTGAGGATTCGAGCCACATTTCCAGAGCAACAGCATGAATATGCTTACCAATCTTCTATTTCATCCCCTTCACTTTCCGCTGAACTTTCGGCCTTTAATTCATCTAGAACCATCTGATCAGAGTAATCGCATTCTGCCTTTCTGCCTTTAATTGGCTTCTTATGGACTTGAGGATCTTCAGAAGCTCTAAATCTGAGCCATTTAAGGGCGGGCTTGTATTCCGTAGCCATTACAGACAATCCGGACGAGCCAAAGCTATTGTAAGCTTCCAATCTCGCTACCACCATTTGATTCTGCACACATCAGCATAAATAAATAAAACAAAATACACGGGAATACTACAGATAAGGGGAAATGTTCCTCTAAGGTTGAGGTCGAGCTATGTGAGCCGCACCATGATGTGTATGTGGCATCTGAACTGTGCATCTGGTGACTCCCCTCTAAAACATGGTGGGGCCCATAGAGCTCAACCTTGACACAACTTAAGGTAAGAACGACCCTATAGGAATATTTCCCAGAGAAAAACAGATGTGGATAAAAGGATGGAGATAGGGGAACTGATATCTACATTCCATGTCTTTTACATAGCACCTTTTCCTTTTGTTCTCTTTTACTTTTTATTTTCTTGGCAAAAGCAGAAAAACTACAAAGAAAAGAGGTGCATGTATCAATTGAGAACATGAGATGTAGATATCACTACCCCAATATCATTTCTAAGATTCTCTCTTTCATGTATTTCCTTGTAATTTTGTTGACATTGATCCGTATCCCATTTAACTACAGACATTTAGGTGCTTTTTGGACATGGGAATCCTAACTAATAAGATTTTTATCCAAAAGGATTTTGTTTCATTCAAAACATTCCTGACCAAGGCAGAAACGTGTTAAAAGATTGTAATTCTCTCACACAACTCGTTCCATCTCCCACTCAAAAACTGGAGTGGATAGGGTTATCCTATATCTGACGGAGGTGGTGCTGGCCAGCAGCATACAGGCTGACTTAACCTAGTGATTGAGTTGACTTATCCCAGTCAAGGTCTAGTAATAAGTGGTTGGTCTCCAATCAGATCTAAAGTGACATTTTCCTTTTTCCATTTTTTTCCCCCCTTTTGCCTGCATTGGCATCAAGAAAATTTAATGGTGAAGAAAACGAAACAAATGCAATATGGAGACCTACATTCCATCAATTTTATAAATTGTGGCAACTCCCTTAAATGTAGCGGCATATGCCTGTGCATCAATCCTACTGTACTGGTGAACAGAGCATTGCCCCAAAATCACACTGCTTAACCAATCGAACCAGCATCTGGCATTGCCTGCTGAATTTGGACTCTGGCCATTGTCTTTCAATTACCTAATGAATATCCACCATGTGGATGTTTGTAATTGCCTGATTGGTGTAAAATCATAGCTAGGCTCCATCAGAAATGGTGCCTACAATTCGTACCATCAGATTGGTATGCAGGTACACATGTACAGTGGATGAGCTGTCATATTTTGACTCCCTACAATTAGCCTGGAGACCCAACTAATCTATTTAGTATTTGCATAACTAAATGTATCATGTGCTGATGCAATCTCTTTGGGATGTGGACCATGTGGTGACCGAAAGTTGTCGGGTTGGAAAAGTCGGTATCTGCCCTTGGGAGGTAAAATTACATTGATCAAGTCAGCCCTTGCTAGCATGCATGTCTAACTAATGTCACTCTTCCAATGCCTGACTAGCGTAGTTCATAGGTTTGGAAAAAAAATAAAATTATCGAGGGACTTCCTTAGCAAGGTGCAGAAGTGAAAACAAAATTCATTTGATGAAGTGGAACTGTGGAAGGGCCAAAGAAACAAGGTGGCTTGGGAATTAGAAATCTTAAGTTCTTCAATTTGGCACTTCTGGGTAAATGGCCTTGGAGATTTGGGGAGGAGAATGTTCATCTGTGGCATCGGGCGGCCTCTTGTAAATATCGAGCTGAGGAAGGTGGGTGGTTCCCAATTCCCAAGGTCCTCAGTTCAATTCAGAGTGTCAGGTATTTTGAGGGTGGTGTTAGAAGTAGTGAAATCCTTCAAGAGGGAGATCAGTTTTAGACCAGGAGAAGGGTTGAGAGTCTGATTCCGGGTGGATTACTGGTGTAGAGATAATGCCTATCCCTAGTATTTCCCTCAATATTCAGATTGGCTCAGGAGAATGGCCCGATCTGTGAAACTTGGCTATGGTGAGGGAGGTAACATTGCTTGGTGTCCTCCGTCCATAAAAAACTTCATGAAGAAGAGATAAAAGATGTGGTCCACTCATGTGCCTTCTCCAGCACTCAAGTCTGGATTTGGAGGAGCCCGATCAATGGTTGTGTAACACGGATAAATCAGGCCTGTATTCAGTCACGTATTTGTACTTCATAGCAGCAGGGAGTCACATCCATGATGTGGTCAATCCTACAAGCTTCATATGGAAGCACAAAGGTCCTCCTGGTGTCCTCGCCTTCTCGTGGCTTGTGGCTGAAAACAAGGTGATCACAAGTGCTAACGTCAAAAAAAGAGGCCTTCCTTTTATTAAAGGATGTCCTGAGTCTTTGGGAGGCAGAATCGGTGTGTCATTCTGCATTGTTTGTTCATCCAAGTTGTTTGCTGGAAAGTCCTCTCTTACTCCGGGTCAAGTGGGTGATTCCCAATCTATTGGGAAGTTGTTCTGAACCTGGCATGGTGTGGACATGGAATGCAAGAGAAGGAAGGTGCTGTGGTGGATTTTCATGCTTCCTGTGTAATGTCAGTATGGTTCAAGCACAACAAATGGATTTTTAGCAATTCCAGATATCACTCTGATCTGGTATTTCTCAATGGTAAGTTATCTTGTATTGGAATGGAGGAAAGCCATATTTGATTCAGGGGATTGGTGTAGGGCTGAAAGTCAGGCGGGTTGGTGCTCAACCCTAGCCCAACCCAAGGTTCCTATACCTCAACCCTAACCCTAACCCAACCCAACCTCGGGTTGGAAATTCTCAACCCAAGCGGGCTCGGTTGGGTTGGCTCATGCTCTAAAATGATCTCTCCAAATGGATGGACGGTGTGGATACAACACATACATCATGGTGGGGCCCACAGAAATTGGTGACATCACTTCGTAGGAGTAAGTTTTAATAAAACATTCTCTCTGGAAGCGGAATCGATGGACGGTTGGACGCGGATTTCCTACAAAAAAGTAAGCAGATCCAAGCATATTTGGTGTGTGGCCTTTGGTGGGCCCGCCTTGATAAATGTGTTTCATATCCACACCACCCATCTGTTTTTTCAGATCATTTAATGACGTTATCCCAAAAATTAAGTAGATCCAAATCTCTACTGGACCAACACTAAAGTATAATAACATTATAATGAGTGCAGATCATTTGTGTTGAAGGCACAAGAAAATTCAGTGTCGTGGCTTCTCATTGTTCCACGTCATCGCCGATGACTCCAACTAACAAGATATGCCGGATTTCTCTCTCCCAAATAGATTGCCTGTTACACACCACGGTTTTTAGCATGTGGAACTTGTTGGGGCCCCACAGTGATTTATGTTTTAGATCCACGTCGTCCATCAATTTTTACAGATCATTTTGGAGCATGAACCCAAAAATGAGGCATATCCAAAGCTCAAGTGGACCACACCATAGAAAGCAGCAGGGATTAAACGACTACCGTTGAAACCTTCCTAGGGTCCACTATAAGGTTTATTTGCCATCTAACCTCTTCATAAGGTCACATGGACCTGGATGAAGAGAAAACACAAATATCATCTTGATCAGCGCCTCTTGTGGCCTTAGGAAGTTTTCAACAGTAGGTGTCCAATACCCCATTGTTTCTATAGTGTGGCCTACTTGAGCCTTGGATTTGCCTTGTTTTTTGTCCCATTCCCTAAAATGGTATGGAAATTGGATGGACGGTGTGGATCTGATACATACATCATGATAGGGCCCACAAAAGTTCCACGTGTCAACATTTCTAGTTTTCATCTCTCGACATAGAATGTGATGCGCCAAGGGAGCAAATTAGGTGAGACCTTGGCCTCACCCAAGATGGTGCGGCCCTGACCATGGTGGCCACCTTGATATGTGTATTTTGTATCCACCCGTCCATCCTTTTTCCCAGATCATTTTAGGGTATTATGCAACAAATGAAGCAAATTGAATTATCGGGTGGACCATACCATAGGATATAGTGGTGATTGACCATTAATGGGCCACAAAAGTTTTGGATCAAGCTTATATTTGTTTTTTCCCTTCATCTAGGCTTATGTGAACTTATCAACAAATTGGATGGCAAATAAAATCTAAGGAAACATTAATTTGCACCCTAATAAGTTTTTAATGGTAGGGTGTTCAATCACCACTAGTCCAGGTGATAATTGGATCTTCTTATTTTTTGGGATCATGCCTCTAAAATGATCTGAAAAAATGTATGGATGGAGTGGATACAGAATACTCACAGTAAGGGCTGCAAAGTCTTGGGTAAGGCTGGGGTCTCACCTAATCCACTCCCCTACACCACACAACAAGCAATGGAATTTCTTGACGTGTTAAATTTACATGGGCACCGCGATAATGTATTTCTTAAATCCAAACCGTCAATCTAAATTTTTAGATCATTCTAGGATATGAGCCCAAAAAAATGCAAATCCAAAGCTAAAGTGGACCACACCACTAAAAACAGTAGGAATTGATGCTACCGTTGAAAACTTTTTGGGGCCACAGAAGGCTTTGATCAAGCTGATATTTGTATTTTAACTTCTTCCAGGTATGTGTGATCTTATGAACAGGTTAGATGGAAAATAAGACTCATGGTTGGCCCTAGGAAAGTTTCAATAGTAGTTTGTTCAATCCCTACTTTTTGTGGTGTGGTCATGTGCCTCATTTTTGAAGTCATGCTCTAGAATGATCTGGAAAAATTGATGGATGGTGTGGATCTAAAAAACAAATCATTGTGGGGCCCAGAGAAGTTCCACATGTTAAAAGTTGTGTTGTGTAGCACGAAGTCTATTTGGGAGAGAAATTCAGCACATCTTGTTAGCTTAAGTCATCGGAAATGATGTGGACCAATGAGATGTGACGACACTGGAATTTCTTGTGCCTTCAACACAGGCGATCCGCACTCAATTATAATTTATAAGTAACTTGGATATCGATCGGGTTCGGGTTGGGTCGGGCAACCCAAGCCCAACCAAAATTTTATCGAGATGGTGTTTATATGGCCCAAGCCCGAGACTGAACTCAATATATCCTGCCCGAGCCCAGCCCAATGTTGGGTCGGTCACAAGTTGGTCGGGTTGAACCTACCCGACTTTCAGCCCTAGATTGGTGGGGCTTTTTGTCAGGTTTTTGGGTTTCTTGTATACCAGATGATGCCATGTCATCCTTTCTTTTCTTTTCTTTTCTTTTTTTTTTTTTTTTTTGGCAATAAAACTTTGGAATCCTTCACACAAAAAGTCATGATGCAATCATTACTTGTGAGAACATAAAGGAAAGTTTGAAATCAAACTCACCTTATCACGACGATAGGACTGCTCAACCTGCCAAAGCTTTGGGCTACGGATGGAGTGCCACCTGCTTTATCACAATATTTGGGATAACAGAAATTATCATTGGAATTCACTGTTTCGCACATTAGATAAACCACACGCCCATAAAAATAAAAATAAAATCAGACCTGGATGGTGAGGGATGTGAATTTCCAAACAGCACCCCCCGCACAGCAACTGAAGCAGCAACTAGTTCTGCAACATTTTCGAGCTGGTCATAAGTGCCAGTTATCATCCGCGAGATGGGCCGATGCAAAGTAGCATTGAGAAAGCAGTCAGCATCACTTAGATAAGAGGCCACACTCCATGCATCGTCAATTGCTTCATCACTTAAAAAATCTAGCACTGCATGAAAAGATGCATACTGTTGGAGGCAAGATGGTAGTCTGTACATCAAATACTAAATTTAGTGGATCTGGTCCTATGACTTATGCCTAAGTTCATCATCAAGCACTCAATCCTTGTACATGTGGCACACGTACAAGATCAAACTGTTCATTGACCACAGAAAAAAGAGAGAAAAAAGAACAAATACAAAGAAAAAGAGCAATGCCTAGCTGCCTACTGAATTTATTTATTTTTTCTCAATTCAATGTTGGCAGTAGGACTTTCTTCTCACATCTATTTCCAATCATCAAAGATCTATGATCAGTGGCTAGGATAATCAGAGTGGTGGGATTCTTGGGTACAGCCCATTAATGATAGGCTGAGCAAATGAATAGTTAGAATCCATATAAATGTGCCACATGTACAGATATAGGGTGCTTGATAACTAGCTTAGATGCAAGTGACCACACCAGCTAATTTTCCTATATTTATAATACATCTTTCATGAAGCAGGTACATTTCAGAAAATAGGATGATCACCATTTTCATGAAGAAAATCAGCAATCCGCCTTGCTTGTCCATGTGCTTGACTAAGAACTTTCTCTGGAGCATCCATTTTTAGTGGAAACCTCACAAATCTCTCCTGTAGAAGAAATGGATCTTGCCAACAGAAGTGAAGAATAAGATAGCTTCAAGACAAGGATCATGCAACAACTACATAAAAGATTCTTCAAGATAAAAGATCTTATTGGCAGTTAGCTTCCTCTAATGAAAAATTAAGGCAGAGATTTTTTTATTTTTTTTTGAAAGATGACGATAATTTTATTGAATAAAAGAGAGAAAAACAGAGGGCTAGGAGCCGCTGAGGAAGCAAGCCGCCTAAGCGCCTAAGAAAAGGAGATTACAACCCTTAAGAGAATCAGAATTAGCAGCCCATTCAATGATCGTTTTTTTTACTCTATGGACTAAGGAGTCCGTCGAGTTGGACTCATTCCTGAAAGTTCTGCAATTTCTTTCTTCCCAAACTGCCCACCAAGTAGCCCGGAGAGATATTCTCCAAATAGGAGTTCTCTAATTGCCTAGACTAACACCATGCCATGCCTTCAATAGCCGGTCTGTAGAGTCGGGAAAGGACTAGGAAATACCAGAAGGGCTGAAGATTTGAGGCCAGATTTGCTGGATGTAAGAGCAGTGAATAAATAAATGATCTACCGACTCTTCGTTAGCCATGCAACAGATACATATGTTCGGAAGAATCATTCATCTTTTCCTTAGGTCATCAATCGTGAGAACCTTTTTCTTTCCAACCAACCATCCGAAAAATGAAATCTTAGGAGGAACTGAGTAGTGCCAAATCTGATCTGTTGCAACAACTTCGGGAAGGGGTTTGCTGTCCAGGATTTTGTAGAGAGATTTAACCGTAAAGATACCAGATTTTTTGGCCTTCCAAACTAGCTTGTCTTCACCCATGGGAGTTGAAGTGATAAAGTCCCTTGATATACATTGATACACCACACTCTGACAGCTTGAGCTCTTGGAGTGAATGGTTGTTTGACATGGTATCAAAGCGGAAGGTCCTATGTTCGAATCTCGAGAGCAGCAAATATGCCTCGCTAATATTTTATTCCCCCACGGGGGGTCAGGAAAATAAGGTCCGGCCCAGGGACCGGGAAATTAAGCCCGGCCTATTTATGGTGTGAGTGTCCCTCCACCTTTGTCAATATGTTCCCGTGCGGAGTTCCCACCTCGCACGTGCGGGGGGGTGTTGAAGTGATAAAGTCCCTTGATATACATTGATACACCACACTCTGACAGCTTGAGCTCTTGGAGTGAATGGTTGTTTGACAATGGGATCCGGATAGCTGTTAGAGATACGGTCCAAAAGAGCCCCATATTCAGCAACCTCCCAGTCCTGTAAGTTCCTTCTATATTTCGGGTTCCAAACCAGCTTCCTGCATATAAAGGAGTAACAGTCGGCAACAGCTATGGCTTGGTTTGGAGATATCCAATAGATATTTGGAAAATGCGACTTGAGGGCTGATTCTCCAACCCAAACGTCGTTCCAGAATTGAACTTTTGCACCATTACCAATGATAAACCCCACACCTTTGAGAACCTCCTTTTGCATAGAGAGAACATCCCTCCATAGAGCGGAAGCATTATAGGAAGAGGAGTGCTTTGTCCACCATCCGCCTGAAGATTGGCCGTATTTGCTTTTAATAAACCTGTTCCATAGGCTCCCGTTCTCATTCCCTAAGCGCCAAATCCACTTGCCTAAAAGGGCTTGGTTCATAAGCTTGAGACTTTTTAACCCAATGCCTCCATCATGATAATGCTTGCAAAATTCCATTTAACCAAGTGAAATTTCTTTTTTCCTCTTTCCCATTCCAAAGAAAATCACGTCTTAATTTCTCGAGGGTCGCCAGAACCGGGGCAAGGCATTTGAATAAAGACATGAAATATAGAGGAAGGTTGGATAACGCTGATTTTATGAGGGTGATGCGGCCCCCAAAAGATAGGTATCTGCATTTCCATCTGGCTAGGTATTTCTCGAATCTGACAATGACTTTGCCCATAGAGATTTAGGGGGTTTGCCTATGCACAACGGGAGACCAACAAAAGATGACAGGAATCTGCCTTTGGAACAGTTGAAAAATTCAGCGTAGTGACTAATTTCATCCTGATCCATGTTCACCTGGTACAATTTAGATTTCGCCATATTAACCTTCAAACCGGAAACTGCTTCAAAACAACGAATCGTAGTGCGGAGGTTACAGACCTTCTCTTGGTTGGCTTCACTGAAGAGCAACATATCGTCGACAAACTGAATGTGAGAGATCGGGGTGTCGAAGCCTTTGATTCTGATCCCACCGAGAAGCCCTTCTTCTTGACCTTTGGATATCATTCTGGATAGGGCCTCGACCACAATAAGGAATAGGAAAGGAGATAGGAGATCGCCTTGCCAAAGGCCCTTGGAGCTTTTAAAAAAGCCTTTAGGCGAGCCGTTTAGAAGAACTGAGAAGTGGGCTGACCCAATGCACTCTCCGATCCATCTAATTCATTTCTCCCCAAATCCCATGCGGGCTTGCATATATTGGAGAAAGGCCCAGTCCACGTGGTCGTATGCTTTCTCAATGTCTAACTTGCACAGGATGCCTTTTGATTTGGATTTGTGGATGGAGTCTATGCTTTCGAATGCTAACAAGGCACTGTCAATAATCTGTCTGCCCGGGATGAAAGCGTTGTAATTGCTTGAAATGACTTTCCCTATCACCAGCTTTAGACGTGACGCCATGACTTTTGCCAAAATCTTGTACAGTCCACCAATCAGACTGATAGGTCTGAAATCCTTAAAGTTAGTTGCCCCTGGAAATTTGGGAATTAGAGCAATGAAGGATGCCCTGAGCCCTTTGGAGAGTCGGCCTCTGTCATGAAACTTGCTGAAAAAAGCCATGACATCATCTTGGAGAATTTCCCAGAACATTTGGAAGAAAATGATTGGAAACCGTCAGGACCAGGAGCCTTGTCACCTCCCAAGGCATCCACTGCTGCCTTAATTTCTTCCAAGGAGAAAGGGGCCTCAAGAATGTTGACGCCCGTTGCTTGCAATCTGTCAAGCTGCAGAAAATCTAGGCCCGGTCTGTTCCAGGTCTCTCCCTGGAGAAGATTGCTGAAAAATTTGATAGCCTCTTATTCAATGAGATATTTGTCTTCAAATATTGTGTTGTTCATCTCAATATTGCAGATTTTATTGAATCTGAGGCGTGCACCGGCAATGCTGTGAAAGAATTTAGTGTTCCTGTCGCCTTCTTTAATCCATTTAGCTCGTGATCGTTGTCTCCAAGCAATCTCATCTTCCAGGACTCTAGCTAAAATATTCTGGATAATCTGAATTCTGCTAGACATTTGATATGTTGAAATCGAACCATCTTCCGCTTTCAGATCGATATCTTGCAACTCTGCTAGCAAAGTTTCCAGTTCCTTAACCCTTTTTGTTCGATTCCTTCTCTCTCCACTATTTGATCTTCTCCTTCAGCATTTTCAGTTTTATGCTCAGTCTGTAGCCAGCGAATCCTTCCACATTAAAGGTTGTCCACCAATCTTTAATAAGTTGCAAAAACCCTTCAATCTTGGTCCAAGAGATTTCAAATCTAAAGGTTTTAGGCCCCAGCTCTGGTGATCAGCTGAAAGCAACACTGGGGAATGATCTGAAGTCGTTCTTGGGAAAGCCGATTGAGAGACGAAGGGGAAGACATCGATCTAGTCAGAAGAAACAAGAAATCTGTCCAATCTGGCTAATGTCGGCTTGATTCTCCCGTTAGTCCAAGTGAATCTAGAGCCGAGCAGGGGAAGATCCACAAGCTCTTGATCCTCGATCCAGGAAGAGAAGAATCGCATTGCGGGAGAGACGATACAGGCGTGAGATTTCTCTTCAGCATGTCTGTAAATGTTGAAGTTCCCGCATAGGCACCAAGGACCCTTGTATCCGCGTCTTGAGTCGCTGAGTTCCAACCAGAAATTTGCTCTTCTACTATCAGCATTAGGACCATAAACGGAAGTAATGAGACATTGGAAATTGCATGATTTGTTTTTCAGGATAATAGAAATAGAAAACTCCCCTTTCCAACTCGAATCCAGGGGCCAAATTGACGAATTCCAGGCTACATTGATGCCTCCAGTGTGCCGATAGCATCCAGCGATACCCATTTGGCTTCCTGAATGTTCCAGATATAGTTCAGCAACTGATCGGAGAAATTTTGAGTCTCTTGAAGATAAATCACATCAGGATTATTCCTCCCGCAAGTATCCTCGAGCAGTTTTCTTTTCTGCTTCGATCCTACTCTAACATTCCACGAGAGGATCTTCATTGAGGAACTGAGCGCCTGTTTTCAACGTTCACTGTTCCCAATAATAAGCCGATTGAAGAATTGAGAGAGGATGTGAGACCGTGGAGTTCTCTGTTGCTACGTGATCTGGAGGTTCGTTGTCTAGGAGATCCGGTGCCAGAGAGAGGGTGGCCTCGAGATTCTACACATTGGAAGAGAGCTATGTAGTCTTCCGGACAGTCTCCGAAGGATAGCCCTAAGGATCTGACCACGTGACCGATCGCATCTCTGATCCATTTCTTCCTTGAATGACTTTGATCATCTCTGCCCTCTGAAAATCGGCTTCCGTTTTAGAAGAGTGTTTATTCTCAGTCTGACTAGGTTGCCTTCCTGCCAAATCTGGAGGGGCTTGGCTTCAATCAGACCAGCAATGCTGTCTTCACGAAATAAGGTGGATAGGGCCAGATGGGATATCGAACTTTTGGGAGATTGGATCGAGAGGAGGGGTTGGAAGGGGAGTCCTAATAATCTGAGCTGGATGATCGGAAGTCAGGGTTGAAGGGCTCTGCGGGTTCCCACGGGAGAGGCAACGGCTCTGGGGTAAGGAGAGGGTTAGGTTTACGCCGTCGCGCCGGGGGGGGGGGGGGGGGGGGGGGGGGGGGGGGGGGGGGGGGGCAAAGGGGTAGGGGGCTGGGGAGGGGGCTTGGGGTGTCTAGATGGGTTTTTTGGAGATTTGAAACGGGAGTGGTCGGAAGAAGAATCGAGATATAGGGTTTGGTTCAAATCGAGAAGAGAAGGATTGGAGAGGTCCGAAGCATGAGAGGCTGGGATGAGTTGGAGGTTTGGTCCGTCCATCGCTTCCGGGTCTACTTTCGATGCTGCTTCGAGAGCTTCCAAGGGAATACGTGTCTTTTTAGCTAGTCGGGTCTGGAGCTTCGGGTCTTTATTTGCTTCAGGTAGGTGACGTGGACGATGTTCCTCCATACAAGGTTCTGTTCGGGCGAGGCAAGCTGGACGGTGTGTAGTTTCTTCACAATCTCGAGGCCACATGTCTCTTGCGCCGAAGTTTCTGCAGACGCTCGAGAGCTGAGGACAGCTGTTTCTGGAAAAGTAGTCTACGTCGAAATCAGTGCTCCAGTGGAGCACCGGATTCGTGCTCTTGCGTTTGGATCCATGGCCATCGTAAATGCTTTCGGCTGGTGAGTAGACTCCCTGGAACTTCAGAGATCTTCCAACGAGGGAGAGGATCGTCTTTCTTTTCCATTTGAATCAGTAGAAAGATGGTTCTATTATCGACTACCACCTGGATGTGAGGAGGCAACGGTTCTCCTTTCTTGTGCCTTATCCTGGTTCTGATCACTCCCATTTCCTCTCTAAGGAGAGTCTTGGAATCCAGCTCGAAGAATTTTCCGAGAATAGCAGCAGCTTGCACGAAAAACTCTTCATATCATAGCTCCAAGGGAACCGACCATATGAGGATCCACACATCTTCCATTCCGAATAGTGAAAATTCTTCCCAGGACTGGATGCGATGGATAGGGCCATCTTTGTGTAGTGCTCCTGCCCATATAAGGATGTCTGGGTTGACACCCGGACTCAGCTTGATCCAGAGTTCATTGAATCTGATCGGTCGAATGTTGTATTGTTGATTCTATAACATTCATCAATCCAGGTTCGAAATTGGGGGATCGTCGCATTAGTTCTGGTTATCGCTACAACTGAGTTTGCCAGTTCTAATTTTGAGCGATCGATGCAAAATTGCTTGATACGAAGCTCCATTTCGGGGCCTGGGTGTGTCTTGTCCGTCATCTCCATCTTCTTGCCCTGGTTGATCTCTTGAGGGTGTCTGATGGTATTGGATGGACTGTCGAGTTCCCTACCCGATACGGTGGATCGGGTTAGTGTGTCTTTGAACGAAATGGGTCTCTTTTGCTAGGTTTGATTTTGCACTGGATCCTTGGCCATTATAGGGGTGAGGGTTTCGGCAACTTTTTTGGATTTCATTTCTGGGCCAAACCTAGCTCTCTGGACTAGGAGTTCAACTCCACCAAAGCTCTCGCCATGGAGCATCCATACGGCTCTTATTAGCTCTTCTTCGGAGCTCATTCTCACCAAAGCAAAATCCCTGTAGGTACCATCGAACCTGTCGCTTGGTTGGACCACGTCCATGACAGCCCCTGCTCGTTCGAAATTCTGGCGAAGTTAACAGGAGCCCATTCGTCAGGAAATCCCTTCACAAAGAAGGTTGGGTAACTCGCGTAATCTCTTCCTTTGCCCTTTTCCAACTTTGATTTCCATTTTTTCCTTTCCATTGTTTGCCATTTTTCTTTTGGTTCTCAATCGTGTGTGGTAACCCTATCTGATGCTGGTCAACGCTCAGATGGCTCCGACATGGTTGTCGATGTCTCTGGCATGGTTTACGGCATCCAACAATGAAGTGCTGCTTTAACTAACACATCCGCCAAGGAATTAACCTGTAAAACGAGGGCATTCGCGAAGCCCCTGTTTCTTTTGCTCGGGGATTTTTGTTGAAGACGGGAAAAGCTTCCGCGGATTTTTGTTGAAGACAAAAGAATTTTAAATGAAATCTCTCTAATGATTTTCAACTTCTTCTATGACGCCTGAGAATGACATAAAAATTGAGAGGCCTGACTTCATTCTCATGCCCTAAACAAATAAATATCCAACCATGGCCTAAGGAAGCACATTATCCCAAATAGAGAATGACAGCAAGTTCAACGATATTGTTTCACTGGGATTACTAGAACAAAGGTGGAGATGTTCTATAGAATGCCAAATGGGAAGGCTCAACATCGATATTCCAGCTAACAGGCACACTCCAATGGTACCGGTACCACCATAAGCTACAGAAATACCAAGCAGATGTGAGGCTCATGTTACCTCCAGGGCCCAAAAGTTAGGCTTGATCCACAAATCAGGTGGGCCATACCACAGGGAACAAGTTGAGAGGGGATGCCCACCCTTGACTTATGTGGGGGTCTCACTGTGTTGTTTATATGGAATCCAGGCCACTCATACCTTTCATCTGGTATTGATAAAGGTTCAGACTAAAACAATCAGTCTTGCCTTAAAAAAGGGGTGGGGTCACCTTGTCGTCATCAAAAAAAAAAAAAAAAAAACTCAGGCTGGTTTGCAACTCAACTCAGCCACGGTGCAAATCAAGGGTGGACATTCCCTCCCAACTTGTTCCAATAGATCTAATTCTCAGGACCTGGGGGTAACGTGAGGTCACGCTTGGATGTGCTGAATACATCACGTGGACCCCACATCTGCCCAGTACCACTGTAAGCTTATGGTGGTACTGGTATCACTGAAGCACACCCCTCCATCTAAGTGTTTCACAACAACTTGAAGATGACGCATCAGAAATTCATCAACTGCTAGGGTTTCATGTAGAAAGAATAAAAAGAAATAAATTCTATTAATAAATAACAGAAAGTTGCAATTCAAATACTCCACACCCTCATCAGAAAACCAACCAGCAACTCCTAAATTGACAGGGAACTGAAAATAGTTGCACAGAGCATGAATTTGGAAGCAGTAGGGGATTCGGGTGCAAGATTGGGAAGCATTTATTTCAATGTGGCAGCAAGTATAAATGGCTAAGGAGCAAAAGTGGAAGTGGGATTCCAAAGCAGGAGCAGCACATGGGAAGAAGGTTCCTGCAACTAAGAAACTCATTAAATTTAAAACTAAAACAAAGAGGCTAACTCTCAATAAAATAAGAAACTGCCATTAACTAATAGAAACACCTAAAGTAGGAAACAAGAATGGAAGTGTGTAGTGGGTTTTGGGTGCAAGATAGGGAGGCATTTGTTTCAAAGTGATAGCAAATATAAACAGCCAAGAAGCCCTAAACTATGTTTGAACAAAGTTTTTTGTAGAATTTCACTGAAACGTAGCTCTCGTTGAGTAGAAAAACAACCCACACACACTTGTGAGTAAGAAAATGCACAAGAGAGAGAGAGAGAGAGAGAGAGAGTTCCTACAGAACTTCACTGAAACAAAGCTCCACACTCTTATGAGTAACATCACACCCAGTGTTCGAAATATCGGTATCACGTTACATATCGCACCCTTGGGATACAAATACGTATCAGTTATCTCAAGGGATATATTGTATTGGGTAATTTATTGCACTTTTTGTGAAACATGGGAAAACATTGGGAAAGTGGTTGAATTTTTCAATGAAACTTCAGTGATTGTTAAAAAAGACCTTAATACACACTTTTAAATAATAACATATCAAAAAAGAAGTGCACATAATAAGTTTCCTTTGTATAGGGTCCTAAGTTATGCGTTGCCTGACTGAACTAATGAAACTATATTCAAATTGAATGCATAACATTTAGAATGCATATGATGATCATTTCATCAAACACTCCTAAATACTTCAAATTAGTCTCAATTGACCGTTGGTTGAAGGTAAGTTTCGAAAAAAATAATAATAATAATTTTTTATTAATTTTTAATTAACAAATGATTTTATTTTCCAAAATTGACGAGGACTTAACAAATTAGTATATCAGCCCTCATTCATGCTTGATTTCATGTTTGGAGTGCGACATTGCAAGCAATTTGGGAGAAATTGGAGAAATTTCGAATTTTCCCCAAATTGGACCACCTATGCTCAAATTTCAAAATTAAAGTGCATGTGATGATCGTTTCATCAAATACTCCTAAATATTTCAAAATTAATCTCAATTGATAGCTGATTGAAGGAAATTTTTGAAAAAAAAAAAAAAATGGAGAACATGAAGAACCAATGGATATCGAAATCAAAGCTCCAACTCCATGATTTTTCATGCAAAACATGAACAACCAATGAATTTGTAACCATTTGACATTGATTTAACATACTTTCACAAAAACAAGGGGAGGATCAGAAATTGAAAGTGCTCACCGAATCGAACATGTGGGATATATCGGCACTACCTGTGCGTTTCGTATCGCACAGGTGGGATACAAGATATATTGTGGGAAATATCGGCCAAAATCATTCATATTTAAAACATTGATCACACCCATGCATGTGCGCGTGCACACACAGAATGAGGGAGAGAATATCAGTCAGTAATAAAGTAATTAAGTATCAATCAGCAATGAAGTAACACAGCAAGCCTTCACCACTTTTAGAAGTTTGAGAATCCAAGTTGCACATCACTTGAAAGTGTTAAAACCTCTGATAAACTTGCAAGTTGCCATTACATACCTGAACCAGCAGCAGGTACAGTCTCTCTCTTGTTGTGCAGAAACTTCCCCAAAGCATGAAACAGAGAAAGCGTTTCATCTCTGCCAAATGGTAACAGAAATTTGTCATCCAAATCCGCCTCACAACCGGCCCTTGGAAATTGTAACGAATTGATCACGTCTTCTTTTCCCTTTGAATGAGTGATTGACAGAGCAGATAAAGGTAAAGTAAGCGTCAGATCTGGTCTCAGACAGAAGTATTGTAGAGATGTTATCGCATGTCTGATGTCACCTCCACTGGATTTTGCTATCTGATCTACACATTCGCCAGACACATTACACTGCTCCTCTCTGCATATTCTAGAAAGACTCTTTTTAATGGAATTTACAGTAAGAGGATTGAAAGCCACCTGCAATGAGTTTCCCAGAAGCAATTTGAAATAGGTGGAAATACAATGTGAAATGGACACTGCATGGCTACTCGCAAGAGCAGGAATCTGCACCCTGAACTCTCCATGGGTACCAATGTAGCACATTTGTAAGATTGAGTAGTTTGTCCGGTAGGCCCTAGCATGTATGCATTGTGGCCCTAAAATCATGCCAGTCCAACCATTGGGTACATGAGTGTACCAAGAAATGGACGCTTTACAGAAAATTTACTGTAAATGTGCAGCCCACTTGATCACCAGACTGGCCTGATTTTAGAACCACAACACATACACAGTCAGGCCAACTCTCTTACTGATGTCAACAAGCCAGCTCATGATCAACCCGAGCAAAACCAGAAATACAAGGTCTGAGGCCAACGTGAACCTGACTTGAACGTACAAGCCCAAGTGCGACCCAAAAAAACAAAGCCCAAGCCTCACCCTGAGCCAACACAAAACTACAAAGGTTGAGCCCAAAAACAGGCTGAAATTCTTAGGCCCGAGCTCAGCCCAATTAAAAGTCTGTAAAGCCCGAGTCCAGCCTGTTGTGCAATCTGGACACGTATGTTAATGGTTCTTAATACATATCTACAGATTGTTATCATGGCACAAGATGGCCCCACCGACCTGACTCAATAAAGCAATGACCTTGACCTGAGCCACACCCGATGGTTAATCAGGCCTGAACTTTTAGACCTAACCCGACATGGCAGACTTGAGAGTCTCATGCCCGAGCCCGACCCATAATGGTCCAGGCCTGAAGACCCGACAGGCTGGCTGAACCCATTGACACCCCCATATCTTGCCCATTTCCAGACTGGGAGCCATGGGAAGAGAAGGATTAGAAATCCTACTCTCATGAGTAGCCATAGAAGGCGTCAGTGTCAAAATTATAGTTTCCTAGTTACCTTGGAAGCACCAGCTCTCTCGAGAATTGACTGAAGTTCCTCCAAATAACTTGTACTGTCACCAGAGTCAACTTTACAATAGTCCGTGATCGATATGACTGTTGGAATCTGAGTTGATTGAGCAAGAAAATGCAGGCATTTGCTAAGTCTCCCATAAGCAACTCTTCCATTTGTCACAGGAAGATCATCAATTAAGAGTATAATTGATTTTTTTGATCCTCCCGTGTAGGCCGACGGAAGCAATGAATACTTCCGTATTCTCTCCACGAATGTTTCAAACTCATCCAACTTCGACATGTAGCACAATCCTAGAAAAAAAAATAAAAAAATCAATGTCAGTTAAAAAAATGAACAAGGTAAACTACTGTGAAGGTAAATTATTCTTGTTTTCGTGTTTCATTTCATGCCATAAGTAAAAAATTTGCAGAAGCCATCCTCTACTGAGCTGCAACTTGGCGCATATATTCAATAACTTCAACATAAAAAAGTTGAATGGGTGAAAGCAATACTATAAAGGATTTTATTTTTATTTTTTTGGAAATAACTATAAAGGTAAACTTATTTTTATTTTTTTTAGAAAGATAACTATAAAGGATTATACTCATTTATTATTTCAGTAATGATCGTGATCTATTTCAAATACCTGAATTCGTGTTATATAAATGTTCCTGCCAAAGGGTGGGCGTAGGAGTCCTCCATTCACACAATTCAGCTCCAAGTTGGGATGCTATAACATGAATAGTTGCCTGCAAGATGAATGACACCCTCATACACACCATAGACTGATGATAAGTTGTGATGCTATTACATGAATAGTTGCCTGCAGGATGCATAGCACCCTCATACACACCCTAGAATGCTTACAAGTTTAGCAGAGACTGGATTTACACAATCATTTAGAATGGCCCCATAACGATTCCCAGAAGGAAAAAAAAAAAAGTATATCATAGCCTCTGAATACAAGGTTGATGCAACCACCAAAACTAGTTCGCTACTGAGAATGGGTCTACTCAGAAATCTTTTCTTCTTCCAGCACGAAAAAATTCATAAAGAAGCAAATAACTGGAAGCCAAAAGCAAGGAATCCCTGTTGCAATCTAAAACATCTAGGCAGAATGGAAGATATTGGTCTCACAAATAACATGACAAAAAACTTCATTACTTTCTGAGTATCTTCTGTTCACAAATTGATACTTGAATAAGTAACTGGATTGAAATGAGCTTCAGAAGCAACAAAATGAAAGTATGACAAATAGTCCGCATAACCATCCACTTAAATACATGATTTTCTGACTTGTAAACTCATCTCATGTTTCATAAATTCAATGTGACCCAATGTTGTCAAAATCCTACGATTTATGATTTACAATTTTAGTCAAATCTTAAGCAAAACGATTTGACCCTTTGTATGTGAATCCTACAATTTTATGATTTGAATCCTACGAATTGTATCCCGATTTACGATTCAAATTATACTTATTCTCTTTTATTTTGAGCTTCACTTGGCTTTCATTTTAAGTTTTAAAATTGGTGGGGGCTTTAAGAATCATTTAGAGAAGAAAAAAAAAAAAAAAACTTTCAAAAAAAAAGAAAAAAGAATTGTTTAGAAAAGGTAAATTATTTTATTTTGTTCTTTATAAGAGATTAAATGATATATATTCTCTTCAATGTTAAATCGTAGAGCCTTTTTTTTATGATTTCTTACTTCTTAACTGGTCCAAATACCAAATTGATGTATGACTTATCTGGAATTTTTCACGGATGGTTACAATCATGTTGACTTGTATGTATTACAGAATGATGGCTAGAAATTAAAATATCTTTTTCGTTGGTCTCCCTAATAAAATGTCACTATTCCAACATGATCCTACATTCAAGAAAGTTAAAAAGAACATAAATTATTAGAAGATCCTTGTATGTTTTTTAAGAAAAATTCTTGAAAGACTGAAATTAATTTTTTTTTTTTTTAAAGGTAAAGATAAGAATCATTTAACACCATCATGACATGCTATTACTTGGTAGTGGTACACATTGATGGCAAAAGGATGGTTGCTGAATTTTTTTCCCTAATTTATTTATATTTTTCATATTTTAAAGAAAATCATTTTTTAAAAAAACTTACGATTTGCAATACAATACAATTCAACCCTATTACAATTTGCAATACGATAACAATTTTAACAACATTGGTGTGACCTACAAACCTCTTATACTGCAAAGAGAGATTATTTGTTGATTATATTATTGGTTATAATCATTTTTGTTTTCTTAAGGTGTCAAGAAAGACTGCCCTCTCCCGACAGATCACATCATTTTGACGGTTGTTGATGCAGAGACAACTATAATGAACTTAATCTTGATCGCTCGTCTAGGATAACATAAGCAACAACAAGTAAAATGACAATAACAGCAGAAGTAGAATTAGTAACTTTGTTAACTTATGCAACTATCACTGTTTGGCAACCTTGTCACTAGCCCTGAAACCAGCATCAGGGATTAATGAATTGTATTTTGTAGATAATACTCCGGAATTTATTATTGATTTATCTTTGCAGCTTCAGTTAAAACTCTGTGACACTGATGTGCTAAGTGCTAATAACAAGCATGTGGAGGTATTTATCCAGAATTACTATCAATGTCAACAATTTAGAGAGTCAAGGTACCTTGTACATTTTCTAAAGAACAAAATAAGAAGGTGCCCGCAGAAGTCACAGAAGATGGAGCCCACCAAAGTTCAGAACGAATTGGCTCAAATAATGCCTCTTCCTTAGTTTTTCAATGAACCCCATTAATCTTTCCAAAAAAAAAAAAACAATGCTTCCCCAACAATTCAAGCCTACTCAGCATGGTATTAAAATATGGTTACGTTACAGCTGTAAAGGCTGTTACATAAAGGAAATGGTCATGCTCGCTACACAAGATGGGGGTTAATAAGTCCATTATGAAAAAAGTGGGCCATATTGGCAATATTACAAACGATAAGACCATAAGAGGGCCCATTTTGAAAAAAAAAAATTTATTTCCAATTTTTCTCTCATTTGTCCACTTGTTTATTCATCTCAACCATGAAGAAAGCTTAAAAACAAAGTTTAAACTAGATATAGAACTACCTTGAAGATCAAACCACAAAATTTAAGTGGAATTCGAGGAACCAAAGCAGAGTGTACTATTTTGGGAAAAAATATCAGAAGGGGTAAACTATCTTCTTTTTTTCCATTTTTCCGTCTTCATTTTGTAGTACTTGAATGTAACAGGCCCCAATCCATCAAATTATGCTGGACTTGTGTACAATTAGGGCCTATTTGGTCGACATTCAACAGGTTAAGTTAACACTACCAGATAGACAGCTTTCTTACCAAAGAATGGCCCATTACCCCATCAAATACATGTCGAATACCAAACAAGAAACACGTATATGGATCCTCACTTCTTTTAGAATTTTACCAATATTTTTTTCAATTTTTTCAAAAGAGAAAATTTCTGCAATTATAGAACCGTACTTGGCTAATACCGCCTGTTATCTTATCAACCAGTAAGTTGACCGATACACTGACCATTACCACTACATAATACCTTGCTACTCAGCTAAATCATTGAAGAAATCATGAAGATGAAGTCTCATACATGAAATTAGATATAAAGCAAGTCCTGAATCAATTGGCCACATTTTATTTTTCATTTTCCTTTATATGAACAACTGTCCATTGTTTCACAGCTACAGATCTTTAAAATGCATGCATTGACAGATTCATTTTTTATGCAGGACGGATGATCTAACCTAGAATGATGCAAAGAAATTAAATAACAGATTAATTAAAGTAATGAAAACACAAGGTAAAGCTGATCTATCACAAATTTATATAATCATAAAAAATCAGCTAGGTAACATGTTCAAGTTCAAGCCATCTGACAGTCCTGTAATGTAGATTCAACTAAATATCAATTAAACAGGATCTATGGAAGGTAGAACTTCCGTCTAGGCATAGGGGTTGTTCTCTATTCAAAAGGGTTCACTTGGTTTGTGAGGATTTTGGTAGGTTAGGGTTAGGACTTTAGGGTTTTGGAATCGAATTTTGGATATTAGGATTTGGAATTAGGGATATGGGGAATTAGGGTTGTGGGAATTAGGATTTTGAGAATTACGGTTTGTGACTTAGGGTTTTAGGAAATTAGGATAGAAAATTGGGTTTTAGGGATTGGGGTTAAATAGGAGAAGCAAAAGGATGAGAGAGGGTAAGGCAGATGGGGACGGCCAGATATGGCCATATGGTTGTACGGTCAAATGGGACGGGCCAAGTGGAGTTTGGGTTGGGTTAGGTTGTCTATGTAAGGATAGGAAGGAAAAAGGATGAAGGTAGGATGGAGAAAAAAGAAAAGAAAACTAGAAAGAGAGAGAGAAGTGAAGAAATACATTTTGATTGAAGAGAATGAGAGAGAAGAATAACTTGGAATCACTCCATGGCATCACACCAAATCACTCCAATCGCATGAGGTTTTACTTCATCACAAAGTAAAAAGAGAGTTTTTTTTTTCATATGCAATAATGGTTGGGGTGCAAGGTGTCCCGTATCGGTATCGGTTGGTGTAACGGTGCCCTCCGAAACCGATACGGATACGGGGGCGTAACGGCGATACGAGGGCGTAACAGCCCGTAACGGCGCAAAAACTTTTTTTGCCAAAAAAATATGAAAAAATATAGATTAAATCCGTAATATTCTAAGCATTCCAAATATGCATTCATTTATAAATTGGAACATGTTTATGGTGGTGTAACGGTCCACTCTTTGGTGAGAAGTTGTATCGGACTGTCTGATGAATTTATGAACCAGATAACCTGAATTTGACTACCAAATTCATATATTTAATTTTCTAAATATCTAATTTATATACTTAACAATTTGATATCATTTCTCTCAATAGTTCTTTTAAAAAATGAAATTAAATTCAGGTAGATAGCGTTGCCAATTTGGGGCTGACTTGGAGGACCAATCCATGCCCCAAATCAGCCTTAAATTCATGCAATTTATTGGCATTATCCCACTTGTGAATTGGTGGACATTTATTGGATAGAGAATCATGAAAAAAAAAAAAAAAAAACCAAAAGGCCCTATTTTAAAAAATAAGCGTCCACAAATTAACAATTAAAACTATTCAAACAATTTGATTTTAGCATTTTGAGTTAGCAATTACAGTCCATAATTTAATTGGTAAATTTTAAGTTAATACATGTCTCGTGTACAATTTTTTAAGGGCCCGAATTAGGTAGGACTCAGCTTGTGAAGTGTAGCACACGAGTGTCAAAGTTTTTTGGACCCCACTCGTGATGAATGTGTTATATCTACACCGTCCATCCATTTTCCCAAACAATTTTAGGGCATGAGCCCAAAAATGAGGCAGATCCAAAGCTCGGGTGGACCGCACCATAAGAAACAATAATAATTAAACGACTATCATTAAAAAGTTATTGGGGCTACAAAAGTTTTAGATCAAGCTGACATGTGTGTTTTCCCTTCATCCACGTTAGTGTGACCCTATTAACAGGTTAGATGGAAAATAAACATTATAGTGGACCCTAAGAAATTTTTAATGGTGAGCATTCGATAACCATTGTTTCCTATGCTGTGGTCCACCTGAGATTTGGATCTTACTAATTTTTTGAATCATAACCTAAAATGATGTGGCAAAATGGATGGACGACATGGATAAAATACATACAGCATGGTGGGGCCCATGTGGCACGTATACAATTTTATTAAATTGTGCAATATGCTGCGTAACGCGTACCAGTCCATTCGTTTGACGCAAGCAAGTCCTGTGGGTCTGATCATGAGGTATATGTTATATCTAAACCGTCCATTCATTTGACGAGCTCGTCTTAAGGCTTGACACGAAAAATAATACAGATCTAATTATCAAGTGGACCACACTGCAAAAAGCAGCGGGGGATTGAACGTCTACCATTGAAACCCTTTTTGGGATCACAGAACGTTTGGATCAATATGAAATTTGTTTTTCTTCTTCATTCAGGTCTTTTTGACCTTTTGAACAGATTGGATGGAAAAATAAACGTTATGGTGGGCCTACGAATTTTTTAACGGTGAAAATCATCATCTCGCTGCTATTTTTGGTGTGGTCCAGACGATCTTTGGATACGATTCATTTTTTGGCTAATGCTCTAAAATGATATTTAAAATAGATGAACGGTGTAGATATAATAAATACATCGCTGTGGAGCCCATGTAACTTTGATCTCCTTTGAACCGTTCGTACAACTCGGAGCTCGAGGACTGTCAGCGCTCGTCTTAGTGTGACACGTACCTATTACAGCAACTAAGCTGTGTGGTACACCTGCAAAAAAAAAAAGGAGGGAAACCGAAAAGAAAAAAGAGGGAAAGAAGAGAAAAAAAAAAAAGAGAGAGAGAGGGAAAGAGGGAAAGAATAGAGAGAGAGAGAGGAGAAGAAGAAGAAGAAGAAGAAGAAGAAGAAAAGAAGCGAAAAAGTTAAGTTTTTTTCTTCTTCTTTTTTTCAAGGCCCGTAACAGCCATTACGGGTCCATAACGGCCGTTACGATCACAAAATTCCGTAACAGCCGTTTCGACCCCGTATCGCGTAACGGTGTCAGCCGTTACCATTACGTATCGGCCAATACGACCATATCGTAACAGATACAGGACACCTTGCTGGGGTGGGGACATCCAACCCTTAAATAGTCACAAGAAAGACTTTTTACAAAAAGATGTTCTCAAATAAAAAGTTTCACATAAAGACACTCAATACAATCAAATTTGTTCATAAATCCCTAAACTCAGAAAAAATATAAGCTAAACCAAAAAATAACAAACATATAAGCAACTAAATAAACTAAACTATTTTGTGGCCCACTATCAAGATGTCCAATGACGATGATTCAACGGTCAGGATGGTCCAACTAAGTAGTCCCTATGCATCTTCCTAGTGTAGGGCCTTCAAAGATACATAATCATGCATGTGGGGTCTTCAACGGGCTAGGCACTCGAATTAGGCCCCGTGTATGCATCACCTAGCCATAAAGAAACAAGAGCTCCCATCCTCCTCTAGTATACTCTGACTAGTGCTCGGATGTCCTCATCAATTTTAGGTAATAACAAGAATATTCATGAAATGTTTATTTAGCCAATCTCTCACTGTTCATGGAAAATGAAGACCGAAGAGTTGCTATTGTGATTATTGTTTAACTGCATTGTTGGCAAGAAGGCAGCAAGTAAATCTCAATAAGGATTCTATGATTTCCATCCGAGACAGTGCGTTCCACCCACAACATAAAAATAACATAAGTTATTTTCCATGAAGGTCATTCATCAAAATTGGTGAAAAACTTACTAATTCCATTTTACATTGCGTAGTAATATGAGAATATATTTGCGATTTCTGATTGTATCAATTTGATCACTAAAGTATTTCATCACAAGACTGAATTCATAATTCCAATATAAAACTACTCAGTTCCTAATTGTGTGGTATCAGGTATGGCTTGCCCATTTCACTGCAGGTAAGTGTTTCCAACCTAAAAAAGTATCTTTGTCATTACATAAAATACAAGTAATCGTGCTTGACATAAGGTGTGTTTGGAACTTTCCACTTTTGGTAGTGGATGGGATGCGCTCCACACAAATGACAAGTAAAATAAGAATGGATCACCTCACTTGTGAATTTGGGCAAAGACAAGTAAACCAAACCTGCCTAATGGGGTTTCTATTTGCCAAGCTGCCCCAAACAATGGTAGATCGGTTTGATAAGAAAAGTAGAAGCAATACCAATGTGTGCGGACGGGAACATGCAAAGAGGGACTTAAAGATATCTGTTCACAGTGGAAGCAATTCTATGAATTTCTAGCAACCATCTGACTGAAAACTAACAGGCATATCTAAGACTTGATTATAGAGACGTCAAAGGAGATCTCATTATAACAACTCTTATATCTCAGAAGTACCAAAGATTTTAATATAATGATTAGCTCAAAAGTCCATAATTTAATTTTCAAAAGGGAACTTGACATGTGAAAGTCGATGGCAAGCACTCGGTTACCATGTTAAGCAAGGCATTGCTTGAATACTAGGCATAATAGGGAATCATCATCTTAGAATAGTATGAACAAGATGAAAGCTAATCTGTGAAAGATCAGTAGAACGTACAGATTTCCCAACTCCAGCTTGCCCAGTGAGAACAAGAGCATAATTACGAAATGCATCCTGTAATTAGAGGAACAAGTTGTGAGAGTTTATATGAATGAACAAAAGGAAATAAACATACCAATTACCAAACACAAAATTAAATCTTAGACATAGCAGAACATTATAAAGAATTAGTAAAAATTGAATATTTGAATAACAGCGCGTATAAACATTATTCCGGAACTCAAGCATTTAAAAGGAGACTTCAAACAGACTGAAGGCTACCATCAGAAATGGGTTTTAGCAGTAGAACCTCAAATGAGAGTGAAAAATTAAATGAAGGGGTGGGGGTAAGCATAACACACAGAAGGACATAATCTTATTTTACCAAAACAAGGGGTACATAGCAGAAGTGTTACAAACAGAGACCGCAGAACCATGATTTTGTGACACTTTGCCCATGCATTCTTTCTCAGGTAAAGAAATGAAAAAGGGGCTAACACTATGAGATAAGTTAACCAATGCTCCTTCAGAAATGTTTTTTAACCCCTCTTTCTGCAGAATGGGTTTGAGCTTTAACGTTGCTTCCGTGTATGTCTGGCTTGCAGTCTGCACAATGACTGTTGTAATATGTCTCCGTGTTTCCTTCACCATCATCATCATCAAAGACTTATCCGGCTATTGGGTCAGATTTATGAACACAAACCAATCTACGGAACTATTGTCAGTAAGTAACCAAGCCCACATATCCCTTCTTGCTAAATCAATCCAAGTCCTTTCAGGCCTTCCTCTCGTCCTCTTCAGGCTCTTCACTAATCAATTATTCCTCCTTACAACAAGCACCCCTGGACTTATTGCACATTACCAAACCATCTCAATCTGCTCTCTATCATTTTATCTCTTATTATAGGACTCCTAAGTTGCTTCGGACGACCTCATTCTCAATTCACCCCATCTCAACATCCTTCTCTCTGCAACACTCAATATCTGCACATGTTGCTTTGTAACTGCAACACTCTACCCCGTATAGCATGGCCAGTCGGATGGTTTTCTTTTAAAACTTTCTGTTTAAGTTTCATAGGCATGTGGTGGTCACATGACACTCCATAGGCACATCACTTTACCAGCCCAACTCTAATTCCATTGGGAATATCCTCCTCAATCTCCCTTTCCTCTTAAATACCAGAGCCAAGGTGACAAAACTCCTCACTTTGAGAAATCTCTTTATGATCAAGTTTAACTAAACTCTCTACCTCTATAATTGTTTTTGCTAAAGTTGCATTCTAAATAATCTGTCATAATTCAAACCTCTTTTTTTTTACAGAACCCATAGAGTGACAAGACTCAATCTTGATTCTTCCCTCTGGAAGAGGGCATGCACTCCCAGCTAAACTCCCGAGTTGGATGCTTCTTGTAGACATTATGATGCTTCTCTACTCATCTGGCATTTTCTCTGTCAATAAAATTTATCGAAAAGGTTAATTCAATTTGACCAATCTTTCACACTTCTATTGGTCTATCATCCATCCCTAGCCTCTCTTCATCCTTGTTAGGCTGCATTTACTTTCCCTACCTGAATTCGACATGGATGCACATGCGCTCTCAACCTCCCAAGGTCCAAGGCCTTCTAGTACAATCCTTGTGCCAGCATCTTCATTTAGCAACCTCTAAAAGTAGCCTCTCTATCTCTCCCTAATCCCACCAATTTTCACCAAGGCCCTGTGGTCCTCACCATTGATTTTTTCTTTTATTTTCTAGACAATTGATGATTTAAAAAAGGCCCAAAACACAATTGACCTTCTCATCACTCATGATGGGCCATCCATGACATACATGGACAAAAAAAATCCAAAAAAGAAGCAAACATTACAAGAAGCTGAAATTAGCCTACAGACATTTACGATTTTTCAAAAGTTTTCCTTGATGCATCCTTTGAATGCTTGTCTTGCAAGGGCCCAATTGATGATCATATGAAGGATCCTCCTTTTTAAACTTGCAATTTATGAGCTATTCTCAAACATTCATACATTCCTTTCCTGCTGCAAACCCCATAAAATCCCAGAAAAGCACATCTTCCACAGTGTCTCCTTACAGTCCTGAACAGGCTGCCTGGACAATCCACCACTGCACTTTCAATTGAATTGCTGAAGCACCAAGAAACCCGCAAAGAGATGAGAAGAATGACCGCACCTCTCTAGCCACTACATAATGAAAGAACAAGTGATTCACCAATTCCCCATCATTCCTACACATGATGCACATATTGGAGAAAGCGATGTTTTGCTTCTTTAGCTTATCAAGCATGAGTATCTTGCTTGCCATTGCTACCCAGACAAAAGCTTTGAGTCTAGGGGGACAGGGGCCTTCCATAACTCTGAACACAGAGGAGATACTGCTTCCTGAGCCATAAGCACAGAGAAAAACGATTTAACCAAGAGTTCACGATTGTCCGACCATTTCTATACCTTTCTATCCTTTGTTGAAGCATACGTATGCACTCATTCAGTTTATAAGAAGATTAGCATACATATCTGCTACGGAGTCCGATAAATTCCTCAATCTGACATTTCCAAACACAGCTCTCCTACTAACTGAAAACAATCCCGGATCTTTTCCTCCTTATCGATAGCTAGCTCGAAGAGTTCCTGATAGGACAATTCTACAGGTTCATCATCCGGCCAAGCATCCTTCTAGAAGCAAATTGTGTCACCTTTACCAACCAAAAAGTGAATAACATTTTCCAATTCCTTTCTGACAGTAAATGATATTGGCCCTATTCTAATCTGACCGCCAAAATATTTACCCACCTTTTATGTCCGATCCTCGCCCTTGATGGATCTAACATGGTTTATCTCTACCTCTCTCCCTCGCTTTTGCAAATTTCTAGATATTGCCTCCCTCTCTAGTGTATCATCTAATTTGTTGACAAACAGATGCTTTTTCCTTAATTAATAAATTATGTCATTTATTAATGTTTGATAATGATGATATTTGTTGTTAAAAAAGGAACTAGTACAACTAATCAAAGGTAAAATTGCACTATTTATGATGTTCTAACTACTTTTGCAATGCTATAAGCTATTATGTTGGCCTCTCTCTTTTCTTTTTGGCAGGTAATTGGGCTCCAACCCAAGACCTCAATGTTGAAGAAAAGACCACCTGCCATTGAACTATAGACTCGAATCCATTGGCCTCTCTAGTAAGACAACAAAATCACCTTTGAAGTTCCAAGCCTTTCTTCCAGCCACACTTTGACTTCTTCAATCTGCATTACAAAATGACGGAAATATCAGTATCAAATTCATGTCCTCCAAAACACAACTAAAGAAATAAAGCTCTTTCAAATACCTGAAGTATAATAAAACAAAACCAAAAGAAAAAAAAAATTGTGATATGAGCAGGAGATAGCTAATGGTAGGTCAGTTCATCAACAATTCAAATGCTAACAAAATAGCCTTTCATGATAATCGCTACTGAATAAGTTGAACTTCTAAGATATGCACAGAAAAAAAGTGACGTGTGAGATCAAGTTCATATGTATTATATTTATCTAGTCTCATCCGTACCCCTTGTGAAAATAAAAAGATTGAAAAGGCTGTGTTCCTTGCTACTTGCGGTGGAAAAGCTGAAAATGTGAGCTTTACTTAGCGAAGGAAATGTCTACTAACATAACCATGTCTCTGCTTCTCCTGTCAAAGGATTAAGAGCACTGAAATTGTCACAAAAATTAGTTTGGCTTTCACTGAATTCACCTAAAACCAGCATGGCCAATGACCAAACCAAGACCCTGATTTTCTGTAAAAGCAATAGAGCCTTACTGGATCTAAAACTAAGTTCTACATATTTTTCTTCTTTTTTTCTTTCACAAACAGTTCTTTTTTCCTCAGAAGATTCTGCTACCAATCGAAGACTTCAGTGAATACAAAATCTAGGTATGGATCACCTCATTAGTGCAACACGAAACCAGAATAATTAACATTTTTTAACGAATGTGCAAGATATTTTATTTCAGAGGAATTCTAAATCATTTTTCTGAAAGATAACTTAAACTTTATTAAAAACAAAGCAAAACAAAACACAAGGGGCACCAAGAGGGCGACCCAAACTTAAAGAAGAAAATCAATACTACAATCCCCCCTGAGGTTAGAGTAAGAAGCCCATTCAATAAGTAATGCTCTCGCACTTGAAGATATGGCAGTCGCTGGTTTGGAGATGTTGTTGAAGCATCTGGCATTCCTTTCTTCCCACAAAGCCCACCAAACCGCAACTAAGGCCATCTTCCACAGTATAGTCTTGTCCTTTCCTATCCCCACTCCATGCCAAGCCAAAAGCAGGCTTCCACCGAATCCGGAAGAGCCCACAAAACCTGGAAATGGGAGAAGATATCTGCCCACACTGACCCCGCAATAGGGCAATGAATGAAGAGGAGTTATAGATCATATTTGCTTGGAAATAAGAACCATATTCTAAGTTGAGAAGGAGCTATTCTATTCATTTACAAAGGGGACAAAAAAGAAAAGAAAACATTCTTTAGTCCTTTAACATTGCTGCTACTTTTATAGCTTAGTAGATTTTTAAACAAAGACCGCAGAACACCTATTTCTAACAACATCTGCTGTCTCTACCACTTAAGCAGCTGAGCGTACTCAAATGACTACATAATTCAACTTCAGACCATTTCCAGAAGGGAGCACAACCACCAAACTCACAACCAAATCTCTTTGTAACTACTGCCATAATGCGAATGCATATACCACAAAAATAAAAATAAATAAATAATTTGCAACCCGTCAACACATGAGTAAGAAATACCAATTAGAAACTCAAGTATCAAATGAGACCCATAAGGAGAAACATAACAGACATGCTAAGTAGGACGTGACAGCCATAACTTAGAAAACCTTTTTTTTGTGAACTGCAAGCTCTGCCAAGGAACGGGGTTTATACTTATCAACCCATAGCTCCTTTGTGTCCCTCCATCCAGAATCTGGTCCATCTTTCCTTTTCCTCTCAGCTAGAAACAATTAAAAGGATAAAAATAAGCTCCAGTCTCCCAGAGCAACCATGCAATACAAAAGGTAAGTTGGCAATCTATGTTTGTAGTTACAAAAGGCAAAAGGTAAATTTTTCCAATATAACCATTGCTTCATTAAAATCTGAGATGAGATCCTGCAATGGTAATGTAAAGCAGAAGAAAATAAGGGAAAAGTAGCTAAATTGACATAATAAAAAGCAATAGAAAATAAAAACAACGGTCAGCAGCCCTAATCAAATGCATCAGTTGCCTCCTTAGCAAGAGATTAGTGATGAAAGGAAATACATCAAGAATTGCTACTCTTCACGGAACTGAATGAGCCATGATCCCCCATATGATCCCAGTCAAAGAATCACTTCCACCATCAATGGAATGGAGAAAAAATATAAAAATATAAGAATTCCATGCAAGAAGGTCATTGCCTCAGCTTCGTGATGCAGCTACGAACAGACTTCCACTGAAGACTACCACTAAAATACATTGAAGGTTTGTTGGGTGAAAATTATGAACATAATAAATATAACTACATTTTAGCATTTCACTTAAGCGTCTACTCTTTACTAGAAATTAGGGACACTTTGTCAATTTACTATTTTTACAAATTAGAAGTTTTACTTCTAGTTTTTTTTTTTTTTTTTTTTTTTTGAAGAAGAAGAAGAAGAAGAAGAAGAAATCTTTCTTTTTTATTGTTTCAGTTTTTTAAATCGTTCCATTTTTAGGTTTAAATGTTACTTCCGCATTTTCTTACGGATTCTTACTTAGTTTTAGCTAACCCCAAATAGCTGGGATAAGGCAGAGATGATGATGATGATGATGATGAATCAGTTTCAAATTCAGTTGGAGTTAAAATCCTTATTTCGGTTTTAATCAGTTCCTTGATTTGTTTAAAAATTGGGAGTTGGGTTTTCTTCTAATAAAAGTATGGTGTAATTGCAACCATTACTCTTCAAAAAAGAAGTATATGCAACTACTAATTATCAATTAATAGAGCTTGTTTCAGTGTTCCAACATCAAACATTTGTTACTGAGAGATCTCTCCCCCGCTACATCAAGTCCTCAGGGACCTTGACACTGACAAGACCCAAAAAAAAATTGCCACTTTCAGCACTTCCCTGTTTATGTTGCTTGCATACAGGAATGGATATCAAGTGCAGCAAGGATCCTGAACATCAGATCCTCTAATCTCCAAATTCTCAGAGTATGAGTATACTAATGATTGACTATGATTTATGAGTATACTCATGGCCCAAGTTGGGCTTGGGCTAATTGGTGCCAACGTGCCATCAATTTTAAGCACATAATTAAGGTTCCAGATCACCAAGTACAAGGTTATCCACTCATCTTCTACTTGTATTGTGAAAAAAAAATAAAAATTTGTGACAACATCAACACACTCATCTTCAGATTTACTCTAACCACCGCCTGCAATCCAGGTCACAGATCAATGGAAAGTGAAGTACCCAATTGACCATAATTATCTTTCCCGATGTATGGAGGTAGACATGTCAAATACCAACGGTTTTAAAAGAAACTGCCAGCAGTGTCAAAGCAAATAGATGTCCACCAGTTGCAATTTATTGAAAAAACATAAATATAAACCACAGTATACCAGGGTCCCCGTTGAACCCATGAAGATCTTCACAAAAATCTTCAAAAAGTGTGTCGAAGTTAACCTGCATTGAAGCAATTAAAACGTGAGAAAAGCCAGCAAGTTGTAAAAAAAGCAATTGAAGACAGAGAACCAACCCAATTTCATAAGATATCCCTAGTTCTCATAAAAATTCAGTACTTCCATTCATAGTTTTAAAACTCGAAAACTCAACTTGAATCAGAAGTCAGTTGAGTGGAGTAACGCTGCTGAGTTTTTTTGAATTTTTGGGTACCAAGATTCAGTAATCAAGTAGATTTTTCCAGTTTTGCCGAATCAAATCAAATCAAATCAACTCAACTGAGCCAACCGAATCTTCAACGACTCTTTAACTGAGTCGTGACAAAATCGAGTTATTTTCAGGTCCTGATGAAATCAGATCGAGTTGAGTTGACTCAGCCGAGTCGAGTTTTCAAAAAGAAATTCAACTAGAAACACAAATCCCCAGACTGAAAGCAAATTTTTAGCACCACAAGTACTTCTCTTCTGTCAGCTACAGTAGTAAGGTAATCCATGTAGGCAACTAGACCAAGAAGCCACCTAGGCTTTTATAGACCCAAGCAGTCTCTCCACTGTACATGTGGCTTTCATGTACAATGATTGGAACTATCTAGTGGGCCTTTATTTCTTGCGCTATAGTTCAAATATTGTGGTAATCAGACAATCCCAACAGTCTGATCAATCAATTAAATTGCTATCATAGTCCAATTGCCGTTATTTTTTGACCCATCACCATGATGGGCAACAAAATTATGGTCTCCAATCCCAATCACCGATTTACATATCATAATGAAGTAGAGATTCTTTGATTGCCCACTTCATGGAACTCCGATGGCACACAATCTATAAAAGCATCCATCATATCTAGTTCATAAAGCATTAACAATAATGACAAGAACCTTATTCAGTGTAAAATCACAGAGGCACTGAATCTAAATGCTGTGTAGCCTTTTGGGCAAGTGCTCTTAAGGAATTCAATAGGTGCAATGCTAATGGTGTTTGGAGAGCTGACAATGTCTAATTGTATTGTAGGATTCAGTGTGTGCTTTGAGCTTTTGTATTCTTCACCCACTGAGGGCTCTTAACAAAACTTCTTTTCCAATTAATGTTAAAAGAAAAAAGTAAATAGAGGTATTCAATGAGTGTCTGTGTTACTATATCCTTCTGAATGCAAGTTGTTATTTTCTAGACACCCTTCTTATGACCACGTAGGTGACCTAGTGTCAGTTGCCCAAGCTATTTCAACCATTTTGACAACCATGTTTCCAACATGTTTTGAAGTAATCATATTCTCCCAATCTGACAGGATGCTCGTTCTAACCAAGGATCCTTTTTTTAATGGTTATATCAACTTTATTAGAATTTAGAACTAAGCAAAAGAAAAAAAGTCGAAGCAGCCAAACAAAATATGCTGATGATCAGAGATCATCTAGAGAATGGAGAGACAAAGACATTACACACCCCACCCAATAACAATCAATACCCTATTATAACCAGCAAGCTCCTTTTGCCCCAGCTGCTAGCTCACAGTTCCATTCATAATGTTTTGAAAGACAGCTTCATAAGAATTGGCTTTGTTGCAGAATGTTCTGTTTTCACACACCTTTCATATTGAACATATTCCAATGAGCAACAATAG
The DNA here is from genome assembly GCA_021015155.1 of Magnolia officinalis. Taxonomy (NCBI): domain Eukaryota; kingdom Viridiplantae; phylum Streptophyta; class Magnoliopsida; order Magnoliales; family Magnoliaceae; genus Magnolia; species Magnolia officinalis. The sequence goes on from JAJHSJ010000006.1 coordinate 81,520,003, forward strand.
AAATTAATGCCAAAATGCCAAAGGGGTTTTTTTTCCTTCTTCGTTTTGGCCCTTCCATCCAAGCGTGGAAGATAACTTGAATCGAACCTGGCATCATCCAATATATCTGAAACCCATCAAATGTTCAGAGAGAATCTACAATGAACAAAAAGGTGGTTCACTGTTTCTTCAAACCCAAGGCACAAGATACACACATCGGGAATGATAATATTTCTTGTCCTCGAATGGTCGATGGTAAAGGTTTTTTTTCAAGGAGTAACAGTCTTATCACTTAGTCCAAGACACCCATCGAAAGGTCCCCACCAGTGGCAGACCCAGCATTCCACGTGTGCACTGTTCGGAAGATCAACTGAGACCCTTTCCTCTTCTAAGCATATTGTACAAAGATTTGACTGAAAAACCCACCACCCCACTCCAAAACCCACCAACATTTATCAACAACAGAGAGGGAAGAGAATTCAACCTCTCCACCATGCTAACATAATAAACTCTCCTAATCTGTAGATTTATTCTAAATTCTGAAACCAGCCTGTCTGAACCCGCACTTCTACATAGATTTGACAGACCATAATTCAAAAGAACAAACACAGAAATAATATGCAAGAATTAGGTTGACAACCAGTGACATGAACATAAGAATGGCCTAATGGTGGTGCTTAAAACAGATTGACTCTTTTTACATAGTACTGGGGGTTTATACTTTATCACACCTCAAGCCATTGAAGTTCAATCATCAAATTGCAAAACAGGAACAAGCAAGCCAACTTATCTATAAATATTGAAGAAGAGCAGAATAGTAAGAAAAGTGTTGAGAGACCTAGAACACAGAAACACAGAAGGGAAGGAGAGGGGGGGGAGAGAAATATACCTTCTCTACTTTACGGGATCTTTTATATGATCGATCATTTGAGTCAATCACCTTTGAACTTTTACATTTCTTCTGACTAACTGATGTGACCAATTTTGATTTGAAAGAGCTGCAAGTTGCACTCCCTGAACAATCTCCATCCTCGTCATCCGATGAAGAGACAATGACAACATGCCTCTTTCCCATGGACCCAAAATTGAATACCCAACTATGGCTATAAATATTTTGCAGCCACTTAATCACTTAACCAAGGTCGAACCTCCACATCCCATATTTACAACTGTATGAGTTCGGACAGCAAATGAGCTCGGAAATAGCTGAATCGCCATGATATTGCTGTATCCTATGATAAATTTGAATAAACCAATCAGTCCATAATTCTTTATAAGTAACCGAATAAATAAAGGTTTGCTGTTTCAGCATTTCCTCAGTGGGCATGAACAGGATAGAACCCGCATCCATGATTTCCAAAAAAGTAGAAAAAAACAAAAAGTTACAATAAAACAAAAGCCTTTGTTTTGGTTTCCTTAACTGGCTCTTTTTTTACAATGGTAGGTTTCCTTAACTAGCTTGAGTAGGAATAGGATCAAACCCGCACCCATAATTTTCATAAGAAACTAATTTGTTTTTTATGAGAAACCAATGCACAACCATTGAAGCATCTATCATGGTCCACCAATGGACCCCAATGCTGGTGAAGGGAAGATAAAGCCAAGATCCAAATCCAGTTGGACTTTTTTACTTTTTCATTGGCACCGCCATCCAATTGGACTGTGGACCCATAAATCCAATCAGATGTTAAAAAAGTGAACCAATTGGACTGGAGATGGGGATGCAGAAGTTCAATAAGAAGCCATTTATGCCTTTATACAACCCATATGAAATCTTTTGAGCTTTTGCATAAGCCATATGGGCCATACATACCACACAGCATACATTTGCAGTTGATGCAAAGAAAGCATTACTGGTAAGTGAACTCTTTGCTTTAATTCCTTGTTTGGTTAGTCCTTTGTGGCAAATCTGAGTCAACTTTGGAGAATTTTATTAATTGACCGATAGGCTTTTAGCCTTGGCTTCTTTGGCTCTTTTTAGGATTTGTATCATGGCTATAAAAAAACCATGAGCATGGAATTTGAGAGATACACCATTAACCAATTTTATTGGACAAAATTTCCTTTTTAGTTTCCAGAGATAGGACTCTAAACCATAGGAAATAGATTCTTCCATATAACTTTTTGGTGGGACTTCACTGGTTCAAATCTTGTGGAGAGAAAACACAATATATCCCCATTTCCCTATCTTTTTCTTGAATCTTTCTATAACCTACTTGATGAATGTGATTTGTGGAACTTGGAAAACTTAGTTAAAGATGATTCTCTAAAATAAGCCAACGCGATGTTATTGAAACAAAGCAGGCACAATGCCACGCAAAACCAAACCAATAGAACCCAACAAGAATATATATATATATATATAGACAGATAGATAGATAGATTACAACACACAAAAGACTTTAGCACTAAAGCCCAAGACAGCATATCTATCTTTGACTTCTAAAACAACTAATCTGGATTGCAAAGCTTGTTATTAAAATGCCTATTTCTGTGCTCTTTCGAAATAAATGAGAAACCTGACAAGAGACAACCGCCCAAGAAATTTCCATTTTTTTCCCAACATCACCCCCATTCGGAGCCATAAAGAACAGACCAATCAATGAAGGCATCACCGAAGAATCCTGAATGAAGTCGAGGAAATGCCACCACGCTAGCCTGAGAAAGATGCATTGCAAGAACAAATGATCAATTGATTCCGCATCCTAAAGACATAAGAAGCACATGTACGTGATAATCATTTGCCTTTTACGGAGAGTATCCACTATAAGGATCCTATTTTTCCCACAAACCAACCGCATGCCATTCCCCAAGAAGGACTTCATACAACCAAATGAATTCAGTCGTATCACCAAAGGCACTACGACTCGGAATCCGAAGCACCTTGTAGGAAGATCTAATGATGAAACTTCCTGACCCTTCAAACTTCCATCCCCAGGAGTCCCTCATACGGAAACCTAGAAGCTTGTTCTATATGTTGCTCAAAACTTCCAACGATAGAAAAGCAACTAGAAGTCGTGCCCTCCTTATCCGGCGTGGAAGACTAGGGAATAAGGAACATCCAACCAAGATGGTGCTCCAAGCACGAAACATCTTCCTAAAAGAAGATGCGAGAGTCATCTCCCAATTGAACCTTATCCCCTTCATGAAAGGCCCAAGGCCTCTATTTAACACTACAAATATAAAAGGATGTTTGATAAACCACCCTCCCACCAAAACCCCCAATTTTAGTCGCTTCGACCCCCCTCCATTCAAGCTATTGGAATCTGGAAACCGAAAAAAGGAATGTGATGCAGGACAATTAACCACTTGCTTTAAAAGCTCGAACTGATAGAGCATGGCGAATTAATCCATTTATCTCATAGCCCAAGCCTCACATCTCATGGGTTAGGACCTCGGCCAAACCCCCTTGTGGGCCCCACATCACATGAGTAGTGGGTACCGCCTCACGTCAACCACTCGCCTCACATGGGTCGCCCACCCTGAGTGTGCCCTTGCATCCCACAGGCAACCCCACTCGAGCTCGGTGTGAAAATACCCATGTATTAATCACCCCCGGTGAGGAGTCTCGAACACGAGACATCCCGCTCTGATACCACTTTGGTACATGACAATTAACCACTTGCTTTAAAAGCTCAAACTGATCGAGCATGGCGAATTAATCCATTTATCTCATAGCCCAAGCCTCACATTTCATGGGTTAGGACCTCAACCGAACTCTCCTCGTGGGCCCCACATCACACGAGCCACCTGCCTTATACGGGTGGGGCCCACCTTACACGGGCCACCCACCCCGAGTGTGCCCCTGCATCCCACAGGCAACCCCACTCGAGCCGGTGTGAAAATGCCCCTGCATTAGAACGCTTCCTACCCTAGTCTTGGATTGAATCAAATCTAGACTGCAAATTCAACTTTAATCCTCCATAAATATACAAGGGAATTTTACAAACAAACCAAAAAATCTAATTAATATATAATTTACATTCCGATACCTTTTTCAATAAGCTACCTCATTAATTTAAATAATTATCATCCCAATACCTTCCGTTAGCACCCTATGTTAGGCCCAAGACCCAAATCTCAGCCCCACCCATGATTCAGTTCGACCACACAATTGGAAACAATGTATAGGGCAATGCCCACCCTCCAAACTATTTCCTTTGGTATGACCCACCTAAATCACAAATGGGGCTAATTTTTGGGCCGTGGGCCTAAATTTTGGTGTGGCATCTAATGGTTAGAGCGGATTTTATATAATCATCACGGTGGGACCTGTAAAAATCGAGGGTGTACATTTCTCTCCCAGCTATTTCCTTTGGTGTGACCGACCTAAATCACAAGTCAGCCTTTTCTTCTTCTTCTTCTTCTTCTTCTTCTTCTTCTTTTTTGGCTCTAAGCCTAATGGGGGGATTACATGCCTAATCGTCAATGTAGATCTCACATACACACCATGGTGGGGGCCCATGAAAAATCAAGGGTGGGTATCCGATAAAATTCCATTTTTAAAATATAAATCTCTATTTTTTTAATAGTTGGGAGAGAGACGCTTGCCCTTGATTTTTGGTGGGGCTCACCGTGATGTGTATGTAAAATCTACTCCAACCATTAGATGTGTAATCCCACGTTATTCCCAGGGCCAAAAAATCAAGCCGACTTGTGATTCTGGTGGAACACACCAAAGAAAGCAATTGGGGGGAACATCCACCGTTGATTTTTACAAGGCCCACCATGATGATTTTGTGAAATCCACTCCAACCATCAAATGCTATAAAAAAAATTTAGGCATGGGCCCAAAAATCACGCCCATCCATGATTCAAGTGGGTCACACCAAGGGAAATAGTTTGAAGGGTAAGCATTGCCTTGTGCACTGTTTCCAATTGTTTGGTCCATCTGAATCACAAATGGGGCTGATTTTTGAGCCCTATGCCTCACCTAGTGGTCGAAGTGGATTTCATATAAACATCATAGTGGGGCCTAGTCAAGCCTCTAACCCATTTGGTTGCACGGCATTAGGGTTGTACATCGAGCCAAGTCGAGTAGAGGTGGGCCAAGATTGGCTTGACTCGTCCGTGCTCTCCTTGAGTTCGAGCTCGAGTCGAGCTCGGCCTCGAGCTTACCATTGGAGCTTGGCTTATTTGACAAACCTTTCGAGTCGAGCTCGAGGCGAGCTAGTGGCTCGAGTCGAGTCGAGCCTAATCCCAACCGGAGCCAACCCCACACCCGACCCAACCCACACCCGATTCAACCTAGCTGCCTGACCCAACCCGCACCCGACTCAACTCTCAAATCAAATATTCAATTATTAATAATAATAATAATAATAATATATATAATATTAGATAAAGCCATAAAGGTACCTTGTTATTGATGTTGAGAGACAGAGAGAGAGACTGTGGAGCTTGGGCACGGCGAGTTGGGTAAGAAAGGGACAAACGGGTAGGGTGGAGTTTTAAGTTTTAACTTTTTTTTTTTAAAAAAAAAAATAATATAATATAATATATATTCGAGTCGAGCCGAGCCGAGCGAGCTTTCGAGCTAGCTTGGCTCGTGCACAACCCTACACGGCATGCATTAAGAAAGGTAACTGAAGGTGGTGGGATGCCGATTATGTAGATTAATGAGGTAATTTATTGAAAACCTTTTTGAAAAAGGTACTGGAATTTAATTAGATAGTTTTTTTTGTAAAATTCCCAATATACAATGTTCAATCAAGTAACTTGTCTACCCAGCAAGACGTACATGTGGGCTATCCTATTGTTAATCAAATTGTTCATGTAGTGTGACACATCGAGGATGTTAGATGTCCATGAAATCTCCGCCATCAAATGATCTTAGTGTCCTATACCTTGCCCTTTAGATATTGACAAATGCTTGCAATTGTCCATTTGTAAGCAACCAATCAAAAGATGAGGATCATTTTATTGGGATGTTTTGGGGCATACCCGTCCAATAATGGGATCTGCAAATGAATGGCTTAGAAGTGGCCCACCAGAACCATTGGTACGTCAAACGAAAGAAAAACACTTCCTTGGACTGAGCATCATATAATACCTCTTACATATGAGATTCAACAGACCATGATTCTCCATACAAATAAGGAAACATACAGAATCAAACCAACACCCATCATCCTCCATGAATAATTAACCACGAATAAATAAAGCCTTTTAGTTGCCAGGTTTCCATAGGTTGATCCATGATTCTCCATAAACTAAGCAAATAATAATAATAATAATAATAATAATAATAATAATAATAATAATAAAGGCTATTTGTTTATATATTTTGTCAATTTACTCAGGCGGGACCCTACCAGCAACCTTGCGTGGTAGCTTCCATCTGTCAACCATGACACACTAGGACAATATACTAATTGGCTACTATCATAACAACACAAGAAATGCTAAGATGATTCACATGGAGAGATTGAAAAGGCGATTCAAAGCCCACCCTCCAATGTGGCACATGCGGGCAGCATCTAGACCAATCATCAAGCAGGACCCATCATTAGAATACCCTAGCCCAAATATAAAGAGGCTTCACTCATTAGGTAATCCCAAGGCACTAAATAATGGTAACGGTGGCCATAACCACCCCCACCATTACAGTTATGATACAAGCCATAACAGACTAATAGCCACACTACAGGCCATTTTTTCCCTTAACAGTACACGTAACAATCCACCATTACTATGGCCATTATGTAACCGTTTTTAATACCTTGGGTAGGCCATATGATATTTTGTGCTATTGTAGACAGATAGCAATTTTGCAAGCTTCGTAATATCATTAACATAATTGTTGAAAATGATTCGTAAGTAATGGTTAGACTGATAAATTGGATTACCCTTAGCTTGTGGCCTTTGCAGCATTGGTGGGTGGAGCTTCAACAACTAACTCTCAGTTTAATGTCATTTTTGAAGCAGACGGTCTAACAGAATGGGGAGGCAACCAACAGCCAGACCACTTTTCTTTTAATATTTCCGAGCTGCCATTGTTAGTTAAAACGAAATTGTTTTTAGATTCCACAAGGCTGCCTTTTATTAGAAGTTGAATTTTAGTTTGATCATAGTTGGTTTAAGGAGGTGAGGTTGGATGTTCATCTCCCTTCTTTGTAACTATCTGTCGTTCATCTAAATAGATTTAAGCACCCCCACTTGCATGAGGAAAATGGACTGATAGACTGGTCATCTAACAGTCAATTTTCCTCGTGCATGTGTGCCCCCTGATGAATGAACCAGCCTATTTTTGGGACAAGGCATGTTTCCGGTGGCACTAGCTGATGAATGGCCCAAACCTCGCGCACGTGTGTTGCAAAGCCCTAGCACTTCTCTACCTATCTAGCTATGTGCATGGTGTATGTGGATGAGCTGCCTTGTACACGCATGTGGACATGGCAAAGCTCGAGCAGGAAATGTGTGTGTGTGTGTGTGTGTGTGTGTGAGAGAGAGAGAGAGAGTGGAGAAGATGAAGAGGATCCATCTCGTCTGCATCTTTTAAACTTTTAATGCATGAGCGATGGAACAGAAAAGCTTCCCCTGGAAAAAAACACATGCCGCACATTTCAAAAGAGTAAAAAAAATCGACTGCTATGGCAGAATTTCTTTCCAGCGAGAAAGCATCGCTTCTCGATTCCCTGCATCCCCCACTTACCGAATCCGTTTCTGCAAACAGGCATTTCCACTCGAGCAAGTGACACCTTAGGGCGTGTTTGGGTGTCCCTACAAAATCAGATTCAAGCAGAATGCTTCTACGCAAAATTCAATGCCGCTGACTTGAAACTCCTTCGACCTTGAATCGATGCAGAAAACACAGAAAAAGGGGACTGTTTCTGATTCTCGTGCTGCCACGAGCTCACAGATTCTCAAACCGATTGCGATTTTAGGCACATCCAAACGCGCCCATTAACAGATAAGTAGGAGGAACGACGTGAGCCTGAGGGTAAAATGGTAATTCTTACCTTATACGCAGAGGCGGGTGGGGAAGAAGAGGAATTGGCGGGCTTTGCAATGGAAGCGTGTAAAGGAAGCCTGGAACGAAAGGAAATAAGAGGGAAGAGCTGCACGTGCGAATCCGAAACACGCGCGAATCTGACTCAAGTGCACGAAATCAAGGCCGTTTATTCAGGGAGCGGATTAGGTGAGACCCCGAATCCACCGGACGCGGAATGCGTCCTGCCCCCGCCTGGACGGATTTCGGTCCAGCAGATCTGTGGAGGGTTATCCCCTCCGTCCATCCCTTTTGTGAGATCAGTTTAAGTATGATCTAAAGAATGAGGTAGATCGAACGCTCAAGTGGACCACACAGAATAGCAAGCTTGGGTTACATTAAAAGCATGAAGCATTTGTGGTGTTGGTAGGGCTGTACACCAACCGAGTTAGCTTGGTTAGCTCGCTCGACTTGGCTTGAAAAAGTTTGATTTGACCCGGTTTGAAGTTGAGTTTGAGCCAAGTTGAGCGGATTGTTTTTAGCTTGCTCGTGCATGACACGGGATCAAACTCGGCTCAAATCGATTTCGGATCGAACCAGCTCGGTAACTTGGTTACTTTGATATTGATATTATTCACCAAATATTTGATAAAATGACTTAACGAAGTGTAGCCTATGGCAAGGAAGGCATGTGTAAGAAACTTTTTTTCTTGATTTTTATGTTACTTAAAAGGTACTTGATGAAATACCTAGAAATTCACTGCTGCCATTTTACATACAATAAGATTTTGAAGGTGAAAATGTTGTACAAGCTAACTCGGCTCAAACTGGCTCAAGGTAGGGTTAGCAAGTAGCTGAGCCGAGTCAAGATGTATGCAGCTCAACTCAGTTCAACTCGTGTACACCTCTAAGGCACTGTTTGATTTTTAATTCCTCCCAGTAAATACACTGAAATAAGTAATTATTACTTGCTCCGCCTGTTTGAAATTAGCCGTGAGTTACGTTTCGAAAATCGGTCCATATAAACCCTGTTATTGCTGATTTAAATATGTGGGCCCCACCATGATGTATGTGAGTTATCCACACCATCCATCCTTTTAAAAATTACATTTTAAGGCATGAGCCTAAAAATGAGGAAAATCAAATGCTCAAGTGGACCACACCTTAGGAAACAATGATCATTAAGGCGTCAATGGTTAAAAGTTGTTTTCTCCCCTAAGCCCACATCGATGTTTATTTGTCATCCAACCTGTTCATAAGGTAACACAGTTATGGATAAAGTGGAAACAAAAATATCAGTTTGATTTAAAACTTATAGGGTCCTCAAGAAGCTTTCAATGGTAAGAGTTCAATTCCCATTGTTTCTTGTGGTGTGGTCCATTTGATCTTTGGATTTGCCTCAATTTTCAGCTCATACCATAAAATGAGTTGGCTAAAGGAATGGACAGTATGGATAAGACACAAACATCATAGTGGGCCCCACGATCTAATATTTCTCTCCTCGGGTGGGTGACGTGAGGAGTGATATAAATGAATGGTGGCGGTCAACATCACCTCGGAAATGCTGCCGGAAATACTAGGGTAAATAATTATTACCCATTTACCCTAAATTACCTCTGTAATTAGAAAATCAAACAGGGCCTAAGTGTTGGATCTTTCTCCATATTGGGCTCATGCATTAAAAATATTTTAGAAAATGGGTAGACGAAGCCGATAAACGGATACATCACCGTGAGCCCACCAAGGTGGGTGGGACCCATTACTATGGGGGCCTGGTGTATGTGACTGCATCCACGCCGACCGTCAGTATTAAAAGCCTAGTTTAAGGCATGATCCAAAATAAAAAAGGAAAAAATGTTCCAAAACCAAAATGGACCGTAGTATGTGAAACAGTGGTGATTGATTGTTAAAAACTTCATATAGGCTGCGAGAGCTTTGGATCATATTTGTGTGGTCGCTTCATCTAGGTGTACCTTATTTATAAGTTGGTGGTAAATAAACATTCTGTTAGAATTCAAGGAGTTTTTAATGGTAGGGATTCAATTGTGATTGTTTACTTTGGCGTGGTCCACCTATGATTTAGGTCAGCTTTATTTTATTGTATCGTGCCCTAAAATGAGATTTCAAAATGGTTGGACGGTGTGGATTTAAGGCACATACATCAGTGTGAGCCCCACAGTCAAGTGTCCCACCCACCTTGGTGGGTCCCAGGTCACAGCTAATCCACTCCCGTTTATTCAACCTACCATGCCTGTTATATGCATAGTGTAAAGTACCCAAACTCCGTGGGGTCCACCATGTTGTACACGCAGAATCTACTCTGTCCATCATGTGAGAATTATTATATTTTGCAGTATGCACGCAAGATGAGCTCCGTTGGCAACTCTCATATGCTACAAAGATGATAAATTTGTAAAATTGATCGCCTACTAGTTTCCCATGGTGGGGCCTCAATCAGTTTTTTATCACGATGATTAGTATGTATTCTCTTCATCCTAGCGAACTACACCCGAATACCGGGTTTTAGGCCCTGTTTGGGCAACGGGATTAGAAGGGATTAGGTGGGATTGTATTCAAAAAACCATCATTAGTACCCATGGCAGGGATTGTCCCCTGATTCCATGGGATTAGATTAATGCTATGCTTTGTTGGTAATACGGTGGTACATTGAATGGATATACCCACCATCATTTGAAATTATCAGAATAACACACATGTATTATATCTAAACCGTTCATTTGTTTTGTAACCTCATTTTATGATATGAGCCAAAAAATGAGGTAGATCTAAAACTTATGTGGCCCCAAAGAAGGTTTCAACGGTAAGTATTCAATCCCCGTTGCTTTCAGTGGTGGGTCCACTTGAGCTTGAGAATTACCTGATTTTTGGCCCATGCTCTAAAATAATCTCAAAAAATGGGTGGACGGTGTGGATATAGCCCACACATTAGGGTGGGACCTACACAACTTGCTAGCATTGAGTGAAATTGGCACTGGATCCAATGCAATTCCATCCGATCTAATTCCAAGCTTTTCTAAACATGGAGTGGAATTGGCACGGAACCAGATGCATCCAATCCCACTTAATCCCTTCTAATCCCGTTGCCCAATTCCATCCGATCTGAGATGCGAGAATGAAAATGGTGACCCCACTCATAAGCCTATACCGCCACCCCATCGCCGTTGATTCATTTGATATTGGACTACCTGAGTCATCTGTATCACGCTCCCACTCTTAGGCAGGGTTAGGGGCAAGGCATAAAATGACATCAAAATCAACTCCTGATGGTGGTGGAGAATGTATATCATGATCCAAGTCAGATTCTCCACAGGAGAGGACATGAATTTCATGAACTAATTAATATCCAAATATGTTTCATGAACTAATTGATATCCAAAGATGTGTAACAGGCACTCGTAATAGCCATGGTCTAACAAGGTATTAAGATCTATGAATTATAATTCTCCCAAGTCAATGAATGTCATGTCCAATCTTAAGTTCTCATTAGCTACTAGAGGAATCACTCATCAACAAACCTAATAAACATAGTATTAAAGTAACATTAAATCTAAGACATGTCACCTGTCCATTTTAGGACTTATGGTTACTATGTTCAACGGCTAAGATTCGCCCAGTCATAATCATGTGGCTAATGGATTAGGGCTCATATAGTTTTTAGGGCATTGAATCTAACACATTCAACCATCCTTTTTACTAAAAAATGTGTTCGGTTATCTCTTTTCATTCTCGCATCTCAGATCAACCTACGCTCCACTCCATAAATCCCAATACACTTGCAAAGCTCTCTCTCTCACACACACACATACACTCTTTTCACTTTTATCTACTTTATTATTCTCTTTGTTTTTACCCACCCGAGGTTCTGATACCCCGTGAAGTATGGATTAATGCAATAATATCGAAGCTTCATTGAATCCCAAAAAATAAAAACAAAAACAAAAAAATCTCATCAAGTAGAGATTGCGCATCGTATATGCAAAAATTGGTGCTTACTATTTCCTTTTCTGTAACTAAGGCCTCATTCAGAATTTATGGTGTGTATCTACCACAAGCACCACGTAAAAAGGAGAGCCTGACAACTCTCCAATATGCAAGCAATTTTGTTGTTTCTAATTAGCCATAAATTCTAAAGTTTTATTTGGCTAGTGGCGACTCCAATCTAAACTCACCTAGTATCACATTCAATATCATACCCCATTCACCTAACCAAACGATCAAGTGCGAAAGGAAAAAAGTTGGGCGTGCACTTCCCGCCGATTCATAAGCAGGCAACGAATTTGGTGGTGATCTTAACACCACCCAACTAAGCAATGTTAGGTGTTGTGGGACTCACCATGAGTGAACGCTAGAGGGACTGCGATTCCTCAAGGGTACGGGAAATCTACTTTATTCTCTTCCACTAGTTATCTCGCTCAGGGGCTTTTGTGATGGGGGCAGAGGGTGTTATATTTGACCAGAGTCGTCATTAACCAATTATTATGATTCTACAGTCGGTTAGAGCTCGTATAAATGCTTAAGATTGAGGACCTGAATATCCTTAACTCTGAGATAACTCGTGAGTTTACGTTCCAAAGATTATGAGTAAGGGACCGCGATTATATAGAGAGAAAGGTGTTAGGCACCCACTATGCCCGTACAGATGTACAGTCTTTACTTTATAATATCCGACTAATTTATAAAGAACACAGGTAGTTTTCACGTGCTGTAAATGTAATGCGATGTTGTGGTTAATGTGTTTGATCAGTCCAAATTTTGGATGGGTAGGATTTAGTTATATCGGCAATATGTAAAGCATACTTTTGAAACGATCGCGTGCAGGGTGCAAATGATAATTGATGTTATATAGATGCTTATGATACAATGACGGCCAACAGGCTAAAGTTTCTGGTGGACCTATTGTGATTATATCGGCAAGTCCCATAGCATACGTCCACCGGTTAGATACGATGGGATGCAATGTATATGCTAAAGTGATGGTTAACTGGCTAAGGTTACCTTATGAGCAAGATCCGATTATGTCGACAGGCCACAAAGGATACGTTCGCCAATCAAATGTGATGAAAATGCACTATGATGCTAACGTACACGAGGAGCGCAAAGGTTGATAATGGAATTAATGTTGCACAATGCTAGTGCGTTAATCCAATGAAATAGATATATGCTTGAATGGTACGGTGAACGGTCGTGTCATAAGGCTAGGTTGGGTGGCTCATAAGGATTGGGCTCTGACTAGGCTAGGCTAGACCAGGGATGGGCTCTTTCTCGCTCTCACTCTCCTTGGTAGAGGAATGTCTGAGTGGCTAAGGCTCTCTCTCTCTTAAATGATAAGGAAATTGAAATATGAGAGGATGCTCGAAATAAGAAGAGGAGGGGGGTATTTATAGTTTCCCAACTTGATTTTCTTGCAAATCTTGGTGATCCTAGGGGCATAATATGGTTGAATGGTTGGGATTGGAGATTGCCACATGGCATCATCCCACAGGTTTAATGAGTTGGTAAAATGGTAGTGTTGGGTAAGGGGATGGGCATTGAAATAAATGCACCTCAACCGCATACTCAAGGTTTGAAAAATGAGCAACTCACATGCTTGAAGGATGCTATCGGAAAGGGAAGGAATACCACGTGACTGGTGGCAAACTGGCTACCGCCGGTCCCCACTTTGACTCTCTGTTTTGGCAGACAGTAACCTCCAAGTGTGTGGAGGCTATGTTGTGAGGGTTGGTGCTTTGAGGTTTCGGTTGTTTCTTTGATTAGGCTTAGTTATGGGCTTGGATCCAGGCTTAGTTTGGGGCTTGACTAAGTGAGTTGTCCGGGTTATGGATTTGGGTAGGCTAACCGGGTGAGTTGACTCACCGAGTTGACTCAATGCTATAGGGTATTGGGTTAGGCTGACTGGGTTGGATAGGTTGAATTTATGGTATAAGACCGAAATTCTTAGGGTTTATTAGGTTTTTAGGGTTATAGTTTATGATCGAGGTTCGGTCGGGATTAGGGCTCATAGGGTTTAGGCTTATATGGTTATGACTTAGCATTAGGGTTCGATTGGGACCAGGGTTCTTAAGGTTTAGGCTTATAGGGTTATGGTTTGGGATCAAGGTGTGGTGGTTCATTAATCCATTCAAAACTCTATCAACTTATCAGCCTGATGTGGGGTGTCAACACCGTGATGTACATGTTTGATATCTATATCACCCATTCATTTTGCTAGTTCGTTTTAATGCACGAGCCATAAATGAAGCAATACGAAGCTCAAATGGACCATACCAGTGGGGATAACGACAATTTATGGGAATAATGATAAACACCCACGGTTGAAGCCTTTCCAGGGCCCACCCTAATGTTTACTTTCCAACTAACTTGGTAAGGTCACAAAGACCTGGATGAAGAGAACACACAAATATTAGGTTGATCCAAAACTTTGATGGCCCCTGAGAAGTTTTTAATGGTGAGCATTCAATCATCGTTGCTTCCTATAGTGTGATCTACTCGAGCTTTTCACTTGCTTCATTTTTGGATTGTGCCCTAGATGAGATGGAAAAAAATGAAAGAATGACATGGACAAAACACAAACATTATGGTGGTCCCACAACCTCCAACACCACCTAGCTTGGGCGATGATGACTCACCACCCAATCCACTTCCAACATGGTGTGACATGTTGTGCCACGCTATGGCATGTAACAAATAAGAATACAAAAGATCATGTTTGATGTGGAATGGATAAACTAAATATAGATTGGGTATTGTGCCGACATTGATATATGCATGACATGACAAGATTTTATTGGACAACATACTATTATCGGAGATGACAAGCGATCGATTATATACTCACATAACAACTTTCAAACAAAGTTTTATTTGGGCTCCATTTTTTACAACGATGTGCCAACCAATCAAATCCTGCCATGTCGGGTATAAGCAATGCCTAATCCACATCGAGATAAGCTTGCCATCGAATAAGCCCATTTTTGTTAATCAAAATCTCACGTACCGTTTTATTTACAATAATGTTTGAAGCGGACCACAGAGCTTTCTTCCACAAGCATCCTCAAGGTCATGGGAATGTTGCATGCCCCGCCTAGCTACATTGGCTTTTTTATGACCTTTCGACTTTACACCGTTCAAAATGCTCGCACAACCACACACCATTGCTAAGTGGATGGAGGACTTATTGTGGACAAGATACACTATCTTTGAAAATCAGGTCAAATCAAAACTTAGGTATGTTGCATCACGAAGAGCAATTACGGTGGGAAGTCCCACCACTAAATTGTCCAACTTTTTTTATGTGCCCAGTAGGGTGAGTATGTACCATCCAATCGACTCATGACATACCATACTGGGATAAATAGATTTTTTGATACTTCATGACATTTTAAGACCCGCGTGGGCCACGCAGTATGAATTTATAGTTTTTAGTAATTATTTTACACCATTCCATGCGGTGTGGCTCACCTAATTTTTTTATTGGACTATTACTTAGGATGGATGGTGAAAATAGGTGGTGCACTTGATGGATAGAGTGGACCAGACACACGTTCTCTCTTCCGTGATACTTGGTTAGTTGTGGGCACTCTATCTCATTGTTTCATGTGTTGTGGCACATCCGTACATGTGTTTGATTGATTTTTTGCCCTGAGGTCTACCATTGAGGAGTGTACCTAATGGACGGTGGACGAAATGGATGTTAAACCTGTGGACACCTCACCCTGCACAGGATGACCAATTGCAACAAGATCCGAACTGTTGATGACTTGTGAAATCTCGAATTCGTCCATCATAAAAAATCAACACCAAGCCCAATTGTTTCGTACTTGCCCACGTTGTTTGTATAATTGAACACCGGATGCCTAAAAATAGGAATTGGAACGTCATCAGGGGAGTAGATAATTGTTTATGCTCCACTCCACTTTGAATTAGTTGTTCCGTCGAGAAAGATAGTCAATTCTCATTCCTTTCTCTCTTCTTATTCCTCAGCGAGAAGTATGTCCTCGTTGGAGAAGGTATTAAAATGTTGGTAATCGAAAAAGGAATATGCTGTTAGGTAGTTGACCAATGCTCACCCCTTAATTGCCTTATGGGGTAGCACAGGTGATGTCGAACTTAGAGAGTAGCAATTACAACTTCATGATTATTTATGTTAGCACTGCCTTCTCGAACATGTACTTTAATGGATCCATGCATACGAGCAAAATGTTTGGATATGCGATCATGTATTGACGAAGACGTTGAGTTGCCCAGACAAGAGCAAGGCATGTTTTCTCTAATGTTGAATACCTAAACTCGTAGTTGATAAATCTCCAGCTTAAGTAATAAATCACATGTTATTTCCTTCCAAAGTCTCATGTTGGCTAAGAACACATCTGATTGCTTCTACCGCGACCGACACGTAAAGCAACAATGGCTTGCCAGATGTAGGCGCCATTAACATTAGTGGATTTTGCAGGTACTTATTGATTTTATCAAAGACAGCTTGACAATCATTGTTCAAATTTTTTTGATGAGTTGTTCCTTAAGAGCTTGAATATGGGCTCACAAATGAGGGTAAGCTAAGCAATGAAACGGCTGATATACTGAATACGGCCGAGAAATCCTCAGATTTCTTTCTTGCTATTTAGAGGAGGCATATCAATGATAGCTTGTCTTAATTTCATTGACCCTAATACTATCATTGCAGATGACGAAACCGTGATTTCTGATGAATAGGAATAGTTTTCAAATAGATATTTATAACTTAAAGATACTTAGGGGATCTAGATGATAGTAGTGTAGTGAGGTAAAAGGATGGAGCACATTGTATTGACGAACTTTGGAAGATGATAAATTCTTAGGCCAATAAGAGGTAGGGCACATATAGGTTACATGTAGGAAGAGAACGAGAGAACCACAATTGGATTTCAACAGTGGACACCCCATCCCATTATTTTTTGTGGTAGAGACCACTTTGAGTAAAAAAATGCCTTGATTTCAGGCTCACAACATAACACAAGTTGCTGCAACTAATGGATGGAGTGGATTTCATGGATACATCTAAATACCTCATGTTTTTGTAGTCATAAGGATCCATGTCATGGGAGTTGGTGAAGTATTTCAAATAAAATAAATATACGAAGAAATAGAAACGAAAAAAAATTCAGGAAAAGAAAACTAAGCCCAGTTTATCTCTTCTAGTAATTTTTTAAAAGCCAATAATCACATATAAGACGGAAAGAAAGAAAGTTAAATAGTCACATACAAATCATTCATCTCTCGTACCTTTGCAAATTAATGCATACACAAGTTCATGTGCATACAATGTCAAATCAACGAAAAACTGGCTCAAAAATGAGCCGCTTTTGATGAGTCATAAGTCTATATCATTTTCATTATACGAAACGTGTCTTACAATTACTACACCCATCATTACAAAAAAATAGAAAAAAGAAAGCAAAATAACCTATTCCCCAAGTCTATATATAGGTTAGTTGCTTGGGTTCAAAATGGAAATAAGCATACATTATCCTCGTCCATAGCTCAAGTGGTATATTGAGTGAAAGATGCCTCGTTTCAACACTGAAGTCTTAGTATTGATTCTCTAGTAGGGGTGGCCAACAGTGATGTGTGAACTGACAGTTGGGTGTACTACCAAGCGAACCAAAAAAACAAATAAAAAAAATCGGAAATAAACCGACATTGGGAATTGTATCATGGAGATAGTGCATTAAGAGTCCATTATAATACCAGTAAAAACTCTCAAAAATAATAATTATGCCTTGCTCCAATAATAAATTCAAACTCTTACTACTTTTACAACTATTTAAACAAATATAAATTTGTAATACACACTGTTTTATTCTTCTTTCATCTTATTTCTCTTATGAAAAAGATGAAAATAACCGCAACACGGGGGATAAAACCATCGGTGCGTCCACATGCAAATGAGTTCCGTAATTTGTATCCAAACCATTGATATGATGGGAACCATATGGTGTCTGTAATTCTATAGAAAATTCCAGGTTTGATGATCAGAGGCCTCTACCAGTGGCCCACAAATTGAAGGCAGGAAAAAGAGGAATGACCTAGAAATAGAGAAAAAGAGAGAGATTCCAACTGAAATATTTTACGGTATCTACCATCCACTGTGGCTATCATCCGACGGACTGGATCAGCTGATGCACAAAGACGGTTTAGTGCAAAAGGAGAAATGGAGTGGAAGATTCCATTCCTATCAATTTTGGGAAATTCGAATTTTCAAAATCCCAATTCAAAATGCTTGGAGATTCTCACCGAAGTCGTGATCACAAAAATAGCCAAGTTTTTGCACGTGTAAAACAACAGGTATTGTGTAATCCTCGGGCCGAGTGTCTCGTGCCGCGGAAAGATTCCAAGGGAAATTCCAGATCATTCAAAAGGTGGCTGATTGTGGTGAAGAGGTGCAACATCCAAGCCGTCCATCAGGCGGGTTTGTCCGTGCAGATGTTCTTACATGAAAATAAATCTGGTCCATTCAGCAAGTGGGCCGCGATTTTGGAAGCAGTTGGGCGTATACACCAACTTCTGCAGGCAGAAGTTTTTGATTTGTATATTTGCTTCGGAAATTATGGTCCACCTCACGAATGGACGTACCAGATTTTTTCGCAGGAACATCTACGTAGTGGTACCCGTCTAATGAATGGACTGGATCTCACATTAACAAGGCACGCTGGCAGATTGCGGCGTTTACATGAGCTACCTTGTACAAGCGCGGGCTCAGCGAAGCATGTGTGGTTAAGGTCTTCAAGATCGAGGCCCGTCGCATCAACGGCTCGGATCACTTCCTGGGATCCACCTTGATGTTTATATGCTATCCAAACCGTTCATAAGGTCACTCCCACTGGGATGAACCGGGAACAGGAAAAACTTTTAGCATCGTACAAAACTTTTGTGGCCATACGAATGTTTCAACGGTGGTCATTCAATTATCACTATTTCCTCTATTGTGGCCCACTTGACTATTGGATTCGGATCGTTTTTCGTTTCACTCCTAAAATCAGCTCATAAAAACGGATGGACGGAGTTGATTTATTCCAAACATCACGGTGGGCCCCCACTTAGCTTTTCGAACTTCCTGGCTTTGGCAAGAAGGCCCGAGCATTGGGCAATAATCGCAGAGAACTGTTCACCTACAGCCTGCTGCATGCTAACGTATCATGCATCCATATTTTCCGCCAACACCCTAACTGTACTAAACATTCGTACCATCAAAAATGTAGGCCCCTCCATGAAGACACCAATATAGAAAAATTAGGAGCTGGTCCCCTGATCAGGTCACTACAAACATTCTTATCAAGATACAGCCGACGGTCTAATCATCATAAAGCGTGCCCAAATAACGACTGGATAATTCTGATTTTCACTAGAAGTGGTCTTCATGATGATATATACATTTTTAATGGTTTGGATTTCCTAAAAAATGGCTGGTTGGATGAAAAGATGGGGCTGTATGAAAACTTAGCATGCACCGGGCTGGAGGTGATCAGTTCTAGTCCCTCCACCCGCCCGCCCTCACCAACCACGCCCATCGTCCTACTTCTCCTCCTCCATAGCGACTACACATGGCAGGAGTTGTAATAATAATAAAGAAGTAGAGAACCAAATCCACAAACCCACCAGACCCTCCTCTCTCTCAAACCCTAACGCTTACCCTAATAATCCATGGCTTCTTCTTCTTCCTCTTCTGCAATCTCTGCATCTCTCAGCTTGTCTCCCAAGCCTTCCTCCTCTCTCTTCATTCGCAGCTCCAATCTCCATTTCTCCTCGTTCAAATCCTCTGATTCGGTCATCTCTCTCAAGAACCGGATCTGGACCCGTTCTATCTCGACATCCGACCGGAATCGGTTGAAAATCTCGGCGAATTCAGCTCAGATAATGGATCAGCAGCAGAAGCAGCAAAAGAGCACGATCTCGAGGGTGTCGACGATCGTGGACGTTGATCTCGGGAACCGCAGCTACCCAATCTACATTGGATCCGGTCTGCTCGAAGAACCTGATCTTCTTCAGAGGTACTATCGTATGAATTTTCTGTGAGAATTTTGTTCCTTGCGGTTTGATCCATCGAATAGATCCATGTTACATCTGCTGTGATCTGGACTGTCCAATTTGTTTGAGTTTTCGTTCATTAAATGTGGACCTCTGATGGATTATTGTGCAATTTTGTTTCGGAAAATTTTTCCAGTAGTCATGGTTGAATTCTGTTGATTGGCCATTCATGGTGGGGCCCGCATGGTTGAATGACCGGATGATCAGGACCATCCGTCTGGTTATACCTATAGTGGTGGACCTGCTGGTCTAAAAGTCGTGTGGACCAGAATATCCTCAACAACAGAATTAATACCATTCAAATGGGCAGTTAAAAACCAAAAGGGAGCTATCTGCATGTTACAGGAAAGACCGTTGATTGGTTGAAACAATTCCTGGTTCAATATGATTTTTTGTTTCCTGGCCTATCCATTTTGGTTTCCACCAGATTGACTGTCTGGATTTCCGACCATGCAGCCAGGTGGGACCCATCCATGCACGGCGCAATTAACGAACCTTGAGTGTGTTTAATTTGAAATAACAACTTCATTTTGACCATCCATTTATTGGTCATTTTCTGGGCTCTAGTTAGGATAGTCTGATTGGTGTGACTTTCGGTCATTGCTTGTCCATGGTGGGATCCATATGGAGACATAGGATGATGTTATATCTGTTCCTGGGCTAAGGTGGAAATAGAGCATATGCAATCAATAAAAATCAACTCCAAAAGAAAGGGTCATGATGTCAGGAAGCATGTTTTGAGAGCTGTGGGAATTTCAGAACTTCTTTTGATGATTTCTCATTCGTGCTAAGCAAAAAGTCTGATATTAGTTTGGGGTTTTCCTTCTTAAAGCGTACATGATTGATAAAAAGCAATTCCAAAAGAAAGGTCACTGTGGCGGGGAGCATGTTTTGAGAGTTTGGGAAATTTGAAATTGCGTTAGATGATTTCTTGTTTGTGGATTTATATATTGTGTTCTTCAATCATGCTAAGCAAAATAATCTGATATTCGTTTGGGGTTTTCTTTCTTAAAATTTCCCAGGCATGTTCACGGGAAGAAAGTTCTTGTGGTGACGAATACCACAGTTGCGCCACTATACCTTGATAAAGTCATCAATGCTCTAACTCATGGAAACTCTAGCATTTCTGTTGAAACTGTGATTTTACCAGATGGCGAGAAGTATAAGGAGATGGTTGGTATTTGAAATTTGTACTTCCCTCCCCCTCTTTCTGTTTACATAGCAGACCTGAATATTCTCTATGGGGATTTTGTAGGGTACTCTAATGATGGTCTTTGACAAGGCAATTGAGTCTCGGTTGGATCGTCGCTGTACATTTATTGCCCTTGGAGGCGGCGTTATTGGTGATATGTGTGGCTTTGCTGCAGCTGCATTTCTTCGCGGTGTCAATTTCATTCAGATCCCCACCACTCTCATGGCCCAGGTTCTGTGTTTGGCCGATAGACAGTTTTGATTTACTATTTCTGAAATCCCTTCTACTGATATAACACTCAAGATACTTTCTTCAGGTGGATTCTTCTGTTGGAGGAAAAACGGGTATAAACCACCCTCTAGGGAAAAACATGATTGGTGCTTTCTACCAACCCCAAAGCGTACTGATAGACACAGACACGTTAAATACATTGCCTGAGAGGGAACTAGCTTCAGGAATTTCTGAAGTTGTTAAGTATGGGCTTATCAGGGATGCTGAGTTTTTTGAGTGGCAAGAGAAGAATATGGATGCACTATTAGCAAGGTAGCTAACATTTTTTATTATCTTTTATTCTACTTTTTGCAATTGTGAATTATGTTGTAACGATCTTTTGGGTAATTTCTGGGTATTGTAGGTTGACTTTTCTTAATGATTATTGCATTTATGATTCAGGGACCCAAGCGCATTGGCGTATGCTATCAAGCGTTCTTGTGAAAACAAAGCTGAGGTTGTCTCCTTGGATGAGAGGGAAGGTGGAGTGAGGGCAACATTGAACTTGGGTCATACTTTTGGCCATGTAAGTTTCAAGTTTTCTTATTGGTTATTTTCTTTGATGCATGTATAAACACTTGTTGCTATTTTATAAGCATTTGTGAGAAACCACCAGAGCTAAAAATTGATATCTGAATTGGTTGGTTTTGTTAGCATGCTGATCTTGGTAAAGTTTGTTCTTTATGTTGACTTGATAGTTATTAGGAGATTATGCAATTTTGACAAACTTGGACAAGGGAAGGTGATGGAACAAATTGAAGAACTTGTACTTAATTGAATAGATCTGAAAATATGTACCCAATTCTAGAGGCCAAATCATGCAACGTTTGCTACCAGATTAATATTCCAGCAGAATTGAAGGACCGTGGGTTGGTCCCAAATGACTCACAGAACAGAAAAGTCATAACTTTCATTCATAAATTCAAGAGTACATGTAATTTATGGCCCAGTAGGCCTATATATAGGTTCTTATCCACCCCAGCAAGTTTCTTGACAGAAACCTCTAGAAGATTTTTATCTGGTCTACTATTGGTCCACATGTGTCCTGAAATAGCTTGATTAAAATCTTTCCAATGCGTGCGAATAAAGAAAAAAGAATCCAGACTCAATAAGGAAACTGTTTGGAAAGCTAAACTCTTGCTAGTCAAATAGGTCCATATGGACTGTTGAGATGTGCGGATTGTATGACACAAATAGGATTCTATGGCTTATTTGCACACACATGCACACACAGCTTATGAAGGAGTATGGTTGGACTAATAGGGCATGCAGTCCAACCGATTGGCATATAGAGCCATCCTATTGGATTCATGGCCCTGTGGTCCAATCAATTAGCATATAGAGCCAGATTTGTGGGCCCCACTCCAATTGGATGTCTGGTATGGACATGCCAAATGAGGTTCACATTTCTCCCTTCTTTGAAACAGATGAGATGTGTGCCTGGATGCACCTTTCCCCCAAAACTTGGAAGAATTCAACCCCTGTCAAGTTAATGGAATATACTCCTCGTATGACTCTAGGTTGATGCACCTTCTTTGTTCTTGGTGTGCCCAATGGGGTAGGTAATGATACCGATGAAGTCATGACAGACTAGAAGCAAAGCAAAGGTTATTGCATTTCCTTTTGATCTACGTAAATGAGGCTTATTCTGCTGCAGTGTTTTCTAATTGCTGCTTTTATGGCTTGCCTTGCAGCTAACCTGGTTTTCCCTGTGAAACAGAGCATGCTTCTTTTATGGATTTAGTTCATGGGCCTTACCCTTCACATGACATTGTTTGAGATGCTTAGCTTGTTTAACTTGGGTAAGCTGGAAATATGTTGGTCAGTTTAGAACTATGGTGCAAGCACTCTCATGCAGTAACATGTCACTTACGACATTCACCTAGCATTCCATTGACCCATCTTTACAGCATTGTGGAGTGTTCTGGGGTCATTGATTAGCTGCAACACCAATACAGACCTATAACACAGTGCGTGTCTTGCGGAAATAAAAGAAAGACAACTGTTGAAAGAAGAGAAAGCTTATTGGTAGAACATTAGGTTATCTGTGAATGCACAATTTGTTGGATTGGGTCAGATAAATGGGCAAGGGCTTGAGAGAAATCCAGATGGATTTATAGACATTAGACAACTTACACAAGCTCAATGTACACCAAAGTGCAAAATGCAGACTGTAGGTGCATTTAAATTTCAAACACAAAATGCAGATTCATTGTCACCATCACCATCAAAGCCTCATCTGAACTAGCTGGGGTCCGCTACATGAATCCTTTTTTGCCATTCCACTCTGTCAAGGTTCAAGGACCATATTTTGAGTAAAGTCATCAAATCTTTTATTACTACTGCCACTCCTATAGCCTTCGACTTTGTTTTTGCTTTTTGTTTTTTTGTTTTTGTTTTTTGTTTTTTGTTTTTTCTTTTTAAGGTTATTGAACTTTTATTAAAAGAAGCAATGAGCCGTACAAAAGCTACAACCGAATCAAAAATGAAAAATTACAATCCTTTAGCGATTTTATACAAGATGCCCAATCCACAACAAAAAACTTAGCTTTACAAAAAGCCTCCATTGTTGATCTAGATCCATTTTGAAAACATCTTCCATTTCTTTCCCCGCAAATTGCCCAGAGGGTGGTGATGAGGACATCACTTCATGTACACCTTTGCGTACGTATCAGAGGAGGAGGGAGGCTGCACCGATTTCCCTGTTGCTAGGCTAGTACCCGTGATCGTGATGAGGACCCCATGTGCATATGCGAGCATCTGGAAGATCCCACACTGAGAAGATGCACATAAGCTGCTATATGGAGTGATCTTGACAGTTGGATTGGAGGGACGTGACAATTGGGCTGTTGGATCGCATGAATCACATGATCGGGCCATTCATCGTGAATTGTCCACATAAGTTTTTAGATTTTATCATCTTTTAGGATTTAGTTTTGATTATTTTATAATTGGACACCTTTATGAGTGATTTTAGTAAATTCTCCTTAGACTAGGGCCATTTTTATTAAAATTCATAAGACATGGTGTTATTTGTAATTTTAGGGAGGTGAACTCTCTCCCAATGCCATTATTTTGAAAAAAAAAAACTTTGTGTTCTCTCTTCTTTATGTGATTTAAAGGATACTCCATGTGATTTGGAGCTTAGATATAGTGTGATTCCATTCCCCATTCAACGGAGGTACGAAGTTTCCATCGATCATCTTCATTCTCTATTTCTTTCTATCCAAAAGAGGTATTTTCCAAAAAAACATCACCTCCGTTTTTCTCTTCCTATCCAAGACCATTCAAATTATATTTTTCTTCAATTTTTCATAATCTAACTTCAACCCCAACCAAAATCAACCATTGATGACCCAAAAACTCTAGCCAACGAACCACACGTGCGAGCCCCTAGGCTAACCGTATTGACAACCGCTAAATCCTTTGATTTCCCCTTGCTTCCCCATCAAAACCCTTTGATTCCCCATCCATAATCCTACCCTAAAGCCTAGATCCCCAATTTCCTAGATTTCCCCAGTTTTCCTAAACCGAATTACTTTATGGACTCTTTCATTAAACACTTCACCCAATTTGATTCCATGAACCCTAATTCCCATGTTTCCCCAATTTCCTAAAACCCTAATTTCACCCTAGGTAGTATTAGGTTTTCTACTTTGAGATAGGTTTTCCCTATGCTAATTGGATGTCCCTACATCCATTAGATCCTTGTTTCCTTTGCTTAATGATCTTGTATAATGATGCTTAGTAAGTAATAACCTAGGCTAGGATTGTGCATGATCTTCCTTGGTTTTCTTTGATATTTGTGATGATTATAGTAAGTGTTATGTTTTTTTTTTTGTTAATTACTTTAATCTTGCTACTTGATCTCACCAATATTTGAGTTCATGCATCAGTCCTGCATCAGGTGGCCAACAAAACCAACCTCCAAATAACACTTGTCTCCCAAGCTCCACACTGTGCCAAGCTAAAAAGAGATCTCCAATTGAACTTAGCATCACCCATGACATTTTGAATAGCCTAACGAAGCCACTCCACACCCTCTGCCCTGTTGTGCAGTGAATAAAAAAAAAATCAACTGATTCCACATCCGCCATACACATCACACACACGTTAGTGAGCACCAATGATCTTCTTTGATGGTTGTCAATGTGTCAGCACCCTCTTCCTTCTGACCAGCCAACTGAAAGCCTCAACTTCATGGGAGCACCATGGTGCCACATGTGAGACAAGTATGCACAAGACTCATCCCCTGGTTGAGGTCGGAGCATATCATAAAAGGACCAGATAGAAAAGCAACCCGACCTATCCTTCAACAAGATCATCCTGTCCCGATCATCTCTCACACTCCTAAAGCCTTGGACTTGGCCAACACTCTCCTAAAAGGTGCAGGTGTGCAGTTCTTGGTCTCTGATAAACATAGCCAAACCATCTAAGTCTACTTTCCCTCATCTTATTACCTATTGGGACTACTATGTTCCACTAAATGTGTTTATTTCTAATTTATCCATCCTTGTCTTGCCACTCATCCATTTCAACATCCTCATTTTAGCTACATTCATCCTATGAACATGTTGTTCCTTCGACTGCTCAACTCTAACCATAAAGCATGTCTGGTCATAGCTATCCTATGAAATCTCTCCCTCAATTTGATTGGTATGCGGCGATCATGTAAAACTCCGGATGTACATCTTTACTTCATCCACGCAGCTCTAATTCTATGATCAACTTCCTTCTCAATATCTTTGTTTTCATGCATTATGGACCCAAGATATTGAAAGTGGTCATTTCGGGGTTCTTCTTGGCCATCAATCTTAATTAATTCCTCGTTTCCATTCCTATTATTGCTAAAATTGCATCCGTTTTGTTCTGGCCAAAAAGAAGTTGGGCTTTGCTATCTCAGCAGTTGGGCTTTGCTTGTGCTGTTTTTTTCTGTTCTTTCCTCTTCTCCTTTTGTTTCTGTTTCTTTCCTCTTAATGCATTTTCAGTTTCGTTGCCTTTAAAAAAAAAAATTGCATCCGTTTTGTTCTGGCCAATTTTAAAACCTTTGGGTTCTAAAGCATTCCTTCATAGTATTAGCTTTGCCTCCCTTGTCTTGTTAATGGTAACTATGTCATCTACAAACACATACACCACGGGACCTCTTCTTGTAAATGTTTTGTTAAATCGTCCGTAACCAATCCAAAAAGACAGGGACTCAACGTCGACCCTTGGTGTAGGCCTACCGTAATTGGAAATTCACCAGTCTCTCCACTAGTGCTCCTTGCATTAGTTACCACTCCCTCGTACATGTCCTCTACCATTTCACCATATTCTCTTAAGACTCTTTCACAACACCTACTAGATTATCTCTCTAGGGACCCCTGTCATATTCTCTCTCCAAGTCAATAAAGACTGCGTGGAGATCCTTTCTCCTCGAACTTTTCCATCAACTGTCCATGTAAGAAAGTAGCATTGATGATTCACCTCCTTGGTAAAATCCGAGCTGATTTATAATACATTTGTCTCATATCTTAATTTTGCTCAATAACTCTCCCAAAGTCTCATAATATGACTAATAAATTTAGTCTCACAATAGTTAGTGCAGATCGTTTGACTCCCCTCCCCGGCATTACCCAATGCACGTGGTTGCGTGCATCCGCAGGGAATAGTCTCGCCTCAAATATGGGGCGGGGACATCCTGTGTTGTCAAAAAAAAAAAAAAAAAACAGAGTTAGTGCAGCTGTCTCATTAATTCACACAAAATGGTACCATGGTAATTTTCCTCCATTCATCTGAATTTTCTTCGTTCTTAAATTCCACCACCTTGTTCATTTGCACCTATTAACTTACACTCCCTCTTTTCTATCTCTTGATCAATACCAAAGGGGGCTGCATCTCCATCTCCATCT
The DNA here is from genome assembly GCA_021015155.1 of Magnolia officinalis. Lineage (NCBI taxonomy): Eukaryota > Viridiplantae > Streptophyta > Magnoliopsida > Magnoliales > Magnoliaceae > Magnolia > Magnolia officinalis. Next base: position 81,547,346 of record JAJHSJ010000006.1, read on the forward strand.
CCATCTCCATCTGTATGAGCCTGGCCCGGGCTCTTGATGGGTCAAATCCCATAAGCCTGAGCCCATCTGTAGATATTTATTGCAGGCCCAAGCTCGATCCTGACCCAAGACCAAGCCCGGCCCTATGTGGTACTCATTTACATTTAATGACTATTAAATTGCTATTAAGTGCATAGTTCTAAAACTCACTGACTTGACTTGAAACTTGGCTGAGTCAACTTGACTCGGTGAGATTTTGAACTGAATCATCATGAAACTCGAATCTGACGGGGACTCGGCTGGGTCACAGCAAGACTCATCGAGTCAACTCATTCTAACCCGGGCTGAGCCAGTCATCTCATCAGAGTTTTTTAATTGTGAAAGGGAAAAAATACATGGTCAGGATTTGAACCCACACCTTCTCTTGGAGAGGCAAGAGCACTATACCACTGAGCTATGCATGAATTGCTCCTTCACTCTCTTATTTTATAATAGTTATATAAAGAATAATTAATGAAATATTTCTTACCCTTCCTACTATTTTTAATTTATAGTTATTAACTACCGAGTTGAGTCGGGTTGAGTCTTTGAGTTGACCCGACCCAACCCAACCCAACCCTACCCTACCCGAATGAACTTGGAGTCGAGTTTTCGGGTCTTTAAACTATGATTAAATATTTAAATGGATTGAAATGACTATTAAATGGATGGTTAGAGGTAAAACAGTGAGTGTCCAAATTAGAAGGGAAAATCAGATGGTTAGAATAATCTTATCAGTTAAAAATTTTCTGTTTTGCTTAATCCATAGTTGGATCACCAATTAGATGTTTTAGATTTCTGTACACCTATGGCACGCGTACATTTGAAGCATCATCACCATTCCAACATGGGATTCAGACCCCATAAATAGCTTTTGGTTTTCAATAGTCAGATAGGACCAGTATACTTTGCAACTTGGTGTTGTTGTAGGAAGAGTGTGCAACATTCAAGCTTTATGGGGCCTGACATGACGTTTTTCTGACATCCACTCAGTGGGCCACACCACTGGAAAAACATAAATCACACCCCAATTCTCTAAATTCATGCCATGTGACCCACCTGAATTTTGAATTAGTCTTTGTTTTCGATGACTGCTTGTAATGTTGGAGCTCACTTGATGAACAGTTTGGATGGAATATAAACAACACAGCAGGGCCCAAAGAAAGTTCATATGGTGGCCGTCTCCATCACTATTCTTCCCTCTGGTGTTGCCCACTTAGGGCCTGTTTGTTTTTTCAGAGCAAACGTAAATACCGCGGAAATGGTAATTATTACTGTTTCCCAGCGTTTGAAAATTCATAGGAATTTGTGCATTTGAAACCCGTTCAAAATAGAGTTTTAATTTTTGAACCACACAATAATGCATATGATATATCCGTTCCGTCCATCCGTTTTACAACAGAATTTTTAGATATGAGCCAAAAATTGAGGAAGATCCAGCACTCAAGTGGCTCACACCAAAAGAAATAGTGGCTCAAAAAATGTGCAACGGTAAGTGTTTGATTCCCTTTTTCCTGTGGTGTGGTCCACCTAAGCTTTGGATATGCCTCATTTTTTGGCTCATGCCATAAATTCAGCCGGCATAATGGATGAATGGTGTGGATAAGCAACACACATCGCGGTGGGACCCACAAATATTTTGCAGCTTTCTCAATTTTTGTGTAAAAAAAAGTAGAAGGTCAAATCAAGTACAGGGAAATGAGTAGGAAAATAATCATTATCAATTTACCAGGCATTTACCAATGAACTGGAAAATCAAACACGCCCTTAAGTTCTGGATTGGCCTGATTATTGGTCTCAGGCCCTAACATGAGGTGCGACAACTGATGGACGGAGTGGACGTCACACAAACATCATAGAGGCCTATAGAGTTTTGGGTGTCGCTCATATCCTAGGTATACCTCTGTATTATAGAGATTCCAAAGTGGGCCATGCCTGAAGGGTTGACAGGCAGCCCCATTGACAACCCTAGTGTAAACTTTGCACTTTGAAAAATGGACCATTGCTCCATTTTTCCACTTGACCTCTTTTTACCATCAATTGTCTACCCACTAATGCAGTGGCTAAAATAGGCCAGTTGTAATTTCTTTTTATCTATAGGTTCTTCGCATCATCACCAAATCAATGGGTCCTGATTGTTATTGAAATGCAGCACGTGTCACTGTCGAGGATCGAAATCCATTTTGGAGTACTGTATCAATCACCACCAAAACTAGGTCGTATCGCACTGTATTGGTCCATTTCAGGCTGATAAAGCTGTATCATTTATGGTTGCCATACTGGTTATGGACAATACTTCAACCTTGCTCACTGTAGATGCTATTGATTAGGAAGTAGCAAGCATCCCTGGCAAACCTTAAAAATCCCATTTCTGATGTAGTCTTGGAATGTGAAATTGATCTGCAGCTTCTTTTGAATCATTAAACATCTCTAATTGTGGTAATAGCAATACTTAATAGTTCTCTTTTTTAATTATAGGGTGTATAAATCATAAATTTACTTCTTGTTTCTTTCATATCTCAATCATCATTCAATTGATTAAATCATTACAATTTCACTTCTTTGTTGTTCCCTATTCTTTAATATGAATTGGGGCTCTTGAAACATTGGTTCTCGTTAATAGTGTACCTCCCTAATGTTGTAGTTTTAGAGCATTTGGGCGGCCTGTGGCCACTTGCAAGTAGGCGTGTGATTCTCATGTTGTTGGATGTCTTTTTCAGGCTATAGAAACTGGTTATGGATATGGTCAGTGGCTCCATGGAGAAGCGGTTGCAGCTGGCACGGTATTCCTTCGGCTGCTCTTTCATTCCATCTTTTTTCTTTTTGAAGTGGTCCTGAGGCCACTGTCATAAAAAGGATCTTGGGTCCTGCTCTTCCTGCATGTACAGATGCGTACAAGATCCTGGTTACATCATGTGGGCCCCACTGTATATTTTTGCTGTGGCTGAAAATGAGGCCAGTCTGGTCATTAGGTGGGCCACATGTGCATGTCAAAAGTGGATGATCTGTCAAATTGTATTTGATCACCCTTTGGGCAATGTGACTGAATTGGCCTGAATCTTGGGCCATAATACATACGTGATGGTTCATCTGATGAATGGCCCTGAGATTTAGATTTTGATATCTCACTCTTGCTGGTAGTAGCCTTCACATTTTCTTTCTTAATGGCTAGTTGAAGAAGCTATAATCAATGGATTGACAGGTCATGGCCGTCGACATGTCATACCGCCTTGGCTGGATTGATGAGTCAATTGTAAAGCGGGTCTTTAGTATTTTACAGCATGCAAAGCTCCCAACCACCCCACCTGACATCATGACTGTGGAGAAGTTCAAGGCAATCATGGCGGTAAGAAGAAAAAGCCATCCTGCATCCTGCATCCACAACTTGAAACTCATTTCTATCCTCATGTTTGCTTGAAAATCTGAAACGCAGGTTGACAAAAAGGTAGCCGATGGACTTTTGAGGCTTATCCTTCTGAAAGGGCCCCTTGGCAATTGTGTTTTCACCGGAGATTATGATCGGAAGGCCCTTGATGAAACCCTTCATGCCTTCTGCAAGAGCTGATTGGTCCCGTCATGATGTGCATTAGTTTCTACCTGTTTTTCCTTATGGCAGGGTATGTACCAGCATTCCTTCCCCTGCATTCGTTTGGATGGCTAAGGCTATTAGATTCTGAAAAAGCAAGCCCATTTCGAAGCCTTCTCTGTTGTGATATTCTGTACACTAAGGGCCTGTTTGTTAACGCTGAATTTTTGCACTTAACGCGGAATTGGGAAAATGTTCCGTGTTTAGTGGTGTTTGTTAATGCATAGTTAATGCGGAAGAAGGAAAGCGCTAAGTGGTTTTTCACTGAATTCTCTCTGTGATAGGAGTCTGGCTTAATGGTGAATGTGGAATGCGCTCAGTGAAATTTTCATTAAACAAAAATTTCTGCTTCCAAAATTACCCCTTTTCACGTTGCTACGGCAATTTTTTATATTTAAATTGTTTGCGCAATACAAAATCAACTTTTAACCTGTGAAATTTCTTTATACCTCACCATGATGTATGTTTCATCCATTTTTAAAGATCATTTTAGGGCTTGATACCAAAAATGAGAGGAATATAAATCTCAGGTGTACCATACCACAGGAAAACAAGAGTGATTGGATATCCACCATTAAAATTCTCCTAAGGCCCAATGCACTGTTTATTTGACATCCAATCTGTTGATTAGGTCATATAGACCTAGATGAATGGAGAAAACAAAGATCAGCTTGATCCAAAACTTTTATGGTCCCCAAAAAGTTTTTAATGGTCTACGTTCATTCGACACTGTTTTCCTGTAATGTGGTCCATTTGAGATTGGGATATACCTCATTTTTGGTCTCATACCATAAAATGATATAGAAACATAGATGGATGGCATGGATGAAACACTTACGTCATGGTGGGGCCCACATAGCACTAACCATCAGCCAATTGGCTGGTGGCAGGGGTGTAGCCAATCTGTTTCCACGGACGCAGATTGGATACCATTGGTTGAGTAGCGAGACTCGCTACTGAAGTTACGTCACCAAGTTATGTGGGCCCTATCATGATGTATGTTTTATATCCACGCCGTCCATTCATCAAATCCAAAGCTCCAGTGGACCTCAGCACAGAAAATAGTGGGGAGAGTGACGCCCACCATTAAAAACTTAAATAGGCCACAAAAGTTTTTGATCAAACTGATATGGATTTCAAATAAAAATCACAGTGAGCCTTAGGAAGGTTTCAACAGTTCGCTACTGTTTTTCGTGGTAGGGTCAACTACGTATTTGGATCTGCCTCATTCTTTAACTCATGCTCTAAAATTAAATCTCCAAATAGATAGACGGTGTAGATAAAACACATACATCATAATGGGCCCATGGAACTTGATGATGTCACTTCGGTAGCGAATTTCGCTATTCAACCTGACGGTAGCTAATATGCGTCCAAGTAGGATGCGGATTGGTTGGTGTACCTACACCAGCTATATAGAGTAGGATGCGGATTGGTTGGTGTACCTACACCAGCTATATAGCTGCTGTATTGACGTGAGCAAGTTTTATAGGTCCCATCATGAGCTGTGTTATATCCGGACCATCCTTCCATTTAGTGAGCTTGTATTAAAGCAAAAGCAACGGGGGATTGAACGTCTACCATTGAATGAGCTTGTATTAAAGCAAAAGCAACGGGGGATTGAACGTCTACCATTGAAACCCTTTTGGGGTCACGTAAGTTTTGAAACAATATGATTTTATTTTTTCCCCTCTTCATACAGGTATTTGTGACCTTATAAACATGTTGGATGGAAAATAAACTTAAATAGGCCACAAAAGTTTTGTATCAAGCTATACTTTAGATGTTTTCACTCCATCCAATTGGGAATGATCTTATAAACGGTTTGGATAGCATATAAATATAAGGTGGGCCTTATTTGAAGGTTTTGTTGCTACTGGTGTTCAATCCTATACAACACATAGTGACAATCTTTCCGCTAAGAGGAATTGAGGGCCTTATGATGATATTTTAGTTTTTTATTAATTATTTTAGTTTATTTGAATTAAATATAATGATTTTATTTTCATTTAATAAAAAATAATTTCTTTATAATGTAAAACATTTCCAACGAGAGATAGGGACAAATGTGTCAAATTAACATATTTAAGACATTTAAGATAGATGTTAACAAACAGTTTGTTTCAAATACAGTACTTAATTTTTAGACTTCAGCTGTAATTATCAAACAAGTTTTTTTACTTCAGATTTCAGATTTAGGCTTTAAATTTCAGGCTTCAGATTTAAGATTCGGTCTTTAGACTTCAGATTTAACAAACAGGTCCTAAGTAGGTCTAATACTCTGCACTTTATCATTATTTTTGTGTGTGTATATATGCTTCTCCATCCATTGAAATAAAAGGAAGAAATATAAGAGAGCGCGGATGCGAGTATGCATTGGAACTTTGAATAACTCCATTGCACTGGTTTTCAGTGAAGCCCGATATTTCCAATCTCCTGGCCTCCATCCTTCACCTGTTTGTGAGCGTGCCAATCTCGAGGCTTTGGCGGGGAGAAAAGTATGTGCCAGATTAAAGGACCTGATGTTGTGGTACATGTTTGGAGTTATCCCTTTTTCATTTTGCTGTTGCTGGTAATGGATTGTCATTGAGGAAATTAAAAAACAAAGAAGATTATCGGTCAGATGCTGAATCGGAAAATGTCCACTTTTTGTATGCTTATGAATGCACAATGAGTAAGATCTCTAGTGATGGTCCATTGATGATGAATGGTGTGGGATAACATCAGGGTGGTCTTTATCCAAAAGCCACTAGGGACGATGCTGATGTTTATCTCAGCATGTCTGTTGCAGTCAAAAAAGAAAAAAGAAATCTGTTGTAGTAGAAAAAGAAAAAGAAACAGAGAAAGAAAGAGGGAGAGTAAATAAATCATGGACACAGCCATTTGAGAAGTTTGTATTCCCGCTGATCCAGGCTTGCTTATATGGTGGCCCATGACTCAATACGACATTGTTCATATGACCCAGCTACTCTATTAAAATTTTAAAATGGCAAAAATGACCTATCCTTACTCATGGGGTTGATCGAGTAAAAATCTTAATACATGATTATTCATAGGTTTACCTTGCCTTGCTGCACTCGCCCATACATGGTTATGCATGAACTAGATAATGTTACGATTCCAAGCGTTTAATAGCCTAACTTTACACGTCCCATCAGTTTTGAGGCTTTTGGCGTATTGATTAGGTTCTTAACAAATAGTTTCAGAGCCAACACTGAGCCAACACCATGTCATAGAAGGGACAACTTGGACCAAAGTGAAAGACACCATGATAACCCTGGCGTGGAGAAGGAAAAGATAAGAGGGCGTATGGAGTCCACTGCGTCTGTAGTTTGGGGCCTTCCGATCAGAATGAGGGGATGATTGGAATTTTATTTTTATTTTTTCAAAAAAAATCTGGAAGATATTTGGAAGGAAATGTTAGTTTCCAAATCTCTCTCTCTCTCTCTAAAGTCAAATTGGACAGCTAACCTAAGGTTATTTACATATTAGGTCTCCATCATGTGGAGAAAGGAAGGAAGAGAGACTGTGGAGAGAGAAAGTAGTACTGCTCATTTTGAGATGACAAAAATGGCCTTGGTTGATTACTCACATCTTTAAAATGCCCTAGATACCGGTACTTGTATTGGAAATCTGTCCTACATTCTCTCAAATCCTAAGGTTGAGGATTCTCCTATAAACTAATTATGAGGCTAAATTTGTAAATAACAATGTATAGACCAAGAGTGTGGCATGTGCAATACACGTGGAGAGAGGAAGGGAGAAAGACATCCTAGAGAAGTACAGTGGCTGCTTTTCACCTTGTATTGCAATTGAAGTGATGATCTCAACCTAAGGGGGTTCCTTGGCTTTGTGGTAGACAGTCCTTGGGGGATCCTTGCTCTTGCTCGGGTGGTAGACTCTCAGGAGTTTCAACTCCCGGTCAAGGGTTCGAGTACTCATAGGTGGTGAAATTCCACTAGCGTGAGTGTGTGGGGTGTGTGTACGTGTGTTAAAAAAAATAAGAAGAAGACGGTCCTTGTTTCAACCTTGGAGACCAAGGATTAAGTGTCCATGTGATGTGGGATGTGGGTGGGTGTGTTAAAAAAAAAAAGAAGATGATTTGAACTGTTCATGTTCTGGATTCTACACCATCCAGGCTATGATACCCATAGTATGGTAAGGTGCCACTATAATGTAGCAAAAGCGACAGGAGAAAGGCCTTTTGTGGAAAAATCCATCGTTGGTGAAAGCTGCACCTAGGGAATTGCATTAGATGGAATTAACACTATTATTGCACTATGACTGCATGTCTGGAAATATTAAATGGTAGGGAACTGCATTAGATGGAATCAACGTTATTATTGCAGAATGATTGCATGTTGGGAAATATTATGGTATTTTGACCATCTAATTCCATGTTTGGAATCATATTCAAACCTGTATTCAATGGACCATGGAACTATAATCAATAGACCAGATTTCACAACTGACGCGGGTCACTAGTATATGTATGCAACTCAATTGCATCATAAAACACATACATCAACGTAGGTCCCACAAATATAGTGGATTTGGAAATCCACCAAAATCCTGCATTATCAACTCTTGGGAGTGGATGATATAATATCTGTTATGGACAGATATCTTAAATCTGTTTGGTGGTCTGTCGATGATATCGAGGCTGTCATCGACAGGGTCTCGATGCCATCGATAATTCACAGTATTTTTTGCCCCTGGTCGCTGGATAGTTTTGGTCCTGTTTCGATATCATCGAAGGACCGTCGATGATATCGAAGCTGTCATCGAGAGACCTTCGATGACATCAAAAGTTCCGCAGATGCGATTGCGGAAACGCAGATTTTGCGGATTCTGTTTCCTATTCCGAGTCTGCTTCTTTCTAAACTTATATAAAGGGGTGCATGCGAGATTGGGATGTATTCTAAGGCTTTCTAAAAGTGTTCCAAGGGTTCCTAAAGGAATTTTTAGGGTTTCTAAAGGGTGTAGCAAGGGTGAGATTCTAGGTTATTCGAATCGGGTAAGTCCTCTCTCTTTGTAATTTCTATTTTCATAGTGGAGATCTGTCACTTTGTGCCGTGGTTTTTTCCCGCAAGGGTTTTCCATGTTAAATCTGTGTTCTCTTGTGTGTGCTTGGTGTCATTGGATTGCTATCCTAGATCTAGATCTGTGTGATTTCGCATGTCAAAAATCCTCAACAAGCGGTATCAAAGCAATCGGTTGGGGCTTAGATCTGAATATAAGGGATTAGTAATAATGGCTAGCACCAGGTATGAGATTGAGAAGTACTCAGGAAAAAATAATTTTGAGTTATGGAAGATCAAGATGATAAGTTCCTTAATCAAGCAAGGCGAAGATGGTGCTCTTGAGGAGCGAAAGTCTACTATGAAATATGATGAATGGAATACTCTTTATAAGAAGGCATTATTATCGATCCGTTTATGTCTCACGGATGAGGTTCTCTACAACGTCATGAGGGAGAAAACTGCGGCTAAGTTATGAGCGAAGTTAGAGGATGTTTATGCGAAGAAATCCTCTGAAAATCGCCTGCACTTGAAGCGGCAGTGGTATAACTTCAAGATGGCAGAGGGTGGAGATCTGGAGGCTCACATCAGCAACTTTAATAAATTGGTTTGCAAATTGCTGGATATGGAGGAAGTGATGAAAGATGAAGAACATGCATGTATGTTGTTAAATTCTCTCCCGGCGTCTTTTGAGGTATTCAAGGACACTATATGCAGCACGAACAAAACCCTGAGTGTTGATACCGTTATCTCAGCTTTTCAAGGGAAGGCTATGAGACAACTAAACAGCGACATAAGGACGTCTTCTGATGCACTGTTTACAGTGGTAGTAATTCTGGACAAGGTACAGGTTTTTCAGGTTCTAAATCTAAATCCAAATCCAAGGGCAAGGGCAAAGGAAAGGTAAAGTGCTGGAACTGTGGGAAGGAAGAACATGTGAAGAAGGATTGTGAAAATCCTAAATTGAAGAGAGAAGATTCTGAGGCTTTGTACAGGGAGGCCAATGTTGCCATGTCAGATGGATCGAGTGGATGTGATGGTGATGTTTTGTCTGTGTCTACTATCAGGCGGCCATATGATGATCGTAAGGACGAGTGGATGTTAGACACAGGGGCATCTTTTCACATGACTCCTCATCGGAGTTGGTTCACCAGCTACAAGGAGTGCGATGGTGGACATGTATTTATGGGCAATGATATTGCCTGTAATGTTGTGGCTGTTGGTTCAGTGTGCATCAGGATGTTTGATGGGGTGGAGCGTACCTTGACTGATGTCAGACACGTTCCTGATTTGAAGCAGAATCTGATTTCTCTTGGTGTACTCGAGGCAAAAGGATGCAAGTACACAAGTATTGATAGTGCTCTTAAGGTATTTAAGGGGGCACGGGTAATCATGAAAGCGCAACGACTCGGTAACTTGTACAAGTTGATTGAGAGCACTTTAAAAGGTGGAGCTGCAGTGGATGTAGCGGATTCCACCTCTACACGTGTGTGGCATGTTGGGCATGGCCACATGAGCGGGTAGGGCAGGATGCTGAGACGTGCGGACAGGGATACAGAGCAGGTGGAGCAACCACCTGTGAGAAGAATTATACGGCATGATCGCTGGATATCGGCGAGGTACATGGACGACTTCAATATCACAGGGGATTCATCTTCTATTCAGATGGCTCTAGGTGAGCCTGATGCTGAGAAGTGGAAGATGATTATGGGCGATATGATGGATTCGTTGTACCAGACCGACATATGGGAGCGAGTGGAGCTTCCAGTGGGCCGGAAAGCGGTTGGATGTAGGTGGATCTTCAGGAGGACACAACATAGATACATGGCGAGGTTGGTAGCGAAGGGTTATGCTTAGAGAGAAGGGATCGACTTCTCAGAGATATTCGCGTCGACGGTATAACAGGTGTCTATTAGATCCGTGATTGGCGCTGGTTGACCAATGTGATCTTCAGCTGGAAGGATGGATGTGGCGTCTGCACTTCTATAAGAGAAAGTGAAGAGCAGATCTACATGAAGCAACCAGAGCGGTTCGAAGTTAAAGAGGCTGAGAAAAACTTTGTAGGAAGTCGTAGTTCGACCTGTCGCCTATGCAGTGGTTTAATTCCTTCATGGTGAGTCAGGAATTGATAACATGTAGATCGCCAATTATGACATGTCTGAAATCAATATACTGAAGACTCGGTTAAGTAGGACATTCAGGATGAAGGATCGGGGGGCTGCAAAGATGGTTCTCGGTGTTGAGATTGAAGAAGGAGTAGGCTTTGGTAATCACAGGAGGAATACCTTGTGTGTAGGTATTGATCAAGGATGTGATGAGCCAGGAAAAGCCGGAGAGCGTTCCCTACGCGTCTCTCCTCAAGTTTTCCTCAGGACATGTCCCAAAACAGATGAGGAAAAGCAGGATATCTCATGAGCCTTATTCGAATGCGGTTGACAGTGTATGTCATAGTCTGGATTAGACCAGTTATTTCACAGGCTATCAATGTTTTGAGCAAGTACCCCAACAAACAATATTGGGTAGCGGTGAGATGGTAAGAAGACTACGTCTTTTCTTTTGGGAAGACATGAGCAAAGGTGGTTGAGCATGTGAATTTAGATCCGGCAGACATGATCAACAAAAATGTTCCTGTAGAGAAGTTCAAGTTCTGTGCAACTTCTCTAGGCTTGGCGATGACGTAAAAGGAAGACGGAGTGTGCAAGAGAAGCTATGATATGATGTAGAAATAAGAGGAGGACAAGAAGCTACATGGATGAAGATTGAAGATATGGTAGAGATTGTTATAGACAGATGTCTTAAATCTGTCTGGTGGTCTGTCGATGATATCGAGGTTGTCATCGACAGGGTCTCGATGCCATCGATAATTCATAGTATTTTTCGCCCCTGGTCGCTGGACAGTTTTGGTCCTGTTTCGATATCAGCGAAGGACCGTCGATGATATCGAAGCTGTCATCGAGAGACCTTCGATGACATCGAAGAGTTCCGTAGATGCGATTGCGGAAACGCAGATTTTGCGGATTCTGTTTCCTGTTCCAAGTCTGCTTCTTTCTAAACTTATATAAAAGGGTGCATGCGGGATTGAGATGTATTCTAAGGTTTTCTAAAAGTGTTCCAAGGGTTCCTAAAGAGATTTTAAGGTTTCTAAAGGGTGTAGCAAGGGTGAGATTCGAGGTTGTTTGAATCGGGTAAGTTCTCTCTCTTTGTAATTTCTATTTTCATAGTGGAGATCTGTCGCTTTGTGCCGTGGTTTTTTCTCGCAAGGATTTTCCACGTTAAATCTATGTTCTCTTGTGTGTGCTTGGTGTCATTGGATTGCTATCCTAGATCTACATCTGTGTGATTCCGCAGGTCAAAAATCCCCAACAATATCTAGATTAATCCAATCCTTCCCTTGTTTTCAAAGGTCAGATGGAATTTGCTTCAAACCAAATGCAATTTCATACCACCTAATCTTACCTAATCCGACGTTCCAAACAGGCTCAAGTACCTTGTCCTTCACTTCAAATGTTCTCTGAATATCCAAAGGTCTTTTCATTGGGCCGGAAAACTAATTGCATGGATATAATCATCAAAAAGCTGATCCTATTACCAGGGGTTATGGTATGGCACGTGAGATGCACATGAGAGATAGGTAGAGAAAGGGTGCGTCTGTAGAGAGATTTCAAAAAAATTAAAAATTAAAAATTTTAACACACGCACAAACACACCCCTACACACTCATGCCATAGTAGGATTTCACCACCTATGGGTACTCAAACCATTGACTTGGTATTGAAACTCTTATGAGTCTACCACAAGAGCAAGAGTAAGGATTGAGAGAGAACGATTTCTACGGTGGGTGACCCATGCACAACTTTTCCCATATTAGTAATGACTACAGCTTTGCTAAAAACGATTTCTACGGTGGGTGACCCATGCACAACTTTTCCCATATTAGTAATGACTAGAGCTTTACATTTAGCTTGTTTTTAAGCCAACATCCTAACATTATCCAGCACAACAAATGAACACTGGCTGATTTTCATACGTGATTGAAGAGAAGAAGCAAATATCAGCCTGATTTAAAACATCTATGGGCCCCACAAAGTTTCCATAGTGGGTGTCAATCCTTACTATTTGTGATGTGGCCCACTTGAGTTTTAAATTTATGACATTTTTTTAAAAAGATAATGTCCTAACATGGACTGGCATAAGTGATGGATAGAGTGGATATAATACATACATCATGGTAGGCCCCATAGAGTACTTATGGTTAAAGGGGATTCCTATAACACCAAGTTACTGGAAAGATGATAGCCAGGGTGGCTATGGTTCGGGTTCAGTCTAAGCCAGACCCACTTACAAAATCCAACCCAACCCATTACTCTTTGACCAGATTCAACCCACTTAAAATTTCCCAACCTCAAACCTAACCTGACCTAACCCATTTACTTGTAATCAGATCAGGTCAAATCGGTCGACCTAACCCAATTACTTGTAATCAGATCAGGTCAAATCGGTCGACCTAACCCAACCCAACATGATCATATGTGGGTTTAAGAATAGAATATGGAACTACAGGTATGCCCAAACGAGCCCAATTAATAAATATGTACAAACATGTGTACATCGATCATATGGATGTATATATACTTTTTGTCTATTATGACCCTTGCTTTCGCATCAAGTGATCTCCACCTTGATAATGCAATTTCTGACAAATCAGGTTTGTGCAATCATCAGGTGGACCACACCACTGAATGGTAAGTGAGGCTCACCTTGATTGCCTAATTTTTTGGACAAACCATTGTTTTAGTGTGTGACCTCTCGAACACGGTGTGGATGTTGTAGATTCATTATAATAGCTCTGTATAGCCTTTATCCTAAGGCTCCCTAATGCTATGCGTTTAGTGTGGTTCTACACAACACTGACTATTCTTATAAAGGATTGAAATGACAATATGCCTTTTGATTTAAAGAGCTATACAAAGAAAAAGGAGAAGCTTTATTCCCTCACCATTACTAATTGCAAGGGCAGAAATGTCCAAAAGCTACTTACGTTATATATATAATAAAAGTATATTTATAAATATAGACCAGCAGGTATGACACGTCCACATGCAACAATGCGGATAAAATCATCCGACGCTGCCATTGCCACTAGACATTCCATGCACAGTGACAACAGGCTGGCCAGCATGCATGAGCATGCTCAATGCTTATGGATGGGGTGCTTGCATGTAGATTGGTAGGCCTCTACACGTAGGTGGGGCTTACTAACCTAGTGACTCTACCCCTATTTCCCAATGTTTTAGTCCATTATCCTTGATAGGGCCCATGTATGATGAGCGACTCACATTTCGATCTTATGATGGTGTATGAAGAGGCACTAACAACATAGGGACCAGAAGCTCCTGGGCCATTCATCACACTTATTTCCATACATATGTAATGCACCACATATGAAGATTTGTGACACTGAGTTTTACATTAGTATGTTGGGAATTATGTGTCATAGATCCAAGCTATTTATCAAATAGAGCACGCTAATAAAATTTTATGTACCGAAAGTTAGTAAATTGTTGTCACCACTAGAACCACACATGTAACTTGAATATGGACAGTTGGAGTAGATTTTTAATAGTTTACTTTTCTTATAGATGATATCATGTTATTAATAAAAAAAAATATTTTTTCTCATATACTTACAATAGACCCTACCCAATTAACGGACTGGATTTGTAAGATACATTGCGCATCACCAAAGTATATCATGTGTGTACACATTCTTTAGTGGTCCTTTGTAAACATTCACCCTCCGCTCATCTCTCTCCTCATTTAAACTATTTTTTCCTTATCTAATGCTCTCCATTCCTTGTACCTTTGGGAAGATGTCATGAGCGGAGTGACATGTCACATCACTAAGTTATGTGGGCCCCACCATGATATATGTGTTGTATTCATACCACACATCTATTTGTAGAGATCATTTTAGGACGCGGTTCAAAAGAATGAGGCAGATCCAAAACTGGAGTGGACCTCACCACAGAAAATAGTGGGGAGAGTGACGCTTACCGTTGAAACCTTCCTAAGGTCCACCATTATATTTATTTGAGATCCAACCTATTCACAATATAACATAGACATTAAAGAAGGGAAAACACAAATATCAGCTCGATCGAGAACTTTTGTGGCCCTTAGAAGTTTTTAATGGTGAGTGTCACCCTCTCAACTGTTTTCTATGGTGGATCCATTCCAGCTTTGGATCTGACTCATTCTTTGGCTAATGCTATAAAATAATCTCTCCAAATGGATGGTAGGTGTGAATACAAAACATACATCATGGTGGGACCCTAAGAACTAGGTGACGTCACTTCAGTGCCGGCTGTAAATCCGCGTCCAAGCCACTGATTTTCTACAAGACTTTGACAGGAAGTTCCTGCGAGCTGGAACCCAGGTGAGGCCCACTGTGATGTTTGTGAGAAATCCTCCCCTTCCATCCGTTTTTTGAGTTCATTTCAGGACATGATGCCAAAAATGAACCGTATCTAAAGCTCAAGTGGACCGTACTAAAGGAAAATATGATTAGGGAAATTCCTACCGTTAAAACCTACCTGGGTTCGACAATGATGTTTACAAGCCATCCATACCGTTAATAACTTCATTCCTACTGGGATGAACTGAAATCACAAATATTAGCATGATTCAAAACTTCTATGGCATACAAATATTTCAACTATGGAAGTTCAATTATCATGTTTTTAGCCCACTTGAGCCTTGGAGACGGTTCATTTTTGAGTTCATGTCCTTAATTGAACTCAAAAAACAAATGGACGGATAGGATTTCTCACAAACATCACTTAGAGCCCCAACTGGTTCCCAGCGTAGGAACTTCCTGCCAAAGTCTTTCACTAGAAATCAACTTTGCAGCAATTGACGTCACCTAGTTCTTAGGGTCCCACCATGATGAATGTTTTGTATCCACACCGTCAATCCATTTGGAGAGATTATTTTATGGCCTGAGCCAAAGAATGAGTCAGATTCAAAGCTGGAATGGACCCTACCACAGGAAACAGTGGAGAGGGTGATGCCCACCATTAAAAATTTCTAAGGGTCACAAAAGTTCTCGGTCGAGTTGATATTTGTGTTTTCCCTTCTTTAATGTCTATGTTATATCGTGTACAGGTTAAATCTCAAATAAATATCATGGTGGACCTTAGAAAGGTTTCAACGGTAGGCGTCACTCTCCCCACTGTTTTCTGTGGTGGGGTCCACTCCAGTTTTGGATCTGCCTCATTCTTTTGAACCACGTCCTAAAATGATCTCTACAAATAGATGTGTGATATTGATACAACACATATATTATGGTGGGACCCACATAACTTAGTAACGTTATTTGCAACTCAACATGTCACTTGGCTCATGACTCCTTCCCAAATGTACAGGTAATGGAGCGCATTAAATAAGGAAAAAAATAATTTAAATGAGGAGAGAGAAAAAATGAGGGTGAATGTTTACAAAGGACCACTAAAGAATGTTTACACACATGATATAATTAGGTGATGCACAATGTATCTTGCAAATCCGGTCCGTTAATTAAGTAGGGTCTATTGTAAGTATATGAGAAAAAATATGTGTCTGTGTGTGTGTGTGTATATATATATATAATATTATATATATATATATATATATATAATATATATATAATATATAGCATGATATCATCTATAAGAAAGTAACTGTTAGAAATCTTCTCCAACAGTCCATATTTAAGTTACATGTGTGGTTTTAGCGGTGACAACAATTTACTAACTTTCGGTACATAAAATTTCATTAGCGTGCTCTATTTGATAAATGGCTTGGATCTATGACACATAATTCCCAACATAATAATGTAAAACTCAGTGTCACATATCCTCACATGTGGTGCATTACATGTATATGAAAATAGAAATTTTGATATTTAAAACTCACGGTCCAACTAATTGTGTGTGAGCATTAATTTCTCATATATATATATATATATATATATATATCAAATGTGAGGCCTATAAGATCAACATTTCGGATCAATAACCTTGGGGCCCACCTATATGAACGCAAGGCATGAGGACAAAATCATATAATCTTCCGCTACACAAGAAGTGTAGTGTCCACAAGATCCCACCTAAGCAAAGGAATGAAGTCTCATAATATATACACATCAAATCAATTGGAGAAAATGACCACTGTAGACAAAACCTTTTACCCAGCGGTTTCTATGAAAGAATACAAACTTTAGTTACCAATCTATACTAGCACGTGCGGACAGCGACTTTGAGGACGAAACTACCCCTCCTTTCACGGAAACGGATTGGGTACTTCCCCCTGCCACCGGCCAATGGCTGATGGTCGGTGGTCTGTGGGCCCCACCATGATGTATGCTATTCATCCATGCCGTCCATATATTTTTCCATATCATTTTATGGTATACGACCAAAAATGCGTTATATGAAAATCTCAAGTGTACCACATTACAGGAAACAGTGTTGAATGAGCGTCGACCATTAAAAACTTTTTGGGGCCCACTGTGATGTTTGTGAGAAATCCACCCCGTCTAAGTTCATTCATAGGTCACAAAGACCTGGATGAAGAAGAACAACAAGTTTCATAATGATCCAAAACTTCTATAACCCCTAAAAGGGTTTCAATGGTAGACGTTCAATTCCCCATTACCTTTTACAGTGTGGTCTACTTGATGGTTAGATCTATCTTATTTTTAGTCTCAAGCCTGAATATGAGCTCGCCAAATAGATGGACGGTTTGGATATAACACAGACCTCATGAGGGGACCCACAAAAGGCGGTAGGGATTACAACAGCAAAGAAAAAAAAAACAAAAAAAAAAAAAAAACAGGAACTTATGGCTACGGTTTTCATGGCTACGGATTATAACCGTAGCTATAATCGTAGCTACAGGTGCTTCCAAAAAAACTCTCTTCTTTTTTTTCATTTATTTCATTATTCATTTACAGGAATATCTTCTAAACTAAAATTAGTTACTTGACGTACCACATATGATTTTGGGGTAAGAGAAGCTACTTTAGCCAACCAACCTAGTTATTTTCCAAGATTCCATTAGGTCGATGGTTGAAAATACATTTCATTCACTTCGCTGTCAATTTCAGTCACTTCGGTCAAACTCAAAAAAAATTGAACGGGACAAATATGAAATTGAGTAGGCAAATTGAAAATTGAGCGAGACAAGGTAGGAATTGAGCGAGGGAACCTAAAAATTTCTAGCTTCCCTCGCTCAATTCCTCGTTGCCTCGCTCAATTCCTAGGTTGCCTCACTCAATTTCTAGGTTCCCTTGCACAATTTGTAGCTTCCCTCGCTCAAATCCTAGGTTGCCTCGTTGAATTTCTAGGTTCCCTCGTCAAATTCTAGCTTCCCTCGCTCAATTTCTAGCTTCTCTCGCTCAATTCCTAGGTTACCTCGACTCAAACTAGCTTTTCTCGCTGAATTTCTACCTTGCCTCACTCAATTTCTAGCTTCCCTCGTTCAAATCCTAGGTTGTCTCGTTGAATTTCTAGGTTCCCTTGCTTAATTTCTAGCTTCCCTCGCTTAATTCCTAGGATTCCTCGCTGAATTTCTACGTTGCCTCTTTCATTTCCTAGGTTCCCTCGCTCAATTCCTACGTTGCCTCGCTCAAATCATAGGTTGCCTCGCTGAATTTTTAGGTTCTCTCGCTCAAATTCTAGCTTCCCTCGCTGAATTTCTAACTTCCCTCGGTCAATTTCTAGGCTGCCTCGCTCAAATCCTAGGTTTCCTTGCTGAATTTCTACCTTGTCTCGCTCAATTCCTAGGTTCCCTCGCTCAATTTCTAGCTTCCCTCGCTCAAATCCTAGGTTGTCACGCTGAATTTCTAGGTTCCCTCATTTTATTTCTAGCTTCCCTCGCTGAATTTCTACATTGCCTCGCTCATTTCTTAGGTTCCCTCGCTCAATTCCTACGTTGCCTCACTTAAATCCTATGTTACGTCGCTCAATTTCTAGGTTCCTTCACACAATTTGTAGCTTCCCTCGCTCAAATTCGAGGTTGCCTCGCTGAATTTCTAGGTTCCCTCACGTAAATTCTAGCTTCACTCGCTCAATTTCTACCTTCCCTCGCTCAATTCCTAGGTTACCTCGCTGAATTCCTACGTTGCCTCGCTCAATTTCTAGGTTCCTCGCTCAAATCCTACGCAGGAATTGAGCGAGGGAAGGTAGGAATTGAATGAGGCAACGTAGGAATTAAGCGAGCGGACCTAGAAATTGAGCGAGGGAACTTAGAAATTGAGCGAGGGAAGGTACGAATTGAGCGAGGCAACGTAGGAATTGAGCGAGGCAACGTAGGAATTCAGCGAGGTAACCTAGGAATTGAGCGAGGGTAGGTAGAGATTGAGTAAGTGAAGCTAGAAATTGAGCGAGATAAGCTAGAATTTAAGCGAGGGAACCTAGAAATTCAGCGAGGCAACCTCGAATTTAAGCGAGGGAAGCTACAAATTGTGTGAGGGAACCTAGAAATTGAGCGAGGTAACCTAGGATTTGAGTGAGGCAACGTAGGAATTGAGCGAGGGAACCTAGGAAATGAGCGAGGCAACGTAGAAATCCAGCGAGGGAAGCTAGAAATAAAGCGAGGGAACCTAGAAATTCAGCGTGACAACCTAGAATTTGAGCGAGGGAAGCTAGAAATTGAGCGAGGGAACCTAGGAATTGAGCAAGGCAAGGTAGAAATTCAGCGAGGAAACCTAGGATTTGAGCGAGGTAACCTAGGAATTGACCGAGGGAAGTTAGAAATTCAGCGAGGGAAGCTACAAATTGTGTGAGGGAACCTAGAAATTGAGCGAGGTAACCTAGGATTTGAGTGAGGCAACGTAGGAATTGAGCGAGGGAACCTAGGAAATGAGCGAGGCAACGTAGAAATCCAGCGAGGGAAGCTAGAAATAAAGCGAGGGAACCTAGAAATTCAGCGTGACAACCTAGGATTTGAGCGAGGGAAGCTAGAAATTGAGCGAGGGAACCTAGGAATTGAGCAAGGCAAGGTAGAAATTCAGCGAGGAAACCTAGGATTTGAGCGAGGTAACCTAGGAATTGACCGAGGGAAGTTAGAAATTCAGCGAGGGAAGCTAGAATTTGAGCGAGAGAACCTAGAAATTCAGCGAGGCAACCTGGGATTTGAGCGAGGAAAGCTACAAATTGTGCAAGGGAAGATAGAATTCAGTGAGACAATATATAAATTGAGCGAAGGAACCTAGGAATTGAGCGAGGCAACCTAGAAATTGAGTGTGACAACGTAGAAATTCAGCGAAGCAACCTACGAATTGAGCGAGGGAAGCTAGAAATTGAGCGAGGGAAGCTAGAAATTCAGCAAGAGAACCTATGAATTGAGCGAGACAGCCTAGGAATTGAGCGAGGGAAGCTAGAAATTCAGTGAGGCAACCTAAAAATTGAGCGAGAAACACCTAGGAATTGAGCGAGGAAACCTAGGCATTGAGCAAGGGAGACTAGAAATTGAGCAAGGGAGGCTAGGAATTGACCTAAGCCTTATCCCAACTAATTGGGGTCGACTAAATGAATCAATTTCCACTATTCTATTCTATCAAGATAGGTACACGTGGCACGAAGAGACATCTCCCAAAAAGAGCGTACCATCAGAAAACAAAAGGCCATCTGATTCGTGTGGTTTTCCGCATCGACACATACGTAGTGTGGCCCACCAAATGAACGGTTCCATTGGTGAAGGCAAGCCACGTGGATGATGGATCTTTCACTAATTGGAGGACTTCTAATGGATGATTAAACTGAGAAACAGGAAACGATCCATATACAACAAACAAATTTCTATTAATCAACGGTTAGGATCATCCAATCAATCTGATTTTTGGGCACTAACCTATCTAGGGTGGGCCTCAAAATTTGGACGGTGTAAAGTGCGTATCGTGTATGCCACGTGTACAGTTTCTGGGTGCGCTCGCATCGTTACCATCCCACCGTATCCAATAACTTCCCGCATCCAAATTATGAGATCCCATTCCCATCGATGAAAGTGACTGACCATCCATTTCAGTGGGCCCCACTACTGGGAAGGTTTAAACTGAGTTACATGCATGCCATGCGCACGGTAGCAGAGTGCAACGTGCGTGGCTGTCATACTCTGCCAGAGCATTCTACAACTCTCCCATTCCCAATTAAATGGCAGGTAGACCCGTCGGGCTTCGGGTCCTGGCCCGATGTAGGCCGTTGGATTGGATTGACTCGTTTCTGTGGCCCGATTGATAGATTGGTGGACCCGGGAATGATTTTGCTTAATTTTCTATTGAGGCATAGGACGCGGATTGCCTACGGACACTGCCAGTAGCGAGGTCGCCACTGGACAGTGTTCTGTGGGCCCCACCATGATACATGTGTTTTATCCATGCCGTCCATCTATTTTTATAGACTATTTTACGTCATGAAACGAAAAATGAGATAGATCTAAATCTCAAGTGGACCACACCACAAGAAAACAGTGGTGATTGAAACCACCATTAAAAACTTCCTAGGGCCAGCTGTAATGTTTATTTTCCATCCAACCCGTTGATTAGGTCAAAGTGACCTGGATGAAGGTAAAACACAAATATCAGCTTCATCCAGAACTTTTGTGGCCCACTGTTTCCAGTGGTGTGGTCCAAATGATACTTGGATCTGCCTTATTTTTTGGGATAATGCCCTAAAATGATATGGAAAAATGGATGGACGGCGTGGATAAAATATATACATCATCGTAGGGCCCACACAGCACTGTGACAGCGTCAGTAGGCAATATGCATCTTGAGGTATAACTGGGCCGGTAGTGGGCCTCTTTATGACTTTATGGGCAGGTTTTATTCTCAAATTGAAAGATCCGATTAATAAACGGGCCTTACCTTGAACCCGGCCCACTACCTCCACCGCCATGCAATGAATTGTTGGGTCCCATCCCTCGACGAGTGGATCCCATCGTAGCCACGTAAGGCCAAGTAAATGGGTGGTCCTTATGAATCCCATACAAGAACTGGTACCAGCCACGTCAAACGCTGCTCTGGATCTTAATGGAGAGTCATACGATACTCGGGCAAATGACTCTTGATACACAGGCACTCAGAAGTTGTACACGTGGCATAATTAAATCAAATTAAACCGAAGAAATTGTGGAACCCACTACTTCTAACTCAAAATCGTAGAATTGAACAATCATAATGTCTGATTTGTGGACACTTAGTAGTTGAAATATGACCATTGGATATTTTCATTTTAACCGTCCAATAAATGTCCATCAATCCGATAGCGAGATAATCGAGTGAGTTTGATTTTTGGTTCATGATACATAAAATGGGAAAAATAAAAATTGAAAGTTTAACTTAATCAAATGCATTCCAAGAATGCAAGTTCTAAGTGCCAGTGTATCATCCATCACATTTTCCAGAGTATAAAGGGTTTTCTCGTGTCCACCTGGATGCATTCATTTCGAACAAAGTTGGACAGCCGCGTCATTAATTAATCCAGCAGTTCAGCCCCAGCTTTCTTGGGGGACAAAAAGATGGCAATGGACAGTGACTGGTACGTGACAGATGTACGGAACGAAATGAAGGCCGTCGAAATTGATGGGCCGATTTTGTGATGGAGCATCACAACCATGATATTAACCATTCGTTTTCCTTCCGGTTGAATTTGGACCACTTGCTTTACTTTTAGCCGTTGGTTCGATAGCCACTAAGCGGATGGTCAGGATTGCTAGATCAGTGCAATTTTCTAGATATGCACCGTCCACTAAGTGCCCCACAATGTGGATGGCCTGGATAGCAGTATATGTTGCCACATGTAAGGAAGATAATGGTGGTGCACTAACAGGGGTCGATGAATAAAGGTTCTATGCATCTCCCTTGTCATGGTCCACGTGGATGATATTTATGTGAGAGAAATTTACGACTGTACGACCCATTTATGGCCAATTACGAGACCAAGCCCACCTCATTTTCCCTTGCGAGAATAAGCCCCCGCTGTACGACGACTTGCCTAAGGTCGAAAATGACCCTTGCTATTACCTTCAAGCGGATCGGCTGGTGCTCGAAGACGAGCGCTGACGCTCCTCGAAATCCGAGCTGTACGAACGGTTCAAAGAGATCAACGTTACGTGGGCCCCACAGTTAAGTATTTATTATATCCACAACGTTCATCCATATTTCGAGATCATTTCGGAGCATTATCCAAAAAAAAAAAAAAAAAATCATATCCAAAGATCATCTGGACCACACCACAAAGAGCAGCAAAAATTTGATTTTCATTGTTGAAACTTTTGCAGGCCCACCGTAACATTTATTTTCCATCCAATCTATTCATAAGGTCACAAATAACTGGATGAAGAGAAAAACAAATTTCATAATGATGCAAAACTTCTATAACCCCTAAAGGGTTTCAATGGTAGACGTTCAATTCCCAACTGCCTTTTAAAGTGTGGTCCACTTGATAATTAGACTTGTCTTATTTTTCGTCTCAAGCCTTAATATGAGCTTACCAAATAGTGTACGGTTTGGATATAACATAGACTTCATGATGTGACCTAAAAAATAACAAAAATTCAACATTTAAAAAAAAAAAAAAAGAAATTTATTTTATTGGATAAAAGATTTGGCTAAGAATTATAACTGCAGCCATATATACCAAAATCTGTAGCCAAAATGGCCTGTTCAGAGTGGGCGCACCGAACTAGGGTGCCCGCGCCACTCGCTGGCCTATCCAGCGAGGGCACGCCGATTTGGCGGGGCCACGCCCATTTGACAACCCCTATAGCTACGGATTATAACCGTCGCCATAACTGTAGTCTGTGCCCCTCTATGAATTTTTTTTATTTTTATTTTATTTTTGTTTTATTTTTTTTACATAGAGAACTTCATTCTACCTACAATTTTCTCTAATACATATTTATATAAATATGTATATATAAGCATATAATTTTTTTTTTCTTTTTTTCTTTTTTTTTTTTCATTTTTTTTTCATTTAAGAAGAATATCTTCTAAACCAAAATTAGTTTCTTGATGTACCCTATATGATTTTGGGGTAGGAGAAGCTACTTTATCCAACCGACCTGGTTAGTTTTCAAGATTCCATCAAGTCGATAGTCGAAAATCCATTTCATTCACTTCACAGTCAATTTCAATTAGTTCGCGGTCAATTTCGTTCATTTCATTTACTTCGCGATCAATTCCATGCATTTCACGGTCAATCCTGGCGATTCCGTTTTGATTCACGATCATTTCCATGCATTTCACGGTCAATTCCCTTCACTTCACGGTCATTTCCATGCATTTCATGGTCAATGCGCTTCACTTCACAGTCATTTTCATGCATTTCACGGTCAATCCCGGCGATTCCGTTTTGATTCACGGTCATTTCCATGCATTTCACGGTCAATTCCCTTCACTTCACGGTCATTTCCATGCATTTCACGGTCAATTCACTTCACTTCGAGATCAATTCCATGCATTTCACGGTCAATCCCGACGATTCCGTTTTTATTCACGGTCATTTCCATGCATTTCACGGTCATTCCCGCCTATTCCGTGTTGATTCACGGTCTTTTCGACGCATTTCACGGTCATGCCCCTTCACTTCACGGTCATTTTTGCGCATTTCACGGTCCAATCGCTACACTTTACTGTGAAATGCATTGAAATGACTGTGAATCAACATGGAGTAGGAGGGAATGACCGTGAAATGCATGAAAATGACTGTGAAGTAAAGTGAATTGACTGTGAAATGTGCGGAAATGACCATGAAGTGAAGGGGCATGACCATGAAATGCACTGAAATGACCGTGAATCAACACGGAATAGGCGGGAATGACCGTGATTTCCATGCATAGCACGGTCATTCTCGCCTATTCCGTGCTGTTTCACGGTCATTTCGACGCATTTCACGGTCATGCCCCTTCACTTCACGGTCATTTCCATGCATTTCACGGTCAATTCGCTTTACTTCACGGTCATTTCCATGCATTTCACTGTCATTCCCGCCTATTCCGTGTTGATTCACGGTCATTTCGACGCATTTTCACGGTGAAGTGTAGCGATTGGACCGTGAAATGCGCCGAAATGACCGTGAAGTGAAGGGATATGACCGTGAAATGCGTCGAAATAACCGTGAATCAACACGGAATAGGCGGGAATGACTGTGATATGCATGGAAATGACCGTGAAGTGAGGCGATTGGACCGTGAAATGCGCGGAAATGACAGTGAAGTGAATGGGCATGACCGTGAAATGCGCCGAAATGACCGTGAATCAACACGGAATAGGCGAGAATGACCGTGATATGCATGGAAGTGACCGTGAAGTGTAGCGATTGGACTGTGAAATGCGCGGAAATGACCGTGAAGTGAAGGGGCATGACCGTAAAATGTGTAGAAATGATCGTGAATTAACACGGAATAGGCGGGAATGATCGTGAAATGCGTCGAAATGACCGTGAATCTCGGCGATTCCGTTTTGATTCACGGTCATTTCCATGTATTTCACGGTCAATTCCCTTCACTTCACGGTCATTTCCAACCATTTCACGAGCAATTCTCTTCACTTCACGGCCATTTCCATGCATTTCACGGTCATATCCGGCAATTCGGTTTACATTCATGGTCATTTCGACGCACTTCACGGCCATTTCCAAGCATTTCACGATCAATTTTCTTCACTTCACAGCCATTTTCATGCATTTCACGATCATATCCGACAATTTCGTTTACATTCACGGTCATTTTAACGCACTTCACGGTCAATTCACTTCACTTCACGGCCATTCCCAAGCACTTCACGATCAATTCTCTTCACTTCACGGCCATTTCCATGCATTTCACGGTCATATCCGGCAATTTCGTTTACGTTCACGGTCATTTCGACGCACTTCACAGTCAATTCACTTCACTTCACGGCCATTTCCAAGTGTCACGTTCAATTCTCTTCACTTCACGGCCATTGCCATGCATTTCACGATCATATCCGGCAATTCCGTTTACGTTCACGGTCATTTCGACGCACTTCATGGTCAATTCACTTCACTTCACGGCCATTTCCAAGCACTTCACGATCAATTCTCTTCACTTCACGGCCATTTCCATGCATTTCATGGTCATATCCGGCAATTCCGTTTACGTTCACGGTCATTTTGACGCACTTCACGGTCAATTCACTTCACTTCACGGCCATTTCCAAGCATTTCACGTTCAATTCTCTTCACTTCACCGCCATTTCCATGCATTTCACGATCATATCCGGCAATTTCGTTTAGCTTCACAGTCATTTCGACGGTTGAGACTCAAATATTGCATAATTTTTTCCATTTATATCTTGATTTTATGAACATGAATCCGCTTAATATTCTATTTTACTCATATATGTGTTACAAGGTGAATTTAAGTGCTTGGATTGAAAAAGGGTGTTAAAAGCATAAATTTGATTTTAAAAAATCACCAAGGCAAGAGATGGATCTTAGGAGACCAAGATTGAAGAATTCATATGCCAAAGATCCAAGAAAACTAAGTGATGAATAAAGAGAATTGAAGATTTGAAGTGAAGAATCCTGAAATCGTCCTGAAAAAGTGTATTATGAAGCTGTGAAGTTTATTTTGGAAAACTGCGCAGCAGGAAGTCTGTTTTAAACGAACTATGCAGCGAGATGTCTATTTTGAAAAAATACGTATATTTGAGGCGTTTTCTAGGGTTTTTCAACTTTGTACGAAAATTAGAGTTCCCTACTTATAAATAGGGCTTCCTAGGGCATTCCTAAACATCATTCAAAGCATTCAAGAGCAAAGTTTAGGGTTTTTAAAGAGTTTTCAATTTTATTTAAGTTTTATAAATTGTTTTTTTCATTTTATATTTTTTCTATTTGCATTTATTATTTCTTGTTTATTTCTTTCTCTATTCTAGTTATATTTTTCTAAATTCCCTCTAGCCCAAGCTAGAAGGGAAGCACATGGGTTTAATATTTCTTTAAGTTATGATGATTGATTGTTTTAATGATGAGAAGAATGGTGTATGCATGTTATTTATTATTTAGGTTTTGTTTTTATCCTCTTGTGAGATCCATATGTTTCCATCATATGAGATTTATATTGATGGATAGGCTTACCCTGAATCAATCAGATTTTCTAGATAGGAGAGGTTCTCAACTTGTTATATTTCTTTGATATTCGTTATCTTATAGATATTGAATATTTAAAATCACTGGCACTTGAGAATATATGTCAATAGTGCAAATCCATGATTTCCTAATTTTTTATATCATTTATTAAAATATTTAGCCTGTTTTATTTTTCGATTAGGCTGATCATAGTGATCAGAACCTAGTTGTGTTATCCAAGTCATCATGATTTTGGAACAGTAACCTATGTGTGGAACTTTGAAGCTTGGGTATTATTTTATTCAGTTGAATTATATCCATTTAAAAATCTCAAAATCAAATCATCAGTTTAGTTTTTATTACTTAGTTTGTTTTGCATTTGATTTTTTCCTTTTCACAATTCATCTCCCTGTGATATCGACCCTGTATTCACGGGATATTACTTACGAACCTCTGCACTTGGAGGCAAGCAATCATCGACGCACTTCACGGCCAATTCACTTCACTTCAAGGCCATTTCCAAGCACTTCACGATCAATTCTCTTCACTTCACGGCCATTTCCATGCATTTCACGGTAATATTCGGCAATTCCGTTACGTTCACGGTCATTTCGACGCACTTCACGGTCAGTTCACTTCACTTCACGACCATTTCCAAGCATTTCACGTTCAATTCTCTTCACTTCACGACCATTTCCATGCATTTCACGATCATATCCGACAATTCCGTTTAGATTCACGATCATTTCGACGCTCTTCACGGTCAATTCACTTCACTTCAAGGCCATTTCCAAGGACTTCACGGTTAATTCTCTTCACTTCATTTCGGCGCATTTCACGGTCATGCTCCTTTACTTCACGGTCATTTTTGCGCATTTCGCAGTCCAATCGCTTCACTTCACGCTCATTTTCATGCATATCACGATCATTCCCGCATATTCCGTGTTGATTCAAGGTCATTTCGGCGCATTTTACAGTCATGCCCCTCCACTTCACGGTCATTTCCGCGCATTTCACGGTCCAATTGCTTCACTTCATGCTCATTTCCATGCATATCACGGTCATTCTCGCATATTCCGTGTTGATTCACTGTCATTTCAGCGCATTTCACAGTCATGCCCCTTCACTTCACGGTCATTTCCGCGCATTTCACGGTCCCATCGCTACACTTCACGGTCATTTCCATGCATATCACGGTCATTCCCGCCTATTCCGTGTTGATTCACGGTCATTTCGACGCATTTCACGGTCATGCCCCTTCACTTCACGATCATTTCCGCGCATTTCATTGTCAAATCGCTACACTTCACCGTGAAATGCGTCGAAATGACCATGAATCAACACGGAATAGGAGGGAATGACCGTGATATGCATTGAAATGACCGTGAAGTGAGGCGATTGGACCATGAAATGCGTGAAAATGACCGTGAAGTGAAGGGGCATGACTGTGAAATGCGCCAAAATGACCGTGAATCAACACGAAATAGGTGAGAATGACCATGATTTCCATGCATATCACGGTCATTTCGACGCATTTCACGGTCATGCCCCTTCACTTCACGGTCATTTTCGTGCATTTCACGGTCCAATCGCCTCACTTCACGGTCATTTCAATGCATATCACGGTCATTCCCGCCCATTCCGTGTTGATTCACGGTCATTTCGACGCTATTCACGGTCATTCCCCTTCACTTCACGGTCATTTCCGCGTATTTCATGGTCCAATCGCTACACTTCACCGTGAAATGCGTTGAAATGACCGTGAATCAACACGGAATAGGCGGGAATGACCTTGAAATGCATGGAAATGACCGTGAAGTGAAGCGAATTGACCGTGAAATGCATGGAAATGACCGTGAAGTGAAGGGAATTGACCGTGAAATGCATGGAAATGACCGTGAATCAAAACGGAATCGCCGGGATTGATCGTGAAATGCATGAAAATGACTATGAAGTGAAGCGAATTGACCGTGAAATGCATGAAAATGACCGTGAAGTGAAGGGAATTGACCGTGAAATGCATGGAAATGACCATAAATCAAAACGGAATCGCCGGGATTGACCGTGAAATGCATGAAATTGATCGCGAAGTGAAGCGAATTGACCATGAAATGCATGGAAATGACCGTGAAGTGAAGGGAATTGACCGTGAAATGCATGAAAATGACCGTGAATCAAAACGAAATCGCCAGGATTGACCGTGAAATGCATGAAAATGACCATGAAGTGAAGCGCATTGACCATGAAATGCATGGAAATGACCGTGAAGTGAAGGGAATTGACCGTGAATCAAAACGGAATCGCCGGGATTGACCGTGAAATGCATGGAATTGATCGCGAAGTAAATGAAATGAGCAAAATTGACCGCGACTGACTGATTGAAATTGACCGTGAAGTGAATGAAATGTATTTTCAACCATTGACCTGATGAAATCTTGAAAAATAATCAGGTCGGTTGGTTAAAGTAGCTTCTCCTACCCCAAAATCATATAAGTTAAGTAACTAATTTTGGTTTAGAAGATATTCTTGTTAAATGAAAAAAGAAAGAAATGAAAAAAATAAGAGAAATTTTTTTTTATATGCTTATATATACATATTTATATAAATATGTATTAGAGAAAATTATAGGTAGAATGAAGTTCTCCATGTAAAAATAATAATAATAATAAAAAAAAATTTCATAGATTGGCACAGACTACAGTTATGGCTACGGTTATAATCCGTAGCTATAGGGGTCATCAGATGGGCGTGGTCCTGCCAGATCGGCGCGCTCCCGCCGGATATGTCAGCGAGTGGTGCGAGCACCCTAGTTTGGCGCGCCCACCCCGGACAGGCTACTTTGGCTAAGGATTTTAGTAGGTATGACTACGGTTATCATCCGTAGCCAAATCTCTGTATCCAATAAAAGAAAAATCTTTTTTTTTTAAAAAAAAAGTCTGAAACTTTGTTGTTTGTTGGGTCCCATCATGAGGTCTATGTTATATCCAAACCGTAAGTCTATTTGGCGAGCTCATATTAAGGCTTGAGATGGAAAATAAGACAGATCTAACTATCAAGTGGACCACACTTTAAAAGGCAGCGGTGAGTTGAACGTCTACCATTAAAACCCTTTTTGGGTTATAGAAGTTTTGGATCATTATGAAATTTATTTTTCATTTTCATCAGGTCTTTGTGACCTGGATAGATTGGATGGAAAATAAATGTTATGATGGCCCTACAAAAGTCTCAACGGTGAAAGTCAAATTTTTGCTGCTCTTTGTGGTGTAGTACAGTTAATCTTTGGATATGATTTTTTTTTTTTTCCCGTAAATGGGTCGTAAATGGGCCGTACAGTCGCAAATTTCTCTTCATGTGATCATGCCTGTTGATATGGTGGCCACCATGTGGATGGACTATAGGGTGAAATTCGCAGTGTTGGGTGAATCTGACCATCCAGATATAGTTACCTTTTTCTGGATGAATTAGGACCGTTCTTCTAACCGTTACTTCTTCACAGAAATTGATCAGATTTTTTATCCGAGCTATTCACATTGTTCTCGATTAGAGCAACAGATCTAATCATCAGATACCTTTCCACATGTACTCTGAGGAACGGTAGCGGATTAGGTACTGCACGGGCCTCACACAAGACAATAGGGCTCACCTTAGTTTATTTATTCTATATCCACGTGTCATAATCCAAAAATGAAGAAGATTAGGTGGACACACCCTGATCCATAGCTCAAGTGGTAGACTCGAGATACCTCGTTTCAATAATGAGGTCTTGATATCGATTCCCTGGCGGGTGGCTAGCGGAGGAGTGTGTACTGACAGTGGGGTGCCCCACTGTAGGCCGCACTGTCTTGGATGAGTCCACGGCCGCACCTAATGCACTCCCCTATAAATTGCATGGTGACCCTAGCACTATGCAGGACTCCGTAGTCCAACGTAATGTATACTTTTTATCCACACTAACCATACATTTTTTCAAATGATTTTATAAAATGATGTAAAAATTGAGCATATCCCATTCTCAAATGGACCACACCACATAAAAGAGCCATTGAAAAATTCTACGTAGAGATCGCATGGTGGGATGAGCGGTTAGGGGTGCACACAGTTTCGTTTGGTCAGGTTCTGGGGTGAAATCGGAACCGAACCGTTCCTAACGGTTCTAGAAAATTTGGAACCGAAACCGGACCGTTGGCACCCTAGAACTGAACCGGAACCGAACCGTTAAAACCGGTTCGGTTCCATGGTTATGGGCTTTTTATAATCCAGCCCAATTACAAGCCCATGTCCATCCATGTTGTGGTCCATTTGATGAATGGTTTAGATATTGTATAAGGTGTGCAAAAATACATTTACGAAAATAATTATTTTAGAGAAAATAATTATAAGGTGTGCAAAAATACATTGGTTCGGTTCAAGGTTCGGTTCCACGGTTCGGTTCTACAGATCGGATCTACGGTTTGGTTTTACGGATCGATTCATGGTTCGGTTCAGTTCAACATACCCCCAAACCGAGAACCGAACCGATGTCACCGGTTCTTTGATTTTGGAACCGGAACCGGTGCACTCTAGAACTGGACCAAACCGGATCATTTGGTCGGTTCCAGTCCGGTTCTACGGTTCTACCGGTTAAATGTGCACCCCTATGAGCGGTACATGAGTTCAACCGAGACAAGCTTAACACAACTTGACTTGGCTCGGCCAATAGCTAAACTCAACTCTAACTCGGCTCAACATAGTTCTTGATCTTAACTGGGCTGCAACTTGGCTAGTCAGTCTAGCCAATATTTTCTCAAACATAACATATCTTCAAATTTTCACAAATGTAAAACAGTAATATCAATTTATAATTATTTTATCAAACACTCGATGAGTAATATCAAAATCAAGATTTAACGATAGTCTTATAATATAAAATTTCATATCCTCACCACCAATCAGTCCTGTGAAGAATGTGGTATATATATATATATGTGTGTGTGTGGTGTGGGGGTGGGGGGGGGGCTCCAGGAGGCCGATCTGTGTGGGCCCCACTTTAATGTGTTTTGACCATCACCACCGTGCATTTGATAGGTACCTTTTAAATTATGGGATATCCTAAAAATCAGCCGTATACGGAACTCAGGTGGGCCATACCATCTAAAATTATGTGAAGACACCGTTAAAACATATAAAAGCACTTGGTGAGGCCCACCTGAGTTTTGCATGTGCCTGAAACTTGGTCTGAACCCTCATTCAAGTGGGACACACATGATGGATGGGCTGGATTTGCAAACCACATCTCGGTGGGCCCTCAAAAATGGTTATGAATGTTTTAATGGTGCACGGCCCCTCCCCACTTCTGTATGTGGTGTGGCCCAAACAAGTCACGGATTAATTTCATTTTTGAGACCTAGGCCCACGATGGAATGGTGCATCTCACTGATGGGGTAGATGTTTGAAAAGCATCACGGTGGGGCCCACACAGCTCTACCTCATGGGACGTTAAAATCAGCTTGAGCGCATTGTATATATCCACACACACATACACACATATAATATATCCAAAATAACACCTTACCAAGTCATTTCATCATAAACTCCACAAGCATCATCAATATCAAAATAACCAACTGCCCGAGCTGCTTTGATATGAGATGATTTGAGTTGAGGTTCGATCCAAGGTGAGTCAAGCTCGGGCAAGCTCAAAATCAGCTTAAAAATTTTTTAAGCTCCGAAAACCAACTCAACTATTAAATGGTCCACTTGAGAATTGGATCGTCACAAGGTTTGGGATCACGTAATAAGATGAGATGGAAAGTCAGATGCATCGAGCGGATATATAACAAATACATCAAGGTGGGCCCTACACAGTTGTATAAATTAACACTCTGTACTGGCTAAACCACTTCAATGGGCTGCAGGCCACTTCAATGGGTGAGGGCCTTATACGTTTAAGCAATTTAACATGCTTTTAATGAAGCTTTATTTGACATTGGCCTGCTATGTAAGTCATAACTGGCATTTTTAATGGCCATTATTTTACGTACGTCTGCTGTTCATAATATCTGTCGCTTTTAATGGCTTTTATTTTACATAGCCTTGCTGTCCCATCATACCCAGCACTTTTAATGACTAACATCTGCATGCTGTCCAATCATATCACACTCATTGTGTGGTGTACCACGTCTACGGAAACGGATTGGCTACTCCCCTTCCCACCAGGCCTGTGGCTGATGGTCCGTGCTATGTGGGGCCCACTATGATGGATGTGTTTCATCCATTCTGTTCATCCATTTTTACAGATTATTTTAAAGTTTTATAGTAAAAAAGAGAGGGATATAAATCTCAGGTGGACCACACTACAGGAAACAACAATGTTGATTGGATATCCACCATTAAAATCCTCCTAAAGCCTACTGTACTGTTTATTTGACATTCAATCTGTTGATTAGGTCATACAGGACCAGATGAAGGGAAAAACCAAAGATTAGATTGATCCAAAACTTTTATTGCTCCCAAAAGGTTTTTAATGGTCCGCGCTCATTCAACACTGTTTCCTGTAATGTGGTCCAATTGAGAATGGAATATACCTCATTTTTGGTCTTATATAATAAAATTATTTGAAAAAATAAATAGACGGCATGGATGAAACACGTACATCACGATGGGCCCACATAACACCGACCATCAGCCATTAGCTGGTAGCAGGGGAGTAGCCGATCCTTTTTCACCTCTACAGTGGGTTGATGCAGTAAACTGGAAGCGGAGACGAGGACGCTCCTCAACCTCCTACTTATACGAACCGTTCAAGTTACATTGGCCCCGCAACGATGTATTTATTACATTAATACCGTTCATCCATTTTTCGAGATCAGTTCATGGCATTAGATAAAAAATGAATCATATCTAAATCTCAAATGCACCGCACCAAGAATAACAACGAGGATAATGATTTTCATCGTCAAAAAATTTGTAGGGTCCATCATAATGTTTATTTTCCATCCAATCTTTCAATAAAGTAAAAAATACATGGATGAAGAGAATAAACAAATTTCACATTGATCAGAAACTTCTGTGACCCCAAAAGGGTTTCAATGGTAGACATTCAATCCCACACTGTTTTTTGCAGTGTGGTCCACTTGATCTTTAGATTTGTCTTATTTTTTGGTTCAAGCCTTAAGACGAGCTCACCAAATGGATGGATGGTTTGGATATAACACATATCTCATGGTAGGACCCACAGAATTTACTAATGTCAATACACCAGCTATACAACTGGTGTGTGCTACACCAGCCAATCTGCTTCCCGGTAAACTGCTGTGGGCCCCACCATGTTATATATACCCCCATTCATTTGATTTTTCAGATTATTATAAAACATGCGACAAAAAGGGAGGCAGATTACAAGTGGACCATACCACAATAAGCACCAGGGAGAAAGCGGCCTACGGTAGAAAACTTCATAGGGCTAGAGAAGCTCATGATCAAGCTAATATTTGTATTTTTCCTTTGTAGGTTTCAACAGTGGGCATCATTGTTTCCACTACTTTGTGGTGTTTTCTACTTTTGAGTTTTGAATTGGCTAATTTTAGGTTAAGCCTTAAAATGTTCGGTAAAATGGATGGGTGATGTGGATATATCACATATAATGTGTTGGGGCCACAATAGTTTACCATGTTAAACACACCATGGAGGTGAGTGGTGTCTTCCATACGACGCAATCTGTGTTGCGCAATCCCCACAATCCATGAGTACTTTACGCATGCAACACTACCGACGTGCTACCATGTGTTGATGGAAAAGATTTGTAAGCCACGTGATATGTGTATTTTTGTATGCGTTATCCATCTATTTTTCTAGCTTAGTCTATGTTATGAAAATTGTTTTTGGTTAAAAAAATAATTTAAATAAAAATGAGTAATATATATTATTGTCTGTAAAAAAATACTGGGCTTTTTCACCATTGGAAATAGTCTCATGTTAGATGGGAGAAGAAAAAATTAACTTTATAAGTAGGGTGTTGAGAACCTTAATATTTGCTTGGTGAGATGGGGGAGTATCGACGCTTGTGTTTCGGATTGGAACACACATGTGCGCAGTTTTGGTGCGAGGGCATGGGCATAAGAGGTGGTGTAGTTGTAAAGGCGTTAGTGGTGCACTTTGTACTTCTCACGTGCGCATTATGTAGCAGATAGGTCAAAGAATAATAGTTATTTTTAATTTTTTTCTTCTTCTTTTATTAGCTTGTTAGTACACTCTACTGTCAGTTTACGCTTCATTGTCAGCCACCCTCACTAGGGAATCAATACCAAGACCTCATTGTTGAAACGAGGTATCTTTCACTCAGTTTATCACTTAAGCTATGGATCAAGGTGTAGAATAGTGACTAAATAAGATGGGTTAGATAGCTGAATTCAAAGTTGAGAAGTGTTGTGGAAAAGAGATATAAGAGAGACATCTCTCTGACTTATATAGGAGCTGCGAAGTTGTTTAAGAAGCCCGGTGTAACTGCTCATGCAATAATTAACCAAATCACGCAGAAATTATTACATTTGGTTAGGCCAACAATAAAAAACGATTGACTATTGTGTCTAAACAGCTAGCATGTAGTTAGTTTCCCATACGCGAAACGATTAGGGGATGTTTGGCGTATGGTACTAGATGCAATTAGGTGGGATAGAATTGCATTTGGTCCCGTGCAGGATTTATGTGAATTTTGAAATCCACTACACATGTTGGCCCTACATTGATGCGTGTGTTTATCCATGCCGTCCATCCATATACTTCTTTTACATGTGACATTCTAGTTATATATGTGTACAAGTAAATGACAACCGTTGTGAATTTGGTCGGTTGAATACAATTCCATGGTCCAACAAACATGATTTTACTTAATCCAATGTTTTCCCCCACTAAAAAATTTATCCCAAACATGGGATTAGATGATTACAATATCACAGTATTTGCATAAATGGACATATAATCATTGTGTAATAATGATGTTAATCCCATCTAATACAATTCAATACCATTCAACTCCATAGACCAAATAGGCCCTCAGAAAAAAGCAACAACTAATTTCTCACGAACTGTCATAAATGGTATGCTATATTTGACGACTCTGGAACAAAACATCTACCCATCCTTATCTGTATAAACAGAACTCGACTGGTTCAATCCATCAAAACAGGCAATCATAAATCTATAACTTGAGATTAACAAATCTCAACAATCTAATGCATAGCCCAAAATAAGTAAGAACAAAATTTTAAGTGGACCACACCACAAGGAAATTATGGTTATTGATTGGCCAACATTAAAATCTTCCTAAGGTCTACTTAAATGTTATTTTCCATCCACCCTCTTGATTAGGTTACACAAACTTGGTCAGCTTGATCCAAAAATTTTGTAGTCCAAGGAAGTTTTTAACGGTCGATGTTCAATCACCACTATTTACTATGATGTGGTAGACTTAAGATTTGGATCTGCGTCACTTAAATGCGCTAAATCGAGCTGGCAAAACGAACAGAAAACACGTACAGTTTTTTGGCACCAGACAGTACCACTCCGTTCTTGTTGTGGTACACTGCGCCATCCTCGATTGGATGGTCTCGGTCTAGCAGGGGCTCCTTGGGGCCCACCGTAATGCATGAGTTTTATCCACACCGTCCATCTATTTTTTCAGATCATTTTAGGGAATGAGCTTTTTTAAAAAAAAGCAGATTCAAGGCTTAAGTGGTCTACAAAGTGGGGAATGAATCCCTGCCATTTAAAACTTCTTGGGAGTCGTAGAAGTTTTGATCATGCTGATATTTGTGTTTTCTCTTCATATCCAGGTCAATGTGACCTTGTGAACAGGTCTGATGGGAAATAAACATCACGGTGGGCCCTGGGAAGGTATCAACGGTCAGCATCATTACTACTGCTGCTTCCCATGGTGTGGTCCACTTAAGACTTGGATCTTCATAATGTTTGGAATCATATCCTAAAATGATCTGAAAAAATGAATGGACGGATAGGATAAAATATATACATCACAGTGGGCCCCACAGAGTAGGGGCAAGACGCACTCCGCTTCCGAATCTAACGTGTACTGCCAGTGCGTAGCTCGCGCCACCTAGATGCCATACGTGGATGGGACACTGACCGTAGGGCCCACATAGATTTATACATTATATATCCCACTCCGTTCATCTGTTTTTCCAGATTATTTTAAGACTAAGGACCAAAATATTAATCAGAAAATTGTTCAGGTGGACCACACCACAGGAAACAGTGGTTATTGAATGCTCACCATTAAAAGATTCCTACCTAATGTTTATTAACCATCCAAACTGTTTATTAAGTCATAAATAACTTTATTAAATGAGAAAAACAAGTATAATCTTGATCCAAAACTTTTGTTGGCCAAAAAAGGTTTTTAATGGTCAATAACCACTGTTTCCTGTAACGTGGTCCACCTGAAATTTATATCTATTTAATTTTTGGGACCACGGTTTAAAATAATCTGAAAAAAAAGATAGACGGCGTAGATATACAAATTCATACATATATGTGGTCCCTACGGTCAGGATCCCATCCATATAGCTACTTCCGGGGTCTCAGCGATGTCCCGCTCGTAGCATTCACCCAGACAGTTCACCAGCCGCAGAGTTAGTTGGCCAACCGGAAAAAGCTACATTTACTCATACACTCACGAGCATTCTTCTTTCATTCTCTCTCTTTCTTTCTCTCGATCTCTCTATCTCTGCAATGGACGGCGTCGAGCTCTCCAACCGGCCATCCGACAACAACCCAATTGAGAAACCGGCCGCCACGAGACGGAAAGCTTCCCGTTCGATCTTCGGACTGTTCGCCGTCGCCGATACCGTTGATTGCTTCTTGATGCTGTTCGGCGCTGCCGGAGCTTGCATCCATGGCGCCTCGACGCCGGTCTTCTTGATTCTCTTCGGACACATCATCGACTCGCTCGGCTCTCTTTCTTCGGATCCTCACAAGCTCGCTTCCGAGGTGTCTAAGGTACTCTGCTTCCACCCTCTGCTTGATAGTAGGGCTGAAAGTCGGGCGGGTCGGGTCGGGTTGGTGCTCAACCGTAGCCTGGGAATTCTCAACCCAAGCCCAACCCAAGCGGGCCCGGTCGGGTTGGTCGGGTGGATTCATGCTAATATTCTCGTTATAACATTAATCTATTATATTTTCAATACACGTCTTATTTTTTGTTCCTATGATTTTATTAATTATATATAGTTATTTATCGTAAAGAACTTTATTTTATTAATTATATATGTAGTTATTTATGTAAAGAATTTCATTTGTTTCTAAACAAACAAGCTAAAATATTGGACAATTACTCTTTTAAAAGTCTTGTTGTGTAGCACGAAATCTATTTAGCTTGAGTCATCGGAAATGACGTGGACCAATGAAACTCTATGACACTAGAATTTTTTGTGCCTTCAACACAGATGATTTGAACTCAATTATAATTTATAAGTAATATATATATTAATTGGGTTCGGGTTGGGTCAGGTGACTTGAGACGTCAACCCGAGCCCGACCCAAGTTTTATCGGGTTGGTGTTTGTATAGCCCAAGCCCAAGACAGAACCAATACATCCTGCCCGAGCCCAACCCAATGTCGGGTCGGTCACATGTTGGTTGAACCTGCCCGACTTTCAGCCCTACTAGATAGTGTCCACGAATCTATCATGTGCACCTCTTTTTGAATGTTGGACGATTCAGATTGTTGGTTTGGCGGCCTTTGCTGTAGATTGGTTACAGCCCAAGAAAAAGAATAAAAAAAAATCACTGATTGGATGATGTTATCTGTCTGGGTGGAGACCTGAAAATGGATGGTAGAATGCATATTGGCAATGGTCTGCTTTTGGTGGGAATTGCTAGAGGTGTCCGAGTAATGAAAATTTTGGGGCTGTTGCCAGTAGATGGCTTGATTGCCCCAGCTTATGAACAGTTTAGATCAGCTGACGAATAGTAGCATTAGGCATGTTGGATGGGATAGATGCGTTAATCCAGACCATACAAAGCATGGGCCCATTCTGGATGAATCAATGAGTGGCATGAATTGGGTTTTGGATGCTACATTACACTTAAAAAAAAAAAAAAAAAAACCTGATTTCCGCAATTTTTTGGTGTTTGAATCTCCATTGGAGAGTTCATGAATTGATTGAAAAGGCTCATTGGTAAGTTGGATTTTTGAACTCATAACTTTGATTTTTTTTTTTTTTTTTTTTTTTTTTTTGTCAATAATTTCAGTGGTTTGAATCTTGGTTGAATTCTGATGTTTTTGGATTACCAATTGAACCATGAAAAACCCATTTGGGTATTGTTTGGATACCGAATTCTAATAAGTTCTGATGGTGATTTCTTTGCTGTGGATTTTGTTCACACGATGTCTAATTGGAATTTTTAGTTTGTGAAGCTTTCCAAATATTCCTGTCATTTGGGGTTTGGTTTAAGAATGCTTGAATCAATTCAGCAGTTTTTTTTTTTATATATAGAAATGTAATCCTGCAGTTTCGGAACATCGATGGATTTTAATGATTTTGGTTTTGGAAACCCAAGTTAGGGGTTGTTGGGGGAAGTGAGAATCTGTAAGGGGTTGTTTGAATGGTGGTATTGTAAATGATTTACTAGTAAATCACTTAAAGGATGTAAATGATTTACAGCCTGTCTGTTTGGCTCTAAGTTGTAAATGATTTACTAGTAAATCACTTAAAGGATGTAAATGATTTACAGCCTGTCTGTTTGGCTTTAAGTTGTAAATGATTTACTAGTAAATCATTTACAATGTTTGGATAGCCTGTAAATGGTAAATGAAATCTGCTTTACTAGCTTTCATTCAAAAAAATAGAACTGTTGCCATCTCCTCATTTACTAGTAAACGAAAACTCACATTTTTTCCTGGTAAATGAGAAGGGGACTTTGCTAGTAAATCATTTACACGTAGTAAATGATGTACTAGCAAATTAGAGCATTCAAACACAAGTAGTAAATGATGTATTAGCAAATTAGAGCATTCAAATCCAAGTAGTAAATGATTTAGATGTTCTCTGTTGTTTTGAATTAGTTGGATTCAACCCTCTAAATGGCTAATTCAACTGTAGATGGTGGACCATTTGGTTGCAAGTGCAACTATATACATGGCATAGTTGTATGATAATCTAGACCGTCTAAATTGCTGATTTAACTGTAGATGGCAGGCCACTTGATTTCAACTGTACAAATGACATAATCGTATAGTAATTTAGGCTTCCAAATCGCTGACTAAACTGTGGATGGAGCTACACTTGGTACATAGGCTGGAGCTCATACAAGTCTCCACATTGGTGCACATGCTTATACCGATATGTATTATCGTAAAATAACCATATCCAGGTCCAAATGGACTCTTGTTCTGGTTCCTTTCAATTGTTTTAGACGCAGTTCCAAAGCCCGAAAGCTCAACTCGACTCGACTTGACTTGGTATTTAATAACTTTAAAAAATAATAATTTTACATACTTGTAAATAGTTGAATTATTTGAAATGAGAAATTTTCACATCCTCATCTCAATTGACCATTACATTACTGTTCATCCTTCGAATACAGCCAAAATGTCACATGTATATCACATCTGAGCCATTAAAAACTAGGCTCTAACCTTGAAGATAATCAGGCACAAGACTTGGGCCGATCCATTGGTTAGATGAGCCGAAACAGTGGATCGCAAATGGGTTTAATTGATCTACATGTGTGGCGCACCTAATGAATGGATTGGTCTGATTTATGTCCCCCCTTTTTAGTGGCTCGGATTTCATATACACGTTTGCTCAATGGATGGTAAATTAGTGGCCCATTGAAATGGATTTACAATTATTTTATTTTATTTTATCTAAAATACTTCCAAGTAGAAAACAATGGGTTGATGATGTGGTGGTTTTGATGTTTGGATTCACAACAACAACAGTCCTAGGTTCACCAGGTTTTCATTAAACCAAGTGACTCAGTTCAAGTCCCCGGGAGTCAAATAAAATCAATGGGTTCCCATTGACTAGCTCAAATTCTTGCAAATGCGAGTTGATGCAATGTGCCTGTTTGGATTGATGGAATCCAAAAAGTAGATTTGGAAAGGAAAACATTACATTTGAGGAAGACCATAGATAATGAAATCCTTAGAAAAGAATATTAAAATGGTTGTTTGTTTTAGTTTCCATCATATCTAGAGAAATGGGGGATGATCAATGGTCAAAAAGTGAATTTTATTTCTAGAAAAGCGTGGAAATGAGGATTATCATGTTTTTGTGAGGAAAGGAAAAAATGCATATTTTGAGGAAAACCATTTTCCATAGGTTACTTTATTGTCACAAATAGCAAAAAAGGTTACATCAATGGAAAAGGTTTTCTTTTCCATGGTTACTTTTTAGATTCCACTCATCCAAACAGGCCCTATAATTCAATATCCATGGCTGAGAGAAAATAACCGGGCCATGTTCGTAAGAAAATCAATAATGCTATGGTTTGTGATATGTGTGCTTCTTTCTTTCATTCTCATACCGTGACGAGAATTTCAAAGTTAATTCACCTTGAATTTCTTCTTATTTTGCAGCGCGCTTTGGATTTGGTTTACGTAGGACTTGTCGTCTTGGTGGGGGCTTGGATAGGTACATCCTTGAATTTTAAGATGGACACATGGCATCTCTTCATATTCCTTTTGCTTGCTCTATAAATAGAATGCTATAGGTTAATTAACTTCATCAGCATTGAACTACAATTGTTGATCATAACCGATAGTCATATGTCCCATTATCTTTCACCATAAAAATATGGTTGGTGGGAATCTAGCAGAACTTTGAAATTTGAAATCTCCAATGCCCATTTTGAAATGCGTATTAAGATTACCACTAGCCATTTATGGATGGTGGGAGTTCATGGGATCTGTGTCTGAATGACCAGCATTTTCATTTGGGTCAGCATTCCCTACTGTTATGACCCATCTTTCAGCAATGCACATTGTTAGTCTTGTTTGCCCTGCCATAGATGGGTGATGGCTGAAATATCCTTCCTGGAATAACTCCAGCCGTTCGATTGGTGGCCAGTTTCATCATTGAGCTGTCCATTTGCTTACTAATTATCTAATGGCTGGGATTGATGGGCCTTGTGGTAGTTTGGATGAGCATTGTACATTTACTCAAAAGCACCATTTCAATGTTCTCTGATGAACATGATGTTTTGATCTGTAATCTCAGGCGTAGCATTTTGGACGCAAACTGGGGAGAGACAGACGGCCCGTTTGAGAGTGAAGTATCTTCAGTCAGTTCTAAGAAAAGATATTAACTTCTTCGATACAGAGGCAAGAGATGCAAATATCATTTATCGCATTTCGAGCGATGCAATACTTGTGCAGGATGCAATAGGAGATAAGGTTAGAAGATGATTTCCTGATAATGAGAACTGATCATGAGAAAGGAAAAAAAAAGAAGAAAAAAGAATGGTTCAGATGCTATACAAGCATAATTACATTATTTTCCAATGCTCTACAAACACTTTGATATCTGAGGCTGCGTTTGGATGCACAAGTGAATTGAATTACATACATCCATTTTAGACCAGTAACTGATAAGAGCCATCAAATTGCAATTAGATTCCTTTCAAGTCCAATTTGGAAGTACCATAATCACAAGTTGGAAGTACTGTAATTTGAAATCTAATTTGATAGTGCATCCAAACACGCCCTAACCGATTGTACCATTCATCAGTATCTGATCAATAACAAGCTGATCGCGAAGTTTCTGTTGAATGGTTTGGTGCATACGATCTTCATATCGATGAATTGTATGATTTTCATCTCAAGGATACGCATAGCACCCTCGAGTCTCAGTCTGAACAAGTGGGGCCCAGATTGTTGATCTAATTGACCAATGCTTTGATGAACCATGCTCCAAAAACTGGACAGACGGGGCAATCCATGTTCAACAAAAGAGGCCAAAATTTAGATGTCTGTGATCATCCAATCAGAGAAATATTCTTTCTGTGGTCTATCTACAGTGGGGCCCCATTGGATCAACAGTCTAAATTACTTAACAATATTGTTCTTCTTGATAAACTACTGAGTTTGATTCAAAATTGCTGGTTGGTGGGCTCCACTTGATAAATAACTGTCTTGATAACAGCACTAAAAGCATTCTTTCCACTGTATCTCAAATGCAGACAGGCCATTGTTTGCGGTACCTGGCTCAGTTCATTGTAGGATTTGCTGTAGGATTTACAACGCTGTGGAAACTTACACTCGTAACGCTGGCAGTCATTCCTTTGTTGGCTGTCGCTGGAGGTGCATACACAATAATCATGACTACCTTGTCAAAGAAGGGTGAGGCTGCATATGCTGAAGCTGGGAAGGTAGCAGAAGAGGTAACAGTCCACATCTCCATCATACACATGAGTGGGCCATAGCCAACAAATCATTTTCACCGATCGTTGGCTGTAAATGGATGGTTAATGAAAAAGATTAAGGAAACACTGGGCAGTGAGATCCACATTCAGCAACCAAAACTCACAATGACCATCCAATGTGCACTATAGATAAATGGTCTGGATCACAAATAAGGTGTGTCCCACCTGCACCATTGCTTGGCGGAACCATCATAAATGCTCGAGAAAGCAACATATCTATTTTTCTCGATGCAATTTCGTGATACTATCAAGTGACCCATTTCCACACATCAACTATTCCATCCAATTCTCACACCTAGAAACATTAACAATATCCTGCTTCCTACATGGAATCATACTCTTAATTCTTTCCAAACTACATACAACTATCTTGAAAATGAGTCATTAACCTGCATTTTTTGAATGCAAAAATTAATTGGGTTTTGAAAATTAAGTTTGCAAAGCAACCAAGAGACCTCCCACTCTGATACCACTTTGACACAAGACAACGAACCACTTGCTTTATAAGCTCGAACTGATAGAGCGTGGCGAATCGATCCCTTTATCTCATAGCGCAGGCCCCACATCCCATGGGTCAAGTCCTCGGCCGAACCCCTCATGGGACCCACCTCACATGGGTCTCTCCTCACACAGGCTGCCTATTCCGAGTTTGCCCCTGCATCCCACAGCCCACTCCACTCAAGCCTGGTGTAAAAATGCTTTTGCATTACGACGACTCCTATCCCATCCGATTCCTGAATTCCCTAGGAGGAAATTGCATAAGGAAAAAACATAGAGAGACACTAGAGAGGAAAGGAGAGACGATCATGACTTGTCCATATGCTCCTATCATACAATCAAAACCATCAATCATATCCAATGGACCATCCTACCAGTGGATTAGAGAAGTGGAATAGTTCCTTCTCCCTCCAGTAGTGTCTTGGCGGACTGCTAGAAAAAGGTCGTCCCTCCTCAACTTTGATAAGCTCCACGTAATCTCCAATTGTGTAGATACCATTGGATCTTGCCTTTTGCTCATCAGGCCTCCCCATTCGGCCTTTCATCCTAAAAGAATGTAATTGCAATAATGAATCAAGTAAATTCAATACAAAAACTAAGGTGTTGCAATTTAATCATTCCCTGTTTATTGAACTAAGATTATTTTTTTTTAGCATGACAGAAACATGAATCTCTTTCCTTTTCTACCTGTTTCAGGTGATTTCGCAGGTCCGTACCGTGTAT
The DNA here is from genome assembly GCA_021015155.1 of Magnolia officinalis. Lineage (NCBI taxonomy): Eukaryota > Viridiplantae > Streptophyta > Magnoliopsida > Magnoliales > Magnoliaceae > Magnolia > Magnolia officinalis. The sequence continues at coordinate 81,591,741 of JAJHSJ010000006.1, forward strand.
TCATTCGTAGGAGAGGAAAAAGCAGTAGAAGCATATTCAAAATCGCTTAAAACTGCCCTTAAGCTGGGGAAGAAAAGCGGATTTGCGAAAGGACTAGGCGTCGGCACTACATATGGGCTACTCTTTTGCACATGGGCTTTCCTTCTTTGGTATGCCAGCATCCTTGTCCGGCATCACGTCACGAACGGCGGAAAAGCATTTACAACAATCATCAATGTCGTCTTCAGCGGATTGTAAGCTCCATTAGTAGTAGATTAGTCTTGTAATTCACCGTTCTTGAGGATGAGTTTGGATGCACAAGCAAATTCAATCACGAATTGCCAAATTCCAGTATCCATAGAATCCAAAAATTGCAACTACATTACTTTCTTGAAAGTGGCCTAATTGCAATTCGGAGGCAATTTCGGGTACTTGCAGCTCAATTAATTACATGGTGCATCCAAACGCGCCACCATGTTCTTTTGTTTTTAAATGCATCTTGCATTTGTAGTGCTCTTGGCCAGGCAGCTCCAAACCTCAGCGCGATTGCCAAAGGTCAGGCGGCCATAAGCAATATCATAAGCATGATCGATGTGGATTCGAAGTCTACTAAGACATTGGACAGTGGCATAGTTCTGCCGGAAGTTGCCGGGAAAATTGAATTCTCAAAGGTATCGTTTGCGTACCCTTCACGCCCAAACATGATTTTTGAAGATCTCAGCTTTTTGATGAGCGCCGGGAAGACATTCGCGATGGTGGGCCCAAGTGGGTCGGGAAAGAGCACGATAATTTCAATGGTCGAACGGTTCTACGAACCAACATCAGGTATATACATTAGTTACTCTCAAGGCAATGCTGCTATGATAATGCACACTTGTGTAAAGTGGTCAGGATCGTTGATTTGGTGGGACACCATGGATTTGTCTGATCAATACGAATTTTGGTATGGCCCATCTACATGTACAGATCACATCATAACAGCATTTCTTACTCTTAATTAGATTGGATTGAAAACTTCAATGGGATGAAGAGATGATATCATTTGAAAATTGTATGAACAGTTGACGAAATGTCGATCTATGATAGGTAAAATACTGTTGGATGGGTTTGATCTGAAGATTCTTCAACTAAAATGGCTGAGAGGTCAGATGGGTCTGGTTAGTCAGGAGCCTGCCTTGTTTGCTACCTCTATAGCTGGGAACATTCTCTATGGCAGAGAAGATGCAGAGCTGGACCACATCGTCGAAGCCGCCAAAGCTGCGAATGCACATTCCTTCATTCAAGCATTACCTGAAGGTTACCATACACAGGTTGGTAATTGCATCAGGAGAATCAAATGGGCGGGCCCCACATGACACATGCCTATGTGTCACACATGTGCAAGATCCAAGCCTCTCGTGGAATGCATCACACCATTTAAATGCCCTGGCCAAGAAATCATGCCAGAATTCTTCTGTACTAGTGTGGTCCATCTAATTAGCGGGACCGGCCTGATTCTTAGGTGAGGACATCTACATGGTGGGGCCACATTGCATCAATTTGTATTTGTTTCTATTCAGTCATGGTGTTTCTGTGAATTCAAGGTGGGAGAGGGAGGGACTCAGCTTTCAGGAGGACAGAAGCAGCGGATCGCCATTGCTAGAGCAGTGCTTAGGAATCCAAAGATTCTGCTTCTAGACGAGGCCACGAGCGCACTAGATGCAGAATCTGAACTTGTGGTGCAGCAGGCACTCGAGAGAATCATGTTAGGCCGGACAACGATCATAGTCGCGCACAGGTTGTCAACGATCCGCGATGTCGATAAGATCATTGTCCTGAAAAATGGCAAAGTGGTCGAAAGCGGGACCCACTTTGAGCTGATGACAAAGGGAGAAGATGGAGAATATGCTACTCTGGTGAGCTTGCAGGTATCATCCAATGGTGGAAATCAGAACCAGGAAACCTCTCAGGAGTCTGTGTAAGTGCTTCAAGAACTGCAGCCATGACAACTAATGTAGATTAATCAATCCTTGCCGCTCATCATGCGAATGTGCCGCACAAGTGAAATATCACAACTGTTGTTGCTCAAATCTGGTCGATCCTGCTACACCTTTTGCGAGCCACAGGGTACCTGCACATTAATGGACAGGTGTATGCACTCATAGTAGGCGTAGTAGAATCAGAGTAGTTGTGTGTACCTTTTCTTTAAAGAAGGCGATGTATTTATATGTGTTCTTAGGCAGCTTCTGCATCCAAGTAGATCTTTAATATATGCTAGAGGGTCTGTACATAATCGGAATCTTTTCTCGAGTATTTCTCCGATTATGCCTCAATTGGAGTGATCTTCGGCTGAGATCTCTTTGATCAGTTCTGCTCATATATGGAACGACATTTTTTCTGGATATTTTCCGTTCTGAGCCGGATGTTAGTATCCGACCTTGAGGTCGGCCTTCAAGGTCGTGGTCGTCGTCTGAAGTCAAGGCGAGGTCAGTACTCGTAGTCAAGGTCAGTAGATCTGTTGATGAGCTTCATTTCCAAGCCAATCTAATTGCTTCAGCTTGGTCATTGAGTCTTCTTGCTCAGTTCATCTTCTCTAGCCTTTTGGTAGTTTAGAGTCTGTTCTGATTATCCTTTATCTACGTGTCCCATACATCAGGTCATCCCTATTTGACCCAAAACAGGCCCCACCGTCCTGAAAAAAACAGGGCAATTCAAGCAGAAATGGACTAATTGTCCACATTCGACATACATTTCTGTCCACCTGATGTGCGGCTTGGATCCCACACACAATCCTGTTACACTCTAGACAACTCTGATAAGCAAGATTCTTTCATGAACTCTTCCAGGACATCGCATTTTTCAGAACTCAACCACACTCAAGCTATCCCCAAGAAGTCCGAGTCGATCGATGGAAGAGAAACGCTGACACGTGACCACCGGTTGGATCGATTAGGATCGGCATCATCACCGTCGATTGGGAAACTGATTCGGATGAACAGAGCCGAGTGGCCGAACGCAGTGCTTGGATCGGTGGGGGCCATTATCTCAGGCATGCAAACTCCTCTCTTCGCTCTTGGCATCACACAAGCGTTGAGTGCTTTCTATTCGCATGATCAACAGCAGATGAAGCACGAAATTGAGAAGATTGCACTGATATTCATCGGAGCTGCCATTGTCACAGTTCCTGTGTATCTGGTGCAGCACTACTTTTATACAGCGATGGGAGAGCAGATCACGACTCGGGTCCGGCTCTCTATTTTCTCAGGTTTGTATATCTTGCTTCCCTTACATATCTTGATCACCAGCACATTGATCAGATCAACAAGACAGAGGAGTGGGCCCCACCAAAACACCTGAATGCTCAGGTTAGCTTGTTGGAGCTGTATTTCTGAATGAGTAATAATCACCTACAACCAGTTGTAGGTTATTTCAAGCTACAACCCATTACGTGCGCCGACGTATCAGGACCGAATCACATCTGAGTTGTACGAAAGGTGGGGCCCACCATGAAGATTGAAGGTCGCTAAGCCGAAAGGAAATAATCCAGTCCAATCATCATGCTGGGCAGCTTAAATCAGACTAGCCAACGGTCTGATTTGGCCTGCACATGTAGCCTACCCCATGATTGTACCAGCCTGATTTTCACACCTATCAGATCAAGAAGGCAGATGAGTGGACCCCACCAAGCCTCGGAATGCACAATATGGTTAGCTGTAGCTGCATTTTCAAATAAGTAATGATCACCTACAACTAGTTGTAGGTTAGCTCAACTCATCTACTGTCTACGAAATCTGAGCCACACAGAAGGTGGGCCACACCATGAAGATTGAAGATCACTAGGCAAACAAAAATAAAATAAAATCCAGTCCAATCATCATCCTGGCCACCCTGTACAAAAACACTGAACAGCTGAAATCAGACTTTGTGAATGATCAGATCAATAATTGCAATTCAATTCAATAGTGCATCCAAACACACCCTTGAACATTGATATGAAACAAAAGGAAATCATATAGCAAAACCAGTGATGGCCCACTTCTATATTTCTTTGATCTTTATCTCTTCACTCATTTATGTCTTCTAAAACTTATGATTGTTTTGAGCTGCAGCTATCCTTCGCAACGAAATTGGATGGTTTGATTTGGATGAGAATAACAGTGGGACACTAGCGTCAATGCTGGCAGCTGATGCAACGTTAGTTAGAAGTGCGATCGCAGACCGTCTATCTACCATTGTTCAGAACATATCACTTGTTGCTACTGCATTCTTCATTGCCTTCTTTCTCAGCTGGCGGATGGCAGCCGTCGTTCTTGCAACCTACCCTGTGATCATCAGTGCAGCGATAGCAGAGGTACGCATCAAACGGTTTTGATTAAATGAATCCACGCTCTTCAATCCTGAGCTGATGAGGGAATGTACACCGTTCAATCAATCATATTAATCATATGGTGGGCCTTACACAAAATCTCCACCATCGTGGTGATCCTAACAGTCTAGTTGGGTCTCCATTGTATGTTGGCCTTCAGTTGCAATTGTCCATTTTCATCCAACGGCATGGAACACGAAGAGATGATGGGGCATGGCCGATCATATAAGCTAGATGACAGTGTGACGTATCATCTCTCTCTCTCTCTCTCTCTCTCTCTCTCTCTCTCTCTATATATATATATATATATATATGGGAAATGGGTCTAGAAGGTCGACCTCGTGGGAACTTCCCATTAGATCGAGCTGTGTGGACCCCACTGTGATGTGTGTTGAACATCAACACCGTGCATTTGATGGGTCCCATTTAGGTTACGGGATAACCCAAAAATCAGCCGTATACCTAAATTAAGTGGGCCATACCATCTAAAACCATGTGAAGACGTGCTAAAACATATAAAATCACTTGGTGGGGCCCACCTGAGTTTTGGATGTGGCTGAAACTTGGTCTGACCCCTCATCCAAATGGGACTCACACAATGGATTGGCTGGATTTGAACCAAATCTGGGTGGGCTCAGTAAATGATTATGAAGGTTTTAATGGGAGGGTAGCCCCTCTCAACTGTTGTATGTGATGTGGCTCACCCAAGTCATGGACTAACTTGATTTTTAAGACCGTGGCCCACCATGGAATGGTGCATCTGACTGATGGTGTTGATCTTCGACACTAATCATGGTGGGCCCACACCGCTTGACTAGGTCAACCTTATAGTACCATTTCCATATATATATATATATATATATATATATATATATATATATATATATATATATACAGGGAAAAGGTACTATGCGCTCGAGCTGATTTTAACGTCCCATGAGGTCGAGTTGTGTGGGCCCCACCGTGATGCGTTTCGAACATCTACCCCATCAGTTAGATGCACCATTCCATCGTGTGCCTAGATCTCAAAAATCAAGTCAATCCGTGACTTGTGTGGGCCACACCACATACAGAAGTGGAGAGGAGCCGTGCACCATTAAAACATTCAAAACCATTTTTGAGGGCCCATCGACATGTGGTTTGCAAATCCAGCCCATCCATTATGTGTGTCCCACTTGAATGAGGGTTCAGACCAAGTTTCAGGCACATGCAAAACTCAGGTGGGCCCCACCAAGTGCTTTTATATGTTTTAATGGTGTCTTCACATAATTTTAGATGGTATGGCCCACCTTAGTTATGTATACGCACTGATTTTTGGGGTATCCCATAATTTAAAGGGTACCCATCAAATGCACGGTGTTGATGGTCAAAACGTATCACGGTGGGGCCCACACAACTCGACCTCATGGGAGCTTATTTTGAGGTCGAGCGAATAGTACCTTTTCCCATATATATATATATATATATATATATATATATATATATATATATATGTTGATGTAGTTTTCCGGCAAATTCTTCGTTACCTACACAGATGGAAACAAACGACAAAGGAGACCCTGGCTTGCGTAGGGGACCCTGATCCGATGCCTAAGTCGGGACTTTGGGGTCTTTTGTAAGGTAGGATCCTTTTGGAAAAGAGTCACCAATCGAGTATTAGGGTATGAATGTGTGTACCTTACATTGGTTGGGAATACTTCTATTTATAGAAAAAAGAAGACGGTGGCGGAAGAAGTCTTTCCTAATACGTTGAAGACGAATCTGTTTTAGATCCAGGATCTTTGCGGGATTATTGCGATCCCGAGGTTCTAGGGATCTGATCCGATCCTCCGAAGATCTTGGGAGAGATCTCCAGGCCGTTAGAAAGATCTTTGGGCTATTGGTCTGGGAATAGATCATTTAATGAGCTTTACATGGAGTCAGCATTTGGCTTCTCTTAGTGGTCACCCTGAACTATACCCGAGCTATGATTGAATTTTGGTCGAGCTTCGACCGACTTATGACTGACTTAGCCAAGCTATGATCGAGCTTCGACCGACCTATAACCGAGCTATGATCGAATTTTGGTCACCTTGAACTATGATCCAATTTTGGTCACCCTAAACTTAGGTGGGCAATTGGTCATTTAAGTGGACTTAATAGTTGTATTTTCTTTGAATATCCTTACAGTCGCATCGACCTCCTGGAAGGTCGGCCTGTTTGTGGACATAAATGCCCCTTAGAGCTCGGATGCTGTGATGTTTAGTAGAGTTCGTCCATTTCATAAGTCAACCTAGATACTTAACTATTTTCATCCCAACAACATGTATATAAAGCTATTTCTCCTCGTCAAGTATTCTCAACATGCATGTTCTCAGACGTTCTTGGTACGTTGCAGCAAATGTTTCTAAAGGGACTTGGCGGGAACTACACACGTGCTTATTCCCGAGCGACAGCCATCGCCCGAGAAGCAATCATCAACATCAGAACCGTCGCTGCCTTCGGTGCAGAGGATCGGATATCAGCCCAGTTCGCCAACGAACTAGATCAACCGAACAAACAGGCCCTTGTACGTGGACACATATCAGGCCTCAGCTATGGCATCTCCCAGCTCTTTCTCCTATCTTCATACGCACTCGGCCTCTGGTACGCATCACAGCTAATCAAGAAAAAAGAATCTGACTTCGGCAACATCATGAAATGCTTCATGGTCCTCATCGTCACTGCATTGGGGGTTGCAGAAGCTCTCGCACTCGCACCCGACATCGTAAAAGGATCCCACGCTCTTGGATCTGTCTTTAGCATTCTTGAACGAACAACAGCCATTGAATCTGATGACCCATTATCTCAACCGGTCATTGAAATCAGAGGAGATGTAGAATTCAAAGACGTGGGCTTTCGGTATCCTGTCAGGCCTGACGTTCCGGTCTTCGACGGTTTGAATTTGCAAGTGCCGGCGGGGAGCAGTTTGGCGATAGTCGGCCCGAGTGGGTCCGGGAAGAGTTCCGTGATCGCGCTCTTGATGAGATTCTACGATCCGATAAAGGGTGCGGTTATGATCGACGGACGAGATATCAGGTGTTTGAATTTAAGAACGTTGCGGCTGAGGATTGGTCTAGTTCAGCAAGAGCCCGTTCTGTTTTCGACAACGATCTATGAAAATATTCTGTATGGGAGGGACGGAGCATCGGAGATTGAGATAATGAAGGCTGCAAAAGCGGCGAATGCTCATGGGTTTATCAGTAGAATGCCCGACGGGTATCAGACGCACGTCGGGGAGCGGGGAATTCAGCTGTCGGGAGGGCAGAAACAGAGGGTGGCGATTGCTCGGGCCATCTTGAAGGACCCGACGATTCTTCTGTTGGATGAGGCTACCAGTGCATTGGACACAGCTTCTGAGAAGCTGGTTCAAGAGGCTTTGGATACGTTGATGGATGGCCGGACGACTGTCATGGTGGCCCATCGGCTTTCAACCATCCGAGATGCTGATAGGATCGCCGTGCTACATTGTGGGAAGGTGGCGGAAATCGGTGGCCATGATGTGCTGATTAGTAGGACTGGGAGTATGTATTCTCAGCTAGTTAGATTACAACAGCAGAGTGCCGATGGAGGTGAAAGTTTCATTTGAGACTCGGTGACTCGGACCAACTCGTCTGGTCTCGAGTCGAGTCTCGATTTGGCCGAGTTTGGATGTGACTCGTGGGTTGAAACCGGACTGAGTCGACTCGACTCGGATGAGTCGAGTCTTAAAACCACCTTATTATTGTAAAAGATATGGCATAGATGAGCTCAATGCAAGGATTGTGGAAGCCTTGCTGACCACACTCATGGCACGTGCCAATGTCTTGTGTGTATAGGAATCGATCCGTTCATCAAGTTGGCTGAGTGCTTATGTGATGTGGTGACCAAAAATCATACCCATCTGATTATATGGTGGGTCACACGTGTATATGGAAAGGTATGGTTGGTCTTCTCTTCCTACTCATCCATTTCCTTCATACACGTGTGGTTCATCCAATCTGATGAATGTCATGGATCCCACAAGCACATGACACGTTTGCACGTGTGGTGAGACTAGTCTTTGCATTTCTCATCTTGTGGACTATACATCTTGAGGCATGAATCTCACTGTATACTGAGTTTTATAGTAATATTGGTGTGGGGTATATGGCCCAATCAGTAGAAACGGATTGAATCTCGTCCGTTTATTTATTGTGATTAGTATACAAATTCCAGTCTGGCTGATGTAGGCACACGTGAATTGGTAGACCACATTGTACCATTTTTAATATGTTATAAGTTGATAGAGAGTTTGAGAAATGATCCAATGCTCTTTAAGTTGCAGTGCTCCCATTTGAATTGCAACGGTTCCGGTTCAGACCAGGTATGAACCAGCCCAAATCCAACCCAATTACTAAACAGGCTAACCCACAATCACCATTACTCTCTGACCTGACCCGACCCAACCTGACCCACTTAAAAATTCATCAAGCCGGACATGGCTCAACCCAACACATTCGGTTGTAAATGGGTCGGGTTTGACCCGACTGGCCATGAGCCAACTTAGTTTTTAAGAATGAAATAAGCACAATTCATCCTAATAAGAAGTTCATCTGTAATTTTCTTCTTTATATTGTTTTGGGTTTTGGGTCCAGTCAGATTCAGGTCATTTGGCCCAACCCCTCAGTAACCTATATAGGCAGGTCAAGTCGGGTAGGGTTGAACTCATGCCTGACCCATTTACTTAAACGGATTACATTTCTAGCCTGACCCTGACCCAGACCCACTACCCATATAACTTATCCCAAAAACCCACTTCAGAAATGGGTCAAGCTAGTTTCCCAGCGGGCCGACCTGACTCATTGCCACCCCTAACTCAGACAATCCATTCGGTCAATCCGAGCCGTCCACAAGATGAGGCATGCATTTCATGAGCCACTATGGGAAATTTTAAGTCCAACGGAAGATTGTTGTAGATTAGATTACATTCATAACTAGACTGTTCATTAGGTTCAAATCACACTTCATGGTCTACCAAGGAAACCACACCCCAATCTGACAAATATGATCTATTTGATCAATGGTCTTTAATATGGATGGCCAAAATAATTCACATGAAAAAAAAAAAAAAGTACGTCCAATCAACAATTTCATCCATCTATTTGTTAGGTCCTATGGATTTCTTATGATTCCAAAGAAACCCTTTTGTTAGGCAATTGTAGCCATCCCATCCATGGCTCGATAATGGATGACTGTCAAAAGGTAAGGCTCAATCAAAGATGGATTAGATCATCCGATCAGCAAGATTTTTGTATGATAGCTATGCAATATGTTCCAGACGAGTTCAGATCAACCGAATTGAAACTAGTGCACTAAAACTCCTTTAATTTTTTTTTTTAAATGTCTTTTGAAGGGTCTCTTTATTTCACCACTAATCAATCAAATCTACCCAACTGTAGTTACCAATTTAAACCGTTCAAAATTACATAGAGAGTGACCTGGACCATCCCAAGATGGTGAAAGGCATTCTAAACCATCAACACTAGGTGGTAACTGAGTTGAGCTGTTTAAAAGTTGGTTGACAGCTATACGGTGGACAACATTCTCCACCATTCAATACTAGGCAGTCAGTAAGTTGGGGCTGTTAAAAAGTAGGTTGACAGTTATTTAAGACCATTCAAAACAACACGGCCAATGATCTAAACCATTCCAAGACGACAGCAACCATTCATGAGTTGGTGGACAGTGATTTGAACAATTTCAAGATGCTGGACAGAACCATTTCTTAGAGGTGTTTTCCTCATTTTTAGAAATCGACCAAGCCAAGACGGAAAGTGGTGAGATCAAGAGACCCTTTGAAATGTGGGTATTGACATCTAAAGGATTTTTTTTTTTGGTGGGGGGGGGTTTTTTTTTTATTTAGGCATTCTAATTTAGGCCAAAACATAGACGACATTTTGCAAAAATCCCTGCACTGAACCTCCAAACCACCTATGATGACTTGGGTGAATGTAACAAAAGAAAAGAAAACTCCATACCCGGAGTTGTTCTGCAAGCTTAGTGTGTCCCCCTTTCAATGGTAAGCAGGATGAGCACGGCCAGAACCCACTTCATACCGCTTCAATTTTCCAGAGGCCAAAACCAACCCAACCGCGACAAACAGAGAGATCCTGCTCAAGTACAAATCCTCACCTCACGATGCTTTCGTAGCTGGGCCCATTTATATTTTATACTCTCGAGTATTCAAAATTTCAATCCGGCAAAATGCACAAAAGAAATCTATAGCTGACAAAAGTAATCAATTTAAAAAAATAAAATAAAAATGGAGAGACTTACCCTAAAACACCCAATAGTCAAGATAGAACATACGTTTCTTTTCTTTCTTTGTTCATCAGGTATATACAGCGGAAATGTGGTTTTGTGCATCATTACTCAGAGACCACAATGTATTTGAAAAAGAAGATAACAAAAATAAAAAGTATTCTCAATGGAATTAGAAAAAACCAAAATTCAATTCAAGAATTCTCATCCCCTTTCAATTTTCAGTCTGTCAATACATTATAGGCTACCAGTGAACTCAGGTAAGTAGATAGACAGGAGTTTCCTTTTACTTACATACATTAGCAGACAGTTCTGCTTCCCCCCTCTCAGAAAGCTTCTTCTCAGACAATGTAACCAGCCCCTTGGGCTGCTGAGCTGGCTCTCAGTATCAGACATTCAGCTGACATTGAGAAAGCAGCATTATTGAATAATCGAGAGGAAATCAAAACACGAAGGATACGTATGGTGGTGGGCCATCATGCAAGATGAAAATGTGTATGTACATATGGAGGGTGGAAATGCGGAAGAAGTGTGCCTCGAGAACAACCCCAAATTAAGAAGTAAAATGGAAATGGCCTAGATGGGAGAAACATAAACTGACCTAATTCTTCCCAGTTTAGGGGCAAATGAAAGAACTGTTTGCATGAAATTCGAGGGACCCGTGTTGTCGCAATATGGTGCCATTGGATTAGTGCCTCAAGTCTTATGACAAATCAAAGGATCCCTGCCCTTCACTGATGGCATAAAGTAGTTTCTTGTACATAACTTCCTGAAGAAGCAGAAAATGTAAGTCAAAATGGCATCAGTAGAAAACAAACTCGTGACTAAAGATATGCATGTTTTTTAAAAGAGGCATTACATGATGCTTTGTTGAAAGCCATCGATTTTTTCTGCTCATCTCAACAATAATGCGGGTCAGGCCCACCTTTCGGTAATCCAGGCCGTTCAACTGGTAGGCCCCATCACAGGATGGGCCACGGCTTGATATCTCCCCTCCATACCAGTCGATCCGACACACCCATGGAAAAATGGAAAAATGGATCAATGATCCCCATTTAGACCACGGCCAGTTGGTGAATAATATATCGCAAGATTCAACAGCCTTCTGACTGAGAGCCCTCATAGCCCCACAGCAATCTTGTGAAGCTTTGCAGGATTTTCCCCACAAAACTGCAAAGGGGAAATATTCAGGTTAAGAGCCAAATATTCCCACCTGAAGCTCTACAGGAAAATCCTGCAAAACAACAGAATACCGTTGACATGGCGGTACAGCAGGGGCATAGTGAGACACTGTTCAATCTCAGGGAATATTTCTCCCCACTTTCCAGACGCAGCTTTAATGGGGGCCCAATTGGACAGGATCGCCCGGTAGGGGAGAAATGAAATATTTTTGTTATCTTCCATCCACCATGAGGCCCACCATATGTACAATTCAGATCCCAAAAGATGTAGCCAACGTGAACAGCCTGTTGGGCCAAGACATTGCTAGATTAAATATTTTGTACATCCTCTTTCTTAAATGAAATTGGACCTTAGTTGAATAGGGCGGAAGCTTGAGGTAATTAGCACACGTCATAACACTGGGCAAATCATCATCAGCCGATTCGGAAGGGCCAGTTCCATTAGCTGCCGTATTTGTCGTGGTGGAAGAATGCTGCAATCAAGCACACAAATTAAGCATCAACGCATAAGATCTAAACGCATGGTTGCCTTATGTTTGCTGCTATTTACAGTGGAAGAAAGAAAAATGATGATACAGCAAATGCAAACCAACGATGTCAGTGTAGAGTAAGTTCTTTGTCTGTACCTTCCTCACAATGGTCAGCTTCGGGTTCAGAACTGCCAGACCACCAGGTGGAAGCCTAGGTGCACCAGTTACAAACTGGCAGAAAGCACGCTGTTGCTCAGGAGTGAATTCACCCATGATCTCGAGTAGCTAAGACAACAGAGACAAACAGGAATTTGGGTTTCAGATGAGGTGAGAAACATAGTAACATCTCTCATTCTCGGCAAATTCTCGGCGGGGAATTTTATCGGGAGATTTTCAGATTTTGATGTTTTTCTCGCAATATTATCAGGAAAATCTCACTGAAAATAAAATATTTAATATTTATTAAATTACTAATATGTTTTTTAAATTATTATAGAAGTATAAAGAGAATGATTTTAACTTCTAAATAATTTTCTGTTAAAATCATGATAATTTCCCGATAAAATAGCAAAAAAACTAAAAAGTGACAAAACTTTGAAAATGTATGAATATTATTGAAACAATATAGATAGTCAAATTTCCGTGACAATATCGTGAGATGGAAGTACCCGAAAATTGAGTTTTGCTTGTTTGTCAGCGTGGTGATTGCATTTTAAATTACGATTTTTTTTTAATTTTTATTTTTCAAAGATGATATTTTTATTGAAAATTACGAAACATTTGGTGCAGAGAGAGAAAACCCCAAATGAGTGTGCCCACAATGCTTTGTTTGTTTCGAGTGAAGATGCTGAAATAATGTATTTTGGTGGACAAGCATTTCTGAGGTACTTCCATACATATCCTAAACTCTAAAATTGAAATCGATTAATCCAAATCTGGGGAAGAAGATGCATACATTGAGAATTGCGGGGCTCTTGGCAGTGTATCCATGGTCGAATTTTATATGATCAACCAGCTTCTCAGCCTGCAATGAGTTAGACGTGATTACTCCATAAATGCAACTAGCTATGCAAGCTAGCTTTCATAAATCATAGATGTTAACAGAGCAGAGGACAGAAAAGATTACCTCCCACAGTTCTCTACGACCACATAGTAAGTAGTCTAGCTCATGTGGAGAAAAGATTTGTAAAGATGTGATGTCAAAGACCTGAACCATAAAATGTTTGGTTTCACCATAAAGAGAATCAGAGAGTAAATTAACAACTATTTTCAAAGAAAATTACAACATTTTATTTTTTTTTTTGAAATGGTTGAAAATTACAACAATTTATCCAGTCTAAAATGATTGGAGAGCTACTAAGATTAGGGATGGATCTCGGAACTGTTTTAACCCAAAGAACGGAAAGGAATTTTTCTTATGAGAAATATGCAATCTCACACCTTCAAGATGGCAAATACGGAGGATGTGTCGGGGAATATCACAGGTATTGCTTAAGAGCTTTGCAGTCTAAGGGAAACTTTCAAGAAACTTTAGGAAAATGGTGTAATTTTTCAATGAAACCTCCAGAGACGTTAAAAGACACATGATTACACACTTTAACTCAAAACATTACAAAAATATGCACAATACTTTTCCATTGTTTAGGGGACAAAACTAAGCTATTGACCATAAATGATCCAACTATATCCATAATGAGTTCATATGATTCAAATGTCATAAAAATAAAAGCAATAAAACACACAATGGAACCTAAAACTAAAAACAGCAAAAAATATAAATCTTCGTCTCAGATCCACATGGACTTATGATGCAGCTCAAAGTCATTGTCCCTATCCCTACCAAGGCAGCTATAACAAACTATAGTTTTTTCAAATAGTAATGCTTGGTTATTTAATAGAAATATGCAAGGGGTAACCCCACTGCATATCTCTATTACAAATTAAAAGAATATTTTCAATCATTTAAAAAAAAAAAAAAAAATCCCAAGAACTGAAAGACTCGGGCCAATTGGGCTACACTCATCATTATTTATTTTTTCTACCCTTATATAACAACTTTAGAGTGTAAAAACCAAAGAAATTTAGATTTCCACATTTTCTTGTCTTGCTTGAAATCCATTTCAATGGAACAAAGTCCTGCAAAGACATGGATTTCAAAAATTTAGGTGTCAATCTGTTTTTTTTTTTTTTTTAATGAATTTAAACGAAATGTATTTTTCTTGCATTTGGGGTTATCATGATTTCCCACCAAATCCGTGTTTTGATGCAAAACAACTTAAGTGGAGTTGTTAAAACACGGCCACAAAGGAAACACCAAAAGAATTGGGCAAAACAAATTGATTTTTTCCCCTTAATTTACGCTGATTGACACTGTTTTGGTAGAGACTTGAAATATACCATAAGTTATGATGGAAACAGTGCAATTTTATAACTAGAGGTGTGCTGATATATCCTGACATTTTTTATATCGTGATATATCAGCAAATATCAATGATATTATCGACGATTTATTGTAACATATGGATTCCAGTCACATATCGTAAACGGAGGATTTTGATATATTGATAGACTGCAGTTGTTCACTTACCGTTTCTTTCAGGAGGCCAACAAATGGCAGTGCAAGATGGATCCTTTAGGAGTTTTCGTAGTCATATTGTTCTATTTTTCTCTCTAGTGTGGAGCAGTGAGGGGTCTAACAACACAAACCACTCCCTTGCGACATTATCCTGGGAACTCCTAGAATGGTCACACTTGGATGGTCATTTGTTAATGATAAAGTGTTAAACATTGATCAGTAGCGTAGTAGGAAAATGTCGATCATGGTTGTCTGCATTATGACTCAAGGATGCATAGTCAGGGCACCATCTCTTTATTCATTGTGATTTTGTGGTTGGGATCTAGAGGAAAATATTGGCCATGTTTGATAAGCATTGGACTCTGCCAAACCCTTTTGGGGCATTTGTGCAAGCATCAAACAGGTTGATGGGAGCTTGCCATGCCTATAAACATGAAAACACCTGTGAGTTCTGAAAGTTCATTCCCTCCACCTGCAAGGAGCTCACTTTTATGGATGTTGATTCTTTTTATGTTGAAACCGCTTCGAGGCATGAAGAACCTACCTCAGATTGTCAACTTGGGATCTATCAACTTTGAAAAACTGAAGTGTTATCTGCAAATTGGAGATGGCAAGCCTGAAAATCTGCCTTTGTTTATACACACACACTACAGCCACCCACCCACCCACCCACACCACATGGGTACTTGATCCCATGATCTCAATGTTGAAACAGTCTACCACTGAGCCATGGAGCAGGAACCCGTGAAAATCTGCATCTTGCACCTTGAAACCATTGATTAGGCCTGCCTCCCTCACTTTCTCCAACATCTGCTAAGAGTTTCTGCAATAACTACAGAGATGAAAGGAAAAAGACGAGATCCATCTCGAGCCCCTGAAGAAACCTTTTTTGGCAACATTGATGGAAACAAAGTAATGCACAGAGCTAACACGTTCTTGTATCCATCCCAAGCTCATTTCAAATCACATCCACCTCAACACATAGAAGAATTAGGTCCAGTCGATGTAATCATAAGCCTTCACCATGTCCAACTGACAAATAACACTCCATCATCCTGCTGAAGACATGCTCCTTGGGGTTTGGAGATCAGAAAGAACAGAAGTACCATTTAGATAAACCTCCAATTTTTACTTTTTATTTATTTATATATAATAATTATTGTTATCTTACCTTTCAAGAAAAGCACCATCTAAATGGACATGAGCATTCAACAGACGGAAAGGATGAGACCAACAGGAACTGCCATTGTTTCCATCACTACCTCAGATATAATTCTTTTTCATCGTCCCAAAAAAAAAAAAAAAGGAAAAAAGATTCAATTGAAATTACCATTGATACAAAGAAGACATTTGGTTAAACTTACATATTCCAATTGAAGTAATTCAGCCATTTCATTCCAACATTATAACAGAATGAGATAAAATTTTGGGACCAAGTGAAAAGAAGGTTCAACTCTCAATTATGGAGTTTAGAGGCTCTTCATGTTCAAATCCATAGCCTCTCCTGCGAAATTTTGGATGTGGTCTTAAATCAATGAGGGCTTCCTGGAGGGGATTACTGTACACTTTCCAATACTCTCAATGCACAACCGACACATTTCATGTTGACCTTTTTGTTGATTAGGACGTTCTACCTAACATATGTGCCATGGTTCCAGTTATTCCAAGAAAATATCCCAGGCTTTCCACCAAAAAGGTGTGAGATTCCATTCAAAATCACGTTTCCTCAAATCTCTATATTTCCAGTAATTAGTATAAAGCCAGCCAAGCCATAGCAGATTTATTTTTATTTTTTTTTGAGACAATTATCGATAGCAGATTATAGTTTCCGGCAACCACAATTTCAACATCCTACAGAGGCTCCATTTACCTCCTAACAGTCTATGAAGCCATTACACATTTAAACATCACCCCTGACAGAAATCAAGGCATCTCTTGCATCTTGCACAGTCCAATTAATACCAAGCAGTCGCTCGAAGAAGTGTGAGATGCAGTGCATAGACCCCATATGCAAGCATGAGAAATTAAGGACATGAATAGTGTCCTCATGTGCTAACATGCACAGGCAGGTCAATGGTGTTCGATCTAGACTGTTCTCTGAGGGATGCTGCAGAAGTTGTCCATATTGGAAAATGCTAAGCCTTCAAGCACTGGCCTACAAATGGATAAAAGAGAGGTACAAGTCCAGTCCATACAAAGGGTAAAAAATTTTGGGCCATCCACCATCCATGTGAGGCCTATTAGATCAGCAGTGTGAATCATAGGACCATGGACCCCCACTTGTTAAGATGGGGGCACCAAGGAAACTGTTCATGTTATGATGTATGAGAACATGATAATTCTTCTACAAGCATATGGGCTGAATTTGGAGCCGTACCAGAACTGCCTTCAAGACACGAGCTAGCATTATTAATTAAGCCATACTAAAACAAAATGCATAAAATAATAGTTCCAGCTGTACCCCCAACAGGTGCATCATATGTATCCTAGACAACCTATTCCATGACTTGCAAGCACGTAGCACATACATGGCGATATTGTGCAGATGACAAAACATTATTTAAAGAAGTGAGTTGAAATTTTATTTGAAAACAGATACATATTTTTTTCATAGAATACTAAAATTTCAGTGAGGGCCTGTTTGGATAGTGGGAAAAGAAAAGGAAATGGATGATTTCTCCCATAATAGGACGTTTCACAATGTTTAGATAGCAAAGAAATACCGGATTTCAAAAAGCAATCATTACCCAAACACCATAATTAATTCTTACGCACAAGATGCAAGGTAACGAATGTGAGAGCTTCATCAGACTTCCACTTCCTATCCAAACAAGCCCCTGAAAATGGAATCCATAGGAATTTGTCTCATGGAGATCTTGAGAAACCATCATTGGGTAATCTCATTACAGGTTTGATTTCTTTTCTTTTCTTTACCCATTATCCAAACAGGCCCTAACAGAGAGCAAAATGCAAAGAGGGGAGAGACGGGAAGAGGGGTATCCACTAAGGCAATGGATAACAGTTCCCAGTGACAAAACCAAATGCTTGGAGGTCAGCATATGTGAATGTGATAAAGAGACTTGAGTTTGAAAGTTGATTTTTTTTATTTTTATTTTTAAAAAAAAAAACATTTTTACCTGATTGAAACCTGCCCTAAATGCTTCCATTTGTCGCATAATTCCTGTCTTCACACTGGCATGCACTACCAAGGAAATGTACTCTTCCAAATTACTAATATTAACCTGTAGAAAACAATCATAATGGAATTCAGATTATTTTGACATCAACACACCAAAGGAAAAATATGGCATGCTAGATGTTCTCATTCAATGGGAATACCAGTGTGTTTTCCTCGCCTGGTTTTAGGATGTAATCCGGGTAACCAGGAAGTGTAAAATCTACACAGAGATCTTCAATAGGAGCACCACGGAAACGTAGATCAGCTATAGCTTTCTGGCTGTTACCACCATTTGCCTCCAGATACTGTTTCCGGCAAACAAGCGCTTGCATTTCTTGCAAAATCTTCCCAAACTCAGCGTCAAACGAAAGAATATCATGCAAATCAAGATCCTGGAAAGAGATAAAAATAATTACATCTGCCAACCATACCTCCAACAAAAGATAAGGAATATAGGTAAAAAGTAAATTGTCGAGGGAATTGATATTTACACCCACCTTTTTGATAGCTGTACACTTTTCTAATTTTAGAAATACAAATAGTACAACTACGGACTACCAACCAATGTATAACCAAGTGCAGAAACAGGGGATGCGTTTATAAAAAACAATCGGTGTAAATAGTGGCTCCTCATTGGTAAAAATAAGACTGCAGTAAGCTTACTTGACCCAGCAGTAGCTTATAAAATGCTGTCGACAGTGGCAGGTCCAAAAGCCGCCCATCTTGAAGAGCTTTCGCCATAACTCGTCCAAGCAAGCGGAAGTATTCAATGACTTTAGCAAATTGAGTACCATCAGAAGCATCTGCATTAGGAGGCCATGGGCGAGGAAACAAACCAAGCGGGGCATGTATAATATCTCTGCTGCCAACAGTAGAATCTATCTCAAACTTCTTTACATCTGAAATTTCATCATTTTTTTGGGGTTTCTGTTCATCCAGATCAATTTCCATTGCAGACTTCTCAGATACAGCGTTAGACCTCCACATTTCCAGTGCAACCTTCTGTAAGTCATGACTTAAAAGGGTGTAAAACTCCAGAGTTGGACCCAATCCGGTGCCTACCTCACCAAAATATTCCACTTCAAGAACAGCCTTCTGGCTGGAATACATCTCCATAACTTTTGCTGCAGAATCCAAGATACGATTTCTTGAAACACGGACTTTCTGCCGCTGCAATCTGCCAACACGGATCTCTCTCTCATTTGCCGAGCTTTGATTATCAGCTCCCTGTTGCTGCTGAAGTCGGTGCAATGCACGGGATAACCCAAAAGCAGTCGAATAGAAGTACTGTCGCCTGGTCTCAAAAGGAAAGAGGAAGGGGCATGCTTTTGTCAACTGGTAACACCATGAAGGAAGGCTGCCACTACACAATGCAAGGGCATCTTGGATCTGACGAGCCAGTTTGGGAGTCAGCTTGCTATTGATAAATTCTTCAGGATGAACCTTGGTGCCAATGGTACTGAGTTCATCCAGACTAGAAATTTTCCCCTCCGAATAATCATCAGAGACTGCCTGGATTCTCAAGCGAGATGCCAGCTGATTTAAGCCCTCTAACACACGCAGCAATGCAAGAATGTTGTAAGTGGGATTCGATTTTTCAAGATCACAAGGAAGCTCCCCTTGCAAGATGCTATCCAGAAGTGAGGTTTGTTGCCATGGACTGTCAGGATTAGAAGTTGAAGTAGAGAAGGTTTTGGCAGATTTTGATTGAGTAGAAGTCGTCGAAGCACCTGTAGAAGCCCTGTCAATTTGGGTGTCTGCCTTCTGATATGTGATGGTATAAATATCACTCCAAAGCCTGCCACCATCACTGGATGGAAAATCGGGGCGGTTATACCTCTCGTCATCATCCTCATCCAGAATAAGCTGGCGTTGGATAGCTTGATAAATAGTTAAGTTCCTGTTAAGCTGTTTCCCACCTGCTGAAAAGATTAGTTTTGGAGGTTCATTTGAACTACCAACAAGAAGACCGCGGCGATCTCTACCACCCCTGATACCTCTGCCACTTGCAGATGTCAATCCAGCCATGGCAACTGCAGCGAATGACATTGCACCCCTTGAACCGAAAGGACTCCCACTTCTGAACTCGGCAGACTCCAGGCCTCTGACAGAGACTGTTCTGTTGCTAGAACCAGAAGAAGGATTCGTCTGGCTGTCACTTGTTGCAGAGACAACTGTACCATCATCAGCTGAATCTCCCAGTTTTACATCGTGTACCTTCTCTGGTATGCAAACAGGAACACCATCATCTCTTAGTACCTGGAAAGGAAAGAAGAAAATTGATGGAATCAGCGCAACATTCAACATAGTGCATTTCAGTTTTTAACACATGCAAACATTTATGGATCCTCACCCTCGTAAGCTTTCATTCAACATTTCAGACAAGAAATTAATCTACCTTAAACTAGTTTATACCAAAGATGAGATCGAGAACATGGCAGGTTCAGATTGACATTCTAATGTTAGTGATTTTCCAAAGGCTTTTCAATTTGTAGCCATTAATTTCTTGCTAACAGAATTCATGAATACTGAAAGAAATAACTGGTTATAGTGTACCTCGTCATTGTCATCATCTTCATCCTCTGAGACGTCATCCTCTTCAATCACCAATGCGTCATCAATCTCGACGGGAGAGATGTCCAGCTCCTCGTCCTGCAGAGAAATAAACCAAGTACACAGTGGTGCAGTTGGATGACACCAACATGTTAAGACGAACTGATATCTGAGAGAGAGAGAGAGAGAGAGAGAGAGAGCACTAGTGGAAAGTCAAAAGGCCACAAAACTAGACAAGCTTATACTAAACACTTGCTAAGATGATAAAGTCTCAGGCACAAGAAAATAAATGAACTAGCCTTCATCTAGAACTACAGAAAATGCTATCACAGTACGTTTTGATAGTATATAAATTATAGTAGAGATACTACCAAGATGCCAAGCTTAGCAACATCACCCACTCACCACCAAAACTGAAACATGATATAAAAATCAGACTGATCCTTTTCTTTCTTTTTTCTAAGTCGCCACCAGTGGGATCTGGCAAGCTCAACATTATGGGCTGTCAGAATTTTGAAATAAAAAAAGGCAAGTGCGGAAAATGTAACTCCATCCCTACCAGCTACTGGAAAGTAATGCCATTCCAACAATACCTCTCTCTCTCTCTCTCTCTCTCTCTCTCTCTCTCTCTCTCTTCTCTCTCTCTCTCTCTCTCTCTCTCTCTCTCTCTCTCTCTCTCTCTCTCTCTCTCCTGTTTATATGTAACCACAAAGGGTAGAATTACCCTTGCTGAGATAAGCATTGAATGTAAAAAGAAGCAAAAGTTAGTAAAGTGACATATACCTCAGAGCTAAAGTCACCATCTGCAGGCTTCATTTGTTCATCTTTGTCCGAAGCAGCTTTTCTGCGTGCAGCATTTCTTGTTTGAGGTCCTCTTGCCTCATCATGAGCAGATTTCACAACAGCTTTCCCCTTCCCTTTAGATGAGCTTGCCAGTCCTTCATGTGGGTCCTTTCTACCTGCACCTCCTATTGTAACCGATGACCTAGATCTAGTCGTATGGCGACGACCCAAAGATGTGGGAACAGATGTGGAGGGTGACGGAGCACCAGCTGCAGCAGGTGTCACCCCAGGCTCAGTATTCCCAGTGGAAGACAAGGGCTTCTGCCCCGACTCCCCCCGCTGAACTCTCGGCCAAAGGAATTCTTCAACGGCTGCTAAGCTTGCCAGAGGATCAATGAGTACAACATTCGAAGAGTAGTCACGGAGAGATTTGTCACCTTGTGCTCTACATAGCCGCAGCTTGAACGGCTGAGATAATGCGCTTAATCCCGAAGAGAGGCGTGTGTTTCCACCAGATGACCTGGACGAATGGCTCAGTACAACCGGGAACCTCTCCAAGGATGACAAAGCATTTTGAAGCTTTTGCACTAAGGTAGCCATAGGAGCTCCATTCCCTTCCTTACTACCGGCAAGGAGGGCAACTGCAATAAATGACTTGAATCTTCTAAGCGCCTGTTGCCGGAGCTTGGGCAAGTTGGCTTCAGAGATTCTCTCCTTGGAAAAGGTCCCACAAGAAAAATAATTCAGCAAAGCGGCAACAACCCCACTACCAATGAACTCAAACGTGGATACACCATCTCCTTTGCTTAGCTCTGCCAGCATTTCAGATACAACTCCAACCAAGTGCTCCTCAGTATTAGCCGAAATATCTGTCAGGCGATGCGCGGAAGCTTTAGATTTACCCTTTGATTTGGTCTTGAGATCATCAACACTGGCATTCAATTTCATACAAAGGTTTTTCAAACGCAGGAGATCATCTGTCACTCCGACTTCAGTTGCCCCAGGATTCGCAGGGAAATACTTGTCTTTGAAAGTTTTGGCGCAGGCACTGACTGTTGTACGGAGACTAGAATTAGCAGTGGGGACTTCAACTGAAGTCGGGGGCGAACATACACTTCCAGGTATGGAACTTTTGGATTCATCTAATGAGCTGCTGTCCATATTTGCACAACCGGTACGCCGTCGATAACGTCGAGATCGTAAAGAGCTTCCACATATAAAATCATTGTCTTTCTCTGCTGGAGACGCTTCTGCAGGAGCAGCATTTGAAGGATCTAAGAATATTAGTGTGTCTACTGCATGAACCACGCCTTCTCTCACAAACATCTTAGAGAAAGTCCCAGGAAGCTTTTCCATGAGAATCTCGGCAATCTGAAGGGCAGGAATCAACACTTGCGGATCTTTCCATGCTAAAACACCTGCTAAGAAACTGGACAAGGAAAACAAAAATCAGACCATCGGTAAATTGAAATTGAGTTTCCTTAGTGTTACATCGCTGAGCCTGCTAGGCTACTCGAGTAAGTACGATCACCTTGAACTTGCTAGTGGCGCAGCTCAACAATGTAATTTCAGGTGACAGTTTGCCTCAATCCACTGTGCAGATCACCATAAGTGGGACCCACTAGGTATGTGCTTTGCCACAAAAGTAAGGCCAGTTCTGTCATCAGGTGTGCCGCACGCATACGTCAAATTAGACAGTTGGTCTTTCCTTTGTGTAGAACACCTGATGACTGTACCAACCTGACTTTTGGGCTAAGGCACATCAGACGAACGACGTGAATCTAAAACAAACAAGCTATGTTGGCACATGCAAGGAGTGTAGGTTTTGAGTCACTGTGACATTCATAAAGTCTTAGTAAAGAATAAAGAGGTCCTGCCAAGCAAAACATGATTGTGATACCTTGATATGTTGGTGACACTAAGTAAAGACCGTATCATATCAGCTGTGCTGAAATACATCAACTTGCCAATAACTGAGAGACACTTGTGACGAACTGGCCCATTAACACTTGATCCATATATCTGTTTTGCAAGAGAAAAAATAAAAGCTGTGATCAAACGATTTGAGAAAGAAGGCAGCACGGAGCGGCTGGGGGTGTTGGAAGCACAAACCTGTATTAGGACAGGAAGAAGGTCCATTCCAAACTGCTGCAGAAGTTCAGGTTGATCATGCAATAATCTCTCACGAGCTGAAATCTCGGGTACAGTTCCATTAGCATCTTCTTGCTTCGCAGAGCTGCCAGCAGGGGACTTCTTCGCAGCTGATCCTTTCATTAAAAAACTAGAGCAAGTTGGGAGGGAAATGGTTCCTTGAGGCAGTGGGGGGAGAAGCTCATCCGCAAGGTTCATAATCTCAAAAATCTATGTAATTAAATAAAAGTTAGATGAATTCAAAAGCTCGTGAAATCGAGAGCAGGATAGGTTCATAACTGTGCTGGTATTCACCATAAACTTTTTCCTTCTTATTGATTCACTTTGAACATATTTTCCATGCATAAATATGTATATTGCAAAGAATTATATATACTAAACATTTCAAATCAAGGATTCAGACATTCAAGCAAACTTGTTAAAGGCACATGTATCGAAAAAGCCACTCGAGACTCTAGAGAATTAGATATGTTTATGGATAGGCCAGCCTGTGTTTTACAGTCATCAATGCTGATTTTGTCCTGCATCGATTTCTAGTGGTGGTTCAGCAAGCCAGAAGTCATGGGAAATATACTTCAGCTGGAAATGGTTATTTATTTCCTAATATAAAATTACAATATTAGTAGAAGTAAAACAGAACTAAGGAGAAAACAAGAGTTCTTGTACATTCTCTGAAATTCTAAGTTCCATGGTGCTGAATCACATAATGGAATGTCTTAACCCATAAGTTCGGTGAGGAGAGCCTGTTGAGGAGCTAAGATTTTATTTTTTTTAAAGCAACGAAGAAACTGCATTGAAGAGGGAAGAAAGTATACAAAAGAGACTGCTGAGTTAGCAGCCACAAAAAGAAAGTTAGGAACCTAAGAACATTAAATCAAAGTCTTTTAAACCCATTACACTGTAGACCCATTCTACGATCAACTTCTTAGCCTGAGATCCTACAGATTTAGGATTACTCCGCAAGTCGTTAAAGACTATCATTCCTTTCAATCCAGATGGCCCACCAAATGGCAATAATCGCAATTCTCCAAATTCTAGATTTGACTTTCCCGATTTTGTGGCCGTGCCAAAGCCCAGTTAAGGACGCTGCAGATTTGGGGCAGCATCCCATAAACTTGAATCTGGGCGAGAAATCCTAGAAAATGAGACTGATAAAAGGGCAATGAACTAAGAGATGATCGACCGTTTCTTCATTGCGCATACAACAGTGACAAATATTGACGATCTGCATTCCACGCTTCCTGAGGTTATCGACTGTGAGGATCCTGTTCATAGCAGCGAGCCAGCCAAAACAAATAAATTTAGGGGGACCGCATCAGGTTGATTTTCAACATGTTGAGGAGCTAAGATTCTATTTCCATGGTGTGTAATCACAGTCAATTCAGATGGAACCGCATCAGGTTGATTTTCAACATGTGGTGTGTCACAGACTCACAGGTTTTAAAGTTGCTTGTAGCATTCTAACGGTTAGTGACTTAGTGTTCTGTGTATTATTATTAACCTTTTTACATAATGGATTTTATACTGTTATAAATCAGAAAAGGGTCATTTCTAGATGTTTGTTTGTCTTGTCTGCCTATAATATAAACTGAACACAACTAGCCAGGTGCTGGGTGATCTCATGCATCATTTTCTTGATCCTGATATGCATCATTCATGTTTCAAAAGGAGGGTGCATGCGAGGAGAGGTAAGCAACTAGCCAGGTGCTAGGTGATCTCATGCACATTGATCAAAATTCCACAGTTTGTATTTCGTCATAAATACATGTAAACCACCACTTTTTTCATGCTTTCATTTTCTTTTTGTTGTATTTCAATATGGCAAGCCCTAATTTACCAAACCATGCTTGATTTGAGTTCAATTGGGGCCCATTAGGTCAACTTTCAACAGGTCAAGCTGATTTTATTTTTTTTTGAAACGATGATAATTTATTGCAATAAGACCAAAGGCCTAACGAATTAAGAGAGAGAGAGAGAGAGAGAGAGAGAGAGAGAGAGAGAGCTAAAACAACAAGAACTACAATATCACACAACTGATCTGCCACCATATCCTTAGCTTGATGCAGGACATGAAAATTAACTATGATATACAAGATCTCAGGCCATAGATCAAACCAATTCAAAAACATTCACATAAATTTTCCACATCCCACACAAAAGTTCAAACATTCAAGCAAGGGGAATCTGTGCGGGTCCAGGCCTACACATGTTAGGGCTGGATCAATAAAAATTATGAGCCAAACGATACTCAAAGGGAAGTAAAACTCATCCACACAAGCACAACAATCAGTCCCTAATCCAAGGGATTCACCAGTTTCAATTCAAAGAACCCTAAGATTAGAGAAAAAAAAAAGGGGGCAAACAAATTGAAATAACGCAATCTAGGGTTAGGGTTATAGAAAAGAGGTATGAGAGAGATCAAATAGGCGAAAATTCTGAACCTGGAGATAGTCCACACGCGCAGACAGCGGGTCAGGCCTGACGCATGTGCACAGGGGCCTAGCCGCACGTGCGAGGGTGTCCCGAATGCGGAAAACGCCTCCTTAGCTTTGGTCAGCCAGGGGAGGGCTTCAAAACCCCCGAGTTTCGTGTCGATCGGACACGCGGTCTGTGCGTGGTGCTCCGCCGAAGTTTCAGCCCTCCTGTAGGGCCTAATTTTGGAGTTCTGCTGAAGAGAGGAAAATTGTTGCAATAACGGACAGATTTGAAGTGTGGATAGTTGTACGAGATGAGAAGCAGAGATGGTGGAGGATGGGGACGAATTGGGATAGATGTGGCTTCGCACCACGGTAGTTAGCCCTTCGATGAAGGGAGGGCTTCGCACCCAATTGGATTTCATAACTCAAGAACTCAGAAGAGTAGAAAAAAAAAAAAAAAAAAACGCATAATTTTTATTAATATTCAATGAGAATAAAAAACCTACAAGGGGGCCTATTTATAAGAAAACCCTATACCCCAAAAACTCGCGTCATGTGCGTAACCTATTACTTGGCGATGAAGTAATAAAAAATAATAATTAATCAAAGTAATCTAAACCGTCCATAATATTCTAAATGACATTAATAAGCAAGACCTAAAATATGAGATTAATCGGACTAGTGGGCCACGATCATGAGAACCCATGATGGGCTTTACTTGACTATCGGGCCCACTCCAATGAATCGAAACTCAGTCTTCTAACTAGGAGACCCTCCACGGACGTCATCATCGATCCAGATTGACGATGCGGCCCTCCTTCTCCTTGCGTACGTGCGTAGGGGGCGGCGTGCGTGTGCGTGTGCGCGTGATGTCCCCATCAACTCTCCCCGGCTGCGAAGATTTCGCCACTGGTGAAACAAAACTCCTGAACCTCTCCAAGATGTCAGGATCAAGTCTCTGAAGCTCCTCCTCAGTGAGTCACGTGTTGTATGAAGCTGGGCGTGACTTCCATTTAACCAGGTACTTCTGAAACCCACCGTCCGACGTTGATACTATCTGATGGTCCAAAATATCCTTTATTTCCTCTCTGGGTGTGGGAAGGTTAGGTATGAGAGGTAGAGGCTGGGAAGAAAAGTCGGGAAGAGGCCGTGGGTCAAGGGACAAATCTGGGGAATCAAGATGGGTGGGCGAAGGGCTGGACAAGGTATCAGTGGTCCCCTGAAAAGTAACTAGATCATCCAAATTGAAAGTGGAACTAATTCCCATGGAAGGTGGAAGATCTACCACATACGCATTGAGACCGTTTCGTTTTATAATTTTTAAGGGTCCAGCGCTACGAGCGTGTAATTTACGAACGGCCCCATAAGGATACCGCTTGGGCCTAATGCAGACCATCACAGAATCTCTTATATTGAATTCTTTGAAACGTTTATGCTGGTCAGCAGAAAATTTGTAACGTTCATTACTAGTAGTGATCTTTAGCCTAATTTCTTGATGCAATGAATGAATGAATGTGGGACAATGACATAGGGACAAAATCAATAGGCTTCCTAGGCTTATAACCAGTAACGACTTCAAAAGGACGACCTGTGGACCTATTGACAGAACTATTGAATGCAAACTCGGCTATAGGTAATATGGTGTCCCATGTCCTGGTGTGCTCCCCCACTAAACATCTGAGCAAACTTCCTAGGCTCTTATTGATCACCTCAGTCTGACCATCGGTTTAAGGGTGGTAAGCAGAAAAAAATTGGAGCCTAGTGTTCACCATGTGCCATAGTGTCTTCCAAAAGTAACTCATGAATCGCACGTCCCGGTCGGACACTATGGTTTTTGGTAACCCATGCAGTTTGACGACCTCACTAAAGAACAGCTTGGCAACATGAGATGCGTCGGAGGTCTTAGAACAAGGAATGAAGTGAGCCATTTTAGAAAAACGGTCCACGACAACAAATATGGAATCGTGTTTCCAAATAGTCTTAGGAAGTCCAAGCACAAAGTCCATACTGATGTCCTGTCAAGGAATGAATGAGACTGGCAAAGGTGTGTATAGTCTTGTGTTTTGTTTCCTTTGTTTTGTCAGTTGACAAGTACGACATTGCCCTATAATTTTGGTCACATCTCGCTTGAGGCTTGGCCAATGAAACATATCCTCCACTAGGGCAAAGGTCTTGTCTCGACCGAAATGACCCGCGACCCCTCCTGAATGTAACTCCCTGACAAGAAAATCGCGGAGGGAGGTGCGTGGTATGCACAAGCGGTCACTCCTAAACAAATACCCGTCTAAAATCAAGTACTCACTACTAGCTCCTGAAGGACTCTCTAACAACGACGCGTACACAACTCCAAAATCTGGACACTCAGAATAATCTTCTTTGATGCGCTCGAGGCCGGTAACTTCAACACTCATGGAATTGAGTAACGCGACTCGACGACTCAACGCATCGGCAGGCTTATTCTCTACATCGGCCTTGTGCTTAAGCACAAAAGTGTACTCTTGAAGGAATTGAACCCACTTGGCGTGCCTAGGGTTTAATTTCTTCTGAGAGTTTAGATATCTCAAGGCCTCGTGATATGAGAATAAGACGAATTCTTGCGACAATAGGTAATGACGCCAATGGCGCAGTAATTGCACTACCGCATAGAATTCTTTGTCATAAGTGGAATATTTTTGTTTCGCCTCATTTAGTTTCTCACTAAAAAGGGCGACAAGGTGCCCTTCCTGACTAAGTACTCCTCCTATGCCGACTCCTGACGCGTCACATGCGACTTCAAAAGCTTTTGAAAAATCCAGAAGTAGCGTGACTGAAGTCTCGGTCATCTTGACCTTTATCTCCTTGAAAGCCTTCGAGGCTGCCTTTGTCCATTGAAACTCTCCCTTTTTTATGCAATCTGTGATGGGAGCCATAATGGAAATGAAACCTCAAATGAACCGCCTATAGAAGGTGGCTAAGTCGTGAAAGCTGCACACCGCATGAATATTGCGGAGTTCAGGCCAATTGACGATAGCCTTGACCTTCTCAGGATATGTAGATACGTCGTCAGCTGACACAATAAAACCTAAGAAGATAACACTACTAGACAAAAACGCACACTTCTTTAGGTTGGCGTACAATTTCTTGGTTCTAAGGATCCCACAAACCTGCCTCAAATGGTTGAGGTGTTGTTCATTGGTCATGCTATAAATCAAAATATCATCAAAGTATACGACCATGAACTTCCCCATGAAGGGCCTCAACACTTGGGTCATCATACGCATGAAAGTGCTTGGGGCGTTAGTTAACCCAAAAGACATACTAGTCACTCGTATTGCCCATCCTTCATCTTGAAGGCCGTCTTCCACTCATCACCAGGGCGCACACGGATTTGGTGATAACCACTTTTGAGATCAATTTTCGAAAAGATAGTAGCATTGGCCATCATATCCAACATGTCATCAAGACGCGATATGGGAAACCGATACTTGACTGTAATTTTGTTGATGGCCCTACTATCAACACACATTCTCCATGTGTCATCCTTCTTAGGTGTAAAAAGGGCGGGCACGGCACACGGGCTTATGCTCGCTTGAATGAAACCCTTCTCTAGAAGTTTATCAATCTGCCTCTTCAACTCAACGTGCTCCTTTGGGTTCATTCTGTAATGCGGGAGGTTTGGTAGAGTCTCCTTAGGGATTAAATCAATGGCATGTTGTATATCCCTCATAGGGGGAAGCTCATTCGGTAGATCATCAGGAAAGACATCACAAAATTCATGCACTACCTGAATGGCCTCAGTGGGTAACTCGACGCTAGCCTCTGGTACACTCTCCCTAGCCACAAGGGCGTATGCTATCGAGTCCGCCTCCATTTCTCGCTCAAAGTCCTTGGCATTTAGAATATGAAGTGGTTTGACTTGAACTTCGATTCCTTCAATTCTTTTGAGCCGCTCGCACCACTCTGTGGTGAACTCCTTTCCAGTCGTATTCTTGGGTGGCAATGGATTTAGCTTGACCTTCTTGCCCTCGAACTAGAATGTACACACATTCGAACGACCAAATATGGTAACATCCCTGTCATAAAGCCACGGTCTACCTAGAATGATATGACCAACATCCATGGGAACAACATCACACCAAAGTGTTTTTATATGATCCAAACTGAATAGGAACAAGACAAAGGTGTGAGACTGGAATGGATGTTTCATCAACCCAGGAGACTATAGGGTTGAGGATGGGCTTCCAGCTTCAAGCCCAAACGGCTCACAGTGCTAGTCGATGCCACATTGGCACAACTACCACTATCCAAGATCATCTTACAGCTACTTTCTTCACATTTTGCATAAGTATAGAAGATCGTGTTGCGGTGTCAATCATCAGTGTTCTTGGCCTGAGCCAAGGCGCAACGCACAATCGCGAGGGTCACAGACTCTTGCACTCCCTCTTCCTCGTCACTAGGGGTTTGTACTAGTTCATATTCTTCCTCTTCACTGTCACTCTCTGGGCGCACTACTTCTACTTGCCCATCAAAAAGAATACTTTGGTGCCTTCTTTTGTGTCGCACTGGTGGGCAAAGTGACCAAACCCCTGACACCTAAAACACCTAGTTGCCCCACTTCCACGTGAACTAAACTCGACAATCTTCTTACCCTAATCATCCTTGGGCCTGGACTAAGAACTATTGGAAGGTTTGTTTTGGTATCCAGTGTGAGGTTTAGCCCCGGAGGGGTTAGCCTTAGTACTAGAATCGCGAAAGTCAAACCGCCTTCCCACAGATACTTTGAGGTATTGCTCGACGTCTAACACTACTTGATACAATTGTTCAATGGTGTCTATGTCTTTAGCGAGCAATTCTCTCCTAATGTCAAGACGGATGCCCGTTTTAAAGCGAGCAAGGGTGAGTACGGGGTCCTAATCAACCTCGCGACGGGTCAAGTACTCTTCGAATTTCTCAATATATTCAACGACACTCATGGAACCATATCAAAGAGACTGTCATTCCTCAATCAACCGCAAGCGATAAGAGAAAGGGAGGTACTTCTCTTTAAGCGTTTATTTCATTTCTCCCCAATGGACTATTGGGAGCTCTTTCGCTCTTTCGTTCTTTCGCTCTATTGTCGCCCAAAACCTCTTTGCTTGACCCACAAGCTTCATCTTGGCAAATCGGACTCAACGAGCATCCGACATGTCATACCACTTAAAATAGTGGTCCATATCCGCCAACCAATCTAAAAAGGCTTTAAGGTCCAAGTGGTCATCAAACGTAGGGGCATCTACTCTAACTCCCTTGAGGAATTACGCATCTGGTCATATTGATCATGATGTCCCTCGCGGGGTGGGTGCACGGGTGCGTGCCCATGACCAATTCCTTGGCCACCCCTATTCCTTGGTCTAACCTCCTGACCACCTGTCTGAGATTGAGCATCTTCCCCAATGGTGGGGTTTGCCCCGAGAGAGGCCTCTAGTTGGGTAACGCGCGCATTTAACTATTCAAGGCGTTGGTCCATGCGTTGTTCCAAGCGCTTACCCAAAGAATCAACCTGCTGGGTCAACTTGTTCACAGATTCTTGCAATTGCTCTATGTTTAGTGTAGGGTGCAAGCCAAAACCACGACCCGTACGCGTGGGCATACAATTACTAACCCAACCTAAGGACCTTCTACTGCGACTATATGCGTCTAAATAAAACTAAATGATCCTATGGGACTTTATATGGGGAAAACCACACAATGTCACTAAAATTCAGCAATATAGGTATTAAAATAAAGGGATAACAGAAAATTCCAGCCATGTGAGTTGCTAACTTTCTGTTAACAGAAATTTCAGCAGCTTGTATCAGAATTTATGGATCTCTAAACGGCTATATGTGATGAGACTTGATGTATGATAGACATAAACAAACTAAACCCTAAACATGTGATGTATTCCCTTTATAAGAACCCTAAGCTCCGATACCAAATTTGATGCAGGACATGAAAATTAACTATGATATGCAAGATCTCAGGCTGTAGATCAAACTAATTCTAAAACATTCACATAAATTTTCCACATCCCACACAAAAGTTCAAACATTCAAGCAAGGAGAATTTGTGCGGGTCCAAGCCTACACATGTTAGGGCTGGATCAATAAAAATTATGAGCCAAACGATACTCAAAGGGAAGTAAAACTCATCCACACATGCACAGCAATCAGTCCCTAATCCAAGGGATTCACCAGTTTCAATTTAGATAACCCTAGGATTATGAAAAAAAAAAAAAAGGCAAACAAATTGAAATAACGCAATCTAGAGTTAGGGTTATGAAAAAGAGGTATGAGAGAGATAAAATAGGCGAAAATTCTGAACCTGGCGATAGTCCACACGCGCGGACAGCGGGCCAAGCCTAATGCACGTGCGCAGGGGTCTGACCGCACGTGCGAGGGGGTCCCGAATGCGGAAAACGTCTCCTTGGCTCTGGTTGGCCAGGGGAGGGCTTCAAAACCCCTAAGTTTCGTATCGATCGAACGCGCGGTCTGTGCGTGGTGCTCCGCCGAAGTTTCAGCCCTCCTGCAGGGCCTGATTCTGGAGTTATGCTGAAAAGAGGAAAATTGCTGCAATAACGGACAGATTTGAAGTGCGGATGGTTGTAGGAGATGAGAAGCAGAGATGGTAGAGGATGGGGACGAATCGGGATAGATATGGCTTTGCACCACGGTAGTCAGCCCTTCAATGAAGGGAGGGCTTCGCACCCAATTGGATTTCCACAACTCAAGAACTCAGAGTAGAAAAAAAAAAAAAAAAAAAAAAACGCAGAATTTTTATTAATATTCAATAAGAATAAAAAAAACCTACAAGGGAGCCTATTTATAAGAAAACCCTATACCCCAAAAACTCGTGCCATATGCGCAACCTATTACTTGATGATGAAGTTATAAAAAATAATAACTAATCAAAATAATCTAAACCGTCCATGATATTCTAAATAACATTAATAAGCAAGACCTAAAATATGAGATTAATCAGACTAGTGGGCCACGATCATGAGAACCCATGATGGGCTTTACTTGACTATCAGGCCCACTCCAAATTACCAAAACTCAATCTTCTAAATAGGAGGCCCTCCCTGGACGTCGTCATCGATCCAAATTGACGTGGGGCCCTCCTTGCATACGTGCGTGCATGTGCGTGTGCACGTGATGTCCCCATCATAGCTGCAATAGCCCATTCCTTAACCAATTCTTTTTCCATGAAACAACATTCCTCGATCAATTTTTTTGCCATGAAAACCTCCCCTGAAGATCTCTTCCGATTCCTGAAATATCGGTTGTTCCTCCAGCCATAGGACCCAAATCCCTGACAACAGGCATAGGCGCCAAATCTTCTTCCCTATTTTCCCATTACCCCTGCCATGCCAAGACCAAAACAATAAATCAATAGTACCCGGCATGACCCACTGAATACCAAAACTGGAAAAGAATCCCTCCCAAAACTTGTTTGCAAACTGACAATGGATAAATAAATGATCCACCAATTGGTCGGCCTGAAAGCATATAAGGTATATAGTCAACATTCTTATCAAAGAATGGTCTAAGACGCCATTACATTCATGTCCAAATTCCAAAATACAAAAAAGATGGATTCTTGAATCTCTCTTTTTCTTTCCTTTTTCTGATACTTTTCCTTACTGACTTTAAAAATAAAAATTTAAAAAAAAAATAAAATTAAAATCAACCAATACAGGCCAACTATCAACACACAACGCTCGTATTGTATCACTTTTCAGTTGGGCCTATATGCCCCCCAATACCAATATTCATAACAATGGCAAGAAGTGCCTCTCCAATGTTATCTCCAAAACCTTGCCAAAATGAACCAATCGTAGTGATCACCAACTCCTCCAGGCGTGCATCGGAATTCCAATTGGACCAGTCCAGCTACCCCTATATGACACCGCTTTAGCCGGATGCCATATCTACTTTTTAAATAGAGACATTGCTTGCTACCTAGCAGAATTGTTTATGAACACAGCCATCTCCTCCCTCAATTGAAAAGATAACAGAAAACTATCTGGGGACAGGTGGGCGATAGAGATCTTCAACTTGCAGAATGGGAAAACAATGCTTCAAAATTTTATAGAAGGAGACAACAAAGTGTCTTGCCATAGCAACAACAATATATGTCAGCTCCTTGGTCCTTCTTTCAACAATAGATTTGTGAACCCACACCGTGACATCAGACGATGCCCCTAAAATAATGGTGGCACTAACAACGCCACAAAAATCAATCTTCCTCAATGGATCGACAGCGCCCTCCATATAACCACTTAGCCTGCTCGAAGTCCATCTTGTCCCTATGAAGAACCATGGCCACGAAGTCATAGCATCTTGTGCTCAGCCTCTCTCAATTCACAAACCTTGACCACTCAACCTCCCAGCAGTGAAGCCATTTATTACTTGAATGGCCTTAGATGCTTCATCAAGATACCAATAGCTTACAAAAGGGGGAAAAACCATCGACTAATACCAAAGCTCATGTCTATCTAGATGAAAGCATCAGCGATATACCCAAACTTTCTGAATACCTCCTTCAAAAAATCCTGATAAAAGGAGAGAGGGATGTTGCTAATATAGATGTTGAACAGACGTTTCCTTTCCCTTTCAGCTTTGGATGGGTATCCATTCCCGATATTAACAAACAAGCTTCTGTAAGGAATGTTATTGCTCGGCCTCATTGCTCATGAGGACAGGGATTTTCAAGCTTGAATTTTAACGGATAAAGGAAAGTCCAGATGGATGAAGTATAGAATCCACCCTAGACCATGGTATGCCAAAACGGTTATGTAATTGCCATTACATAACAGTAACAATGGTGACCATTAAGCGTTATGGGGCCGAAACAATCGCTACAAAAAAATGTCTGTAACAGTCCCTTAACGGCTCATAATGGAGCCGAAACAGATTTTTTGGCCCTTGATCCATAATGGCAATGGTGATGGTCGTTACAGCCACCATTACCGTTATGGAATACCTTGCCTTAGACCGTTGAGCTCCGTAAATCAACCACCCTAGACCCTTCCAAATACACTTCACTTTACAAGGATGCACCAACTGCCACATCAAAACTTCAAACCATCTCAAAACCAACTTCAAGCATAACACTTGGATGATTACGACTCCACGGAAAAGAAGTGAAGAGCCGGTCAGGAGAAGATGCAAACCTGAAAATTCTCCATCCACCATAGGCCCACTAATTTACAGCCTCCAAGGGTCACCCATCATTCCAATCAACACTTTCACAACCACCACAGATACCAAAGCAAATAAAGGATTGCCTTCCCTCAATCTTCTAGACCACCCCTAAATGAAACCTCAACACACCATCTACAAGGTAACAAATCTCAAAGAAGACATATTATATCATCCATATCCTCCAATGAACCTAAACCCCAATACAAAAAACATGTAAACTAAGAAATTCCAACCCAAAAATTGTAGGCCTCAAAATCCAACCACCAGATGATAGACGCGTACCCCTCTTATACCAAGGGAATACATTCATGGGCCACCAATGCCCTCTTAGAGAATCTACCAACCTCCAAATAACAATGGCTCCTATTTGGAAAGAAGAATTAAATAATCCAGCACTCGCATTCTAACAGTAGGTAGAAATTCAGCCAACATTTTATAATAACTCCCTGGCAAGCTAATTAGCTAAAGCCAGAGACCACATCTTTTAGCAATAAGCAACATCAAGGCACTAGCTCCTTGCAAAGCTGACATGAGTGTTGAAGTCTTGAACAAATTTAAGCAAATCATCTCTCACTTCAGGCGAAAAGCAAGGAAAAACACCATCAGAAATAATTTCAGCCTGCTATCTATCTCTAGTGAGCTGAACGCATCACACCATCTCAGATTATCCTATCAGAAAAGAGGTCCTCCAAAATGGACTCTTCAACAAGGAGACAATCTTCTTCTCCCACTACCAATTCCATAAGAAAAAATGAACACTTAAATTTCGCCTTTAGCCACTTCACCATTGATTTCTTCCAACACCTAATATCCTCTAAAGTCTTCTTTATAAAAATAAAAATAAAGATGAAGTCTTCGGCTTAGCCAGTTGATCCTTCACTTGGCTGGATGACAGCATTTCCACTTTCCTATATCCTGCAGCAATCTCTTCAAGAATAGTATCTTGACCTCTTCTGAAACACCTAAGGTCTGCATAATCCAACCCCCCCAACCACAATGCGTATTCAGCAAACAATTTCCTGTTATGAATACAAGCACGAGTAGGGACGGAAATGGATTAGGCTGACCTGTTTAATAATAGGGTCTCAATGTCAGTCCAGATCCAACCCACCAGTATATGGGTAGCTGCTCAGTCCAACTCCATATAAGTTGGATTTGGGTCTGGAGTAAACTGTGAGAATCCAGACCCGCCTGTTTTATCTAAAAGTCGGGCTTGGGTGGGCAGGTGATGTAGAACATGTCACAGATACTTTCCTAGCAAGGTTGGGCCAAAAGAAGGTGGACTGTAAATTGACCGTAACTTTTGATCCGGAACCTATCAATCTTTACTGAAACGGGCCATCCGAGGTGAATCGACCCACTATGTGGGTCGCATCTGTCCATTTCGTCAGAAAACGCGCGCTTTCAGCTCAAAAATGAATATTTAGGAAAAAAAATACTATTTTTAGTAATTCCGAATTTTTAATATTTTTCTATTTTTAGAGTTTTAGATTTTTTTTCCTTTCTAGAAATAACTTTTAATTATACTAGGACTCTTCTAGAGAAAGTTTATTTATAATTTTTTTTTTTAGAAATTAGGTTTTAGAAGAGTTTTATTAGAATTAGGATTTTTATTAGAGTTAGAATTTTGCTATTTTTGGTAATTACGAATTTTAGTTTATTTTTTCTTTATTAATGGTGTAAGGAGACACATTAGACAATTATCAAATATTCATTAATCAATTTCGAATTTATTAGAATTTATTTCTATTTCTTGCTTTCTTTCCTCATGGATTCGAGAAGTCTCTGTGAGGACCGTGGATTCGGAATAGTTATCCTCTTGAGGAAGACGGTGCTCAACCTCACGTCCTCCCCTGCGTCAGCAGGTAGCGTCTAAGTCGGTTAGTCCAGCTTCTAAGTCTCCATTTAATATCGACTATTCGATTTCCCTTAAAACACACAACTGCGTGTTTTCTTTAGGAAGGTCTTTACAATTTAGCCAATTGCTTCAATTAACTTAAATAAATGGTTTAAAGGGTTAGTTCTACATCAAGGTCTTAGGCCAGTCTGTATTTGGAGGGTCCTAATCTGACTCGTAAAGAATGGGTCCAAAATGGGTCAGTACAGGTCAAATTTGAGAGGTTCCATACTCGGCCCATTTGATAATCACAGCAGTAATTTCAGATCCAGACCCGTTAAGTATCGGGACGGATACAATGACCTGCGACCCATTTGCACACCTAAGAAGTATAATAGCTGACGGTAAAGGATCGCGTACACATCCAATAGATGCACAAAATGGTATGTATGTGTGCATGTGGCAAAGAAGTTCACACATTCACCTTTCTGTATCTTTATGCCCAAGCTACTACTCAGTGGCATAAGCCCACAGCAAAGTAATAACAACATGCACAACTATCTTAAAGCCTTAAATGCCTACGCATTCCATGGTCAATGATGGTACTCTCATTAGCGAACATTAAAAAAATGATAAAAGAACCATGTATACCTGCTCTGCGGGCCTGGTTAAAGCAGGTGAAACAGACACACTCGCAACAAGGCTAGAACCTGATAGAATATCTTTGAGAATGCCACTTATGCCAAGGAGAAGAAGAGTTTTGGATGCCAAAGTGGAGCCACTCGCACATGTAGAAAGAAGGCGGATTAAACCCTGTAGGGCAAAAGAAGTCAAAATACAGGCCATTTAAAGGAAGATGTATGTAATCCAAACCATGTAATTGCATCTACCGTGTATGTAGGCGTGCTAAGAGATGCTTGGCCACCTCCGGAATTACTGACGGAAATAAGACTGGCAGCTTGTGCAACCAGTCCATGATTACATAGCTCATCCAATTTCTCAGGAGATGACGCAAATGCCTCCGCAATACGAGTTAGGCAAACGGAAGCATGATCTAACACCTGCAAATTGCATGGCAATAAATGGGAAGAGAAAAGAATTACCAAACAGCGATGCATAGCTCTAAATGGAAGCAAGTTGAATATAGTGAACAGTGGCAATTTGATGAGGAGATGAGGGTTTCTTCTACATGAAGCCCAAATAGGTGGGCTCTTACCTTTGAATCATGATACTGAAGGAGATTTGTGAGTAAAGGAACAGCTTCCATTACAAAATCAGCTGCATCGGAGGGGAGTTTCTTACACATGTTTGCAGCTGTGGATAACGCCACCCTCTGAAACACAGCATCAAAAGGCATCCAGTCAAACAGGTGCTAAAAAGTAAAGAAGGCATATTTCATTGAAGACAGAAGCAAAGCATTACCTGAACTCCTGTGGAGAAGAAGTCCAGATAAGATAGCACTGCCATGAGTGCACCACCACGCAGGCAGGCTGTCGGGTGTTCTTGAGATATCTTCTTTAGAGCTTGGAGCGACTGCAAAGATATTTAACAGATATTAACACAAGAATAGCTTTTAACACTCTGTTTGAATGTATGCATGATTGAATAAAAAAACACTTAGTTTAAACAAGAAGAAAACCGTAATAGTGTTATAAAGCATATATATTGAAGAGTTTCCTAAATTTATGATACATGAGTTTCAATTCCAACTTGAGAGTTATGAGATTGCAAAACTAAGTATTACAGTTTGGTTGATTCCTCTTAACTACCAACCTCATAGTCATCTAAGGCAAATAATCCAGTGTGGATTCTATTTCATCTGATTGTGGGTCCCACCTTCGATGCATGGAGACCATCAGAGAAGGGGCCCCACCATGGATTGCAGATCAGACAATCCCGGTTCTCAGATAAAGACCCAGAAAATGGTATTCAGCCCAAATTCAATCAAGCATCCACATTGCCGGCTCTTGATTGGACGACTAAAATCATTCAATCAGAGTGAATTTTGGTCCGAGTTCAATTCACACTGGTCCTCACTACCCAACGGCTGTTGTGCAGCAACGGTCAGGTTGCCTCGCCAGTGTTCTGGAAAGGAGATTTCACATTGTAGCATCCCTCAGATGATGAATATAAGTTTCAGACAAAATTATCAAGGGGAATGTAATATCAAAAATTCAGTTTTTTTATACTAGACTGAGGATACGAACGTTTCTCCACAAAGTAATGTTCATTTTCTGCAATGAAATTCCAATTTGGGGTACTCTGTACTCCCAAACACTTCCCAAACATATGAATTTCAGCATGAAAGGAAAAGGGGTCCCACCTGTTCTGCCAAGTCCATGTACTCGATCGTAAGCAGCCGAGCGCAGAAGCAAGACACCGCGCCATAGTGTACGACAGCAGCGCACGATGACGGCAACACATCACAGAGGTGCGTCAGCGCCCTCGCGGCCAGAAGCATGATGTCGGGATTGCTCTCATGGTTGAGCAGCCCAACAAGGACAGGCACAAAGGAGTCGACCGAGAACGTGCTGAGCGAGTCCTCAGTCCCAATAGACAGCATCTCGCAGAGCTGTGTCAGTGCCTCGACCTGTCGCCCCTCCTCCCCATCGGCCCTCAGCCCGGAGAGGATCTTCTTAAGCCGCCCATTCTGGTGCGATGACGCCGCAGACCCCACGCCACCAGACGACGGCAGCAGGTCATCAAGCCCCGCACCAAGCTTCCGTAGCAGCCCCTGCAGCGCGCTGCTGGCCGATGTCAGGTTCTGGTGGAGGATCCCGGCGTTGCCGTCACTGTCATCATCGGCATCCACATCGATCTCTGGCTCCTTCTCCTTGCCCCGATCAGCCTCCTTCTCCCTTTCCTGCGCCTTCGACCGCCTGCCGTTGGATTCACGGCGCCCGCCGGAGCCGGACGATTCGGTGTTCGATGAGTCCATCGGAGCAGGGGATTGTACGGCAGCTGGGATCGAATTCTGGCGGGAACGTGTGCTGATTTTCGAAACGGACGGTGAGGATGAGGTAGGGACCGAGGCGCGAGAGCGCTTGTTGGGACGGCGCTGCGGATTACCAGAAGAAGATGAAGGAGGGGCTGATGAGGAGGCCTCCGCCCGCTTGCGGCTGCGTGTTTCCATACAAGAGAAGGAAAGAATGGGGAAGGATGGATCAGGAATCGTCCGACGCGATGGATGGAGTCATGCCTTCCTTATTTCTTTTTTCTAATAAAATAAAAATAGGAAAATGATTTCTTGAAAGAAGGGGAGAGGATATGAGAAGAAAGGCTCTCTTTTCTTCCCCTTTTTTCCTTTTTTTTTAAATTTATTTCTATTTTTGTCTATCTTTTGACCTGGGGTTTTTGGTGTATTTACGGTTTCTGCCCTTGCTCGCCTGAGATGAACGAACCCTAGAGGCAGAGAGAATATCTTTTTCTGAGCTTCAATGGCGGTGAGAGCTTCTCTTGTAGGGAAGGTCATTTTCGGCATATGCCTTTTCTTTATGCTGAAGATCTGGTCTCATACATGCAACTGTACTACAACTTTTTGTACGGTACAAGCATTCCTGCTAATTTGCTGCTTCTTTAGGAAATCAGCTCCATCAAAAAGATGGGCCCCACTAAATATATCTCTCTTCTAGAAAATACCTTGATTTGGTCCGTTAATAAGCCATATCCCTACGTTGAGTCGGACCGTTGGTTGTATATTGATTTCAACAGTGGGGATCACATGATGAGTGGAACGGTCTGATTTTTTTTCTAAAGTGATCTTCATGGTGAGGCCTACCATTTACATGGTACTGATTTTTTTACACGGTTTTCATGTTGGTGGAAAATGTGGTACGTACAACGAGTAATGGGACGTATGGGATCAGTTATCTTTTGCGTCGTGGAAGGATTGTACAATGTTCGGCCCCAACAACTTTTACAAGTGGGGCCCAGTTTCGGAGAACTTGGCTTGGGTGCGCGATGGGTCATCATCCTAGCCGTCAGATTACTGCGCTGGAATTTGGACGGTTGGAGATGGGCAGGAGCGAGTGGTTTCCTGAAGGTAGGATGTTTAGGTATATAGCGTGATGGGACCCACCAAATGAGTGAGTTGCCTTACCGAAAGGTGGGCCTGGTCATGAAAAAGTGCGTGCCTGAGTGAAATTTGGAAAGGGACGCCGATTCGGTGGACCTGAGAACCACCGAGCTTGGTGGATCGTGACGGTGGGGCCTACTTTGATGTGTGTTTTTTATATCCACGCCGTCCATCTTTTTTTGCAGCTCATTTTAGTCCATGAGCCTAAAAATGAAGCAGATCCAAATCTAAGGTGGATCACACCACTGGAAACGTGGTGATTTAACGACTACCATTAAAAATGTCCTATAAACCACCGTAACGTGTATTTACTGTCTGAATTTTTGATAAGGTAACACAGAACTCTGTGGTGTGGTCTACTTAATATTTGGATCTGCTTTTTTTTTTTAGGTTTTTACTCTAAAATGATATGGAAAACGGATGAACGGCATGGATATAAAACATATACATCACAGTGGACCCCACAGTCACGGATCCACCGATCTCGGTGGTCCCCGTCCGAGTGAAGGCGCGTGAGTTGAACGTCTGGCCCACCAAATCGTTCCCCCAAAAGCTTGATGAGAAATTACAAGATCCTCACGCTGAGAAAATGTGCAGTGAGCCAGCATGTAGGGCCCATGTGATAATGATCCAGTCCGTTGATCTGATGGACACTGCCACTAACATCAATACCCAAAAACAAATCTCTCGTAATGGGAGATTCTAGCTAACAACAACGGTTCATCCTCAACAGAACATAGGCCACAGATCAGAATATTAGGATCCATCGCTCTTGGAATTTTTGGGGCATCCCTTATCTAATGTGGGGCCCACAAGATCAACGGTCCCGATCACTTAACCATTGGCCATGATTAACTAATAACTGCACTACTCTTCATCGGTCTCATTCTTTGGAGATTCTTATTGTATACAAGTGGGGACTTTGATTCATTAATCCAGACGAGTGATGTGATTGGCCCACCGTGAATGGTGAACTCCTCGAGACTATAATAGATTGAAAAATCTCATCCGTCCAATCTTCACCCTTTCAGTTGATTGTGGATCTTCTTTTTTCTCGATCGTTGATTTCACGCCACCATTGGAAGGGTCAGGATTAATCTGTCATTGAAATTTTTTTAATGCAATCCAT
Source organism: Magnolia officinalis (assembly GCA_021015155.1). Taxonomy (NCBI): domain Eukaryota; kingdom Viridiplantae; phylum Streptophyta; class Magnoliopsida; order Magnoliales; family Magnoliaceae; genus Magnolia; species Magnolia officinalis. Next base: position 81,633,917 of record JAJHSJ010000006.1, read on the forward strand.
CCACTACCTGTCTTCCATCAGATTAATGGAATGGATCAAAAATAAGTGGGCCCCACCTCTACCAAAAAGCATGCAAGGTGATGTAAACATGTCCTCTGGAAGAGAATCGTATAACCTATCGTTACCAAGGTGCAATTTTTTTTCTTTTCTTTGCTTTAAGTCGGTCCTGCAATTATATGGTAGAAAACGTAGCATCGGAGCTTGGTAGGACCATCCTTCAAACATGCAAGTCGTACTGAAATCTGTGATCTCCACCGTCCATCTATCCGGAACTATCGTTGGTTGACGTATGGTAAAATATCATTGGAGATATGTTTTCTCTGTATAATAAGTGATTTTCGTCCCGTAAACCATTTTGCTTCTCAACCGCCGGTTTGAGGACTAATGATCAGATAGGAAGGATCATCTAACGGTGTGAATATCAAAAGAAATGCATATATAAGTATTTTTTACTAAATGGACGGTCTAGATTAATACTTTTGGAAGCCACGTGTACCACCAAGAGAGTGCGATGTTCTATTATATAATTTTTCGCGTTGGAAAGGGAGAAAGTTGGAAAACGGGGGCTGATGAGAGTCATGACTACGTGGTTAGTTGGTTGCTTAGTGTCGTACACTTGTTATTACTAGAAATACCGATGCATTCGCGCGATGATAGATCAAAAGTCCATCCGCAGCACACGTGCTAATTTATCACACGTGTGGATGATCCGGCCCATTCACTGACCAGAAATGTCAGGAGGGTCCACTCATCAGATGAGCTTAGGTATTAGGAAAATGGAGGGTGGAGAAAAAAGTGAAGTCTGTATTTAAACACACGTGTGGCCCACCTGATGTGTCTACCAGCCTAGATTTTTTTACCAGATCTTGTTCAAGATAGGGCCCACCTGTAAATCTCTCAGATCCCAAGCGTTCGTGCGATGTTGGTAAGTGGGCCACGACTCACTTGCAAACCGCCGTTCACCTTATTAATTTCTTGGTGGGAAAGGGGGAGGAATGAGGTTCCAAGAAATCCAACGGGTGCGTATTCGATGCTGATGGACGGCCTGTTCACGACTTTTCTAATTACGTGGATTAAAGGTGGGCTAGGCCTTGAAAATCGTGGGCCATTACATTAGTATTCGGTGGGCCCACAGTAATGGGCCCAGGACTGATGTGATTATCATAAATGGGCTTGCCCTGGGGTGAAGCCCATTCAAGATGAGGTCTCCATCCAGCCGTTTAGGCCCAGGGTCCACCTGGCATTGGATGACATACGACCGTAGATCAGACTATATCAAATCAACTCCAGTGGGCCTTCATTTCGGATTGGCCCATCAACAGATGTACTCTGGAGAGATGCATGGGATTGAGATAGGTGACGTGGCGTGCAGGGCTCTAGTTCATGGAGGCGGATTTCGGAAACGGATTGGCTACTCCGCCTGCCACCGGTCCGGTGGCTGATGGTCGGTGCTCTGTGGGCCCACCATGATGTATGTGTTTCATCCATTCCGTTCATCCATTTTTACCGATCATTTTAGGGTTTAATCATAAAAATTAAAGGGGTATAAATCTCGGTTGGACCACACCGTAGGAAAAAATAGTGATTGGATATCCACCATTAAAATCCTCCTAAGGCCCACTGTACTGTTTATTTGACATTTAATCCGTTGATTAGGTCATACAGATCCAGATGAAGGGAAAAAACAAATATCGGCTTGATTCAAAACTTTCATGACTACCAAAAAAATATTTATTGGTCAACACTCGTTCAACACTCTTTCCTGTGATGTGGTCCACTTGAGACTGATATACCTCATTTTTTGTATTGTGCCATAAAATGATAAGGAAAAATGGATGAAAAACATACATTATGATTGGCCCATAGAGCACTGATCATTAGTCATTGGCTGTTGCATGGGAAGCCAGTCCGTTTCCTAGGGCTCTAGTTCAAGGAGCCGGATTTCTGGGAAAGGGATTGGCTACTCCCCTGCCACCAATGGTGAATCATCCTTACTCTCTGGGACCACATGACAATGATACGGAGAAATGGATGAACAACATGCATTATGATTGGCCCACATAACACCGATCATTAGCCATTGGCTGTTGCATGGGAGTAGCCAATCCGTTTTTCAGGGCCCTAGTTCATGGAGCCAGATTTCCTGCTAAAGGGATGGGCTACTTCCCCGCCACCGGCCAATGGTGAATCGTCCTTACTATGTGGGACCCACGTGATAATATATGTGTTTCATCCATTCTGTCCACCCATTTTTCCAGATCATTTTAGGATATGATCATAAAAATGAGATTGATCCAAATCTCAAGTGGGCTGCATACTGTTGATCGAACGCACACCATTAAAAACTTCTCAAGGCCACGAAAGTTTTGGATCAAGCTGTGATATATATATATATATATATATATATGGAAAAGGTACAATGCGTTCAGCTGATTTTAACGCCTTATGAGGTTGAGATGTGTGGGCCCCACCGTGATGCGTTTCAAACATCTACCCCATCAGTAGATGCACCATTCCATCCTAGGTCTCAAAAATCAAGTCAATCCTTGACTTGTGTGGACCACACCGCATACAGAAGTGGAGAGGGTCCATGCACGGGTCCACCGAGATGTGGTTTGCAAATCCAGTCCATCCATTATGTGTGTCCCACTTGAATGAGGGTGCAGACCAAGTTTCAGGCGCATGTAAAACTCAGGTGGGCCCTACCAAGTTCTTTTATATGTTTTAACGGTGTCTTCACATAATTTTAGATGGTATGGCCCACCTGAGTTCAGTATACGGCTGATTTTTGATATATTCCATAATTTAAAAGGTACCCATCAAATATACGGTGTTGATGGTCGAAACACATCATAATGTGACCCATAGCTCGAGCTCACCGCAGCTTATAGTCAGCTGGAGTGCATTGTACCTTTTCCCATATATATATATATATATATTCCCTTCAACCAAGTATTTATGACCTAATCAACAGGTTAGATGTCAAATAACCATTACAGTGGGCATTAATAGGTTTTAACGGTAGAAATTCAATCACTACTGTTTTCCCATGGTATGGCCCACCCGAGATTTAGATCTACTTCATTTTTCAGATCAAGCCCTAAAATTATCTGTCATAATGTATGGACGGCGTGGATAAAACGCACACATTATGGTGGGTCCACATAGCACCGACCACTGACAGCCTGGCTGGGGGCGGCGTCACTAGTCAAACCGCGTCCTGCGGAAGACTTTGCAGGAAGTTCCTGCCCTGGAAACCTAAGTGGGGCACCATGATGTTTGTGAGAAATCCACCCTGTCCATCCTTTTTTATGATTATTTTAGAACTTGAAACCAAAAGTGATTAGGATCCATGACTCAAGTGGGCCGCACTAAAGGAAAAGATAGGTAGGGAAATTCCTACCATTGAAACCTCCATTCGTCGACAGTGACGTTTAAATGCCATCCATACGTCATCCTACTAGGGATGAATTAAAAACACATATATTAGCCAGATTCAAAACTTCTGTGGCCCTACAAATATTTCAACCGTGGATGTTCAATCCTCGCTTTTTCGGCCCATGTTAGGCTCATTTCTTCACTCATGTCGTAAAATGAGCTCACAAAAAGGATGAACGGGGTAGATTTCTGACAAACATCACAGTGGGTCCCACCTAAGTTCCCAGCGCATGAAGTTCATGCGGTGGACATGTATTAAAAAATTACTCTCAAATTACTAGCTCACCATAGTAAAAGAGGACCCACCAACCCAACCCTCTGCCGATCATTTGTTGGGCCAGGCCCAACTTTCCAGGGAGTGGGCCCAGGGCAGACCCAGACCATGTTGAGCCTCGTCCAACCGAGCCGATAGAGTAAATCAACGGCCAAGATGCACCTGGACAACAGGGCCGAGCTAGATCACCGTTCAAGCCTCACCCATCAGGTAGGAGTGGCAATGGGCCTGTGGTTTTCCTGGGCTGACCTTGGATTTGGCCTGGGCTTATTATCTTGGCTTATATTCATGAGGAAGGCCGAGCTTGACATGTAGGACCAGGCGAGCTGAGATCTGGTCATCAGCCTCACCCATTCCGGTGGGGTCCACTTAACATGTACGTGTATTTTATTTCATAAATGAATATGCTGCTAGGATACTAAGGCATCATGCATCTTCTGTATGTGTGGATGTACACAAGCCACTATCAAAATATGACCTCGTGGTTTTTGTAAACGTGATGGGGAGCATTATTAAAAACATCCAATGAAGCCAAACTCACATGATAATTGATAAGTCAACACGATAAACTTAGGTTTGGACAAATCAAACTTGCTTATTTAGCCTCGTGTTTCTCTCCAAATGCATATAAAAGATACCCTATACTTACAAAAAGAGGAAAGAAAATGAGGGTAATCAATCTCAAACAAAATCTGAGACGAAAAAGAAAAGAAAGGTAGTGATGCAGGACATAAAAATTTAAATATGATATGCGAGATTTCAGGCTTTAGATTATACCAGTTCGGAAACAATCACATAAAATTCTACATCTCACATAATATCAAGCACTCAACGAGGGGAATCTATGTGGGTCCAGGCCTACACATATTAGGGCTGGATCAATTAAAATTATAGACCAAATAGTGCTCAAAGGAGGGTAAATTCATCCCCACATGTACAAAAATATTTTTCCAATCCAAGGGATTCACAAGTTCAATTTGGGGCACCCTAGGGTTAAAGAAAATGGATAGAAATTGCGGATTTTTGCCAATCTAAGGTTAGGGTTTAGGAAATCAGGTGAGAGAGGAGTGAAAGAGAGGAGAGAGAGAACCTGTAACTAGCCGGCACGGGTGGACAACAGAATGGGCTTGACGCACGTGCGCTGATGGCTGGCCGCACGTGTGTGGGGCCCACGAACCCAAAAAAATGCCCTCTTGGGTCTGGTCGGCCATGATTAAGCTTCAAAACCTCTAAGTTTCAAGTCGATCCGATGTATGGTCTGGGCGTGGTGCTCCACCAAAATTTCAACCCTCCTGCAGGACCAGATTCTGAAATTCTACTGAATAAAGGAAAATTGTTATAATAAAGGACAGATTTATAGTACAGATGATTGTGGGAGATGACAAAGGTGGATGGTAGAAGATGGGAGCGAATAGGGATAGATGCAGCTTTGCACCACGGTAGTTAGCCCTTCAAAGAAGGGAGAGCTTCACACCCAATTAGGTTTTCGTAACTCGGAAAGGAGCAGGAAAACGCATCAATTTTTTATTAATATTCATTGAGAAAAAAAAATACCTACAAATGGTGCTTATTTATAAGAAAACCCTATACTCCCAAAACTCACGCCATGTGCGCAGCCTATTACTTAGCGATGAAGTAAATACAAATAATAACTAATCAAAGTAATTTAAACCGTCCATGATATTCTAAATAACATTAATAAGCAAAACTTAAAATATGAGACTAATCAAACTAATGGGTTACGATCATGAAAACCCATTATGGGCTTTATTTAACTATCGGGCCTACTCCAACGAACCAAAACTTAGTCTTCTAACTAGGGAGCCCTCCCTGGACATCGTCATCGATCCAAATCGACGATGGGGCCCTCCTCCTTCTTGCGTACGTGCATGGGGGGAGAACGTGCATGTGCGCGAGATGTCCCCATTGGGTAGATACGGAGAGTTTGAGACGGAGGCTTTTATTCTCTCGATCTTCCATTCTCTCGACCTCTCTTTATTCTTTCGATCTCTTCTATTCTATTTCAATATCAAAGTCATAGTCTGTATTTTTTATCTATCATTTTCTTTATCTACATAATCGATAAAACTTTTATTATTTATGCTTTGAACACTTTGTGAGTAGTCTTTGCTTTGACGTCACATAAAATATGCTTTACAGTTATCCTCTCATGAGGGGATCTTTTATATTATAAAACACGTGATATAAATGAGTAGCCGCAAGCTTTATGGCTTTTATATTTTTTCTGCTATGTACTTTCGTCATAAAACTCTTTTCTACTATTTTCGTTTCAATTTTAATTTAACTTTTGTAGTTAGATATCGAAAGCTTAATTTGACTAAAAGTTCCATAAATTCCCTTTGAAGGCGTACAACCTAGCAAAGTAGAGACCGTGTTTTACATGGATGGTAAAAGGATGCATAACCTTTTTCTTTTCCACAACTGAGGCTATTACTTGAAAACTATAACATAGACTTTTCCAAGAGTTACTCGAGTCGGGAATCCTTTGGGTTTGTCGATCTCAAGGTAATTCCACGATTTTTAGCCAACTATGGATTCTAAAGCCTTTATTTTGGTTAGTGGTGACTCCAAAATAGTGTTCGATCCAACCATTTTATCAATCTTATGAAAAGGTAGTGTACAACCCAAAATTCAAATTGGGTTATTGCAAACCAGGTACACACCCTATTGGAGCTAACATCCAAGGATATGAGTATGCTGCATGGAGGTATTACGGACGACATTCATATCATCATTACTTTCTCTTTTCAACCCCTCCACAAGGTTCGGGCATGGAGGCCTTGTCTCTAGATTATAGTGGATCTGGAATTTTTGGATCTTGACTTACATGGCTACTGCCCGTGTCAACTGAGCACGCATGTATATGCATTTCAAGTTTGCGAAGGATGTATGTTATATGACTTGCCAGGTATTCGAATCCTATCACGTCAGAAATTTAACGTTATAGTCCTATATGTCTATTACTGTATCCATATATCCATTGCCAACTCCATGTTAGCCATTAGACGATCCAAATATTCGTTAGAGACACCTAGTAGGCAGCCCTCGGGGGAAAAGTTTCACTGGGCGTTCACATAATGGTGACTCTATTGAAAACATCATACCTTTAGCCAGGGTCCGACTCGAAACATTGGGTCGTATGTTTTTTTAAGAATCTTTTAACTTTCGGTCTTTATCGGTATTATAACACCCTAGTTATATACCGATCATTTTACTAATCTTACAGGCATCTAGCATTTCAGTTCTATGCTAGTTCATTTACTTTTCAGCAATTATCTAGTATTATAGTTCTATATTGGTCCTGTTACTATTCCTGCAATCATCCAGCATTCCTGTTTCATACTAGTCCATTTACTTTACTGCAATCATATAGCATTTCAGTTGCATACTTGTCCGTTTACTTTCCAGCAATTATCCAGCATTATAGTTCCATAATAGTCCATTTACTTTCCAGTTCTCCAGTGAATACCGGTCAATTCACTTTCCTACCTACATCTTATATACCAGTGTAAAATCCTTTACTTTATCACAAGCATCCTTCATTTTAGTACATAATAGTCTCATTTGTATTTCTACCTGTACATACCGCATTCTACTTGCTGTTGTAATTACAGGGAAAAAAACCACATAAAAGAGAGCATGTCGTGAACCAATCTCATAGTGCATATATCGCTTCACAACTGTTGTGCCAAAAAAAAAAACACTTATAGGTTCGCCGCCTAGCACACATGTATCAGAACTTTACCCGAACTTGAGCACCGACAACCATGCGAGTCCAAAGAGACGGTCCAGGATCTCTCATAGAGCCTCCCAAGTGGCAAACACCTCAACCCGTGAATGTTGCTTCAATAGCCAACCCAGCCCTAAACATGAATAGGCTAAAAAACCTCATGACATGCTTCCTTCAAAGCAGAGTCATCCCGTTAAGTCAAAGCATACCGACACAATTGTCGATCGCTCCAATCAGTCTGCCAATTCAAAACCCTGCTTTGTATACGGCCAATCAATTTCAATATTCTCCCCTTAACGATAGCCAACCTCATTCCGGTCAACCACATCATGTACATTCTAGCAATCAGTATCATCCCGCCGCCACAATTTCTTTTCATTTATCATCTCCCCTCCTAATTTCAATTCAACTCTCCCATTGACAAGAGCAACAACCAGGGAAGCGATGCACACATTCCAATCAGGCCTCTCTAAAAATGATAGACTACGGAAACATTTTGGGGCAATGAAAAATGACCTTCAGAAGCAACGCGAGGTGGAACTCCTATCCACCCGATTTAGGGACCTTTGTCCCTTCCCTGATGTCAGGTTACCCGACATTTTAGAAATTCCAAAGTTTCAATGATATGAATGTATGGGATGTCCCACTACCCACATGAAAGCATTTTTGTAACGCCCTGAATTTCGAGGGTCGAGTAATACCCAACCCCTGAATTTTCGAGTGTCACTTATGCTTTGCAGATTTAACTAATTTGAGTTTCATTTGATTGGTGTATGAGCATTTGAAAAATTAAATGGATCATGAGGCGTAAACTGAAATCAACCTAATTAAATTAGAGCATAACTAACAACATGATGTGTATACGCATAGTGTACGGGACCGTGTCTCAGCAAATATATACATATAGTCCAAAAGATGTACAAAAATGCTCCTGCCCTACGGTCTCATTGTTGGCCCTAGGGTAACTACAATGGCCCGCCCAAGAGCTGAAAATACGAGAGCTCCTCCTCCTAGTATATGGACGCCTCGTCTAGCGCGTTGGACTCTGTGATACTTGCATCTACGATAGGGTCTGGTTGGTATTTTAAAATATCGTCCCATAGTGGGACTGAGTGATTCACTCAGTGATTTCATTAATGTCAAGTTATATAAGCTGTCAAATCCACATGCACAATTAATGAAAAGTAATTTAAGCATACAGTACCTAGATACTTTTGTTAATGCACATGCATGTTATTATGATATGATGCATGTCATCGTCATCTAACACTCCCTTGAAGCGACTTCATCTACATGTTCACATATGACTAACACTCCCTCAATGTGACCTCAACTGACAAGTTGTCAACATAACTGATGCAATGCGACAATGATTATGTGAGCCGAATGTTTAGTTATGTCCGTTAGTCCAACAAGATCGGAGAAACTAAGGAACTCCCATAAAATCAAGACCCTAATCCGATCGCGAGGCCCAGGGTGTCCATAACAGCCTCATGCCTGTGATCATTGATCTGTCTGGGTTCATCACTCTCATCTGAACTTTTAAAAAGACGAGTTTGTAAACTGGGTTGTATGCGGTCAATACAGGAAGGCTCGTCACCCCAGCGTAGGTCGATAGCTCGAGCATAGTGTCCTGTACCACTATGCCCAGCTCACGAGACTTGTGGATCATATTATAGTGGTCATAAGTGGGCATTCCAGGGGCATGGGGTGTCTCGAGTTCAAATAGGCGTGATCATACATGGTTGACCAACTAGTGGACTAATTCGACTGACTTAGGCGAACTACGGTGCAACCAGCACTGGGTGCAAACATCCCATGTATTCCAACTAACGTCGGTTGTCTGTCTCCGGCCTTGGTCGGTCGGTCGGATTGGCCCAGGACAACCGACCTAGGAGGGTTGCCCTTGTGAATTTTTCTGATTTGTTGGCCAACCCAATTGACCAATATACTAAAATTTTATAGCGTGCCACAATAATTCTATTCAGGAATAGGTAACCAAACTCATTAGTATTTCAGGATATTATAGCTAATATGGGCAAACAAATAGGCATGCAAGTGTATTATTCAATCATCGCGAAATTTACAACAACAAGATAATTATGCGCACGTATCAGGGGAAAAATGTGGAGCATATGAGCATGAAATTTCAGTAAATCCATTCTATTATAGCACACAATTAATAATCGGCAGCCATAAATGAAATTTGTACTTCATCGAGGACAATATCTCTGATTATTAGCCACTAGTTAGCATGCAATTCACAATTTAACTACACAATCATTATTTACGACATAGGTTCGATAATTAGCAACCTAAAGGTAATAGTCCGCACCTGAGAGTGGTCCGACGATTCTCGAGCGCCGCTCTTAGGATACCGATCGAGTAATTGATGGATTAACGCCCTACATTGAGTAGGTTAGCTCATAAGCGTGCATATGACAGCCCGCAAGGCTCAATTTTCAAAAGGGGCCAGAGGATTACCTTTCTATTATCGGTGGGCCGCTCTCTACGGCAGGGCGGAGTTGCAGGCTCCAACATGGGCAGCAACAGCAAGGAAAACCCCCAAATCATCTCCCTAAAGAGCTCCCACTTTCTCTTCTCCCCTCGCTCTCACTCTATTGCTGTAACATCCCAGAATTTCACTGTTTTGGACTTCAAAAAAAATCCTTGAAATTTATTATTATTATTATTTTTATTAACTTATAATATCACTTAATGACCATTAGTACTCAATGTTAGTTTAGGCTGGGGTGGACCAGTCTAGTTATGATGGGACAAGTGCGGGCCGTCAAGCCGGATAGTCCGTTTACTCCTAGCAACAGCCCGTGTGGGCCACCCAGCGACCGAGGAGGTTCAGAAAAATCTAAAACTTTAGAAAATCATAGATCTCACTGGGCTTGTGGTTCATCGCGGACTGTGGACCCAGTGGACACCCAGAAGTACCATCTGGCGCTTGCCTAATGCGCCCCACCAATGCCAGAATAAAATCTGGCACTAACAAAAGAAACTGAGACTCCGGGCCTTCCAGCCGTCGGATTTCTTCTAAATTTACGGTGAAGGTTTAATGTATTTTTCCACGCCTGTCCACCAAATTTGGGCCCCGATCGTGGCACGATGACCGTTGATCGTAAATCAGACCCGTGCGATCAAACCCCATATCCGATCGCTCCCAAATTTTGCATGGCCCTTCATCGGGCCATGAATCACCTACCCTATAAATTTTATGGCCAGAGAGCCACCAGAAATGCCCCATCAATCAAAATGGGCCCCAAATGGCCACTTAAAGGTCGGAAACGCTTGCTCAGATCATATATCCATTCATCCGTTTGTCCCCAAATTTTACATGGGCCCTAATTGGGCCATAAGACACCTACCCACCGAATTTGGCGGCCTAGGGGGTGATAGGGCCACCCCAACTTCAATAGGGAGCTCTAGAAGACTAGTTTGGGAAATTGTGGGAACTTAAGTGATTTGAGTCGTCCACTCTTATGCAAAGTTGAGGATTTCGAGCCGTCGGTTTGTGACCAAACTTCACACATTGAGTAAAGATATTTCTCCGCTCACATCCGCATAGCCACGGCCCCGATCGACCATCGGTGACCGTTGAACAGACTTCTAATCATATTGGTCGATCGGCGCGTCGGAATGGCGGACCGATTGTGTCCATACGTAGATCATCATTAGGACTAACTATCCTACGGTGTATATCGACTAGTACACCCCATAGGCTAGAAAAACCCTCCCATAGGGTTAGTATAGTAAAGACCCAACACTTGGGGCCAATTGTACCAAAACTGGCACTATATAAGGGTTTCATTTGGGCACCCCTCTCCCCATACGATTTTGCCCTAAGAAAAAAGGGGGAAGAAAGAAGAGAGAAAAGGGAGAAGAGAAGAGGAGAAATGAGAAGAAAGAGTGAGGGAAGAAGAGCAAGGTGGACTCTCAATCAAGGTGGGGCCCAAGGGAATTAATCTCTCCTCTCCTTACACCTTCTCCAAGGGGAAACCCATCCGAAAATCGCCCTCTTCATCTCGTGGATCGTTTAGGTAAGATCCAACCCTCTTTTTCTTTGAAAACCCTTGTAAGGAGAGGGGTTTTGCTTGTAAATCTAACTTGTGAAGTTGTTTTAGGGATTCCGGCCGATCTACCGCAAAGCCCTCTTTCCTAAGACGTTTTTCCCAAACCTCCAACGATCCTAGGTGCGGACTATTGTTCTTAGGTGGCCTAGCACCAATTTTACTATGGGTTTGATGATTTTGATTGTTTAGATGTTATGATTGGAGAAACTAGAGAAACCCTAGGAATTGCATGATTGTTGAAATTCGTATGGAATGCATGTTGATCCTCATTTGGTGTTGCTATTACCTTTCACATGATTGGGTATTTGGATGATTAGGTGCTCATGCCTTGTTGATTGTTTCCCTACATTGTTGCTTCATAGAATGTATGATGATCATGTGCATATGATTTCTTGCAATGGTGGAAGTGCTTAACTTCCTCCCACACACACATACACCTCACTTGCACTTGTATTATGATATTGTTGGCCTTGCTTGGTATGAGAATCAGAATTGTATGTTGAGAAGCATGAGAACATGAAGATTGTATATGCTAGATGATGCATTGGTAGACATGCTAGGGATTGCTATTCGTACCCTTGGGTTGGTCAGGAAACATGAGGAGAGCGAAGGTGGCTCCATTGGTAGGACCGCCTCGAGGCTAGACCGTGGGTTTTGGGCGGGTATGCTCTGGCGGCCGTAGTTTGACTACGTGGGACCCTTGTGCCCGAGGTCACTCGTCTCACGCTCGCCTGACTCATGCGGTCTAGCCTACTAACTGATCAACACTGTTTGTTAACCCTGTGTGCTCACATATGTATGGAATCTGAACCACCCTGCAACCATTGTAGCCCATCAATAATCCACCTGAAACTGGTCCACAGCCTCGTGAGCCGGGCATGGTGGAATGAGACACTGTGTCCGAGCTGTCGGCCTACGCTGGGGTACCGCGCCTCCCCGTAGTGACCGCGAGCGATCCCTTCCTTTCGGCACTCCTCATGTGCTTGGAGTCGGGGATGAGGAACCCGACGGGATCACGGACCGCGGGGACTCGGCCTCACGCATTGATGGGGCCTTGGCCTCGCAACTAGCTCAGGGCATTGATACGTAGGGTGAATCAGAATCCCCAACCTGCTGGATGAATGGACTTAACTAATAACTCGGCTAACACGATTGCATTGCACGCATTAGTTAGGGTGGCGACTCGGCAGTCGAGGTCGCTCTGAGGGAGTGTTGCCATATGCGATCGTTAGATGGAGTCACTCGAGGGAGTGTCGTGGCAAGGGCATGCATCATATCATCGCATTGCATGCACATTTAAATAAGAGTTATTAGGTGTTGATGATTGTCTGCTTTTCATTAAGTTCATATTACAATTGATGCATGTTGTAACTTGAGACCATGGTTCACACTGAGTTGATCACTCACTCCCACTCTGGGACAGTGTTTTAAAACACCAACCAGACTCATTCATATATGCAGGTGACCCAGGGCATGAGGAACCTGGCAAGGCGAGCTTGGACGAGGAGGACGGACTCTCCTACTTGCAGCTGATGGGCGGCTCACTATCGGTTAGATCAGACTGGATTTGGTTTTGCTGATCCGCGGGCTCAGTTTTATTCTTTTTGGACCTAACTATCTTTTGTTGTTCTGTTGGACAACGCCTTGTGCGACCCTTTTATTTTCCTTTAGACCTATATATATTGATCTCTTCATTTCAGTAGATTAGTTGTGGTTGTGTTTCATGCTCCAAGAAATTCCAAGCTGCGCATTTAAACTGGATTAATCATAAAATTATAAAATTGATGATAAGTGACACTCGGGAACTCGGGAGTCGAGTCGATGCACGACCCCCGATTTTTCAGGGCGTTACGATTGCAATTAGAAATTCGGATGGGAGTGAGAGAATGAAAATTTTGGCCTTAAATAGTTTGAATTTTATGTCTAAAGGGCCCTGGGGACCCTTTTCCTAACATGCATGCCCCTAGTGGGCTAGATTTTGGCCCACAGGATTCCTTTAGGGGCCTATTGTCTCATCCATACCATGGGGCAGGTGCCCCATCATAGGATGAGCGATCAGTCCAATTTTGGTGGAGATCGTATGCCTTGATCGACAATGGGAACACTACCTGTGATCGATGGCTATCGGTGTCGGGGCTACAGTTATACAGATGTGAGCACGAAAATATCTCTGACTCATGGCTCGAGTTTAGTTGCGATCTAACGGTTAGAAAGCCACAACTTCGCGAAAGAGCGGAAGGTATATTTCACTTGAGTTTCTGACTTCAGCCTAGGGTATTTGCGCATTTCAAGCACTCGACCTCTGGCCCAAGTTGCGTAGTTATGAGTACTATCTTGATTCGTCACCCACAATAGGCATCAAGCCCAGCGAGACAGACATTATTTTATAGTTTCGGAATCAGTGGCCCACTAATGAGCAGTTTGGAGCTCATTTGGATAATCAATGAATTTATTGAATGAATTAAGATCAAGATTTCTTATACGCAATGATCGTGATTTGGATTAACTGTGTTCATAGTGTAACCTATTTGCAATTAGCAAAAATGACGATTCGGTCATAATCACTCCAGACCGTTGGTTCGTAAGCTAAATGGATAATCGGGTCACTTTGGTTTGTTAATTACAATCTGACCCCTACTTGTTTTGGCTTTAGGTAGATCTTTAATTTAGTTGTGGTCGTCTTGATTAGTCAGTGATAGGTCGGCTAGATTTGGGTCATATGTGAACAAATCACGAGGTTAACTCGATGCTTAAGTGATCGAGCGTATTCGTCGACTTCTTACAGGTTATTAATCAAATTTCTGCAGTTCTTTACCGGTGACGGGCGGATCGTCTATCCCACTAGTGCAAGGATCATCTATCCCAGTGACGAGCGGGACTCCGCCCTAAAGGACCAATTACACAAGCCGACCTTAACACAGCTGACCAATGAGGGTCTAGACGAGGGGCAGAAGTTGCCCTTCATTGACTGAACCATCGTCCACATCCCACTTAAGTTGTACATGCCCGATGAGCTTCAATGCCTCGCGGAATACTCGGGAGCCACCGCATTTGCCATTGACTCAAAGTCCAACCTCAGATCTATCACAACACTTGGGCGTGACAGTGAATGTCTACTTACTGCAATCTTTTGCCTTGCCTCCTGAGGGGAAGGAGCGTAGGGCATCAATCAAATCACTATCCCCATGACGGTAGAATAAGCTGACCAATCCTCTAAGGATATCAGTCATAATAAAGATAACCCCTGAGTCACAATGTCATCTTGCTCAAAGCCCATAAGAATTCAAAAGCCATAAAATTTATAAAAACATTTAAAACCCCTAAAAAGACAAAATTGTCCAAAATAAAATAAAATAAATTTAAAAACTTAACAATAAAGTGCTAAGTTTGTCTGATGACCTACATGAATTTGAAGTAAACTTTTGCGATTTAATCAATAAGCAGACTTTAAACTCATGGGCATACAATTTCACAGTAGCTTCACACATATTATCGTCTTACCTGTCATGTTCCAATTAAGTTTATAAGGTTAAGGGATAATCAAATAGGTTTACTTATTAAGGTTATGATCATCTGGAAGTTTAAATGTTAATTTGGGTCAATGTTAAGGTCACCAAGTCACCTCATTTATATGTTCTTTGCTCCTTGATGCTCCATGACATAAATGATTATGACTATCTTATTAATGACCATTAAATAGATGGTTAAAAATAAAATTAATTATGGCCAAATCGGTGGAAAGAATGTCCACCTAATCAGATGTCACAATAGTTTGACAAGTCTAATCTTATTCCTATGTCCTTCTACCAAGAAACCCACAACGATCTACGGTTTGTAGATTCGGATTAAAGTACATGGGAACCATCTGCATGTGTATAGATTATTATACTCTCCAAGAGCAAATAAATCCGCACATATCACCTTACTACCAGAGTGATGCCAAGATGATTCAAGCAAGGTTATGGATTAGAGGCCACACGCACACGTGCCAATGTGTAACGTGTACGAAATCTGAGTCATTCACGAGGTGGGATCCACTGTGATCAC
Source organism: Magnolia officinalis (assembly GCA_021015155.1). NCBI lineage: Eukaryota > Viridiplantae > Streptophyta > Magnoliopsida > Magnoliales > Magnoliaceae > Magnolia > Magnolia officinalis. The sequence goes on from JAJHSJ010000006.1 coordinate 81,649,509, forward strand.
GATCTAAAGCAGATTTTCAGGTGAGCACGCAAATATGGTTGCCCAGTTTCTTCTTCTTATCCATTTTTCACAAAACCGTGGGCCCCACCTGATGAGAGATATATGGGCCAGATTTTTCGGCCCAGTGAATTTCATGGTGGGCCCGACAATGAACGGCGTTGATCTCACACAAGTGCACCACGAGAATGTCCTTAGCACTTTCCTCTCATGATATAGCATTGTTTGGGTGGGCCTTAAGAACAATCCGTAAGAACTAGGGTTGAATTTTAGGCCCAATTATTAGCTGGGATTGTGTGGGGATTGTGTGGGCCTTCATTTAGTAAAAAGCCTAAAAACGGGCCCAACACGTCTAGTCTGTCTAATTTAAATTGGTTGCTCATTTGGATGGTGGGCCCGACCCAAACAAGCCTGATTCATGTAGCGCATCGACTAGGCCGGGCTTGTATTCATGTCCTTAAATATTGATCATTTAACAATATGGCCCACTTACACAAACTCAACAATCCAGCCATCCATTGTATAATATCTCGCTTTTAGAAGTCTATTTGTTTATAACTTAGATGATTTGATGGCCCAGATATAGAACCGGCCATCTGGCTCGCTAGGCTTTCTGGCTAAGTCCGCCATGGCCAGGGTCATGTTCAACTTATAGGCCCATGGGCTATGTTGGGGCTTAGGTCAAGCCCATTGAGGTTTAACAATATTTTCAATTAAGGCCTATCCAAGGCCCATATATAGGCCCATTTGTATCTTTCCCGGGCTAGTCGTAAAGTTTCAGCCAACCCAAAAATAACAACTTTCAGTCGACCCAAAAAATAATGGGCCTGTTTAACTAATTCTTCGGAACGGATGGGCTCCATTCGCGCAAAATTGGAATTAATTTAAGCTCGGGTTCAAGGCGGGCACAAGTCGGGTTTAAGTTAGATCATTGTTAGCCCAAGCCCAACTTATATTCCAAACAAGCCACGAATTATAATATCGCTCAAAGTATGCATTTTTATAAAATCCAAACATTATTTAGTGAATTCCCGAGTAAGGGCTCCGCCTTAAGAAATAAGGGCATGCGATTGCATAAATATTAGCCTACTTTGAATCGTCTAGCAATGGTGCCAATTTAATTTAGTTATGATCTCGAGATTGGAAAATACCAACCCTAAATTAGTGGACATTTGTTTAATTGGAGTAAATAATTCAATGAAAGTTTGTTTGGGTACCACGTAAAAATGAGTTCTTCTCATTTTAATTAATCAGTATAATTGTTAGTGATAATATTATTCTTAATCCTTATAGTTGAGAGAGAGTATATGTGTGTATGTGTGTATATTTTTAATTTTTAAAAAAAACATGATCTATTATAATTAATTAATATTGACTAAAATAAGTTTTAATAATTTACTCGCACAATGTTTACTTGCGACATATTGTGTTTCTTGATTTAAGGACATGGAGAAATGACTAAGGAAGATTTTTAAGTGATATAGGCCACATTTGCACAATCATTATGATAATCATTACCAATATATTATAAGGTTTCTTTTTTAAAATTATAAATTTGCTATTTATGATAATATCACTTTAGGGTTTTTTTTTTCTCACTCCTCAGGAATTTATTACCTATGATAAAAACAATGCTTTGGAATTATTTTAGCTATGCATCTCCAGTCTTAGGAAATCCCTAATGTGGGTGTCCTTGATTTCCATTAAATATAAATGCTTGGAAAGTATTTCTACACTCATTACCTTTGCTATAAGAGGCCATCTTCTTCTTTTCTTTTCTTTTTTTTCTTTTTTTTTTTTTTTTTTTTTTTTTTTTTTTTTTTTTTTTTTGGAGTTAGCTTGTCAGTACACACCCATGTCAATACACACACTCCATGTTAGCCACCCCCACTAGGGATCATACCAAGACCTGCTATAAGAGGCCATCTATCATATCCTTTAATGATAAATATCTAGTTGTGACATCGTCATTTCAACAGCATCCTCATTATACTAACATTATATCTCAATGAAGTGTCAACCACTTTCTATCAATTTAATGCAACCTAATCATCACAAAATATATACATTAATGCACCATTATCCCTACTGCTTTCTGGGTGTGGTCCACATGAATTTTGCATCTGATTCATTTTTGGGTCTGTGCCCTAAAATAATCTCACAAAATGGATGAACGGTGTGGATATAACGTATACATCATGGTGGGCCCCACAAAACTTAATGGCATCAAGTATGGATGAGACATGGCCTGACTCAGTATACAAGTGTGGTCCATACACAGATTGTCCTGATTTAATCACAGGTGGTCCATCTGGATGGCCTGTATTAATGACATGTCAGCCAGAAAGACCGATTGCATGTGAAAGTTCATGTATAACATTTGGATAGAGGGAGAGATGATGTGGAATGTGGTATGAATATTTTAATATACAATACTCTCTCTGGCCAAAAGGCAAAAATAAGGATGGACCATTCAAAATCAATGGGCAGCCGTTGGTATGACTCCACTTCAGATGATCTCCCTGGTTAGGTCTGGTTTCAACGTCTTGGATTTTCCAAGAAGGAACGTGTGTGGCCCACCTATCTTCTTTTCTATTTTTTTCTTGCTTCAAATGATCTTTATGGTTTCGTCCATGATTTCCACTGCTCAGATTTTCCACTGAGGTGGCACATTGTAAGGAGAAGCACACGTTGTAGGGGCACGGTTTGGGTGGATCACTAACTGTGGGCCCCACTGTGATGCATGTACCTTACATCCACACCGTCCAACTATTTTTATAGATCATTTTAGTCGGTAATTCCAAAAACGAGTCAGATCCATATCCTAGGTGGACCATACCACAGAAAACAGTCGTGATTGAATCCCCACCATTAAATTTTTCATGGGGCCACCAGAATATTTATTTTCAATCCAACCCGTTGATAAGCTCACAAAGACCTGGATGAAGAGACCAAACAAGTATAAGCTTTATTCAAAACTTTTGTGGCCCACGAGAAGTTTTTAATAGTCGATTACCACTGTTTCCTATATTACGGCCCACCTGAGATTTGGATCTGCCTCATTTTTTGTGAATATACATTAATATGAGTTTTCGAAACGGACGGACGGCGTGGATATAAGGCATCTATATCAAGATGGGCCCCACGGTCAGGGATCCCACCCACCTTCGTAGATCTGGAAATCCCCTGAAGCCGCGCCGCCTACGTTGCAGACTTGCAGGTGAATATTTCACAGCCCTGTCATGAATGGCCAAACCTCAATTTCCTGACAGGGCACATGCACGTGGGGTCCACACGGCTGTCTTAGTAACACATGGTGCGAAATGATTGGACAATGATACTGAAAATGTACGACGGCCAAGTCATCATGTGGTCCACACACGCCGAATGCGGTTAATGTGTAATTTTCTTAGCCGTCTATTCCCATGTGCGAAATGATTGGACAGTGATACTGTACGACGGCACATGCAGGGGTCCGGCCCACACAATATGAATTTCATACATGACAGCGGCCTGGGTGTGGTCTCGGTCGGGACAAGATCGGCCTCATTCCAACCAGCCTGTAGAGCCGGTCGTGACACACTACACTTTCAATTTCCAAAATGAACTAGAAAAGGATAGGTAGAAGGTGGAAGTGAAAATATGCATTTCTCGCAGAGTGAAATAAGTTATTCGACGTACTATATATGAATTTATAGTAGGAAAAACTACTTTAACCTAATTATGCTATTATGAGTTACCCAAGCTGAATTTGTGGGATTTCATCGGATCTACTATTAAAAATTAATTTATTTTTTAATTTTTGCATTTATAGTAAGTTTTAATTTAATATTAACTCTTCATCCTTCAACCTTTATGAGTTGTGTCCTCCAAAAGAGGCTTGGAAAATTTAGTATAACAACATGGTTATGGCAAATAAGACACTTATTATTTTTAACCGAAAACTATAAAGTATAATAGAAATCATGATCGTCTATAAATAATAAGTCACTAAATTTAGAGAGTTTGATTATGAAAGTTATTTTCAGGTTTGGGATCACTATTTAAAGGATTGTAAATCCGTTTTTACTATCAATCGAGATATATTTGAATTTATTAGATTTATTTATAGTTTATATTTTCCTCGGGAAATGGAGGAATCTCTGTGAGGAGTATAGAGAAGCTCCATTGACTTGAAGTAATTATCCTCTTGAGGAAGAGGGTGATCGGCCGCCTCGTTATGTCCATCCCATGTGTCAGTAATTAAGTTAAACATCAAGAATGACCCATTTAGCAATTGGACCTCTGGTTCGAGCCACTCGGATTAGTCATCCAAATCTCAAGTCAAGTCAGGACCGGAGTGAGTCAGACATATGGTACCATACTGGATTGAAGTCAACTGAGTCTGAGTTGACTCGAACAACGCTGAGTCAGCGATCCATTAACACATCAAACGGGCCCACCTGTATCTGCCCATAGCCCATCCATTACCAGCCGTGCGTGGGACCGGGCCTTCGTGGGCGTGGATTAGGTGAAGTCAGGTAACAACTTGCTGGATGAGGTACCTGGCAGTGTGGCCCACCTTGATGTATGTGTTGAGGATTGCATAAGGAGTAACTCAGTGAGGTGTAGCCTACTGAGTAAACTCTGTGGGGACTACAGGTGATGCACGTGTCTTATCCATGCTGTTCATCTGTTTTTTCAGCTATTTTTAGGTCATGAGCCCAAACTTGAACCGTATTTAAGGCTTAAGTGAATCGCACCACAATTGAACACATATGGTTGAAAATTTATTGGGGGCCACAAAAGTTTTGAATCAAGCTGATATTTATGTTTTCCCTTCATCCAGGACTCTGTGACATTATGAATAGGTTGGATGGAGAGTAAATATCACTATGGGCCTTAAGAGGTTTCAGTGGTGCACGTCACTATCTCCATCGTTCCTTATGGTGTGGTCCATTTGACGTTTGGATATGCTTCAATTTTGGATTCATGCCCTGAAATGAGGGGATTGAAGGGATGGACAGTGTGGATAAGATACATATATATCACATGTGAGTCTCATAGAGTTTACTAAGTCTATAGTATACTGAGTTACTCGGTACTAGAGTTGTACACTAGTCAAGTTAGCTTGCTCGACTTGACTCATAAAAGCTCGACTCACCTTGTCTTGAATTTTAGAGTGTGAAAGAATTTCGAGCCAAGTTCAAGCATTCCCGAGCTCGACTCGACTCGACTCGGATCAAACATCAACTCAAATAGACTCGGCTCAGTGAATTGATTATTTTGATATTGACGCTGCTTGCCAAGTGTTCGCTGAAATGAGTCAATGAAGTGTTGTTTCGAGTGCATATATTTTCCACGGGATTGGCTAGTGGTGAGAAAAGGAATGGATACGAAACAAATCACTAAAAAAATTTATATTTTAAAATTACCATCATATATTGATTTTGACAATGTCTACCAAGTGTTTGATGAAATACTTGTAAATTGTTGCTACTTTTTGCATTATGCGAGAAATTGAATATGCATTGTGTGTTTGAGAAAATGTTGCACAAACTTAAACTTAACTTGAGTTCGATCGAGCTATTGATTGAATCGAGAGTGGCTCGGGGATTGAGCTGAAGCATGGTCGACCTATGGTTATGTAACGCCCCAGAAAATCGGGGGTCGTGCATAGACTCGACTCCCGAGTTCCCGAGTGTCACTTATCACGCATTTATGGTTTTTTTTTATGATTAATCAAATTTAACTGCGCAATTTGGAATTACCTGAAGCAAGAAGCACAATCGCACCAGTCTACTGAAATGAAGGAAATCTCACAAATATACAGGTCCAAAAATAATAAAGGGTCGCCCAAGGCGTTGCCCAACAGGATAATAAAAGAAGGCTATATCCAAAAGACTAAAGCGGAGCCCGTGGCTCAGCAAATCCAAATTCAGCCCGATCAAGCCGATGGAGAGCCGCCCATCAACTGAAAGTAGGAGAGCTCGTCCTCCTCGTCAAAGCTCGCCTCGCCAGGTTCCTCATGCACTGGGTCACCTGCATCTATGAATGAGTCTGGTTGGTGTTTTAAAACATCGTCCTAGAGTGGGAGTGAGTGATCAACTCAGTGTGAACTATCGGTCTCAAGTTATAACAGGCATCAATTGTAATATGAACTTAATGAAAAACAGTCATTCATCAACACCTAGCAACTCTTATTTAAATGCATGCATGTGGGATGATATGATGCATGCCCTCGCCACAACACTCCCTCAAGCGACTTCATCTAACGAATGCATATGACAGCACTCCCTCAGAGCGACCTCGACTTCCGAGTTGCCACCCTAACTAATGCGTGCAATGCGATCGTATTAGCCGAGTTATTAGTTAAGTTCATTCATCCAGCAGGTTGGGAATTCTGATTCATCTTACGTATCAATGCCCTAAGCTGGTTGCGAGGCCAAGACCCCCCAACGCGTAAGGCCGAGACCTCGCGGTCCGTGATCCTATCGGGTTCCTCATCCTCGACTCCAAGCACATGAGGAGTGCCGAAAGGAAGGGATCGCTCGCGGTCACTACAGGGAGGCTCGGTACCCCAGCGTAGGCCGACAGCTCGAACATAGTGTCCCATTCCACCATGCCCGGCTCACGAGGCTGTGGACCAGTTTCAAGTGGATTATCGATGGGCTACAATTGTTGCAGGGTGGTTCAGATTCCATACATATGTGAGCACACAGGGTTAACAAATAGGGTTGATCAGTCAGTAGGCTAGACCGCATGAGTCAGGCGAGTGTGAGACGAGTGACCTCGGGCACAAGGGTCCCACGTAGTCGAACTACAGCCGCCCAAGCACACCCGCCCAAAACCCACAGTTTAGCCTCTAGGCGGTCCTACCACTAGAGCTACCTTCACTCTCCTCATGTTTCCTGACCAACCCAAGGGTACGAGTAGCAATCCCTAGCATGCTGCCTACCAATGCGTCATCTACCATATACAACCTTCATGTTCTCATGCTTCTCAACATATAATTCAGATTCTCATATCAAGCAAGGCCAACAATATCATAATACAAGTGCAAGTGAGGTGTGTGTGTGGGGGGGAGGAAGTCAAGCACTTCCACCATTGCAAGAAATCATATGCACACGATCATCATACATTCTATGAAACAACAGTGTAGGAAAAAAATCAACAAGGCATGAGCACCTAATCATCCAAATACCCAATCATGTGAAAGGCAATAGCAACACCAAATGAGGATCAACATGCATCCCATACGAATTTTAACAATCATACAATTCCTAGGGTTTCTCTAATTTCTCCAATCATAACATCCAAACAATCAAAATCATTAAACCCATAGTAAAATTGGTGCTAGGCCACGTAAGAACAATAGTCCGCACCTTCAGATTCGTTGAAGGCTTGGGAACGCCCTAGGAAGGTGGATTTCGGGGGTTGATCGGTTGGAATCCCTAAAGCAACATTTGCATGTTAGAATCTCAAGCAAAAACCTTCTTATCACAAGGGTTTTAAGGAGAATGAGTGTTGGATCTTACCTAGGCGATCAACGGAATGAAAAGGGCGATTGCGGATGAGATTTCTTCTTGGAGATGAGGTAGGGATATGTGAGGTTTGATTTCCTTGGGCCCCACATCGATCTAGGGTCCACCTTTGCTCCCACCTTCACTCTCTTTCTTCACTCTCCCTAGCTCTCTCTCTTCTCTCTTTACTCTCTCCTCTCTCTTTTCTCTCTTTCTCTCTTTCTTTATCTAGGGCAAAATCGTATGGGGAGAGGGGGTGTCCAAATGAAGTCTTTTTATAATGCCAGTTTTGGTGCAATTGGCCCCAAGTGTTGGGTCTTTACTATATTAACCCTATGAGAGAGTTTTTCTAGCCTCAAGGGCCCACTATGGGATGTACTAGTCGATATACACCGTATGATAGTTAGTCCTAATGCTGATCTACGTATGGATACGATCGACCCGTCATTTGGATGCGACGATCGATAGATATGATTAGAAGTCTGTTCAATGGTCACCGACAGTCGATCTGGGCCGCAGCTATACGGATATGAGCGTGAAAATATTCTTACTCCATGTGTGAAGTTTGGTCGCAAACCGACGGTTCTAAATCCTCCACTTTGCATAAGAGTGGACGACTCAATTCACTTAAGTTCCCACAATTTCCCAAACTAGTCTTCTAGGGCTCCCTATTGAAGTTGGGGTGGCCCTATCACCCCTCTGGCCACCAAATTCGGGGTGTAGGTGTCTCACGGCCCGATGAGGGGCTATGCAAAATCTGATATCAAACGGATGAACGAATATAGGGTTTGAGTATAGGGTTCTGATCTTTAAATGGCCCTGGGAGGCCCATTCCGATGGTTGGGGCAGTTCTGGTGGCCCTCTGACCATGAAATTTATACGGTAGGTGCTCCATGGCCCGATGAAGTGCCACGCAAAATTTGGGAACGATCGGATATGGGGTTTGGTCGTACGGGTCCGATTTGTGATCAACGGTCATCGTGCCACGATCGGGTCCCAGATTTGGTGGACGGGCGTAGAAAAATACATCAAACCTTGACCGTAAATTTGGAAGAAATCTGACGGCTGGAATGCCTGGTATCTTGATTTTATTTGTAAGTGCCAGATTCCAATCCGGCATTGGTGGGGCGCATTGGGCAAGCATCAGGTGGTACTTCTGGGTATCCACTGGGTCCGCAGTCCGCGATGGACCACAAGCCCAGTGAGATATAAGATTTCCTAAACTTTTAGATTTTTTTGACCTTCCTCGGTCGCTGGACGGCCCACACGGGCTGTTGTTAAGTGTAATCGGGCTACCTGGCTTGACGGCTCGCACATGGTCTGATCGTGACCAGACAGGACCACTCGTGTATAAGCTAACGTTGGATGCTAATGGTCAGTTAAGTGATATTATAAGTTAATAAAAAAAAAATTCAAAAATTTTTGGAAATCCAAAACAGTGAAAATCGAGGATGTTACAGGTTAGCTACTAGCCGGCTGAGTTGAGTTGAGTTGTGCTGAGCTCTACTTCTTTCAACTCGTACATCTCAGCTCACTATGCAATTCACTATCGTGTTGTATATCCATGCCGTCCATCCGCTATTCCAGCTCATTTTAAGGCATGAGCCCAAAAAACGAAGCATATCCAACTAACAGTGGACCACACCACACCAAGCAAAAGGTGGTGATTGACCATTAAAAAACTTTTTACAAATCATCACTAACAGAAAACTGAGATCGGCCACACAAGATTTTATCGAGGTGGCATTGGTGGTGAACATCCAAACCCGTCCATCGCGTTGGTTCCATAGTGTGGTGGGTCCACCCATCCAATGGTCATGATCAGCATGGAAAGTTGATGGCAAAAAGAAAAAAAAAAAAAAAAAAAAAAACTTTTAATTGGTCGTGTACACTGGTCCACCTGATTAGCGGCCGGCCTGAGTTTCAAGCCAGAGCATCCACGCGGTGGAGCCAACTAGATGGACGGTTTGGATCTCACTCACTTTTCTAGATTGACGCACGTGTTGGCATGGAATCCACAAAGGGAAATGTTCCACTCGCTACCCACCACCGTGCATTTGGTGATCATTGATCGGAGCAGACCACAGATGCAGCACAGCCACAACGGTTCAGATTTTGCAATGTAGTACTACATATCCCATTGAATGGACGGCCTGGATCATCGAACCATGATGCCACGTGTACGATGGGGATTGGCGGTGCACATTCAAAGATTACAATCTCAAGAGTAAGAAATGTCTCACCGGACGGTCACAACCACTACAAGGATGGGGCCCACATATGACGCTTCTTTTACAAACCAGTCATGAAATAATAATTCTGTTTCGGAGCAACCAAACGCCCTTTTCTTGGATTCAAATACTTCTCTATTAAAATAGAGAGATTTGCAAAGTGCACACGCGTGTACAATCTAGCTGATATACACCTCAGTATATGCCAGCTTGGCATATGATTGAAACATCCAAGCCATCCATTAGGTGGACCTCACTAGTTAAATACTATTGTGTAAATATAAAGGTGGTCCACTATGAAAATTTTGGCAGATTTTTCACAACCGAACATTTCTTCGGTTGATTGTGGCCCACCCTAATTATCCGACCGGTCTAATTCTTGGGAAAGGGAATCTATGCAGTGCTACCCTTCCAACGGATGGTTGGATACTTCACCCGTCTGCCACGCTGGCATACGTGGTGGCCTGTACATTTGCTGACTCGTACACGCGTGTGGGCATAGCAAATCTCAGAAATACATGGCCCAAGAAGTCTTGATTCTCCACCGTCCACAGGCACTAATTTAAATACAAGATCTGGCATGTAGTTGTGTGATGGAATTCTAGGATTGGAGAGACTGAAGATAGGAGATCGGAACCGTCCACCTTGTGGATCCAGTAACAGATGGGCCATGGTGCATAGACCGTACCGTTCAAACAATCCTAGACGTCCATTGTGGTGGCAGATAGATATGGTTAAAAACAGGAAAGGCAGATTATTTTAGCCATCTGCTGAAAGGTTCCAGTTGGTTTTCCCACAATGTCACATCCTTTTGGGGCCCATTGGATGAACCATCTAAATCAGCGAACCGTTGTGCCATGTGGACGGTGGAGATCGGCTGGCCACGCTTCTTATCAAAACATTGAACCGTTGGATGCAAATCTCGCTGGAGCACTCAAGAATCCAACACGCAGAGGTATATAGTTCACATGCATGCACTCAAGAATCGTACAAATTCCATGAATGTAGTTCTGGATAAACCGTCCAAATCATGGGCCCCTCTTTAGATTGGTCATCCACCAAAAAAAATCATATTGAAAATATATCCTGACTTGTAGTAGAGATGAAAAGAAGTTAACGGTCCAAGTCCAGTGGAAAAATCTCCACCAATCAATCTGATTATGGAGTTATGACATAGCTACGCTTGATCACACATTTTGGACGGTCTAGATTTAGTTACATGCAACGTTTACAGTTTTCGAGTGGATGCAAATGGACCATCACACGCTGCCAAACTACTTCCTGTGAGTATTGACCGAGCAGACGGTAAAAGGTTGGAAGCGGACTAGGTACGGCCCTGGCCACACCCAAGACGGTGTGGCCCTTATCGTGGGACCCACCTTGATGTATTTAATCTAAATCTACACCGTTCATCCGTTTTTTCCAAATCCATTTAGGAGATGAGCCTAAAAAAGAAGCAGATATAATTCTCAGGTGGACTATAACATAGGAAACAACGGTGATTGACCGTTAATGGGCTAGAAAGTTTTGTATCAAGATAATATTTATTTTTTACCTTCATCCATATTTTCGTTACCTTATCAATAGGTTGGATGGCAAATATGTATTAAGGAAACATTACGGTGGGGTCTAAGAAGCTTTGATGCTAGGGAGTTCAATTACCACTATTTCCTATAGTGTGGTTCACATGAGATTTGGATATTCTTTAATTTTTGGCTCATGCTCTAAAATGATCTTGAGAAAAGAATGGACAGCATGGATTTAGAATACATACATCAAGGTGGGCCCCATAATGAGGGCCGTACCATCATTGGTGAGGCAGAGGCCGTACCTAATCCACTCCAGGACATGAAGAGGGCCCACCTCCTAGTTATAGGTTGATAGCTTTTGGGGGTTGTATGGAATCTTAGGAACAGCAAATACAATAACCCGATTTAAACGGCAGGAGGGAGATTTGGGCTTCCAAGCACATGGGTTTGGTGGAGGGAGAGTTATTTAATACTCGCTGATACTTGATACGCGAGCGCATAGAAATGGTAGGCTTTGCATGTGGTAGCTTAAATAAAGGCGATTAAATTGTGGAAACCACTGTCATGAAGTAACAGTCCAAGTCATAGGTTGGTTGAACGGTCCTAATATCTGATATTGGACACTTGTTTGTTGAAATAAGACCATTGGATATTTTTGGGCATTAATCATCCAAAGAATGCCAACCAATCAAATAGTTAATTAGATAAATCTTATCTTTTAGGTCACGATACATCTCAACTGACTTATGTGATTTGGGACGGATTAATTTGAACTTTTTTGTTCTTTTCTTTTTTTTTTTTCCTTTTAACGCACGCACACACACCACCACACACTCACGCCATTGTGGGATTTCACCACCTATGGGTACTGGAACCCTCAACCAGGTGTTGAAACTACTCAGAGTCTTCCACTAGAGTAAGAGTAAGGACCCGGATTAATTTGGACTTCTTGTACCACACGTGTACAATTTTAACTAATTTCTAAGTGCCTGCTAATCATCCATCCCACTCAGATAGAGTATCAATTCTTTCTTGGGATCCCTCCCTCCCTCCGTGTGTGTAGAGCTGGGCATCGGACCGAGTCGAATCGGATTCAACCCAACTCGACCAGGTCCGAGTTCTGCATGGCCTAACTCGAACTCGGTCAGAAACAGGACCGAGTCTGGGTCCTCTTACCCAATCCGATCTTAAACCCTGCTAACCTGGACCGATCCGAGTCAGACTCGGTCAGGAAAACCGAGTCAGATCGGATTGGCTCAGGTTCGGATCGGGTTTCCCACAAAGAAGAAAAGCTTCCTGGGGCCACAAAATTAAATTGTTTCTTGTGGTGTGGTCCACTTGTGTTTTAGATCTGACTCATTTTTGGGCACATGTCGTGACAAAATTACACTGTTTCTTGTGGTGGATTTCTCACAAACATCAGGTGGGCCCCACCCACCTACAAGTTTTTTTTAACTGCACTGGGCCATTTACGATTGGTTTTGCCAGATGGATGGTACAGATTGACCAACCGTACAACTCTCCAGTGCCAAAGAAAACCCTAATCATCAAGTACCGAAAATGCAAATAAAACCAAGCAAAAGATCAAAACCCCAAAATCCAAACAACAGAGAAAAGCCCAATCACCATCCCTGCAAGTCACAAACCTCCAAAATCAACCAAAAATTAAAACCCAAATAACCAAACAAAACCCAATCACCGGCTTAAGAAACCAAAAACTCACATCCAGAATCAAACGAAAATCAAAATCCAAAACAAACAAGGAAAAAAATCCATACCTCCATGGAATGCAGATACTCGAAGATATCCGACGCATAAGGAACACACAACTGAGGATCATCTGTATTCGCTTCAACATCCATCAGCAACTTCCGTACCGTCTTCTTTGATGGTCGCAACTTGCGCTTTGATGGTTCAGCATCCGGAACCGATCGAGCGACTAGCGTCGGGCTGGAGTGGTGGCCTGGAGTGGTTCCGATCGAGCAACGGGCATCGAGCACGTTCTCGTTCGGGTGGGAGAAATTTGGGGAAAAAATCGAGCTAGGGTAAAAACTTTGGAGGAAAAATATGCTAGGGTAAAACGTTTGGGTGAAAAAGGGTATTTATAGTATACCCGACGTCAAAACCGGGTCGGGTCTGTTCGGGTCGGTTCGGACCCATTCGGTCCAGGTATTCGGATCGGATCTGTTCAGATACAGTGCTATCCGAACCCGATTCGAAATACTTTCGGATCTGGACCATCAAAATCGATTAGGTCCGATCAGACCGTTGGTTCTATTCGGAACGGTACCGAGTCGGGTCTGGTCGGGTCGGATCCACCGGATCGGGCCTAAGTTGCCCACCTCTATGTGTGTGTGGGGGGGGGGGGGGGGGGTGTTTCACCTGTACGTGAATGTGTGGAAGGGGCTGTCGATGGGTCCGGTCCTAAAGATCCCGCACACAAAAGCTTTTGTTGTACACTCTTATCGTACTGAGTAAACTCTGTTGGGACTGCTCTGAATATATGTGGTTTATCCACACCGTCCATCCATTTTTCCATATCATTTTAAGGGTGAAGCCTAAAATAGAAGCAAGATCAAGTGGGGCATACCACATGAAACATTGGAAATAATGATTTCCACCGTTGAGACCTTGCTAGGCCCCACAGTGATGTTTATTTGTCATCCAAACTTCTCATAAGATCACACAAACATGGATAAATGGAAAGAACAAATATAAGATTGATCTAAAACTTCTATGACCCCCAAGAAATTTTCAACGGTAGGCATTCAATTCACACCGTTTCCTGTTGTGTGGTCCATTTTATCTTTTTATGTGCTTCATTTTTTGGGTTAAGGCCCTAAAATCAGATTAGATAAAATATATAAATCATAGTGTACCCCACAGAGTTTACTTAGTACGCTCATCAGGCAATCCACCTCCGACTTTTAAAGCTGGGCATTTCTGATCCGATCCGGTGGATCCGACCCGATCCGGTGGATCCGACCCGATCCGGTGGATCCGACCTGATCTGTCCTGATCCGAATCGAACTTAAGGCCTAGATCGGTGCAGTTCAAATTGGATCAGTCAAATCCGACCGTTCATCGGATCGAGTTCGGATCATAGTCAATTCGGACCGATCCGAATGGATCCGATTCGATCCGGAGTGATTCAATGGTGGAAATCAATAATTCTACTTTTTCTTAGGTATGGTCCACTTGAGCTTTGGATATGCATCAATTTTAGGTTCAACCACTAAAATGATATGGAAAAATGAATGGCCGGCATGGATAAACCACATGCATTCACGGTGGCCCCACCAGAGTCTACTAAGCAACCACTTGTGTGCGCAGCAAGTCAGTGACAGGTTGAGTAGCGAGACTAGCTACTGAAAGTGACGTCAACAAGTTCCATGGGCCCCACCATGATGTATGTTTTGTATCTACACCTTCTATCCATTTGGAGAGATCATTTTAGGGCAATATCCAAAGAACGAGTTAAATCGGAAGCTCCAGTGGATCCCAACACAAAAAACAGTGGGACAATGATGCCCACCATTGAAAATTTCTAAAGGCCACAAATGTTTTAGATCAAGCCGATAGTTGTGTTTTCCCTTATTTTATGTCTTTTTTAACTTTTTAATAGGTTGGATTTCAAATAAACATTATGATGGACCTTAGGATAGTTTCAACAGTGGAAATCACTCTCCCCATTGTTTTCTTTAGTGTGGTCCACTACAGATTTTTATTTACCTCATTCTTTAGTTAATATCCTAAAATGATATCTAAAAATGGATTAACGGTGTAGATATAACACATATATACATCATAGTGGGGCCCATAGAACTTGGTGACTCCAACTCAACCTGTCAGTAATCCGTGTAGCCTGTAATCATTTCCGCATCCATGCCATGGGCTAGGTTGTAGCCTGTAACCAATTCGTGCCCAACACATGACACTGGTTACGTGTCGTGTAAAGATGAGCAGAGACCAGCCTCAAGCTTTGAGTTGTACGAACGGCTCAAATGAGATCAAAGTTACATGGGCCCCACAGTTATGTATTTATTATATCCACAACGTTCATCCATATTTCGAGATCATTTCAGAGCATTATATATATATATATATAATATATATATATATAATATATATATATATATATATATATATATATATATATATCCAAAGATCGATTGGACCACACCACAAAGAGCAATGAGAATAGTGATTTTCATCGTTAAAAAATTCGTAGGGCCCACCATAATGTTTATTTTTCATTTAATTTGTTATTAAGGTTAAAAATACATGGATGAAAAGGAAAAACAAATTTCATATTAATCCGAAACTTCCATGATCTCCAAAAGGATTTCAATGGTAAACGTTCAATCCCCCACTGTTTTTTGCAGTGTGAGCCAACTGATCTTTAGATTTGTCTTATTTTTTCAGCTGAAGCCTTAAGACGACCTCTACAAATGGATGGACGGTTTGGATATAACACATACCTCATAGTTTGGTCCACAAATCTAACCCGATCTAAATCATACCCATCCTGATCCGACTTGGTTTCCCTGACCAAGTCAGACTCGGTTCGGGTCAGACCAACCGTGCATCGAATCGGTTGAAGTCAAGTGTCCCGAACTCGGTCTCGGATCGGATCGAGTTCGGGTCAGCTCATGTATATTTCAGACCGAATTGAATTGTACCCAATCCGATCCGACTCGGTCCGATGCCCAGCTCTACCCACTTTAGTACATGTTTATTAAGGTTATGCCCTTGAAAACTAATATTAGTGTACTTTAGTTCATGACATGATGCATTATTAATATTGACTTAATCAAATCTTATGAAACATGTTATGTGGGTGTTGAGAGGTATAACCTATTATGCTATTGGGCACTTAAATCAGACACAGAGGCTTGATAGTCGAAGGATGATTGCGGTTTATGGACTTTGTTGCCCTAACCATGACTATGTAGGTTCACCGAGATACATGTGATGTGTTTAGATAGTCATCTCATGTGAGGAGATTGGCTTGTTGTCAATATGGAAAGTCTTCACTTGTTAGCATTGACCTGGGGTTGGTTTACCTACTTCCTTGTCCTACTTAAGTGTATGAGCGGGCGATGGATGATTATTTACATAGTCATTTGCATTGGCATTTGTGAATTTAGGATCAAGAAACCCACAATACCTATATAATTATAGTTGCACTAGCTATGTAAAAAATTCTCATGACCTAAGGATGTGTGGATGGAAAGGCCCTGATTGATTACGCTTTAGATTTCCTTACGAGGCTATTGCATTGCCAATGAAAATTTGGTGTATCTCGGTATCTTTATTGGGGTCCTCAAAGTATATACAATCAAACATAGGACCCACTTAGTCTACTAGAGGCATATGGCTTGATCTTAATATTTGGACCGTCCATCAAGTGTTTAAAAAGGCCGACTAACATTTCCAAGATTTCCAATTAATTAAACGTAGTTTTTCAACTGTAACTTATATTTTTAATTGTTAATATACTTAAAATTATGTTTGACGGACATCCAATAGCCAAGATATGTTTGATCTATACATTAAGGTGGCATGGGATTTGCCTAATTATGGTGACCAGGGATGATGAAGGGAACTTGATATTTGTGACACGTGGATTATAAAGTTGAACATGCACTCTTCACAGTATGGTACACAAATATTTGTAGGTGGCCAAACGACATGCAGTGTGCATCTCCTAATAAGATTTTACCTTAAATAAAGAGAGGGAAGAGAATGACAAAGGGAGCTTAGAAGCTCAAACCCCTTAAGCATCTCCTAGAGAGAGAGAGAGAGGAGAGAGAGAGAGAGTGTTGTGAGAAAAGAGCAAGTGGCTCTCATGTCACATGTGCACGTAATCAACTCATCATTTAGAGTGATCGAAAATATTTAAACGGTTAAAACAAAATTTCAACTATTGAAAACCTTTAAAAACCCATTAAATATATTTCTAAGTGTTGGGCATAACAATAGAACCATTTAATGAGTTACAATCTAATCGGATCTAACCATATACATATCCCTAGGTAAATTATATGGGTCCGTGTAAGAATCAATGACTCTTGTTCACAACCCCAAGTGCAGGGTCGTAATGCAGTAATAATCTCGGTGAGACCGAGGTCGAATCCACAGGGATTGACTGAACTTGCGTGTATTCTAAAAGTAACTAGAAGATGATGAAAACCTAAATCTGTATTATTTGAGAGAATAATTGTGATTAAAGTAATAAAAACTTAAGGTAGGAACTAGGGTGTCAAGGATCCACTTGTAGCAATTGGGAAGCTACTTTACATGATTCAAGGACACAACTAGAATCAGAATCCTATCTTATCCAGTTGGTAAGAAGAGATTCGTCAGATCTCTGAACTTCTCATGGATCTAATCATCAATGGATGCAAGTGGTGAAGATTTGGAAGTGATTCTATCACCTAACCATGCTTAAGAGACAAGGCAAACAATAGGATTTACTAATCTTACAACCAATCATAAAATAGTTGTGAAAGTTAGGAAGGATTCCATCATCCTACCATATCATGCTCAAGGGACGATGGTGAACAACATGATTTCCTAATTTCACAATCTCAATTTAGAAAAAGAAGATATCTCAAGCCATCGCAGATCTATTGTGATTTGTCACAACAAACCATTAAAAACTAAAAATATTCTTTCATAATCAAACTATAATCCAAGAGAGTTCAACAAAGCATAAATCAAAATAAAGCAAACATCTCAATCACGCTACAAGCTTTGCCTCTTAGCCCTAGCTAAGGGGTTTACCCAACCATAGACATGATTGAACTGAGAACTCTTAAACAAAACATCAACTAATGAAGAAAAAGAAAACTCTCGGACGACGACTCCACCTTTTTGCTCCACTCCTCAAACCCTATAAGATGCCTAAGAATATCATAGGGACTCCTATTTATAGTTTTGCAACTCTAACTTTCGCACCGAATTGAAAAAATTTGGAAACCACTTCAAATTTTCGCAATTCGTGTGCTGTCTGTGTAACCTTAGATTGGTCGAAGACCAGTCGAGGGTCACCTTCGACTGGTCGAGGGTCACCTTCGACTGGTCGAGGGTCACCTTCGACTGGTCGAGGGTTTCCTTCGACGGGTCGAGGATTACCTGATTTTAGAAGATTTTGTCGCTGTAGTTCAAGTCGAGAAATCCTCGACTGGTCGAGCAGGGCCAGGACTAGTCGAGCAGGAGCCAGGACTAGTCGAGGATCACATGAATTCGCTTCAAAACTTCGATTATCTTAATTGTTGACTTAGTTTTGTTGGATTTGGCATGCAAATTCTTCATTATGGGCTTTAAGATCCAAATCTGCTGATGATTCTTGAGGTTTAAAATTTATCGATTCAGAGGGAGATGTTTGAAGCTAGGCATCTTTTCACAATCCAAATCTTTTAAATCTTAACAATCTTCACCAATTTGGCTGGTCAATTAAAAATAGAAAATAGAACATTAAACATTATCATGTTCACAAAAAAACCAATAATAAATAGGGATAATATGCAATATTTGAGTCTCAACGGCTCTTAATAAAGGTATCCAACTATGTCAACTTTCAATGGCCATGAATTAGCCTCATAAGAAAAGCAAAAGTCACTCAATTAGGGCCATGACACTTACATGTCCGTCATTCAAGGATTAATTATATTTCATGCAACATCAAATCATTAATCACCATGATAGACTAATGGGCTTTCAAACTACTTACTGATCTCAATAATGCCGATATAAGTGTCCAAAGGTCTAGACTTGGATCCTACATCCACCACACAAATACACTTTTACGTGCCTTACATGCCAACACCAAGTTGGTCCTAATGATATAGATTGTCCATCCTTACACAAATCAATCACTTCACATAGGATAACCATACATCTGTCCACGAGTATGTTCTAAGGACTTGCGAATGGTTATGGTACATAAGGGTGAGATCTATAGACCACCATAAGATCAACAACAATGTGTCTAATCTCAAGTTCCCAGGCCACATCTTAAGGAATCAATCATCTGCTAAACTAATATCCGTATGTATTTAAGGTGACATCATTAATTAACTCCAGGGTTATAACTTATCTACAATGATACTCGGCTATTAGATTTAAGGTACATATATTTCCTAAGTACTGGCCTAACACTTAATTGAATATACTAGGATAATAAAAACATCATGAAAGATGATCCTGACCATTGCTTGGTAGAATCGAGTGTAACCGGTTGCAAAAGAGATCCGTCCGATAGAATCCAGCCGTCCCAGAACCCCTGCATGTGGGCCCATGGAGAGATGCTTGCTCAAGTGCTGAATTGGCCACCACTAATTGTTCCAGTCTAAAATCAAGAGTTTATTTGGCCTTTGTTTCACTCAGGATCAAACGTTCATGGCAGCCAGGTGGGGCCCATTTGCTAAGTGGTCCCATGATTAAAAAAAGGCTGTGGTGTGAAATCTACGTTCAGGTCGGATATAAGAACCATCACTATCTATAGATGACTTTAGAACGGAAAGAATATTTAAGTGGCCAGCATTCAACTTTAATAATCAAAGGTTGGGATCATCTTGAAAACGCGGAGAAAGGAAGTAAAAAGGGACGGCGATTGCGCCCATCATGATGTATGTGTTCTATCCACGCCGTCCATCCATTTTCATGGATTATTTTAGATGATGACCCCAGAAATGAGGTGGATCCAAGGCTCAAGTGGACCACACAGTAGGGATTGAATTTCCACCATTAAAAACTTGGGGCCACAGAAGTTTTGATCAAGCTATATTGTGTTTTTCCCTTCACCCAGGGGTCTAGTGCAGATTGGATGGGAAATAAACATCCCGGTGTGGGACCAGTTAAGGTTTCAACCGTTGGGCACCGTATCACCGTTTGCTTCCTGTGGTGTCGTCGACTTGAGGTCCATATCTGCCTCCTTTTTTTGTCTCATGCCCTGAGGGCCTGTTTGGGAGCATGGATTTGGAACCCCCGGATTGGCAACCCCCAGGATTGGCAATCCTCTAAGTGTGTTTGGCACCATGGAGTGTAAATCAACTTTAATTCAAAAATACCTATATATGACATATTTACAGGGGTTTGAATTTAATATCTCCAATTAGTGAGATATATAATTTTTGACACTATGGTTGTGATAAGCCCGTTAAAATATATGTTTTGCCTAAAAATGATGAAATTCCAAGTCTCAAATGGACCGCAAGCACAAGATCATGTCTGAGTGACTAACCAACGATTTTTAATCGTTGATTAATACGGACAATGTTTGGACGGTGCTGGATAATATTTGGACGGTGCTGATTTACATGAATAATATTTGGACGGTGCTGATCACCGTTAGTAGGCCATGTGCCCAATAGAATGATAGTGTATAGTGACATACATTTATGCCTGCAACTATTGAAACGATTTTAGGGATAATCCAGGCTCTCACCGTAGATTACAAACCTACTCAAAGAGGGGATTGGAAACCCCTTGGATTGGCAATCCCCAGTTGCTTTATGCTGCCAAACAACCAGGGGGATTTGAAACCCCCTCTAATCCCCTCCAATCCAAGGTGCCAAACGACCCCTAAAATAATCCGTCAAAACTAATGGACGGTGTGGATAAAACACATGCATCACGAGGCCCACAAAGACAGAATCTGCCTCCAATAAGGGCAAGTCCTGTCCACTCGTCTTCGGTACGAAAGCAATTGAAAGGAAACGGATTGGCTACTTCCCCCCGACACTAGCCCCGGGGCTGGTGGTCGGTGCTCTGTGGGCCCACCATGATGTATGTTTTCATCCATTCCGTTCATCCATTTTTAAAGGTCATTTTAGGGTTTGATACAAAAAATGAGAGGTATATAAATCTTAGGTGGACCACACCACTTGAAAACAATAGTGATTAGATATCCACCATTAAAATACTCCTAAGGTCCACTGTACTGTTTATTTGACATCCAATCTGTTGATTAGGTCATACAGGCCCAGATGAAGGGAACAAACAAAAATGAGCTTGATCCAAAACTTTTATGGCCCCCGAAATGTTTTTAATGGTAGACGCTCATTCAACACTGTTTCCTGTAATGTGGTCCAATTGAGATTGAGATATACCTCGTTTTTGGTCTCATACCGTAAAATAATCTGTAAAAATAGATGGACGGCATAAATGAAACAGATACACCATGTTGGACCCACAGAGCACCGACCATCAGCCATTGGCTGGTGTCAGGGGAGTAGCCAATCCGCTTCCCAATCGGAAGATCCCTACGCTCCAATATCGCTACGGGAGAAAATTGCCCAATCATGTGGGCCCCACGAAGTTGAATGAGTAAAATCCACTCCGTCCATCATGTGATATCCTTAATGCTAGTTCTCCAAGAAAAGAAATAAGCTGGATCCAAAACTCAGTTGGGCCACACCACAGGGAGAAATGTGGGTGGGATCCCAACCACAGGTTTGAGTGTGTCGCCGCCATGCCGGGTATCTTTCATCAAAGCAGTTGATTAGGTGCAACTTGCTGGGATGAACAAAAGATGCAAGAATCAGTTTGATAGAAAGTTCAGGTGGGCCCCATCATATGAACGTAGAGGTTTCAAGAGCAATTTTCAATTATTCTCAATGATATGGTCCACCTGTCGGGCTGGTCTTTTGTAGTACGACGAACATGATGCTTCTCACCTGATGATGCACAGGCCCACTGTCTAGTTGATACACAGGCCCACCGGATTGAACTCGGATTGTGTCGTGTGGGACACCACGGACCTCGTAGTGTTTTGACGTTGGAAAGCTCTGTGGGCTCCACTGTAATTTATCTGTTATGTTACACCGTCCATTTATTTTTGCCGGAGTATTTTAGGGCATGAGCTTTAAATGATGCATATCTAAAGTTTAAGTGGACCACACCACAAAGAACGGTGCAGATTGAATGTTTGGAATTGAAATTTTTTTACATGAATTTTGAATCAATTTGATATTGGTTTTTTCCGTTAATCTAAGTCGGTGTGATCTAGGTTGGATGGGAAATAAGGTGGGCACCTGGAAGGTTTCAATGGTGGGCGTTGGTGTTATATGGTGTGGTCCACTTGAGCTTTGGATTCACCTCATTTTTCGGGTCATGGCCTGAAATGATCTGACAAGACAGATGAATGATGTGGATATAACATATAAGTCACTGTGGGGCCCACAGAATCGGCCACATCATGGAATCACGGAGGTCGGTGGTGTACTGCACTACGCAATCCGAGTCCGGCCGGATCGTAGGACGCGGATTCCCGGACGCGGATTTACTGCGAAAGCCTTTCGCAGGAAGTTCCTCCGGGGAAACTTAGGTGGGGCCTACCGTCATGTTTGTGAGAAATCCACCCCGTCCATCCGTTTTTTGAGCTCATTTTAGTATTTGAGACCAAAAATTGGCAAGATCCAAGACTCAAGTGGGCCGCACTAAAGAAAAATGTGTGTAGGAAAAGTCTTGCCATTGGAACTTTCCTGGCGTCTACAGTGATGTTTATATGCCATCTATACCGTTTATACCGTCATTAATGTTGCGATGAAATGAAAACTCAAATATTATCCTGATTCAAGGCTTCTGTAGCCACACGAATATTTCAACTGTTGATTTGGCCCAGTTGAGTATTGGATCCGAATCAT
The DNA here is from genome assembly GCA_021015155.1 of Magnolia officinalis. Classification (NCBI taxonomy): domain Eukaryota; kingdom Viridiplantae; phylum Streptophyta; class Magnoliopsida; order Magnoliales; family Magnoliaceae; genus Magnolia; species Magnolia officinalis. Next base: position 81,672,422 of record JAJHSJ010000006.1, read on the forward strand.
TTTTAGACCTGTCTTAAAATGAGCTCACAAAACGGATGAATGAAGTGGATTTCTCAAAAACATCACCTCGGGCCCACCTAAGTTCCCAGCATAGGAACTTCATGCTAAAGGCTTTCGCAGGGAATCCCCATCTCAGATTCCCTGTGAGAGGCTTTTGTAAGAAGTTCCTATATAAGGTGGGGGCGACTACAATGTTACGGAGAAATTCATCCTATTCATCTGTTTTACAAAATTATTTTAGTATGTTTCATTAGTAAGGAGGCAAATCCAAAACTTAAGTGAGACATGCAAACTGTTTAAACCTTCATGGACTCCACATTAATGTTTTAATGCCATCCAAATCGTTCATAAGGTCATTCTCAACTGGATGAAGTGAAAACTTACAAATTTAGGGTAATTTTTTTATGGAATGTTCTAAAATGAGCTTGCAAAACAGATGGGTAGATTTCTAACAAACATCATGTTGGACCCACACCTCATCATTGTCTGGTTGTTATCAGTTGGTGATTCGGTTATTGGACTATTTACGGCCGGAAAAAAAATTGGGATCTTTCCATTTAGCTCATTGAGAGATGAAATTATGAAAATACCCTCATTTAATTTTCCTTAAAAAATATTAAAATTCAAGATTTGTGGGGCCACGTGGTCTTTCTATAACATCTAAACCGTTAAACATATGCACCACCCCATTGTGATAACACCATCAAAACATTACGTCAATCAGATCACCAGATAAGCTACACTTAAATTTAGATATTTTGAACTGTGTATATTAGTTTTTATGAATTGGTAGAACAACGTGAAGTGGAGAAGCCACTACGGTGCATCGCGTTGTACGAGACGCCAGACAGAGAAGAAAAGACAAAGAGGAGGATGGCCAACTGTGCTTGTTAGGTGGGCCCCACGTCATACCCACTCATCCACCAACCCCCATCATATCTAACAACGGTTTAGGTGGCCCATGAGATTGATGGGTCAACGGACACCGTCACATCCAAGCCACATGCTACCCAACCCAACTCGCCTGGTTTTTTCTTTTTAGTTCATCCTCCACCAATCTCCTCTTTGAAACCCAGGTAAGCCATATCTCTCTCATTACATCGCAGATTCATGATCAAGACCGTTGATCTTATGAGTTCTGCAATGTACCACCCTGATATGAAGATCTCTCCAATTGGAAAAATCTTAACCATTTGATTAGTGACTTTCAGATTGATGACCAATAAAGGAAATTAACATGAACAAAGATTGAATGGCTAGGATCTTCTAGTTTTGAAGTATTTTTGCACATGGTTCATGAAGACATTTGCATATCATAGAGTGGAGGATGTTATGATTTCTTCTGTCTCACCCTTACCTTGGAGTGAAAGCGACGGTCAGATCGATCCTCTTTTTGGAAGTTTTGATTTTGATTTAATAACTTCCTTAAATAAATAAATAAATAAATAATCCGTTGAATCTTTAAGAACGTGAAATTTGTGGATCCACGTTATTAATTAGACTATATTTTTTAATGGAAGCCGGATGTAGGATCGAAAAATCAATATGCATGGATATACATGGAAAGGACCATTTAGACGTTGAGAATTCAAAACGTGCGTACAAAAACTCTTTTTGAATTCCCCTACAACGGTAACTTGTTGTTGGTTGGGTTTGGACATAAGGGGGTGTTTGTCTGGGATTTAATTTCTAACATTATATGATTATTTATCCCTCAAGTTTGTTTTGCCCACCGTTAATATCCACCGTCCATCATGTGGGCTCAACCTTTGATGTTGACTATTAACTATGTTGTGCTCACGTTAGGCTTGTTTTCAATGTGAAGTGTTCATGGTGTGGGACCTACCTTCAATGTGGACCATCTACTTTAAGAGGCCTAACTTCGATGTGGGCTATCCATCATGCAAGGCCCACCTTGAGTGTGAGTCATTTATCACGTGGGCATGCCTTTTAGGTGGACCATCCATCATGTAGGGGCCAACTTTGAAGTGGGTCATCCATCGAGTAGGGCTGCCTTGGATGTGGGGTATTTTCTGATGTGAATTATCTTCATGTGGGGCGACCATTAAGGTTATTGTCCATTATGTGGGGCCTACCTTTGACATCATCATCCATCACATGAAGTTGATCTTTAATGTGGACCATCCATCGTGTGGGCCCCACTTTCAATGTTGGTTGTCCATCATGTAAGGCCACCGCCTTGGATGTGGGCCATTTATCAATAGGGGTTGACCTTTGATGTGGATTGTCTATCATGGACTCACCTTTATATGGATTTTCCATCGTATGGGCCCCACTTTCAACGCAAGTTGTCCATCATGCAAGGCCCCTCTTTGGATGTGGGGCATTCGTCAATGGAGGCTTACCTTTAATGTGGATTGTCCATCGTGTGGGCCCCACTTTGATGTAGACAACCCATCATGCGGGGGCCTCTTTGACAGGATCTTTTATCAAATAGAGAGGGGTAATAAAAAAGTTGAAAATTAAAAAAGTAAAAAATAAAATAAAATAAAATAAAAAATAAAAAATAACTTTCATCACATAAGCTACTTTAACTATAGTGCTTTCCAAACTAACATAAGTTTAAATAAAATTATTAACTTAAAAATAAGTTAAAATTTTATTTATTAGGTAATATCCAGATGAGCCTAAAAGAAACAATGGTTAAGAGAGTGGAGACAGAGTTGTCTCCAGCAATCACGTAAATTAACATTTTACATGTTTTTAAGGATAAGATAGCTACATTCCTTGAGTGAAACCTTTGAGCTGAATAAGTACCTCCGTACCTACTTTTTTTTTCTCAAATGGTGGAAAAAAAGTCAGATTCATTAGGAGTTAGAGTAAATAATGTTTGAAAATGATATGTAATTAAAAGGTTACATGCTCATCTTATTTCACATTGCAACTTAGAAAATTAATGTCAAGCATCTTTATTCACTTTCCTGGATTTTCTCAATTAACTTTGGAAAGAAAACACATCTCATGTGTGTTTGGTATTTATTTATTTGTTTCCTCTTGTGTTTTAAAGTCCAAGCAAAGTATAAATAAAATTATTCGAAAATCATGTAGAGCGACATCTCCCCAAGCATGTCTTGTGGAGATCGATGAAAGGCGCCAGCCTATCATTTGACAACCTATGGTTAAAACCCACAAATATTGAAGGTCATTGATTAGATGGTTGAGATTAGAAGTCATAGACACCCTAAATTGGTTGAGTTTTAGGTAGTTCTAACCAAAACTGACTGACACTCCACTGGTTACGGGTTATGCACATGGTTTAGGCTTGGTTCTGCATGTGGTTTGGGCTCGGTTTATATGTGGTTCAAGTTTAGTTTGCACAAGCCTCGTTTGAAAACGAAGCTACGGCTTGGGAGAACCGAACCTGGCCACATATCCTTGTCAAGATGCCCGTAAAAGGGAGAAGTTTGGCGAAAGAGATGAGATATAAGAGTTTTGGGCGAGAGAGTTTAGCAAAGGGATGGTGATAGAGAAAGAAACAATGTGAGAGGCAGAGGGAGGGAAAACGCACCCGTGACCTCTATCATCTAAAAGCCAAGATGCTCGACTTCCCTTTTTTATTCTCTCGACCTCTTTAATTCTTATAATTTATTATATTATATTTCAACTTTAAAGCTAACATTGTATTATCGATCTATCATTTTTCAGTTTGTATATTTCAACCACATTACTTTGAACACTTGAGGTTTTATACACTTCTCTAACATCAAGTAAAGTATGCTCTACAGGTGCTTCTTCTGAGGATATTTTGTATTAGAATACGTGACTTTAATGAGTAACCGAAAACTTTGTATTCCTTTTATTTTTCATACTTCTATCGAAAAACCAATTTTCTACCATTCCATTATGTTTTCAAATTATCTTTTAGTATTTTATTGAAAGTTCCTTTAATCCCTCTTGAAGGCGCACAACCTGGTAAAGTATAAATTGTGTTTCATACGGACGGTAAAATGCTGTCTAACCTCTTCATTTTTCATAATCGAAACCATAACCCAAAATCCATGGCACAGATCAAGCTATAAGTCACTAATGTTAATAATTCTTCGATTTTTCGAATCTCAAGGTGATTCCATGGATTTTAACCGGCTGTAGATTATGGAGAATTTTATTTTGGTTAGTGGCACTCAAAAATAATGCTCAATCAAGCTATTCTATCCGTCTTGTGAAAGATAGTGTATAATTTAGAATTATACCAGATTATTGCAAACCAAGTGCACTCTCCACTCTTAGGGTTGAGCGTATGAGAATACAAGTGGACATCCCAGGGGAGAATTTCCCTCAGCGTTCACGGATGTACAATCTTAATTGATATGCAATCTAATTCCCATGGACACCACCATCTCGTGGTGAACGGCTATGGCATGATTTTTTGTTTTTTATTTTTACACACACTCACGTGAGTGGAATTTCACCACCTATGGGTACTCGAACCCTTGACCAGGCGTTGAAACTCCTTAGAGTCTACCACCAAAGCAAGAGTAACGACCCGTTGTGGCATGATTTAATTAGGCCATTTGCTGCTCTTAAAGATGGGGCCACACAAATCATATTTAAAATTTGTTAGGTTGCATGTTTAGTCGATTGGGTTCATGTCGAGTTCATGTCTGACGTGGGCATATGGCCTAATCATACCTGCCACATAAGTTAATACAACTAGGGCATCGCATCCACACTTAAAAGAGATGTGCATGAATCATAACCGTCACGGAGTTTCCATTAATGCAAAGGGCAAACATTTAAAAAATCAAATAATAATTCAATATGTCGATTCAACTACTTTGTATATAAATCTAAAATTTTAAAGATAAATGTATATTAAATATAAGTAAAATAACTAATATGATTAATAAAGAAGTGTATTTTTATATTGTATGATTGTATCATGTACAAAGTGGGGCCCACTGGATGGATGGCAACATTTATATGTTTGACTTATTTCATCAATCAAGATAGATATTTTTTTAATTAGTGGGTGGGTCGCTTAATCACATCCTACCATGTCTGGTAGAATTGAAATATGATACGACTATCACTCAATTGGACACATCAAGGGTGATGGAACAATCAGGACCATCCATGTGGTGGGGCCATCTTGGGTTGGCCAGTTTTATAAAATAACACCTATACATTATGGTATACATTAATTTTCTTTACTGCAATTCCTTGAACGTTAACCGTTAGCCATTTTTCTCTTCCATCGGTGATCTTAAGGCATCCGATCAGGTGATTTCAATCATGTAAAGCATTTTTGTTTTGAAGAACTTACCATCCACAGCATGCTGAGCTAGATGAACGGCACGGATTGATCTCCTGCGAATACTATGAAGAGAAGCCGGCAGTGCCTCTGGAGGGGTACGGTGCATCCACGTGATTTTCTGCAGATTGGAATACACGGACCAGATCTAGACCGTTCATTTGATAGTTCAAATAGTGAAAGAGCCTTATTCAATCAAACACTTTCATCAGTGGCAAAAAATGGAAAGGAAAAGAAATATTCCACCAATGGCTAGAATTCAGCGAGAGAAACCCTAGTAGTTATTGGATTGATTGCCATTGTCCAATGAAAGCAGGTTTTGAGCACTGGCCAATCAAAGTTGGATCCCATGCATCCAATGGCTAGGATCATCACGCACGTGTGACCAAGTATGGTAAATGATATGGAGGCAAGAAAGAGCCGGGCCTTTGGATGCCCAAATCTATCCAACTCAAGAAATTGATCACTGTAGACGCAACTTTTTATCCATATTATTTTCCTGAAGAGTTCAAAACTTACCTTCCCAACTTAAATGTTGGATGTATGTACGAGCATTAGAGGATCAAAATACCCCTGCCTCATCTCGACTCGGTCCTCAAGGCTAACTGGCCAACTCGGCTCAGTCAATCAACTGTTCGGGCCAACTCGGGCTGAGTTTGAGCCAAGATCGAGCCTAGTTCATCATTGAGACATTTCCCTAACAACTGTAACTTTACAATCCCACTGTTTGTAAAACAGAGGCAATGAATTTACACCTGTTTTATCAAACACCTTCTAAGTAACATAAAAATAGAAAAAAAGAAAAAATAGAAAAAAAAAAGGTATTTGTTTAATCTATGTACCTTGTTTGCCACTGACCAAACCTTCCTTGCCATTAGCCAAACCTTCCTTGCCACCCGCCACATTTGGTTGAGTCATTTTATGAAACAGTTGGTGAGCAACATCAATGGCAAAGTAACCGAGTCACCAAACTGGTTCGATCCGAGTTCGATTCGAGCTGGATTCGATCTTAAGTCGAGTCGAGTTGGGGCTTGCTCGAAGTCATTTTTGAGCTCAAAAAATCAGCTCGACTCGGCTCGAACTCAGCTTTGAACTAAGTCGAATTGAGGTTTTTCGAGTCGAGTCGAGCGAGCTAACCGAGCTAGCTCGGTTCATGTACACCCCTATGGATGAATGCAGATTTCCTGCGCTTGAAACTTAGGTTGGGTCCACCGTGATGCTTTCCATAAATCCACTTTGTCCATCCATTTTGTGAGCTCATTTTAGGAAGTGAAACCAAAATTGAGCAGGATACACGACTCGGAGAGCTGTATTAAAGGAAAAGGTGGTTAGGAAATTTCTACCATTGAAACCATCCTAGGTTTGACAGTGATGTTTAAATGTCATCCATATCGTTAATAATGTCATTTGTATTGGGATGAACTGAAAACACAAATAATATCATGATTCAAAACTTTTTGGCCCCACGAATATTTCAACTGTAGACATTCAATTATCACTTTTTTGGCCTACTTGAGCATTGGATACTGTTCATTTTGGTCTTGTATCCTAAATCGAACTAAAAAAATGATAGACGGAGAGGATTTATCACAAATATGACAGTGGGTCACACTTGGGGTCGGTGCTGTGTGGGCCCCACCATGATGTATGTGTTTCATCCATTTCGTTCATCCATTTTTACATATCATTTTAGGGCTTTATACAAAAAATGATAGGGATATAAATCTTAGGTGGAACACACCACAGAAAACAATAATGATTGGATATCCATCATTAAATCCCCCTAAAGGCCACTGTACTGTTTATTTGACATCCAATATGTTGATTAGGTCATAAAGACCCAAGATGAAGGGAAAAAATAAATATCAGCTTGATCCAAAATTTTTATCTCCCCAAGACATTTTTAATGGTCAACATTCATTCAACATTGTTTCCTGTATTGTGGTCCACTTGAAATTTAGATATACCTCATTTTTTCTTTCATACCATAAAATGATCTATAAAAATAGATGGACCGCATGGATGAAACACATACATCATGATGGGGCCCATAGAGCACGGTCAGCCAATGGCAAGTGGCAGGGGAGTAGCCAATCCGTTTCCCGAGTGCGAAGAGGAGCACCGACGTCCTTGAACTCCGAGTTGTAACGAACAGTTCAAAAGAGATCAAAGTTATATGGAGCCACAGTTATGTATTTAGTATATCCACACCGATTCATACATATTTCGAGATCATTTCATAGCATTATAAAAAAAGATCCACATCATAAATAGTCGCGGGAAAATTGATTTTCACTATTAAAAATTTTGTAAGGGTACCATAACGTTTATTTTTCATCCAATCTAATCATAAGGTCTCGAAGACCTGATAACTGTGGCGCCACGTAACTTTGATCTCTTTTGAACTGTTCGTACAACCTGGAGTTCAAGGTGCGTCAGCGCTCGTCTACGCACACCAGCCGATCCGCTTTGCAAAGGAAGGTAAGGGTATTTTGGTACTCAAATGATCGTCCGTACGTCCAGCGTCTAAGCTGGGAAGGTAGGTTTAAACTGGATAAAAGTTGCGTCTACAGTGGTCAATTTCTCATCCACTCAAGTTCATCGCTTGCCAGCGAACACAGATCTCGAGTGAGCTTTGCCAAGCGTACGTGCGTGTGTCTGGTGCAGCTCATGTTCACGCCACCACACGTGCCAGCATTACAGATAGGTGTCAGATCCATTCCATCCATGAGATCGTCAAGTCGGTGCCCTGTCTAGCTATCTAGTCAGGTGGGCCACAGCTCTGAGAAAACATATGTACGGCTGGAAAAAGTTTCCTCGACTTTTCTAGCCTGTCTACAGTCTACCTGTATCTAACACTGTGGCCGACCTGGCGAGTTTGCCAGCTTGATTTTTCGCAGATGGACAGCTTGGATATCGTACCTATCTGCCACGACAGCACATGTGCCAGCTGGCAGATGTTATGCCTTGTACGTCCGTGTACGCTATAAAATCACGAGGGACGCCCGTGATTGGAGGAATGGAGTGGGGCCCACTCAGAAGAAATCAAAATAATTGGCTGTATCAGTGTGCCAATCCTGCACGTTGTCAATCATAGTTGAGAACATTCCAAATCAAGACACTGTCCAGCGTATCATCTCTACCAGCAAAATCAAAGGGAGTCATTTGATACTCGGGTGGATTGTGATGGTTGATACTCTGGCACTAAGAAAACCTACATGTGGGCTTCATCAACTAAAAGCAAACAATGTAAATTGCCATTGTAGAGATGAAATCAAATGGAATTTTTGGTTTATGAGCCATCGAAGTTTCGGTGCACGAATTGGACGATTTGATTTAAGTTTCTTATCTGTCGCATCTGCATTTTCTTAGTGCCTGTGTATCAATTATCGGATCGCCGGAGTATCGAAGTTTTTATCACTTAAATTTAAGGAGTTTCGCCGGAGTATGGAGATCCATGATCTCGCGCCCAGACTCTCTACACATGGCACTCATTATGTCAATCCAAGCCATCCAAAAACATACTCAATCATTGTAGGTTAAGGTACGAAAATCAGATTGATTGGATGATCTTAAATGCATATTAATAGATATCTGTTACGAAAAATCGGACAGTTGACTAGTTTTCATCCTAGCCGTCCATTTTATGGCCAACATTTGGACAGTCAAGGAACTTCCATTCTCATCAGATGGATCCGAAGACACACGTCGTTGAGAAAGACAAGTAGATCTGATCATAAAGTGGGCCACACGGTCACTGCATTTCGACGCCTATACCAAGCTCTTGGCTTCTGGCAAAATTCCAACTAATGTATGAGATGCGTTCCTTTGGTCCCAGTACCACAAAAGCATACGGTGGTGCTGGGAAAACGTGGTGCCTACGCGATGTATTTTGGAAATCCAGCCGTCCATCAGAGGCATGAGATCATACAACTTCTAGGCATATAAAATTCGTCCCCATCCGACACTCAGGTGGGCCATAAAATAGGGAAAATGTAGGGAATTATCACCATTTATGTCCAGCGGGGTCCAATGGAATTGTAAAAGCAACCTAATTTTTGGTAAGATCCTTCATCCAGACGATAGTAAGGGTCTGAATGGTGTGGATTGCGTATAGAATACATGGTTGGCCCTTTTTAAATCAACGGTAGGCGTTCACTCTCAACTTGTTCCCTTTTGTACGGCCCAAAAGAGCTTTGAATCATTCTATTTTTGTTTAGTGGGAGTAATTCGAGGTAACGGGTTTGATGGACAGGTTGGATGTCGCAGGTGGGACCCACTTCTGTCAGGTACTACCGTACCACCGGAGCGCCGCATGTAATAGCCGTGTTGACAACTTGATACAGATACGTTGAATTGGGAAGCGGATTGGCTACTCCCCCTGACACCAGCCCCGTGGCTGGTGGTCGATGCTCTGTGGGCCGCACCATGATGTATGTGTTTCATCATATCCGTTCATCCACTTTTAGCGATCGTTTTATAGCTTGATCCCAAAAATGAGAGGTATATAAATCCCAGGTGGACCACACCACATGAAAACAATAGTGATTGTATATCCATCATTAAAATCCTCCTAAGGCCCACTGTACTGACATCCAATAGGTTGATTAGGTCATACATGTTCAGATGAAGGGAAAAAAACAAAAATCAGTTTGATCAAAAACTTATATGGCTCTAAAATGTTTTTTAATGGTCGATGCTCATTCAACGTAGTTTCCTGTAATGTGGTCCACTTAAGATTGAGATATACCTCATTTTTTGTCTCATATCGTAAAATGATCTGCAAAAATAGATGGACGGCATGGATGAAACACATACATCATGGCGGGGCCCACGGAATACCGACCACCAGTCATCGGCGGCGGGTGTCAGGGGGAGTAGTTTCCGTTGAATTGGCGCGAATTGCCGGAAGCGGATTGGCTGGTGTACCACACACCACCGACTCGGCTGTTGTGTTGACGGTACCAAGTTTTGTAGGTCCCATCATGAGATATGTGTTATATCCAAACCCGTCCGTCCATTTGAAGAGCTAGTCATAAGGTGTTATAGGAAAAATAAGACAGATATGATGATCAATTGGACCACACTGAAAAAATCGGTGGGGTATTGAACTTCTACTGTTGAAACTCTTTTTGGGTAATGAAGATTTGGATCAATATAATAATTAATTTTCTTTTTAATTAGATCTGTGTGACCTTATGAACAGATTAGATCGAAAAACGTAGGCTATATGAATATTTTAAAAGTAAGAATCATTGTCCCACTCATATTGGTTGATACAACTCATTTTTGGTTGTATGATCTAAAATGATCTCTCCAAATGAATGAACGGTATGGATATAATAAAAACATACTTTTGAAGCTCTGTATCTTTAATTTCCATTGAACCGTTGGTACATCTTAGAGCTCGAGGGGCGTCAGCGAGCGTCTTCGCACGGCACGTAAAACACCAGCCAGGTCGGTGGTGTGCGGTACATCAGCCAATCCGCTGCCCGAATTGCCTGTGACGGGGCCACAGGAACTTCCGGTGGTCGGAAGCTGCGTGGAGACTAGATAGATGCCTGTGATAAATCTACTCCCTCCATCAGTTTCTAAAAATCACAGTGAAACAGGAATCCAAAAATAACATAGATCTAATACTCGTGTGGGCCGCACCACCGCAAACGGTGATAACAGAATTGTCTACCGTTGAAACCGTCCTGGAGCCGACCATGATGTTAATATACCATCCCAACCGTTCATAGGATTACTACCACTCAGATAAGCTGTAATAACAAATGTCGTGCTGACACAAAACTTCTGTGGCCCCCATAAAGTTTCCAATGGTAGCCGTTCACTCCGCTGTTTCGTGTAGTGAGGTCCACTCCAATTTTGGATCTGCATGATTTCCGGCATCCTGTCTTTCTGCGATGTTTATACAGAGATGGGCTGATTGGATTTGTCACGCCATCTCTGTCGGCCCCACACAGCTTCCGACCGCAGGATCTTCATGTGCCCTCGGACACAAGCAACTCGCTTCCCCACGTTGAATAGCTGCTTGGATAAGTAACACATGTGCCAAGCTGGCACGTGAGACGGTCGAGTACGATGGAAACGTACACGGCCTCCAGTTGCATTTCAACAACGACAACAGCAGCTCCAACAACTACTCCTGCAGAGGATTTAAAAAGGCTGGGGGTGCGTTTGGAAGGCGATTTTTGGCTGGCGATAGCTGTCGACAGATTCTCTCGACCGCTTCCATCGACTTTTCTCCCGCCCAAAGGTAACTCTCTCTTGCCATTTCCAATCTCTCTCTCATAAGGTTAGGGTTTTACCATTAATAATCTCTCTTTCTCTCTCAGGGTTAGGGTTACTCTATTTACAATCTCTCCTCTCTCTCTCTCTCTGTGTGTGTTTAGTTTCTCCATTTCTCATCTCTCTATCTAATCTCAAATCCCTTCCATTCTCTCTTCAGGGTTAGGATTTCTGCATTTCTCTGTATCTCCATCTCAAAACCTAACGCTGTCTGGTGTTAGGGTTTGGCATTTCTCTGCGGAATTGAGATATTTTCCAGGCTGGAGATTTGAATTCTAAACTTTTTGTTGAGAAAATGGGGTTGTTTGCCTTTTTTTCTTTTTGAGCAGATGTATACTTGAAGAAGGAGAAGAAGAGGAGGAGTGGAAGGCGGCCTTTCTTTTAATAAAGGGAATTGGGAGTAGATCTGACGGAAATGAGTGCGTCGAGGTTTATAAAGTGTGTGACGGTTGGAGATGGCGCTGTCGGTAAAACCTGTATGCTTATTTCATACACCAGCAACACTTTTCCCACGGTCAGTCTCATTTCCTGACTTGAATTGCCTTTCTAGGGTTTTGCATTTTTCTGTTGGCGATTAAGGTTTCGGGTTTTTTAATGGTTTGGGGAGTACTTGGGTTAATTCATTTTAATTTCAGTCTTCTTTGCATCTTTTGAAGCTTGATTTTAGTTTCAGTTTGAGGGTTCTGTATAACGGATGTTCAATTTAGGGTTTTTGCCTCTGTGCTGTCTGATCTGTGGAATTGTTGAAATGTTTTCGACATTTTGCAGCTTCTTATTTAGTAATTTGCACGGAAATGATAGTTATAAGGAGTTTTGGACTTCAATTGTTTGATTTAATTTCTGCAGTTTTGAGTTTGGGTATGGTTGTTTTTTGGACATTTTTTGTTTTGATTTTGTAGATGGGCTTGGGAGAAAAGTTTCAATTTTGAATGTTAAGAAAAGAAAATGGTTTGTAGTGGATGTTACATTTTTAAGGGGTACCCCCCCCCCCCCCCCCCCCCCCCCCCCCCCGCTTCTTCTTTTCTTCCTTTCTTTTGCAGATTTAGTTTGATTTGGGAATGGGTTAGGAAAAAAGATTTAATGGTTCTGTCCTGTGCACACCCAATTTAGCATTTCAGACTCTTTCTATTTGATTTGGAGCTTGCCATCAAAGGAGAGATCCATTTTCTTTTTGTCATGTTTTGGATTTGGGAAATGATTTGCAAGGAAAATGACATTTGTAAGTATTGTGCATTGCGGTTGTTGCTGTTTTATTTGCATTTTTAAGGGGTATGCATTCTGGCAGTGGCCATGTGACCTTGGTAATATTGGCTGGGGAAATGGTTTGCAAGGGAAATGACATTTGTAAGTATTGTGCATTGCGGCTGTTGCTGTTTTATTTGCATTTGTAAGGGGTATGCATTCTGGCAGTTGCCATGTGACCTTGGTAATATCGGCTGGGGAAATTCCTCCCCCCATTTTTTTTTTTTTTTTCTTTTGCAGATTTAGTTTGATTTGGGAATGGGTTAGGAATAAAAATTGAATGGTTCTGTTCTGTGAACACCCAATTTAGCATTTCGGATTCTTTCTATTTGATTTGGAGCTTGCCATCAAAGGAGAGATCCATTTTGTTTTTGTCATGTTATGCTGTTTTAGTTGGATTTTGGGAAATGGTTTTGAAGGAAAATGACATTTGTAAGTATTGTGCATTGCGGCTGTTGCTGTTTTATTTGCATAATGGTTGCTGGAGAAGAAATCCTTCTTCCTTTTGTCTTCTTCGTTTCTTTCTTTTGATATTTTGCAGTTTTAGCTTGGGAAGTGGGTTTGGAAGAAAAATCGATCACTATTTGGTATAGGGAATAGTTGTAAGATATGCGAAATTTTTTCTTTTAAGGACTTCTACATGTGGAGACGATTGTGCTTGCCAAATTATCGAGCTTAAAGCCTTCAATTCATGTAATTTGTTTTGGGGAAATGGATCCAAAGAAGATCCTGTTTGAGAGTTTTACATTTCTCTTTTGGATCTGCGAAATGTTAGGTTTTTATTTTTATTTTATTTCTTCCATTGGTGATGGGAAACAGGACTATGTCCCAACTGTTTTCGATAACTTCAGTGCGAATGTGGTGGTGGATGGGAGTACTGTCAACCTAGGGTTGTGGGATACAGCAGGTACACTTGCTCAATGCATTGGTTGTTTTTCTTTGTTTCCTTTTTGGATTTATATAGTGGATTTGACTCTATTTTTTGGTGGAACAGGTCAGGAGGATTATAATAGATTGAGGCCTCTGAGCTATCGTGGGGCAGATGTTTTCTTGTTGGCTTTCTCACTTATCAGTAAGGCCAGCTATGAGAATGTGGCGAAGAAGGTAAGAAATCATGCTTCCTTCTGAACGCCATACTTCTTAGCTTTTGTTCATCTATTTTTGGCAGTTTTGTAAATTTTAAGCAACATTGAAAAATTGTTTTTATGTCTTGTATTTTTCCTTTCCAGTGGGTTCCTGAACTGAGGCATTATGCACCTGGTGTTCCCATAATTCTCGTAGGAACGAAACTTGGTAATTTCTCATCTCATTCGACTCCTCACATTTGAGATGATTTCTCCATGGTTACTTTTGTCATGATTCTATGTTTGTGATTGCTTCCTAATTCTGTGATTTCATGTTCATGTTCAGGTGTTTTTGTTTTTTATATTTTAAAATATATCTTGTACACCGATACATGTTTCAATGTTGGGCACATATATAGTGTTACGTGGTCCCATTTCTTACCCATCTTCTTTTTTCGTGGACAAATATTTGCTCCAAATAATAAAAAGTTCTATTCTATCATTGATTAATCTGCAATTTAATGTCGGTGGATGTATCCTGCATTTACATGTCTCTGTCCTTTTCATTTTTCTTGCACAATTTGGTATACTTGGATGGCTGATATTCATTTTTTTTCCGCTCCCCCCCCCCCCCCCCTGTCATATCTCCTCCTTCTCCAAATGGAAATAGAGGAATGTGTCATTATGATTTGGATTCCATCCTCGTCTTCATCCGTTGTTCTTTCCTTAAGACCGATATGCTTGAATATAATTAGTAGGATTTGCTGTAACTAAGTATTATGGACACGTGGCATGGGTGCCAAGTGTCAAAGTGTTTGCTCCTATTTCGGTTTCTTACCCATTTTCTTTCAGCTCTATTAGAGGACCAGTATTTGTTCCAAATAAGAAATGGTTCTATCAGTTGATATATCCCGCATATACTTGTCTCCATTTCATTTTTCTTGCATAATTCACGATACTGGGATGGCTGATATGCATTCTTCTTTCTTTCATCATATCTCCTCCCATTCCAAAATGAAAATAGAGTTATGTTTTATTATGATTTGGATTGCATCATTTTTTACTTCGTCCTTATGTTATCCTTTACTTAAAACTGACCTGCTCGAACATAATTATTAGGATTATAACTATAACAAATATACAGTCATAGTTAATTATAATTGTCTCAAATGTAATACTTTGCATTTTTAGTTCAAAAATAAAAATAAAAAAGTATAACAAGAGCCCATAAATTTATATATCATAAGAACATTTATCTGGTTAGTACTAATAGAGTGATAATATAAATCACTCTTCAATAAAGATAAAGGGACTCTTTTGCTCACCGATAAATATTTTTAATAAGTAAATAAACAAATAAATAAAATACCACAATGAAATTATTGGATTTGTTGGCTTGGCCTTCCTTTTATCTGCTAAACCTGTGTGCACAAGCATTAATGGTTTACTATATAAGCAAAGACCTTTTCATTCTAGTAAAACGAGTGTTATGGAGATGATTTTGTTATTTTTGATGGTGGGTTAGCATATTGTGCGTTTGGAACAAAGTTTAATGTGTTAATCAAAATAGATTTGTGTGCTAGTTAATATTTTCAGACAATATGCCTCTTGGCATGTGTAGATGTCTCAAGTTTGATCTTTTTAATGTTGTACGGGTCTATCACTTCCGAGCACGGTATTAAATAACCGTTATGCTGCGGGTGCAACAACCATTGTTAATGGTAACAATGGTGCCCATTACACGATACAGGTCCATCACACTCAATTTGGTAAAAAAGGTAAGTAACAGGCCAATACGAGGCCGTAATAGACTGGTATGGGGCTATAACAGGCCAATATGGGGCTGTTACAATTTTTCCCTTAAAAAAGTTTCAACTGTTACAGGGCTGTAACGACTCTTATGGCCAATGTCTTAACGGCCATAAGGCTGGCCATTTTGGACACCGTTACTGTTATTGAATAATTTGCTTCCAAAATGCGAATGCTATAGCCATGTCTTAGAAGAAGACTTTAGACAAGATGGGGGTTTTTGCATTTGTTATAATTTGTTCATAAGACGATGTGATGGAGGCAGCAACAGAGATTGATAGTCTTAAATGGAGATTATTTGGAAGGCTAGCTTTGGCCAGAGGTGCTCTTAGAATTGGATAGTAAAGGCACATCTATTATGGGGGATGTTGCTTCATGATTCCCCTATTCTAGTGTTTTATCTAAGCCACAAGAGAATCATCATCCACTGTAGTGGTAGGGGTGGCTCAAGACATTGGAGATTTTGTGCCTGCTTATCTTCTTGAAGGTAGATGAATCGGAAGGGGTAAGGGTTGTTGAAGCAGAAGATTCAGTAAGGATAGCTCGTATCACATTAAAAAAGGATACTCAGATCATACTGGAAAGGAGGCACCTGGAAGTGCAGAAATTGTTCCCTAGTAGGAAACACTTCATTGACAGGCCTCTCATCATTAGGCTCATTCAATAGTTGGAACTTGAGGAATAGGGCAATGGTTAGTTCCTATTGATCCATCTCTAAAAGGTTCTGCTGGTTTCCTAGGTCACTAAGACATTTTTGGCTCTGGGTTCTTGCTTAGTCTGGCTATGTAAGCGGGTCCCAAATCAATGTCCATGGAGTTGGAATTTGCATGTTATGAACTTATGATTCAACGTGTAGAGATGGGAAGCGACAAAGACATTGAGCTATGGAGTGATAATTCTTTGCTTTTTTGTTGTTGAGGTTGAAAAGTTGAAGTTCTGATTCTGCCAACAAATGGAGGAGCACATGTAGTCAATAAGAGTGTCCAGTTGTAGAAAGATGGTTGTTGGAGTTGGGAAGAAGCATTCTAGAAACAGGGAGTTCATTAGTGGAGCCTGACAAAGTTCTCACCCATTGGAAGCATGGTGAGAGGCATGGGATTTTCGGAAGTCTCCATAACCTCTTAGAACGGAGGACAAGGGTGTTGCTGTGTCGGAGAAGAAAGGCTATTGTTTATGATGGTGCATGATCATCGTATTGTAATGATGCTTTTAGAGGCATTTGGCAACCATTAAAGGATGTTGATAAAGGTTATGCAACACTATGCAGTGGTCGTTTCTTTTTTAAATTTCAAATGTCTTTTGGTTCCTTTAGAGAGATGGTAAAAGTGACAGGTTAGTGCCCATGTGTTCGAGTCGGCATGGCAAGGTCTCATGAAGAGGGAGACATCCAACGACATCAGTGGCCTGGAGATGCATGCAAACAGGGGCATGCATTTCCTTCATTTGTTTGGCACGTGATTGTGACGATTTTGGTACTTATGTGGTCATTGGTTGTGATTTAATTTATTTATCCCATGTGTCCCATTCACAACCTAGCAAAGTGTTTGGGCCTGTATCTATCCCTGTGCATCTCTGGAATAATGTAATTTGCAACAAACTTATCTTTCAAAAAAAAAAGTGTTTGGGCCTGTATCTATCCCTGTGCATCTCTGGAATAATGTAATCTGCAACAAACTTATCTTTAAAAAAAAAAAAGTGTTTGGGCCTGTCAATCGGGTCAGGGTCTCCTTTTAAGCCCATTGAGAGCTCATGATGGCGAGTTTGCTGAAGGACTGGAACTTTAGGTCCAACATGGAATCGAGCAAATAGCTAGAGGTTACAAATGGATTCAGTGGAGTAGTGGTGGCGATTCTCACATGCAACTTATTCTTAAAAAAGAAGCCCATGATGCTAGAGTATTTATGTTGGCCCCTATCAAGCGATTGCACATCAAGTGTGGACGTGTTGATGATATCAATGTAATTTATTTCTCCCATGCATCCCATTCATAAAGTGTTTAGGTCTATTGGTTGAGTCAGGCCCTCCTTTTTTAAGCCCATTGGGAGCCCATGATGGCGAGTTTGCTGAAGGCCCAAAACTTTACTTTTGATGTGGAATGAGCCAATAGCAAGGGTTATAGATGGATTCCATGGAGCAGTGTTGGAGATTCTAATATGCAGGTTATTCTTCAAAAAGATGCCCACGATGCTAGTGGATTACTGTTGGCCCCTCTCAAGCAATTGTGCCTCTAGTGTATACATATTGATGATAGTGATTCAATTTATTTCTCGTCTCATTTACAAGCTATTAAAGGAAGTGCTTGTTCTTATTGATTGGGCTGGGGCCTCCTTTCAAGCCCATTGGGGGCCCATGATGGTGAGTCGGCGGAAGGCCCATAACTTTAGGTCGATTGGAAGTTTACTAAAGGCCCTGAACTTTAAGTTGACTGGAATCCAGCCAATAGCCAGAGATTACAAATGGATTTTATAGAGCAATGCTGGAGATTCTAGTATGCAACTTATTCTTAAAAAAATGTGCATGGTGCTCGTGGATAATGCTGGCCTCTATCAAGCCATTGTGCATCCAGTGTGGATGTGTAGATGATGCCTCCCATTTATGAACTGGTAAAGGAAATGTCTAGGCCCATCAGTTGGGTCGGGGCCTCTTTTAAACCCATTGGGAGCCCATGATGGAGAGTTTGTTGAAGGCCTAAAACTTTAGGTTCAACATGGAATCAAGCCAATAGATAGAGTCTGAAGATGGATTATAAACAGAGGCGGATCAAATGAATTAACAACCATTGGGTATAATGCAAGTTTTGCACCTTGAAGAGGATTGAGAAAAAAGTTCAAGTAGTACATGAATCAATAATCAACATTTGGATGGCAACGGGTGTTTCTTTTGTGGAGTAGAAAGAGAATTAGCTTGCTTTGTTGTCTTTCCCCTAACAAGCAAAAGGTAAGTTCAAATTGTTGGGTCTTATACTCTTATTTCTTTATTTGATTACAATAATGGAAGTCAATATTTGAGTGAATCTTTACATGATTAATGAAGAATTTAAAATGAAGCTGTTGATATGGAATATGAGGGGATTGGGTTGCTAGGAGAAGAGGATACAAGTTGAGGAGTTAGGTTCCGCCCTGAAGGTACAATATCATTTCCCTTTAAGCGATGAAAAATTCTATTTGATTGGCTTCATTGGAGTCGTTGGGGGCATTGACACGGTTCTGAATATTGTTATCGTCGACCATATCGGCCCAACCATAAACAATACTATACGGGCATCGTGTATAAATATCGGTCCGTGACTCTGTGTATAGATATTCGTCCGTATATAACCATATCTGCTCATATCGGTTGATTTTTTAAAAAAGACAAAATTAAGGAAAATATCAGGAAAAAAAGAGAGAATAATATGATATTCTAGAATCTATCCCCCCTTATTATTATTATTATTTTAGGTACGCATATGATGGTGTACCGAACCTTTTTTTAATGAGAATGTTGTCTGTCAGTTCGACTTTTCGAAGATCATCGAAATGGGCCCTTATTGATTGCAAATCAAGCATGATTTGGTGAATTATGGCCCATTGCATTGAAAAAGAAGAAGAAGAAGATGAAAATATAAAAAAAGAAAGTGAAGGTTTATCTTCCTTTTTTTCTGAATTTTCCCACAATAGTCTACTTTGCTTCAATTTGTCGAATCCCATTCAAATCATTTGTTTTAATCCCAAAATAGGTCTAGATCTAGCCTAAAATAACTTTTAAGCTTCCTCCATGGTTTAAATGAAAAAGGAAGAGGAGATACGAGTGAAATTTTGAAAGAAAGAAAGAAAAAAAAAAAAAAAAAATCAAAATTGGGCTTTTATGGGTATATTGGTGCTGATACGTCTTATATCGGCCGATATGGGTCAATTTTTTCATATCGGGCCAATGTGGCCTCGTATCGTGCATCGTCTCATGCCAATACACATACGATACGATTGTATCGGTTGATACAATACCGATATTCAAAGTTATGGGCATCAATCTATGTTGTTGTAGTTAGGAGGGGGGAGAAATTGGATGTCCTCCTAGGTTTTGCTCTTAGTTTCAATCTTCCTTGGGAGAAAAATGACAATTTCAGATGGCCCATGAGGCATGAATTCAGAGCCTACGTCTAGCTTTCGGGGATGCACTAAATGGAGTGAGGCTAGGGTCGAATATGTTGTGGTGTGTGGGCGGTGGATTCAATTGGATTCAAGAGAAGGGGTTGGTTCTAGAATCACTTCATGGACGCGCGACTTCTTTGATTGCAAGGAGTTTAAAATGATGCTGTTGAGGATATATGTTGAGGAGTTAGGCTTTGCCCTGAAGGTACATATCATTGCCTTTTAAGAGATGAAAATTTCTATTTGGGCCTACTCTCTCATTCAATCATTAAAAAAAAAAAAAAAAATCTTCTCCAAGGGAGATGCGGCAATTTTAGATGGCCTGCGAATTCAGAACCCGCTTCTTACCTTTTAGGCTAAGTGGATTGAGGTCAAGGTGGAATGTCTTGTGGTTTGTGGGGCGGTGGATTTAATTGAATTCAATTTTCTTTCAAGAATTCAAGAAAAGGGGGTGGTTCTAGAATCACTTCAAGGACGCTTGACTTCTCTGATTGGGTTGATCAACATGAGCTATTGGATCTCCTCTTAGTGTACCAAATCAAGGAAATCCCTCAATATATCATCTTGATAGGTGTCTTGTGTCGAGCATTTCTTAGGAGGGATGCAAAGTCGTTTCCTTAGGGTTATTTCCCGATCACGCAAATGAGGAAACTTGGGGGGTTTTATTCATTTTGAGTTGGTGAGGCTTCAGGAGATGACTTTACGAAAACGTTAAGGTTTGATGGAGATCTGTCTTCGTTGAGGGTTGGGCTGGAGATTGATTGATGACGCGATTGAAGAAATAGAACAATTTCATCAAGGAGTTTCCGAGGGACAACTTTTAGTATGTGAGAGAATGTGGAAAAGTGCAATTCTCCAAGGCATTCATGACCTAGATCTCAAAAAGGAATTGCCATGCTTTCTCTGTGTGGGAAAAGATCAAGAGGAATTTCTCAAAATGGATTTTTGGTAATCATGTGATGATAAAGAACTTGAGCAGGTTGGCTTAATTTCTTTAGGAGATAAGAACACAAAAATTTATCATGGGCATGTGGATGTTTAAAGAAGGCATATTACACCTATGGTTTTGTTATCATGTGTGGTGGGTGAGAAAGTTGTATGTAATACTGTCATGGAGTTTTATTTAAACCTTCATTTCGAAGAGTGGGCCTTTAAATTGATAAGTTTTATTGGAAGTCCTTATAAGATTTGGCTGAAGTCCTTATAGACAGGTTCGGTGCTAGGAGTTTTTTTTATATAAATAAAATGTGGGGGTCGTTTCTTCATGACAGGGAGGTCTTGGATCGTGCTCGTGAATGTATAGGTTCAAGGTTCGACGACTGTAAACTTGGTACCATATGCAAGTTGGGCTTGAAAAAAGATTGATCTTAATAAATAGATCTCTGAAGGGCTTCTTTAGGGGGTCTAGGGGCACATGCAACGAGATCTTATTTCACTGCTATTGTTGTGATTGTGGCTGAGTGTGAAGTAGTCTTATGAAATGACAAGTGAGAGAGGTTCTAGTGACTTTGAAGGATGTAGAGATGAGGAGCTTATTGTTTTGTTTCATCTGCAAGGCAACTTCCAACCTTCTCCTGTTGAGGTTGATAGTGGTGGTAGATGT
Source organism: Magnolia officinalis (assembly GCA_021015155.1). Taxonomy (NCBI): domain Eukaryota; kingdom Viridiplantae; phylum Streptophyta; class Magnoliopsida; order Magnoliales; family Magnoliaceae; genus Magnolia; species Magnolia officinalis. Next base: position 81,693,836 of record JAJHSJ010000006.1, read on the forward strand.
TTGACCCCATTGGAGGCTTCTCAATGAAATCTTGCTATTGTTTCCTTGATATTAGTGTTTATAGGCCAGCCTTGCTGTCGACAAGTGTGATTTGGTGTTATGTGGGACCACAGAGGGTGATTTGGTTTTTGGTGGCCATGAAGAAAATTCTTACCTTTGACAATATGAGAATACAGCATATGGTGATCGCGAATGGTTGTATCAAGTATCATTAGAATCCGGGATCCATTTATTTTTTTTCATCCACAATGAGTTCTTGTTCGAGATTTGAGGAACATATCCTTGTTCAACCTTAGGCCATCCTGGGGGTGGTTAGGACCTTTTCTCGTCTTGGTATTCTTCTTCTTCTTTTCATTGAATCTTGCTACTTGTTCCTTGGTGTTATGTTGATAGGGCAACACCATTGCCAACCACTTCTTTTCATTGCCAACCATTGCCAACCACTTCTTTTTTTAGAGTGATTTGGTTTGATGTGGGGCCCCTGATGGTGATTTCTTCTAGGTTGTTTGTGGCTATATGGAAAATTCTTATCAATTACCATTGATAATATGGGAAACAAAGTATGGTGGAGGGGAGCTAAAAAAAGGACCCATATTTTAGTTAAAATTAATTTAAGCACTTAATAAGATTTGTGATGTAGGATAATTAACCACTTGCTCTAAAATCTTGAACTAAAAAAAGCTCGAATTGATAGAGCATGGTGAATCAATCCCTTTATCTCATAGCCTAGGCCCCACATCTCATGGGTTAGGACCTTGACCAAACCTCCCTCATAGGCCCCAAATCACACTGGTACCACCTTACACGGGCCGCCCATCTCGAGTATGCCCTTACATCCCACAGGCAACCCCATTCGAGCTCGATGTGAAAATGCCCCTACATTAATCACCCCCGGTGAGGAGTCTCGAACACGAGACCTCCCGCTCTGATACCACTTTGATGCGGGACAATTAACCACTTGCTTTAAAAGTTCGAACTAAAAAAAGCTCGAACTAATAGAGCATGGTGAATCAATCCTTTTATCTCATAGCCCAGGCTCCACATCTCATGGGTTAGGACATCGGCCGAACCCCCCTCGTGGGCCCCAAATCACATAGGTACCACCTCACACGATTCAGCTGCCTTACACAGGTGGGGCCTACCTCACACGGACCGCCCACCCTGAGTGTGCCCCTGCATCCCACAGGCAACCCCACTCAAGCCCGGTGTGAAAATGCCCCTGCATTAATTTGCCATGTGATCTGAATCGTTAAGTGTTGAAGCCTGAAAATAAGTTTTATTAAACGGCACCTATTCTTTGAAGGATAATAGTAATTGATTTTATTAAAAGCCTGCAATGACAATTATCAAAGCAACAAAGAATACAACCCTGCGAATCAAACGACACCTATGTCCTGAGGTCTGAATAGATGTCACCATTTTAACCTTTTTTTGGGACTCACCCTAGGCTGCTTCTGATGGCCTCATTCCTAAACCTATGCTTTGTAGTGTAACTAGTTAAAAAAAGAAAAAGAAAAAGGTTCTATTCTAGGTTTCCCACACATCCATCTCAACATGCTCTTCTCTATAACACCCAAACACAATCACTTGTTTTGACTTCTAGCTATCCAACACTTTGCCTGATACAACATCCCCATTTTACTAGGTTTTTTTTTTTTGAATCTCTAATCATTCCCTCTTACGACCATCACCCATCCCACCCCCTATTCCTAACATTAATCGTTTTCACGTCTCTCTATTTCTCACCCCTTCCCCCCTTTTTTTTGGAAGGATGCAATATATTAAAAGAAAACAGACGGAAACACAGGAGCCTGAGGAGGGCAAAAACAGAAAAACGAAAAAAAGCCTAAGCAGCAAACAAAAAAAGAAACCCTAAAGAAGCTACACAAGTCGAGACCGGGCTAGGCCAAGGGCCTGAAGCTGCAAGAGCTACGCCAGGTGACTGGGGAGTAGGTGGCTGTTTTTTTTTGAAGACACAGGTTGTCCCCACCTTTTTTTTTGAAGTGAGACTAATCCCTGCGGATACATGCAATCACCCACAACCACATGTATCGGGTAAAGCCAAGGAGGGGAATCGAACCCTCACCTACAGGGAGCAAACCTACAGTGAAGACCATTCGCCCAAACCTCGTTGGGTAGTAGGTGGCTGTTTTTGAGAGAGAGAGAGACACGAAGACCATTCCTGAACGTCCCTGAAGATGAGAGCAACAACTGCAAAAGGCATGGAGGAGTTGTGGAAGCCATAGACCATTCACCAACAAAGCCTTGCTCCTGTTCCACTTGTACCAAACTTGCATATGCAGCCTAATTTGATCATCTTTTAGATTTTTATTCCAAGACCAAAATACCCCAATCCAATCATAAATAAAACTCTGCTCCAACCTTTAAGATAGGGGGGACAAACAATGCTCCACCCTAAGTTTGCTTTTGATATCATATAGCACTTGCTAGAAACACTAACCTAGCGCACTTCAATGTTGAGCTTTCCTTCCTCAACCAAATCTATTGAGAAATTTGACCTAATTTTGATATCCTTGAACTTAATTACCTTTTCAAAGATCTCCCCACCCTTTTACAAGCATCCCTCTTTTCAAAGATCATCCTCACCCTTTTACTAGCATTCCCCACTTAACAAATATACTCCAAATTCCTAACCTTCCCTTACTTGCATCACTCCCAAACCCTACCCTTTATTCATTGATCCTAACCCTATATTTCCTTTCAGCTTTCTCGAAAAGGTTGTGGACTATTCACCAAACCTTATTAGTTTCTCATCATAATCACAGCCTTGTCCTGCTATTTGCAGTAGGATTAACAGGAATTGGCATGATTTCTTGGCAGAATTTCAGTGACCGACTGCCAACCTGACGCAAACCTAAGTTAAGAACTGATCATTGCATCGCACCATGTGGAGTTCAACTTAAGAAAAGAACCGAAGGGCCCACTTTTCGTCTTGAATTATCCTTTCACCTTTCTCGAAAAGGTTGTGGACTATTCACCAAACATTATTAGTTTCTCATTATAATCACAGCCCTGTCCTGCTATTTTCTGTAGGATTAACAGGAATTCTCGTGATTTGCTTGGCAGAATTTCAGTGACCGACTGCCAACCAGACGCGAACTTAAGCTAGGAACTGATCATTGCATCGCACCATGTGGAGTTCAACTTAAGAAAAGAACAGAAGGCCCCACTTTTTGTCTTGAATTATAGTTGCTCCAAAAAAGAAAAGCAAAAAAAAAAAAAAAGAAAAAAAGAAGAAGAAAAGGATAAGAAAAGAAGAGACTATCTAGCAAGCTACAGTCACCACTTTAATGGGATGAATTTTTTGTTTCAAATAGTTCCAATTTCCGCACTGCCTCCTTTTCAATTAGTTAGAAAAGTTTTTGGCCATCCTTCTCGTTAATTAAATTAGGTTTGCATTTGTCACCTTCGCCCTCCCAAGGAGCTTCTTTGATTCTCTAGTCTCAGTCACCTGAACCAGGATTTTGAAAGAGTACTAAATTGGTGTGTTAGCTGGTGTAATTGTTAAATCAATGTGAATTTGTTGGAAAATACGCAGCCTCTTTCCTTGCTTCCATTTTTTTAAATCGATAAGTATGGGCTCGAACCCCAGGCCTTTCAAATTTATTTATTTTTTCCATCCCATCGAATCATTTTATATGATCAAAGGATGCACCTTACTCAACATATCCAGCAATTTAACGTACTATTCCACTTCATCATACAAATTCCTCCTACAAGAAGGAGCTCAAACAATCTCCTCTCTTAGGAAAGAGGAGCAACAAGCAACCAAAATTTTCACATTTACTGAGAACCTTTCCGCTATTGTCTTCCTCTATCACCCCAGCCATAACATACCTGCTTAAATTCACCGTAGGCCCAGGGGCTGCTTCAGAGAACCTGACTGATTTTCCTAGTTCTTCAGTCTGTTCTCCAAAGCATCATAAGGGCCAATGTTTCATTGGCGAGTTGCAGGTGTAAAGATGGGGATTTTCAAATTTTCCACTTAGAAGCCATTATGGAGCGTATTCAGTTTTGTTTTAGGAAACAACTTGCTAAGATGATCCTCCTAAACTTTAGAAGGGAGAGAAAGGTGGGTAAAATTTCACCTTGCCTCAAACCTCCTGAGTTTTGTAAAAAGAAAAAGCTGGAGTTTTGTTCACAAAAAATGAGAATGAGGGTGTTCAATTCCATTTGGTACGAGGGTGTGTGGATGCATTTGGTAATCCATCATCATTGTCGTCGTCATCTCTTTCACTGTCTCCCTTACTCTCTTCAGATGAGTATCTTCTCTGTCTCCCTTTGAAACTTATCCCCTTATTGTGAAACATTGAAATCCACAAAGCCGCAATCTGCTAGATCGTAAGCCTTCTCCGTGTTGATTTTATTCACGATTTTAGGTTCTTGCTTCTTCTCCCTTTTTAATTTTTTTTTTTTTTCTTTGAATGGATGAACTATTATAGCCATGGGAATGCCATCTAGAATTTTTTCATTCCTGAAAAATGGCTAGGATGGAAAATGGACATGGTGCTTATGCAAGGACTAACTTTAATATGCTATCTTTTTATTGGATTTTTTTTTTCTTTTAAATAATAGAAATGAGTGGATTGGTTGGAATATGAATGTTGATAAGAAGTTGACAAGGGAAAAGATGGTCATGGAAATGGGATTAGATAAAGCGCTAGGTATGAATAGGTTCACCTTTGCTTTGTTTCAGCCATGTTCAGATGTCAAAAAAAAAAACTTCTTATTGAAGTGGTGCCTATCCCAAGCCCCGTTAAAGGAGTGTTGATGTCAGGGGAGCAGCAGGTTGTCAATCTTTTGATAAGATGTCATTAGAATTCTTGTCTTGTTTTGAAACGAAGCACAATCATAGATCCAACACCAAATAGCTTGCAAGAGATGATGATGATGATGAGATAGATTGAATACGGGTTTGGCTGCTTTTATTACTCTGAAAATGGGTAGGATCTTCTAATCAAAGTGAACGAGGCTCAGTGAGGTCAATGCAGATCTTGGTGATTGATTGGGTGGTTTGAATTGTCTGATCAGTGAGATTTTTTAGAGCACATGCAATCAAAGGTGGACTCAACCTGATCAACTGTCCATATCAATAAAACTATCCATCATGCGTGGAATCCATCCAGGGAACTTTAATTCCACTTGATCCTGATCGATCATGTTGGAAGCATTCTAATTCCATGTCTTAGAATGATTTCCCATGGCTGTTAATTATTACTTTGTTTGGATGATTCTAGCAATTCAATCAATGACTTGGAAAATATATGGTCCATATTGATTATAGTATAAAATGCCAAGTTTTGATTTGGACTGACAATCATGTGGCACCCGCCTTCTATTATTGCACATACTGCTTAAGAATCACTTTGATTAAACTAACATAACCATGTGATCACTGGCTACGAACTCCAGTTCCACTTGATTCATCTGTGAAAGCCGTCATTTAGGAAACTCTGATTGCACCTGGTCATAGTTGATAATTGTTTTGGACCACCCATCAGTTGGTGTGACACCGTTGATTGCCCATGACTCTCAATGATCACTTGGATCGGATGATTCTTACTATTTGCTCAGTGGTAGAAAATGTACAGCCCAAATTGATTCTGCGAGAAAAGGTTGGACTATTGATTTGGATTGTAATCATGTGTCACCCACGTTTGATTGCCCATGTGCTGTATCAGACTGATGATCCTAGACATTTGATTTTCAACTGGGACAATGGATGGTCGTGTTTGATTATACTGATCTGGACTTCAAGTGGTCCCGACCTTTGATTTTGTGTGACTCTAAACAATCACTTTGATCAGATGCTCCTATCCATTCAATCATTGGTTCAGAAAGTGTCTGGTCCTAAAGATCATGTGAATGCAACTTTGATGGCATGTGCCTCTCAAGAATTAGACTATCCTAACCATCTAGTCCAATGCCAAAAAAATGGATCTAGATGGAGGTGACAGTTTTTAGGCTCGATTTTCATGGAAATTGACATCCTAAGTTGGGTGCTAGAAGTCGAATGGGTGTTTTTGGGAAGTCAGAGTTCCACTGGAACCCTAATCCATGGAACTTTTTGGTATGCAAATATGAACAAATACAAGCTCCATGTAGCTCATTTTCCACATGTAAAGTTATTAAATGCTCTTGAGTTGGTTTCATGGAAGAGAATATCTTTTGGGAGGGCAAGGATATTGTCAATTAGATCCGCATTGGCAAATTTGTCACTTTCTAGAATCTGAAACATGACGGAGTCATTGGAGAAGCTCAAAACATCCAATTTTTGGTGGGACGGCGGGGAAGATGGGTATGAATAAGTTCATTAATTGTGGGGATGACTATCTGGGAATCAATAAAATTTAACCTTTTGTGTGATGGTGAAAGTTAAACCCTTTCACATATATAATTGATATTTGGTGAACTGTTAGCATGGTCAAAACCTTTTTCTTTTTGTTTGTGTGTGTGTGTGTGGTGCTGGGAAATTCTCGTCTATTACCAGAAATGCGACAGTTTTCCAGCTTAAAATTGAAATAGTTCAGAGGAGCATGATTAACACTGTCAAGTTTTGTACTCCAGTCGCCTCAGGTGTTATGCATGTGAATCAATTCCATTCTTGAATTGGCAAAGTCCTGCTTGCTGAAACTCCGTCTTGTTTTCACCATGACTGTTTAGTTACCGATGATTTCTAGATATTCAAAATCGGTTACGTAATGGTAACAGTCATAACCGTTACGCGTTATGGGGTCGAAACGGCTGTTACAGAAAAAACAGGCCGTAAAGGCCCTGTTACAGTCCTCTAACAGTTTTTCAAAAAATTAAAGAAAAAAAAGGCCATAACAGCCATTACAGCCCCATATCGTAACGGTAACGGCGGTGGCCATTACCGCCACCGTTACCGTTTTGGAACACCTTGGATGATTTAGTAAGAAATTATTCTCATAAATTAATAATTGTATTAATCAATGTTATCAAAATTGTTATCATTTCGCAAACCGTAATAGGGGTTGAATTGTATCGTAAATCATAATATTTTTATAATTTCCTAAAAATTGAAAAAAAAAAAAGAAGAAGAAGAAGAAGAAGAGAAAAATATAAATAAATTAGAAGAAGTTTAAAAACTCATCAATCATCCTTTTGTAAGTCAACATGATTGTAATCATCCATAAAAAAACATTCTAGATAAGTTGTACATCAATTTGGTGTTTTGACCATTTAAGAAGAAATCATAATAAAAGCTCCATGATTTAACGTCGAAGAGAATAGATATCATTTAATCTCTAATATAGAATAAATAAAATAATTTACCTTTTCTAAACTACTTAAAGCCCCCACCAATTTAAAAACATAAAATGAAAACCAAGCGAAGCTTAAAATAGAAGAGAGCAATCATAATTTTAATCGTAAGTTGGGACTTGAAAATCGTAGGATTCATATTAAAAGGGATTCAAGGTGAGATTCAAATCATTTTGCTTAAGATTCGACTCAAATTGTATATCCTAAATCATAGGATTTTGACAACACTAGTATTAGCGTGTTTGAGAATCAAAAGGATTGTTTGATGGATATTTCAAAATTCCAATAGTGTTAAGGAAACCATTATGTTGAGCTTGTGGGACCTGTCGGCCATGCTGAGAATTAGAAAGGAGGCTGAGAGAATACTTGTTAACAACGTTCATATTGCCTGATGACTGGACCTGTCTGATTTTTCCTCCATGTGCTTTTATTGGTAGTTTCCATCCATGAAATGGCTCAGATTATCTGCAGGAGGTATCACTGTATTAACAATGTTCATATTGACCTGAATTTTTGTGGCACATGGTCCATCCCTTTGTGGGGCATGGTTGGTCTTGATCGTTTACATGTCAGGCATATGTTCATGTGAGGACAGACAATTAGCGTTGACCTTCTTTTTGGTTGCACATTTTATCGTGTTTGCGTGAAGAAATCTATGATTCAAATTGATATGATCTGCAACCTTTATCAAAGAAAAGTGCCTCATTTTCACTTCTGACACTTTTTTTTTTTCCAATTATTTCTGGTCACAATTTATTTATTATCTATTGTTCATACACAGATCTTCGGGATGATAAGCAGTTCTTTATAGATCACCCTGGTGCAGTTCCCATCACTACTGCCCAGGTAAGGAATGTTACCATGTTGGTATAGCCACTGTTTTTATATGATTGGCTTTCGCATCCCTTTGTTTGGGTTCCATCTCCCTAAGATGTTTAATACATTTTGCTGGTATTTTTATTTTATACTGAAGGGAGAAGAGCTGAAGAAGCTGATTGGAGCTCCTGCCTACATTGAATGTAGTTCAAAAACGCAGCAGGTATGCTCTTTCCTCAGGCTTCTTTTTCACCTATTATATGCTCTAATATCAAAAATTTTACATGGTTTGGACTTGGGGAAAATTCGGCAACGCAATCAGTTGGGGCATGTTTGTGTGCCACTTAAAAATGAGTGCATCTCATTTTAGTTAACCGCAAGATATTCCATAACAGTCACTATCGTTACCTTTTATGAGTTCTCTCTTCTTTTCTTTTTTTAAATTGAAAAAAACCCCCGAAAAACCTGTGTTGGCCCGGTAATGGACCGTTGCAGCCTTTACGGGAGGCATAACTGTGTCAGAGGGGTTGTAATGGCTTTTACGGGTCATTTTTTCCGTTATGGTATTTATGACCCCATAACGTGTAATGGTTGCCACTGTTACCTTTATGTAATTGCCTTTATGGCACACCATGGTTAACTGTAATAACGTATTAGGCCATGTTTTGTAGGCGGCTTAGAAGTGAGTTCATCTCATATTAGTTTCTTTTGGAGGGTAAATTCAATTTCATTAGTTCATTTCATTTTATAACTGTATTATGTATTAGAGACCATGATCGCTAATACGTAATTACTGTTAATTAAAATGAGATCAAAGTTACTTTCAGGTGTCTACCGAACAGGTAGGGGATTAAAAATAATCATTACAACTAAGAATTTGTGATCTCTAGTTCATTATTAGATTATAAGTTTGAGTGATTTCTTTTTGCCGAAGGATGCTTTTAGGCAGGAAATTGGGATCATCTCTTAATTCTGGTTTCCACAGAGTCCATATCCTGCATCAGATTTGCGCACTAAAGCAACAATTTGGGATTATTGATTCCCACATGATCATTGAACGATCATTATATCTTGCAGAAAAAAGTAAAATGTCCCAAAATCGGGATTAAAAAATGCCATTCCAAGTTTGCAAATCTGACATGGAGGGCAGGGAGCTTACTAAAACCAGGAAGTAGAGAAAGCCTCTCCCTCCCTCCCTACCGACTGAGAGAGTGATCGAATCTCTCTTGATCGATCCAGATCGATTTTATAGAAAATTCTAGGGAAAAAAAAAGGTGCAGTGTTTCTTGCTTCCTTCTTATTGTTTGTGTTCTTGTTCCCTCGATCGATCGATCGATTTACAATTTTAATGATAATTTTTTCGAGATACTTTTTCAGAAAAAGAAAGAAAAAAAAAATGGTGCAGTGTTTCTTGTTTCCTTCCTATTGTTCTTATTTTGGTGGATTGTAAAACTATGGTTATTTAATGGTGGCTGCATTGTTGACTGTGGTTGTTGTTTTTTTGTTTTTTTTTGAAATTTATGTTACACAGAATGTCAAAGCAGTTTTTGACGCAGCCATCAAGGTGGTTCTTCAGCCGCCCAAGCAAAAGAAGAAGAAGAAGAGAAAGGCACAAAAGAGCTGTTCCATCTTGTAATCGAACAATACCAAGATGATGACCAACCAACCATCCTTGTTATAGCCCCCTCTCCCCTCTCTCTCTCTCTCTCCCCTTTGAGGAAGCAGGGCCAATGGTGTATAGTCTACTGACAGTCTTAGATTTCTCAAGTCATCAGGTTATTTGTCTTGCTTTATTGGCCCTGTGTTGATCTGTAATCTAGAATTCACACGCTACGCCTTTTGGATAAGTTCCTCCTCATCGTCTGCTGCTTGTGCGAGATGGAACTTGTCCCAAAATGGTTTTCCTACTACAAACGTTGTTATATTCATATTCCGTCTTTGTTTGAATACTGCAAAAAGGTGTGGCTACATTGGAACCGTCTCTACTCTATTGCTTGCTTTTGACCTAGTCTTAAATCAATTTCGAACGGTGCACCCTTGAATATCATCTGCTCAAACCTGATTCCCAGAAACCCCAACTGCGGGCCCCTGTATTTGCCTTTTCAACTCCGATTGATGATGTAATTCGGTTGCCGATTAATGATATTTTCCCCTTTCCCGCATAATTCTATCCAGCGTTGGTAGAGTTATAATTCATACTTGCGTAGATCTTTTCTTTTTCCTACTGTCGACAATTGAGCTAATGTGATCAAGGGATAAGATGTGATTTCGACGTATCTTACAGTGTACTTTTGGTGGCCCATCATACCCAAGTTTTTGAGGTATTGTTAATGTTTCAGTGATCCAAAACGGTTATGTATTAAATGGCCCTACTTTGGATGACCCATCCTAACCTTTTTAAGTCGGACAACGTTCAGATTATTTGATTGTGAGGATCATCTGTCTTGAGAGATGCTTTGTGGATGGGCCATCGAGGGCAAGGTTATCATATCGACAGCTGAATTCAATGAATTGCCGTAGCCACTCTTGTAGGACATCCATATTATTAAAATGATAGGCATAGTTATCTCCAGAATCAGGCTGATCGCTCTGTCACAACTGTGCTGCATGGGAGACCATCTGCTGTCCGTTGATTCCAACGGTGTGGATTATCTTATGAGCTGCATGGCCCCCATTCTTATGCCAGGCTATCTTCATGTTTGGGCCCACTATGTTCATGGTATTGATGACCTAAACAAGCGGTGGCATGTTTTTCTCGCTTATTGGGTTGCCTTACGTGATTGTGTTTTCTTATTTCCGGCCCTGATTAACCTCAAATCCGGAAAATGGTTGCTGCCCGAGCGAAGAATCTGACCGTAGAAGTGGAAAGAGTGGTTTAAAAAAAGAAGAAAAAGAAGAGATGTTGACAAGGTCATTGAGATGGATGTGAACGGAACAAAGGATAAGATAAAAAGCAGATGAAGAGGAGAAGGCAAATGGGGGAATATTAGCCTCTGTATGGGCAAATCGCAATTTCACGTGGTGGGGTCAAAGAATCATGAGAGGTAGAGATTCTCTGTAAGAAAAAACTGTTTCTAGCTAAGCACGAATATCATGCTTTTTGAATGTGGGGATGGACTGGTGGTCGGCACTGGCCCCACCAAGATTCCAATCCTCCGGTGGGAGAGCGTCAATGGGGTCATCTCAATTTCTACCGTCCGTTCTCTCTGATTCTGGTTTTTGTGATATTGTGGGATGCTATGCTGATTTTATGGTGAAAAAGAACTGATCACCTAAAGTGATGGCCGACGCAGACTCCGTGGTGGCAGGACTGTGGGTCCCACCGTGATGTATGTCTTTTATCCACACCGTCCATCGGTTTTTCCAGCTCAAATTGATGTATATCCAAAGCTAAAGTGGAATTTGATGCCCACCGTTGAAACCTTCCTAGGGCCCACCGTGATGTTAATTTATCATCCAACCTCTTGATAAGGTCACACAGACCTGTATGAAGGGAAGACACAAATATAAGCTTGATCCAAAGCTTCTATGGTCCCCTTGTTGAAATATATTGATTTTAATATATTTTAAATAATAAATATTATATATATATATTGTAAATTGGTTTGAAAAAAACTCTTTTCAAGTGTTTTGGGAATAGTACCACATTGGAAAAGGAGAAGAAAAATTTTGAGTATATATGAGAAAGGATTTCTGAGAAAAATTTTCAATCACCACTCTTTCTTGTGGTGTGGTTCATTTGAGCATTTCATATGCTTCAATTTTGAGCTGATGGCCTAAGATGAGTTGGCAAAACGAATGGACGGCGTGGATAAAACACATACATCACGGCCAGGCCCCATCATGAAGATGAAGTAAAATCAGGTGGACATACTCATTAAAAGGGCCACACCTGTACGATGAGTCAGACCCATGTTTTCCATTGATTCTATCAGTATGGCCCACCTGATGAGCGAATCACGGTGATCTTTTGTTCCAGTCAACCTTCATTTCATAGCCTGCTATTTTTCATGATAAGGATGTTCTACACAAGTGGCATGTTAGCAGATATAAGATACGCCTGCAAGACAAGTTCTTATTCTGAATACCCTACCCAACACATGTTGCTGGGCTGGGTTTTATGGACGGTCAGGATTTGGACTAGCTGGGCCACCCCTTTTTCTCCCACCATATTCCAAATTTTAATTTTCTAGGCTGATGATGCTGCAGTTCAAATATATGGTACATCTCTTATATGATCAACACCGTTAGTTTGATTGGTGGGACCCACTTGGAGATCGATTATCATAGCCGTAAAATAAATGGCTTGCATGATGGATGGATGGTAAGACTGAAAAATATAAGTCTTCCCAACTTCTTTTAACGACTTTGATCATAGGTGGGCCCCTCTATGCCTTTCAAAAGCTTTGGTAATGATTTTTTCAATAGTTTTTAAGAACTAAAGAACGGTCACTTTAAAAAATCATGGATTCTTTACTTGCAACTTCTATTCTTTTTGGGTGGAATCTATACCTTGGCCCCACTTCTTCAGCATCAGCACTAGAATTAGTGGGCCCCACCTTCCCACTTTGGTGAATATAAACACCCATCATCACCAGGCATTTGCATGTGTCGTAGAGTGTCCGCTCTTCCTTTCACTGTTCTTCCTCTTTCTAAAATCCTCACCGTCGGTGGCCTCATCAGTGTCCTGAGATTTCAGATTGCCGGGATGGCGTCGAAGAGGATCATCAAGGAGCTCAAAGATCTGCAGAGGGACCCACCAACTTCATGCAGTGCAGGTATTGAATGGAAAGCTGATTCTCGCCTCGTTTGGATGCTCAATTGAATTGAATTGCAATAAATCTAATTAATTCAGTACTGACTAAAATGATGAAAATGGGTGAAGCCCAATTCCATTCATTAAGGCCTGGCTCCGATCCATATCATTGTTTTTTGACTCGGTGACTCGTTCCAACTTATCGGGTCTGAGTCGTGACTCGTCGAGTCATATCAGACACATGGAACTTGACCAGAGCAAAATCGACGAGTCCCATCCGATTTAAACGAGTTGGCAATCCCGGATCGGGTACCCATTCGACACCATGAAAAGAACTGTTTAGCTTAGACCCGTGTCCTGACTGGAACCGAACACGAGTCCCGGTCAGATTCTGGACCCGATTTCGCATTCTTACATTATATATCACTTTGACTCGTCGGGACTCAGTGGGAGATTCAGTATCCGGCTAGACTCGGATCCAGAGCCTATATGTGTACAACCTGTACCCGACTCATTCGGGTCTAGATATGGGTACACCTGTACCCGACTCAAACTAATCTCATGTAGGTTTATGGACTGTTGTAATTAAAAAATTGGGGGTGGTGGGGTGTAATAATCATAAAATGGGTGTGAAATTTTCAGGTCCTGTGGCTGATGATATGTTCCATTGGCAAGCAACGATCATCGGTCCAAACGACAGTCCCTACTCCGGAGGTGTATTCCTTGTGACCATCCATTTCCCTCCTGACTATCCTTTCAAGCCTCCAAAGGTAATCCAACCAACTATTTTTCTTCTTCTTTCAATCCGGACCGTTGTTATGTTGGGGCTCACCGCAGATGGGCCATGCCTTGTAAATCTCCTTCATTGTTCAATCCTAACCTTCAAAACTACATGGCCCACATTCGTTGTCAAAAAAGGCTAAGATGGACGGATAAGATCTTCACATGTGGGTGATTTCTTGAGCATGGTACTTAGATGGTGAGGCCCAACGATCCAACGGTCTGGATCACTGACCATGATATCTAAATGTAATTATACATATTAAAATTATTTTGCAGGTTGCTTTTAGAACCAAAGTCTTCCATCCAAACATAAACAGCAATGGAAACATCTGCTTAGACATACTCAAAGAGCAGTGGAGCCCAGCTCTGACCATATCAAAGGTATGTACAACCCCAACTCATTATCTGACCGTCCATCCAATCTATCAATGAATATGAACCGTTGATGTTGATCTTGTGAATTTGTAGGTGTTACTCTCCATATGTTCGTTGCTGACAGACCCGAATCCCGACGATCCACTGGTCCCAGAGATCGCACACATGTGCAAGACGGATAGATTCAAGTACGAATCAACGGCTCGTAGCTGGACCCAGAAATACGCAATGGGCTGAAATTAAGGCCCATTTAATTCAAGCCCAAGCCCATGTCTTTAAATAATCTACATCTATGTTGTGAGTTTTAGTGTTTTGGGTATATTGAGAGTATATAAAAACAATGTTATGAAGTGTCCAAGTGTGTCACTTTTGGGCCGTTGAGATTTCTTTGCTTATAGAATAAACGGCAGAGATTTTTCAAGTTTGGATTGTGTGGTTGATGTTGGTTTATTTGGCTTTTTTTTTTCATTTTGGGGTTGTTATGATCAAAGCCTGTGGGCCCAAAAATCAGGTCGTCCACTCATCAGGTAGGCCATTTTTTGTATTTGGATGTGGAATATTCATCATTCATTAACCTTTTTAATAAACTAACGAGCGGTTTGGATCTCACAAACGTTTGAAATGAGGGAACGTGTTGGGGCATACAAACGGTTATATATCAATCAGGGTGGTTGTAGATACAAGGATAATCTAATGATCAATCTGGGCCGTCTATTAGGTTTGGCAAATTCTCCATGATCCGTTGTGAGAAAGCTACATCGTGGATCCTAATTTTTCAAAAATGACCTTTGATTTTTCAATCTACTGATATGATTTTGTATACATATCTGATGAAGGTGGAGACCCTATAATTCGTATGACTTTCCTTTCTCATACGCAATCCATACCGTTCATTTTGTTCCGTCCAAATTGGGTGAACGCCAGATGGGCCCCTCCAATCCAGAGCCCAGATCAATGGCAACCCCAGTCAGATGGATTCTAACTTATCATGCAGCCCCATCTTTTCCTCCTAAGTATCACCTTTGTAGGATAATCCAAGACATTCAATTGAATGGCCCCAGCATGAACATCACGTGGGACAAAAATTAGGCAATTTCATTCATCATGTGGGCCACACCGTACCCCCAACGATTGTACGGGTCAGATATCGTACATATGTAACTGCATGATTGTAATTCGGATCGATATTGCATCCTAACGGTGCAATTTGAATAGGAAAAGGATCATGATTGTGATTTGAGGGCTACTTTCTAAATAGGAAACATTTCACTTGGGCATCCAAACACGGTCTAGATCGCATCTCTTATCATTTCTGAGTGTGAGAATGGAGATAAGAAAAGAATTTTTTATTTTTTATTTTTTATTTTTTTAAAAAAAAACAAATACATTGAAGTTGGACAATGGGATCTTCCGTACACGCGCTTTCAATTCTGAAAAGTTTGGATGATGCCTTAAGCAATCCAGACCATTGGTCTATAGATTCTTGCAAGCTTGCGTGGACCATGCCCCTTTTGGGGCTCCCTCCTCATGTGGAAGTGGGACCCACAAGTGGGGCTTAAATTGATCTTTTGACCTATCTCCCTTTTGTGTGTATTGGCCCATATCTCTCTTGTATCATGAAAATGAGATGTCCAGAGAAAATTAGGTTGATCCAACTATTAAGTGGGGTACACCGTAGAAAACCACCTAAAATTTTCACATTCATGTGGAGCATCCTTATTTCATGATTTGATCTTCCTTATTTTTGGGGCATTTTATTTTTATGGTGAGACAACCTTGCTGGACGGATGAGATCTCATACAAACACCATGGTGGCCCCAACATGTCAACTAGTTGGACGTACAAGAGAAAAGTGATTTCGTAGAAGCAGAAGATCATCTCCATCCATCCACACCAGTTTCTTTGATCATTTTCTCCGGGAGTTCATGAAAGAACTCTATTTCTTTTATTGCCATGATTGTATTTTCATTATTTCTATTAAAGTAAAATTTGGTCTCATCCGTCTGCATGATGTTTGATGATTTGATTGCTTGTGTTGAAAGTGATTATCATCCATTGATTTACAAGTATATGATTTCTCAACAGCCCTAATGAATGGTATGGATTAGTAAACAATGGGTATCTGACCCATCCTTGAGCGAGACACCCAAGTTTTCCATTAGGTGGAACATACAAATTAGATTTTCTCCCTCTGAATAATTTTATTTAAAAAAAAAAAAAAAAAAACCAGGCCGTTTCACTTGAGTGGGCCACAATGCACAAATCATTCAGATCATTGAAACAATAGTTTCTATGGTCCAGGTTAAAAGTAAAAGAGCTGCCATCTAAGCCAGAATTAAACGGTGTGGCCCACCTAATGAAAAGAACAGATCGCACAGCTTCTGTGAAGGACTAATCACCAAATTTACATCTCATTTTACAAGCAGGAATGCTTTATGCTTGTAAAATGAGGAATGCTTTATGCTCGTAAAATGAGCTTTAGTTTGACCTCAAATGCTTTGTCGTAGATCTCAACCATTCATTCATTCATACAACTGATAGCAAGCTATGATGCAAGGAAACTTCCAATCATAGCATGAAAATGGACAGTCAAGATCAACCATGAAAACAAAATAGGAAGAATCATCATCTTAAAACATCAACTAGATATAGATACAATACAGCTTTGTATTTGTATTTCTCAAGATTCTAACCATGTGAGATTTAGGTTCCTCTCTCTCTCTCTCTCTCTCTCTCTCTCTAAATGAAATATTAGTGGGGCCCAAATGCTCCATCCCACTACTGGAACGGGCAGGCCACAGTGCGTACATTGAACAATGGATGCCACCTGCTTGTTTTGTAAACCATGGCCCACTTAATGTGTGAACCAGAATGATTTCACCAGAGGACCACCACATAAGAGACGGCCAGGATCACACCCCAGCCCATCTCATTGCAAACCACAAATGTGCAACATCTCAAACAACAGATACATTATGGAATCAAACTACTACACCTGCTTTTGAATTATCACACATCAGTGATGAATGGAATGAGCTTTTTGTATGTACATCGTGTTATCTCCAAATTCATCAACCTAAGCACCAAGCATGAGAACCCGTAAAACCACCACCGCCAGCAACCCGCTTTCAGAAAGCAGGATGGGAGAAAAAAAAAATTCCCTGCTGTTTCCACCTTCACCTCTCATGCTGTAGATTCTTCAATACACACCACATGGACGACGACAACAGGTGTCTAGAACGGAAGCACATAGGGCAATGCATACACGTCCGCTGCAGGCAAATAACACGCTCGTGGACCCAGACCAGCACTGCTCACATGGCCCGAGCTGCCACTGGCTTTCGGCCTTTTAGCGTCAGGCTCACTGCATTGCTCTCTCCTCTCAAAGAGCCATTCCAGGTTATCAAATTCTGGGTGTTGTGTGTGCAATGGAATCGGGTTCCAGCTCTCCATTAAATCTCCTGCATTGATATATTCGTGAGCAGTTTTAGGCGGCTCTTTTACAGGGATCTGTGCTCGGCCAGAAGTATGTGGCTCTTTTGCAGGGATCTGCACTCGGCCTGAAGTATGCAGTTCCTTTGCAGGGATCTCCGCTCGGCCCGTACTATGCAGCTCTTTTGCAGGGATCTCCGCTCGGCCCGTACTATGCAGCTCTTTTGCAGGGATCTCCGCTCGACCCAAAGTATGTGGCTCTTTTGCAGGGATCTGCACTCGGCCCGAAGTATGCCGCTCTTTTGCAGGGATCTGCACTCGGCCCGTAGTATGCAGCTCTTTTGCAGGGATCTCTGCTCGGCCTGAAGTATGCCGCTCTTTTGCAGGGATCTCTGCTCGGCCTGAAGTATGCCGCTCTTTTGCAGGGATCTCCGCTCGGCCTGAAGTATGCCGCTCTTTTGCAGGGATCTCCGCTCGGCCTGAAGTATGCCGCTCTTTTGCAGGGATCTCCGCTCGGCCCGAAGTACAGGCCTCAGGTTCTTTGATGGGGAGTTCTGGATCCTTGTGCTTAGAAAGTGGTAGCCGGATGCGGAGCACACTTCCTTTAGTTGATAATAAAGATTCAACTGTGAGAAGCAGCACAAGCGCAAGAAGCAGCAAGGGACTGCCCTACTGAAAACATGGTGTGTATCTTAAATCCAAACCGCTCAAATTGGGACACAATATGGATAAGGTCATCTCAATGGAGTAATGAAAATGGACCAAATCTGGCAGTCTTAACCAGGTTTGACCTGAATCAGACAAACAGTTCCATTTCATCCCGAACCACCACTAAGGTCGAAACAATCCAAAACCGGACCGTTCTGACAAGAGGGTTCTGCCAGTTTTTACTAAAACCACATGGCCTATAATTTCAACTCTTAAAACCTAATGATAGCCTTAAGTTGTCTTATTTATGTACTCTATTTAAGAGTAATATTTTATCATAATGTTTCTTTTTTCTTTTACTTCCTATTTTAATGGCTTCTTTTTTTCAATATTGACATTTGTGTGATAAATAAAATAAATATTTTACTTACTTTTTGGATTTTAGATATACTAAATAGTCAATTGGTTCAATAATGTATTTCAATAAACAAACGGTTCAACCAAGTGGCACTTGGAACCATAAAAAAACATCTGTAAAGTTATCTAGTGATATGAACAGTTTGGCCTGTTTTGGGTTTACAAAATTGGGTAATAGCCCCAAACACCTGCTTGTCAAATGTCAAATTTGAATTCAAACAATTTACTAACTATTCCTTTTTACTGTCATTAGGTTTTCACAATCAACCACTTTAGATAGTAGTCAGTGTATTTTTTGGATTATAATCCATTTAAAGTGGGTCCCACATTTTGAGCGGTTTAGATGCAAAGAACAACAGCACATGTGAAGTGGGGAACCCCTCCCCAGAACCACACGTGGTGGAAATGCCCTGAGCACCCAATGATACCCTCCTAAGAGAAAGGTACTCACCGAGTTGGTTGCAGCAGGAGTCAGTAGGCGCGTCTGGCTTCTTCCTCTTGCTGCTGCCACGTATGCTGTCCGAAGAAACGTAGAAACTCTGAGTGCTGGAAGGCTGCCCATGCTCTTCAGAGATGCTGCTCCTCTCCAGCTGTTCAGTTTCCTCATCTCTTCTCTCTTTGTATTCTCCCTCTCCCTTTCGATTCACCAGGCCACTCTCATTCTTGTGCCTCTTCTCACCGCCGTGTTTCTTCTTCTCGTCTGTTTTCCCATCCTCCCTGGATTTGTGCTTCTTCTCTTTCTTCTCCCTCTTCTTCTCTTTCCTCCTCTCTTTCTTGGCCTCCTCCCTTTCTTTCTGGAGCTTCAAAAGCAACCAGAGGATTCGTCAATTCCAGATCAGAATAGAAGAAGAAAAGACCAATGCAAGCAAGAAGCCACTACGACAATTTGGGGCACTCCAAGCTCAACAAAAAAAAAAAAAAAAAAAGACTTTAGTTTCACATTGGAATACTAATGCATTCAGATGCAACATTTACAGATCCACCATGCAATATTTAGCAACAAAAAATACATAACCTGGTATAAGTCACAAACACGAGCAAACTGCCTATGTCAAGAATTGGGTAGGAATGGCATTCCAAAACCTACTAGAAAACCAACTGGCACTGAC